>CM056049.1:637339345-637931845 GCA_029574335.1 Rana kukunoris | reverse complement strand
AATGCACTAGCTTAAAAGGAACCTATTTAGAAAATAAATGAACCTTTACAACCCCTTTAAGGAATCCATGAAAAGTATGAAGTTCACTTTTCGGTAGTTGTCTGTTCTTGAGGGATGTTGGCACTCCTAGCCTTTCATATGTGTATTACTGATGGACAACTAAAGAAAATATATATATGCCTTTGGCTCCACTTCAACAAAACACAAAGAGGAATAGAAGAAAAATATCCTGCCAAAACACTAGGGGAAAAAAAAAAAAAAAAAATCACACAGCATGTTCTACCACACAACACCATCCTCATCTGTACTCTCTCTCCTATTAAATGAATTCCACCAAGTACGGTTTTAAAATTAAATGTCAGAGTAGAGCCGAAACAACTAATCGATTATGAAAATTGTTGACAACTATTTTAATATTCGATTAATCGGCCTGCATATAGTATGCATTATTTGTTTACATATCAGGAAATACAGTGCAGTACACCATCCATACATGTCACCAAGTGCCTGAGAATTTGTGAAAGTGTGAGGAGCAATGCCTCATGGGACATGTAGTCCTGGGCAGGAAGTGGGTGGTTCTAAAGGCAGAAGTTTACCATGCTATAGCAGGCGCTCTATACTATACTTGCAGCTTGCTATTGAGGCACTCTGAAGGCAGGAGGAGCCAGAAGCATCGGTGAGGGACCCCAGAAGTGGAGGATCTGGGCTGCTCTGTGCAAAACCATTACACAGAGCAGGTAAATATAAAAAGTTTGTTTTAAAAAATAAAATAAAAAAATCACTTTAACCACTTTAGCCCCGGACCATATTGCTGTCCAAAGACCAGAGCACTTTCTGCGATTCGGCACTGCGTCGCTTTAACTGACAATTGCGCGGTCATGCGACGTGGCTCCCAAACAAAATTGGCGTCCTTTTTTTCCCATAAATAGAGCTTTCTTTTGGTGGTATTTGATCATCTCTGCGGTTTTTATTTTTTGCGCTATAAACAAAAACAGAGCGACTATTTTGAAAAAAATGCAATATTTTTTTCCTCAGTTTAGGCCGATGCGTATTCTTCTACATATTTTTCGTAAAAAAAAAAAAAAAAACGCAATTAGCGTTTATTGATTGGTTTGCGCAAAAGTTATAGCGTTTACAAAAAAGTTATAGCGTTTACAAAATAGGGGGTAGTTTTATGGCATTTTTATTATTTTTTTTTTTTACTAGTAATGGCGGCGATCAGCATTTTTTTTCAGTACTGCGACCTTATGGCGGACACTTCGGACACTTTTGACACATTTTTGGGACCATTGGCATTTTTTTAGCGATCAATGCTATAAAAATGCATTGGATTACTATAAAAATGCCATTGGCAGTGAAGGGGTTAACACTAGGGGGCGGGGAAGGGGTTAAGTGTGTTCCTATTTGTGTTCTAACTGTATGGGGGGGTGGACTTACTAGGGGAAATCACTGATCTTCCGTTCATACATTGTATGAACAGAAAATCAGCGTTTCCCCCGCTGACAGGAACGAGCGCTGTGTGTTTACACACACAGCTCCCGTTCCCCGCTCTGTAACGAGCGATCGCGTGTGCCCGGCGGCAATCGTGCCCGCCGGGCACACGCACGGGGGCGAGCGGGGGGCGCACGCGCGGGCCGCCGGCGGCGCGCACGCGCCCCCTAGTGGCCGTCGAAGGTGGCGACGTAGAGCTACGGGCTCTTGCGCACCAGTGCCGACCGGCGGCTGGTCGGCAAGCCGTTAAAGACTCTGTGCAGGGAAGATCAGCATCTGAACCCAGAGAAAGTGGAGGTAATAGAAGGCATTACAATTACTGTAGTTGGTTATTTATATTTACCACTGCATATGGATATTTAAGAATAAATTGCCTTTTTTTTAATTTACATATCAACTAAATTGTGCACCACACTTTTTTTTTAAGATTATCCGATTATTCAAAACAATAATCAGCCAACTAATCGATTATGAAAATAATTGTTAGTTGCAGCCCTACTTCAGAGTAAAAAAAACCTTCTGCAGAATCACTCAGGTTTGGCCATGACAGTCAAAAGCAATGCTCCTAGTTTGACACAATCAAGCCACATCTGAACTACCTACGTGGTAATGATGAGTGTCTCATGCAATTGAACGTACTAATTCCTTCAAACTTAGGCCCCTTTCACATTGCGGCGGGAGCCGCGCTGGCGGTATAGCGCAGCTAAAAATAGCAGCGCTATACCGCAAGTTGCGGCCGCTAGCGGTGCGGTATTAACCCCCGCTATCGGCCGTAAAAGGGTTAATACTGCCCACAATGCGCCTCTATAGGAGGCGCATTGCGGGCAGTATTGCCGGTTTCCCATTGTTTTCAATGGGAAGGAGCGGTGAAGGAGCGGTGAAGGAGCGGTGAAGGAGCGGTGAAGGAGCGGTGAAGGAGCGGTGAAGGAGCGGTGAAGGAGCGGTATACATGCCGCTCCAAAGATGCTGCCGACAGGAGATTTTTCTCTCTCGCCAGTGCATCGCCTCAGATTGAAAGCCCTCGGGCTTTCACATTGAGGTTGTTGGGGCAGGAGTTTTTCAGACGGTATAACATCGCTATTTTTAGCGCTGTATCGCCTGAAAAAAATCCTCAATGTGAAAGAGGTCTAAAGCCTCATACACACGATCGAACTTCCACCTGACTTTTCTGTGGATTTTGCTCCGAATGGGCGTTGGCCGTGAACTTGGTATACATGCACACGGCAGTACCATTTCAGCCTTCTGCTATTGTTGGCTGATCTTTAGCATCGGTTCTGAGCATGCGTGTTTGTACTTTGAACTTTAGTCCGATGGACACGCGCACACACTATAGGATTCTCCTCCATCGGACATTTGTTGTCAAAAAGTTTGAGATTATGCACAGCGAACATTTGTCTGATGAAAAAGCGAAAACAATTGTCCGATGGAGTATACAGACGGTCGGATTGTCTGAACGCGTCAGTCGGACCGTTTTTTGTCAATAAGTCTGATCGTGCATACGCGGCATAACATTTAGAACTCATTGGAGTTGTCATCAATATCCTTTCTTCATTAACTGGCAAGTCAATGACCTGAAGTAAGGATTTTCATGGCAAGTGTTGATATCGGATATGCTCAAGTTTGTTTTGGGCGAGAGACTAAGAGCCAGTTCACACTGGGGTGGCACGACTCGGCAAGGCGCCCTGAAGACGACTTCAGAGGCGACTTGCAAAATGACTTCTGTATAGAATTTAATTCAGGTCGCCCCCAAAGTCATACAAGAACCTTTTTCTAAGTCGGAGCGACTTGCGTCGCTCCTATTAGAACTGTTCTATTGCATAGAATTGGACGCGACTTGTCAAGCGGCTGAGTCGCCCCAGTGTGAACCGGCTCTAACTAGCGAGGAAGAAAAAAAAAGGAGTCTTCAATACGTAATCAAAGGCTTCTCCCACTACGTAATCAAAGGCTTCTCCCACATTTCTATAATACAAGATAAAATTTATGCCCATTTCCAGGCCAAAATAAACCTTCAACACCATTATATGCGCTATCATTTTTCCCTTGAATACTCCCTCACAGTACCATCATCACACCATGCAGGCTACTGGTGTCTGAGGACCAAAACACTTGTCAGCAAATACTAATGGTCCCCATCAGCCAGGAAGTGAATGGGTCTCTTTTAAACCCATCAATTAGTTGTAGAGGATGGGGGGGGGTGGTACAGGAAGTAGGGCAACATATTTACAGAGCTCAAACAGCTGGCTTTCAATACAAACACATGACTTTCCTTTCAGATGTGGCTAAAATTGAACATATAAAATGACACACACACACACACACAAGATCATGAACGCTACATACTGCATAATATGAAATAACTGTGGGGTTCCATAGTCCTAAATGTAAAGGACACAAGGTTATTATACAGGATTCTGAACACCAAGGTGACCGCACTTGCATCTTTCATTTATAAGTAAAACTTTTGTTTCTGCAAATTTAATTTTTTCCACCCCCCCACCATATACTTTTTCTACAAGGATAAGCACACATATTACTGGCATGACATACAAGAATTATAGGTGCATATGTGGCATTGTATTGTACGTTGTCAAGTACAAAATGTCCAGATCCTGTTCTGCTTTGCTTAGTTTAGCCTAAATTCTTTCCCGGCAGTAATTCATGGAGATGCAAATTGCATGCACCACAAATGCATCAACACACCTTAAAGTAGTATTAATGGCTTTATTTTACCATAATGCATCCTAAGGATCCTGTAAAAACCACCTCCTGTAAAATGTTAGGTCCTCTCTGATGTCAATCACTTGCTTGGGGGGGGGGGGGGGGCAGGTAGTTCTATAACCTATGGTTCTAGGCGTCTCTGGTGGAACCCTATGCTGGCAGCATGCCACAACACCCCAAAATCAAAATCTAAAAAAAAGTAGCAGCACAAACACTGTAGCTGCTGAATTTTAATATTAGGGCACTTACCTGTCCAGTGCTGGTGCCGCTATCTTAGCTAAGGGAACCCAGTAGTGAAGCCTTGTGGCTGCACAGCCAGTTTCCTAACGCACTGCACTCTAAAATGGGCCAGTTGGGAAAAACATTAGGCAGTCTTCCTTATGGCGAATCAGAAGTGGGAGCAGGTACCTGTCAAAACTAGGTACCCCCCCCCCCTTTTTACCGAGCATGGCAAAGATTGTCCCGTTACCACACATTACTAGGAAAGCCCAAGGGCACTAAAAATATTGGTTTGTAAGCCCCTTCAAGATCAAAGGCTGACGTATGTATTCTGTAAAGTACAATGCAACATGTGGGCAATAGATAATTGGGGAAATAAAAGCTTTAGGGCCAAAACAACTAATCAATTAAATCGACAACTAATCGAGTAAAAATGCAAATCGCAGCAAAAATCACATGTGAAAAAAAATAAAAAATCAAAACGCACAGCAAAAAGCACTGCAGAAACAGATCAAAAGCAAACTGCATAGGTGTTCGCCGAGCCTTATGCTGGCCACACGGATTGATTTTCAGACAAGAATATTCATATGAAAAACCTTTGTTCATTCGCTGAATTTTGAAAGATGGTTTGAAATTCTCACTTGCTTTTAACATTCATTTTTAAAATAAATGTAATTTCTGAAAAAAAAAAAAATCACATACTCGGTCTGAAAATTCCTTTGACCAAGAAGTTTTCTATTTCTAAATTTTCCCGTCACTGTGGTTGAAAACGAATGTCACTTTGACCCCACCAACGATTTTTATCCCCCCCCCCCGAAAGACATTGTTTTGGTATGGCCAGCATAGTTGGTTACTTATATTTACCACTGCAGAGAGATATTTAAAAATAAATTGCCTTTTATGTAAATTTAACATATTTGTTTAAAGCTATTAACCGATACATCGAAAAACAATAAATAGATTATGAAAATAATTTAGTTTATTAGTAAAGTTTAAAAAATATATATAAAAATGTATTTTTATTTTATTATTATTAAATAAGCAACTATATGGTTAAGGAGCAAAATCTCTAATCCACTGAGAATAATTGACAGATTAGATATACTGTATATACTATTCGAGGGTGACTGGTAAATATCAGATATTAATAGAAATATTCTTGTTAAAAGGGAATTTTTGAACAGTATGTGGTTTTTGTTCAGAAATTACATTCATTTTTCAATGTTAAAATCAAGTGAAAAATGTTAACATTCTTTGATTTAGCGAATGTACAAAGATTTTTCATATTAATATACTCGTCTGAAAATTGATCCGTGTGGCCAGCATAAGGCTCGGTACACACCTATGCAGTTTGTTTTTGATTTGTTTTTTTTTGCAGTGTGTTTTTCTGTGCGTTTAGATTTTTGCACACTTGATTTTGCTGCAATTTGCGAGTTTTCATTTTTGTGGGCCAAATTGTTGGGCAGAGAAAAAAACACAAATTGCTGCAAAAAACACATTAGATGCTTTTCTGCAGCTTCTCCGTTGAAGTATATTGAACCAAAGAAAATAAAAAATGTTTCGCGTTAAAAAAAATCCTTGACCTTTTCCAAATACGCAGCAGCTGAAGAAAAAAAAAGCATATATGTGAACGTGTCCCATATGAAACCATGTTAAAGTGCATTTCTGCAAATTAAGCATAGGTGTGAACCAGGCTCAAGACGTTTAGTAACATAATGGGGTTAAAAAATAAAATAAATTAGCCCTTTATAGTACAAAGAGAAAATAAATTAGCCCTTTATAGTACAAAGAGAAAATAAATTAGCCCTTTATAGTACAAAGAGAAAATAAGCGCTACTGTAAGGGGTTCATATTTTTTTACTGTGGAACAGTGAACGCAATATTTACATATAAAGTGCCAAGTTTAGTTTTTTTTAACCCCATTATGTTACTGGCCGATTAAGCGATTATAAAAATAGAAATCCATTAATTGTCGATCAATTAGTTGTTTCGGCCCTAGTTTAAACAGACATGCAACGATAGTCCATTGTTGCCCCATCAGTAAATCTAAGCCAAGAAATGACACACAATCAATGTTTAAAGTGCATGCCCACAGGAGATCAGCAGCACGGGGATGCAACAATTAACCAAACAGGGCGACATTTTTTTTTTCTTTAGCAATAATTGGGCATAATACAGTGTATCTTTCAACACATCCATTGCCTGTAACATTTCATAGTCTTTCCCATATGTTAAGGCACACTGTGTACTATCAAGAAAGCAAATGTCAACAAATCCTTAAATAAAAAGTCTGCATAACACTCGAAAAATATTAGAACAAATGTAAAACTCAAAAATGCAGGAAAAACGTTCTGGACAGGCGCACTCCAAAAAAATAAAATAAAAAAAACCCACACAAAAAGCATGCCACAGCAGACGGGGTAAAAAGCCAACGCGTTTCACACCAAACTTTAGTGCTTATTCATAGCTTACAATGCAAAACTCACTTTTTGAAACACTTTCCAAGCAAAAAGGCTCAATTCACAAAGTGAACTTCCCACCTACAATTCGATTTATTGCAATATGTATGGTTCAAAATTTTATTGGTATTTCAGAATAAAGTATAACAAATATGTAATCAGGTAAAATCACATTTAAACAACGAATCGTCACATAAGTGTATATGGAATATTTAGTATACAAAATTACAATTAAAATAAGAAGGTGCGAATCCATAGTATAATTAAGAAAAACACAAGCACACATCAAAGAACATTCCAACGAAAGGGGAACTAAAAACAGATGACATCTGATATTAGATATTAAAGGGTCACTAAAGTCAGGGATTTTTTTTTTTTTTTAAATAACAAACATGTGATACTTACCTCCACTGTGCAGTTTGTTTTGCACAGAGTGGCCCGGAAACCTGTCTTCTGGGGTCCCTCGGCGGCTGTCTGGGCTCCTCCTCGCAAAAGCTTTCCTTCTTCATGCGAGGGCGCTCGCATGGAGGAAAGCTTTTGCGAGCGCGCTCCCGTGATACAGCGGCGGCCATAGCCGCCGACTGTATCACTCGGCTCCGCCCCCCAGCGCGCCGCGTCATCCGCCCTGATTGACAGCAGCGCTAGCCAATGGCTGCGCTGCTATCAATCCGCCCAGCCTAGCCAATCAACGGCCAGGCTGGGAACCGAAGAGGACGACGTGGACGCGCCCGGGAGATTCGAACGGTCAGGTAAGTACAACGGGGGCTCGGGGGGGGCCGGTGCTGCTAGATGTTTTTTTACCTTCATGCATAGGATGCATGAAGGTAAAAAAACTTGTACATTTAGAACCCCTTTAAGTTTATAATCAAAAAGAGGGAAGGAAGAAAATAGTTAAAAGGGAGTAATTATGCAATTATCACTTTTTAAAAACAAATACTATTGGTCGTCAGTAAAGGGTTCTCGGGGATTTATTGCAATATGTAATACATATTGCAAATTAACCACATTTAAAGGGTTAATAAACCATTGTTGAAACATTTAATATCTAGCACTATACCCCAGTCACTAAAGTCTATGCCCCTGGAATATTTTCCTATGTCTCCCTGGAACCACCCTGATGTGCATGCTGCTGGCCAGGATTAGTCAGGCATGCGCAGTGTGGTGAGAGGACACAAGAGGCCCCCAAAGCTGACAGAGCAGACACACATGCACAGTATGGGCTGGCCCGAGGACCATGGGACATTTAGTCCCGCTGCAGGTGGCATGCATGCCTAAAGGGGAGGTGGGATCGCTCTCTGATCCAGGCATTTGTGGGAAGCCACGCTCTGCAATCTGGAGCCCGAGGCATTGAAGGGCACAGATTGTAGGCGTTTCAAACATATGTTCTAAATGTCCTGGGGAATATTTCCTTGGTTAAATAGAATGCAGTCGTGCAAGAAACTTGACACGTTTAATACTAACTTTAATAATGGGTACTTGCCAAATTTGTTTCTACATACCCAATGTGCCTGTTCTCTTTCCAACCTGCATTGCCGTCTTGGAGACATAATTGGTGACCAGCTTCTGCCATATTGTCTCTGCTGGCGCATTAATGACGCCATACTTTGCAGGTGGTCAATGGCTGAGAGCGCTCAATGGATTTTTAGAACATAATGGAAAAGCAGGGGAGATCGCTGTACTAAAATCGGATAGTTAGTACAGTTTTTTTCCGGTTCAACGAAAAAAATAACAAAAAAAAAAACACACACTACTGGCTTGTACAAGGCCTTAGGCTTCCTGCATTATTGTTGCTGAAACTATGGCAACCTATAAAACAATTACAAGAAGAATGCGCAAAGTCAGCCATCTCAGAAGATGTCACAAAAGTTCTTATGTTGAGGATGAGATTTCCCTGGAGGGCACTGGTGACGTGAGGTTAGAGCTGCAGCCTCAGTGCCTACAGAACAGGAAGTGAAGACACAAATGTATGCACTAGCAAAAATCTCTCTAACTCGCTTTGAGATACCCTTATAGCTTGTTAAACCTTGCTGTTGGGGGCATTCTAAAATGCTTGGGTGAGCTGCATTTTTAGCAGCTCCAAATGCCCCCTTTATGCTGCAATGGCAGAGGTATTTACATGCCACGGTCGTGTTGCGTTTGGCTGGCAACAAACTCACCAGATGTAACCCACTCAAGCAAATGGGGAAGCGACAAACAACCTGCCACGTACATGGTTACAGCAAATTTGTGTGGCAATTATGGGGTTAAAACTGGTGGTGAGGAGGCATCACTTCAATCTAAATCCAGATCACTTCAGAGGAACAGCAGCTTAGCCGTATGCATATATGAGGCAGCATGGTGGGTGCGCCCCAATGCTCAGCTACTGCCTATATCCGCCGCTGTGCCGTTTTGGGGTGTGCTCCATCAGCACCTCCAGAATCATGACCAAACTTAAAGCTCGTTTGGCTGTACTTCCCTGTGAATCACAGGAGTGCAGTCCATTCTGCACTCCTGTGACCCAGTTTCAGCACACTTGGGCTGAAGCCGGCTGATGTCAGAGCCAGGAAAGGTCTCTACCATATGGTTGCCCACATGTCTGGACCAGCACCCGGCTCAGCCTCTCAGCAAACCACTCAGAGCCTGAGCCAGCCGCTCCCGCCCCCTCCAAAGCCCAGCGATCCAGTGAGCGTGAACAGGGCAGAGCTGAGCGCAAGTGCGTCCGGCAGGGCTTGGTTCTCAGTGTTAGAGCTGGCATGGGACAGAAGCAACACCCACCTAGGCAAGATGTTTTTTTTTTAAATTAGAAAAACACACACACACACAGTTCAAAGCTTTGACAATTCATCAGGGACCAGTTGAGATTCAAACCATGTATGGGCAGGCTGATTGATCAACTTGGGTACAACCATCCTGCCACAGTTTTAACATGGATTTATCAATGGCTTAACAAGAGGGAGGAAAATAAAATAAATGAATTTCTTTCCTGCAACCCATGGTTGCAGGAAAGTAAAATTGCAGTCTATGGCTAGCTTCACACCAACAGCTCATGTTCAGCTGTCAATGAAGACATCAATGTGCAGCCAATCACAGTCTTGCATGATTAATCGCTCCTCCCACCTGTCACAGCCAACTTAAAGGACCAGCATCCATCAAAGGCTACCCAACAAGCTGCAAGTCAAACAGGGAAGTCTTTGCCCACAGGCATTTGAAATCTTTATTTTAATCACATGACTGTAATTTTTACATTCTTTGGACGTAACTGAAAAATAATGACTTTGTTTGGTAAATAAACATGTGTATCTATGGGTGGTGTTCGCTTAGCGAATTGAGCCCATAAGATCGAATGAGCAGGAATAGCATCATAAAGAATGACAGCTGCGGAGCACTCCATCCATGTACGTCATAAAACTGTATGGGCGGATCTTTATATAAATGAGGGGTGATCAGGAAACATCATACAGATGTATGGGGGGGGGGGGCTCTATAGATGAGGGGTGATCAGGACACATCACACAGATGTATAGGGGGGTCTCTATAGATGAGGGGTGATCAGCACACATCACACAGATGTATAGGGGGTCTCTATAGATGAGGGGTGATCAGCACACATCACACAGATGTATAGGTGGGGGTCTCTATGAATGAGGGGTGATCAGGACACATCACACAGATGTATTGGTGGGGGGGTCTCTATAGATGAGTGGTGATCAGGACACATCATACAGATGTGGGGGGCTCTATAGATAAGGGGTGGTCAGGACACATCATACAGATGTGGGGGGGCTCTATAGATGAGGGGTGGTCAGGACACATCATACAGATGTGGGGGGCTCTATAGATGAGGGGTGGTCAGGACACATCATACAGATGTGGGGGGGTCTATGGATGAGGGGTGACCAGGACACATCATACAGATGTGGGGGGGGCTCTATAGATGAGGGGTGGTCAGGACACATCACACAGATGTATAGGTGGGGGTCTCTATGAATGAGGGGTGATCAGGACGTCATACATATGTGGGGGGGGGGGGTTCTATGGATGAGGGGTGATCAGGACACATCATACATAAGTGGGGGGGGGGGTCTATGGATGAGGGGTGGTCAGGACACATCATACAGATGTGGGGGGGGGGGGTCTATGGATGAGGGGTGGTCAGGACACATCACACAGATGTATTTGTGGGGGGGTCTCTATAGATGAGGGGTGATCAGGACACATCATACAGATGTGGGGGGGGGGCTCTATAGATGAGGGGTGGTCAGGACACATCACACAGATGTATAGGTGGGGGTCTCTATGAATGAGGGGTGATCAGGACGTCATACATATGTGGGGGGGGTTCTATGGATGAGGGGTGATCAGGACACATCATACATAAGTGGGGGGGGGGGGGTCTATGGATGAGGGGTGGTCAGGACACATCATACAGATGTGGGGGGGGGGGTCTATGGATGAGGGGTGACCAGGACACATCATACAGATGTGGGGGGGCTCTATAGATGAGGGGTGGTCAGGACACATCATACAGATGTGGGGGGGGGGGGTCTATGCGTGAGGGGTGACCAGGACACATCATACAGATGTGGGGGGGCTCTATAGATGAGGGGTGGTCAGGACACGTCACACAGATGTGAGGGGGCCTCTATATAGATGAGGGGCGATCAGGGCACATAGGAAGAAGATGCACTCATACAATCTGTCTGCACAACACAGACCACACAGGAAGAGAGAATAACAAACAAGCCGAGTAAACTCCATGCATCCGTAGGCCAGACACACAGCGCTCCATAGACCCCTATAGGGAAGTGGGGTAGCGGTAGTATCAGTGCAGAGTACCCGGAACCCTCACCTCGGTGCACGATCCAGCCGGGAGCCTCCAGTGTGCAGCACCTGCTCTGTTTTGATTCGGCTGTACACGTCATGCTCGTGCACAGAACCCGGATCTCCCTCTGGCCGCTCCCGCCCCGTTGTAGCTCAAGCGCGCTCACGCTACTCACATTAGCCAAGGAAATGTATGAGTGGGGCAAGCGGGGCGGAGCAACGGTTAGCCAATCAGCAGCTGCCAGAGTCGACTGAGCGCTGTGTACTCACCTCCGGAGGAGGGGCTCTGGGACAGAATGGTTTTGGTTATGTGTTGCTATGTGTTCAGTATTCTGGGATGTTTAAAGGAAACTTGTCCTGATGTGTGTGGGCTGTCATTGGTTGGTAGGGTTGTCACCTTTTCTTTAAGTCAAACCTGAACACTTTAACGGCACACAGCAATTTGTTTTTATGGTATACACCAGGGATATGCAATTAGCGGACCTCCAGATGTTGCAGAACTACAAATTCCATGAGGCATAGCAAGACTCTGACAGCCAGAAGCATGACACCCAGAGCCAGAGGCATGATGGGACTTGTAGTTTTGCAACAGCTGGAGGTCCGCTAATTGCTTATCCCTGGTATACACTATATACAGGGCTTTTTTTCTGGGGGAACTTGGTGGAACTGAGTTCCACCACCTTTGGCTCAGACCCTTTGGTGCCCGCTCACCACAATCACTTGTGAACACAGAAGTCTGGTTTCTGTGTTTACAAGTGACTGCTTTGTAACCCCCTGAACTCTGCACACTGTATGTAATGCAATTCTGGTATTTAATGCCCCTTTAAGACCCTTCTACTGTTTGTGAAATCTGAACGGGTCGTGGTTGAGTTCCTGCACCTATTTTTTGAGAAAAAAAGCTCTGACTATATATATATATATATTTATGTACTGCAATTAAATAACATTTCTAATCATATGAAGTTAATCACAAGAGTCCCCCTTAACATCAGAGTCTACAGAGTTCCCCTTCTATATCTGAATCCCCAGAGTTCCCCTTTTATATCTGAATCCACAGAGTTTCCCTTTTATATCTGAATCCACAGAGTTTCCCTTCTATATCTGAATCCACAGAGTTTCCCTTCTATATCTGAATCCACAGAGTTCCCCTTTTATATCTGAATCCACAGAGTTCCCCTTTTACATCTGAATCCACAGAGTTCCCCTTTTATATCTGAATCCACAGAGTTCCCCTTTTATATCTGAATCCGCAGAGTTCCCCTTTTATATCTGAATCCACAGAGTTCCCCTTTTACATCAGAATCCACAGAGTTCCCCTTTTATATCTGAATCCGCAGAGTTCCCCTTTTACATCTGAATCCGCAGAGTTCCCCTTTTACATCTGAATCCATAGAGTTCCCCTTTTACATCTGAATCCGCAGAGTTCCCCATTTACATCTGAATCAATAGAGTTCCCCTTTTACATCTGAATCTGCAGAGTTCCCCTTTTACATCTGAATCTGCAGAGTTCCCCTTTTACATCTGAATCCACAGAGTTCCCCTTTTATATCTGAATCCGCAGAGTTCCCCTTTTACATCTGAATCCATAGAGTTCCCCTTTTACATCTGAATCCATAGAGTTCCCCTTTTACATCTGAATCTGCAGAGTTCCCCATTTACATCTGAATCAATAGAGTTCCCCTTTTACATCTGAATCTGCAGAGTTCCCCTTTTACATCTGAATCAACAGAGTTCCCTTTTTACATCTGAATCAATAGAGTTCCCCTTTTACATCTGAATCTGCAGAGTTCCCTTTTTACATCTGAATCCATAGAGTTCCCCTTTTACATCTGAATCCACAGAGTTCTCCTTTTACATCTGAATCAACAGAGTTCCCCTTTTACAGCTGAATCAAAAGAGTTCCACTTATACATCTGAATCAATAGAGTTCCCCTTTTACATCTGAATCCACAGAGTTCTCCTTTTACATCTGAATCAAAAGAGTTCCCCTTTTACAGCTGAATCAATAGAGTTCCCCTTTTACATCGGAATCTGCAGAGTTCCCCTTTTACATCTGAATCCACAGAGTTCCCCTTTTACATGTGAATCCCCAGAGTTCCCCTTTTACATCTGAATCAAAAGAGTTCCCCTTTTACATCTGAATCAACAGAGTTCCCCTTTTACATCTGAATCCACAGAGTTCCCCTTTTACAGCTGAATCAAAAGAGTTCCCCTTTTACATCTGAATCCACAGAGTTCCCCTTTTACAGCTGAATCAAAAGAGTTCCCCTTTTACATCTGAATCAACAGAGTTCCCCTTTTACATCTGAATCAACAGAGTTCCCCTTTTACATCTGAATCAATAGAGTTCCCCTTTTACATCTGAATCCACAGAGTTCCCCTTTTACATCTGAATCAAAAGAGTTCCTCTTTTACATCTGAATCAACAGAAAGCCTTTTACATCTGAATCAACAGAAAGCCTGAGGGCTTTCACACTGTAGCGTTGCGCCAGCAGGACGGGAAAAAAAGTCCTGCTAGTCGCATCTTTGGAGCAGTAAAGGAGTGGTGTGTATATCGCTCCTTCACTGCTCCTGCCCATTGAAATCAATGGCACAGCGCGGCTATACCGCCGGCAATGAGCCTCTGTAGCGGCGCAATTCGGGCGGTTTTAACCCTTTCTCGGCCGATAGCAGCCGAATAGCGCCGCACAATTGGAGGTAAAGCGCCACTAAAAATAGCAATGCTGCTCCCACCCCAGTGTGAAAGGGGCCTAACATAATGGATTCTCTGGGAACCCTGATTTAAGGGGGAACACTGAGAACTCTGATGCACAGAGAGGACTCTGCTGTAAGTGGGAACACTGTGGCTTCTGGTATAAAGGGAAACTCTAATGCTCACACCAGATGTGGTGGGACTGTGTTGGGTGGCTATACCAGCACAGTCCCATCTCATGACAAGGCAAAATGCCTTGTCTCTGATAAGTCTAGTTCACAGCACTGCAGCCAATAGAGCTTTTTTTTTTTTAAAGTTTGTGTACTTTATGGTACCGGTGCTAATTAAATTTAAGGGTAGATCAGAGTGTAGTTGGACTCTGATCCAGATTGTTGGATGCAGAATAGGGTCTCTCTCTCAGCTTGGCCGTGCTTTGGGCTTATTTTGTTGTACTGGGGTGTTCTTCCAGCCCTGGTGCTGCAGGTGGCAGCAGTGGAGTCAGGGTTTGGGTGCTCTTCCCCAGCAGCCAATCAGGAGGATTTGTCCTCGCTGTGAATGCTGGGGAGGAGTATTTATGAGGCAGACGCCATTTGGTCTGGGTCTTCTTCGTCCAGTATGACACCCACCTTTAGGGTGGCCACACCACGGCGGCCCGGCACTATGGCCTACCTGGCCGGGGCGTGCGCGCCATGCAGTGTTCCTGGTTCCGGGATCATGCTGGCCCGGAGCATCTGAACAGCAACGGGGACCCAGTGAGTGATACTCCGGGTGCCAGGTCAGTGAGAGAAGCCTGTCCGAACATGCTAAGCCCACTCCGGCGGGAGTGGCACATAGAAGTGTTACGTTTGGGAGCAGGGCTGTTTCCTATTATCACGCCTGAATCTGCTATTCTCCATTCTTCTTCAACTTTCCTCACCACAAGTTACTGTTTTTACCCGGCTGGGTAATAAAGAGCACTGCAAAGAGCACCTGTCATGGACATTCCTTTACTTCTACTATATGCAATATGCAACCTTCACCCCTAGGGATAGTGCTACTATTGTATATAAACAAAAACAAAACAAAAAACAGCATGTTGCATGAATAAACCCTAGGCCCATTTCACACTTATGCGACATTTCTTGTTGCTTGGAGCTGCAAAGTCGCATGACAAGTCGTATGCCATGATTTCCAATGAGTACCATTCATATCTGTGTGACTTCAAGTCACAGCGACTTCAAAGTAGTCCGACTTTGATGCGACTTGAGGTCCACAGGCATTGCTTCAAGTCACGGCAAAATGGCGCGAGTTTCAGGTCGCACAAGTGTGAAACGGGCCTAAGCAGACAAGGCAGCACATAGGGGTGTACACATGCTGCAGCCACAGTGCTTTACTTCATTGTCCTACCACACACCAAATGCAACCCAATTAAACAAAAGGGTCCATGCTGCAACTTCCTGACAACCGCGTGCAACGCACACGATTGTGATTGTGATGGCGGTGATGCAGCATTTAGGGGGTTAAAACAGGTGGTGAGGAGGCAAAACCACCTGTCAAACACCTCTGAAAAGCAATATTTGTGTGTATTGCTTTTTAGGGGAGTGGCAGTGTTTTGCAGCCAGAGACTCAAAATAGGAGAGGTGAGGGACATACATATGCATTTGTCAAGTTGAGGGTGGGGTATCAAACGTAGAATAAAATAAAATAGTGACATCTTTTGAATTGCACTTGCATGAAATTTCATTGTTGATACAAGTGTAGCGCCCTGCTCCCAATGGCTGGGGTGCTATTCTAAATTCAGAGGGTGTCTGAGCCAATAGTGGGCTCAGACTTTGTTGAATTCCATTGAAATTAGCCTCTGTTCTGGCTATGGTTGTGCTTGACAGGAGTTTCCCCTGTTGCCTGTAGGTGGCATTACCACCTCAGGCCCATGTTGCAACACGAGCGAACCATTGTGTGTTGAGTGACCCTTCTCGGCAGCAGCCTAGTGGGAGTGGTGCCCTGCTATGCATGCCGGGGGGGATACTTAAAGCGGAGTTCCACCCAAAAATGGAACTTATCCCACTCCTTACCCCCTTACATGCCACATTTGGCATGTCATTTTTTTGGGGGGGGGGAGTGGGGGCTTCAGGAGGAGTGGGACTTTCTGTCCCACTTCCTGCTTCCGCCGAGGGGCTGGTTAGGTGATTAAGCTTAATCGCCTACACCAGCCCCTCCCTGTAGGCGATCGCATGGGACACATGACAGGTCCCATGCGATCGCCTGTCCAATCAGCGACGAGCCGCGCCGCGCGCGCATGCGCAGTGCGGCTCGCGCATGCGCAGTGGGTGCCCGGCCGTGAAGCCGAAGACTGTCACGGCTGGGTGCCCATAGTCGGGATGGAGACGCCGGCCGGGGAGGGGGGGAGAGGAGCCCCGGTCAGCGCGTCGCTGGAACGCAGGAGCAGGTAAGTGAGTGTTTATTAAAAGCCAGCAGCTACACTTTTTGTAGCTGCTGACTTTTAATAAACACCATTTTTGGCTGGAACACCCCTTTAAGGGGCAGACGCTGTTTTTCGGGGTCCTTCGCCTTGTGGCCCTCCTGGCGCGAAGCACGTGTGTGTGCTCTAGACCTCGGGACCACATTGGCCCAAGGTCACATCTTCATGGACTAGGCCCAGTTATGCTGGCTGGGGCCTACGGTTCAAAAGGGGATCCCAAGCTGTCCATCCAAGTGGGGAAAGCTGCTTAAGGAAACCGGGGGAGGACCTGCCCTGGAGGAGACCAAGCAAAGCAATCTTAAGTCTCGGGATAGGCCTGGTGACCTTGTTATAAAGGGTTCCACTACTCTATTTGTCTAATGCCGCGTACACACGGTCGTTTTTTGCGATGAAAAAAAACGACGTTTTGCCCACACACGATCAATTTAAATGACGTTTTAAAAAACGACGTTTTTTTTCATCGCAAACGACCGTGTGTACGCGGCATTACAGTTCGCCGGGTTGGCTTAAAGGCTCTTTTACCGTAAGGCTGGAAGTTCGGCAATTGAATCCTGTGGCAGAGGATCCCTGACTATCCATTCTGTGTTCTCAGACGGTCTGTGGCAGAGACTGTTCTCATACTGGTTCGTGCATCATCCTGGCTGCTGGGCCATGTGAGAGGGGTCTATCAGGGTGAGCAATACCCACTCACGAGTGAGTGGTGAATACTGAAACTTTTGATACTTTGTGCATTCTGTATCGCGTACCTGAACCTTCCTCTTTCTCTCCTTCTACTTTCTCCACAAGTTTTACGGCAGCAAAAATAAAACCTAAGGCCCCGTACACACGACCGGTTTTCTCGGCAGAATTTAGCAAGAAACTCAATGGGAGACGTATTCTGCCGAGAAAACCGGTCGTGTGTACACTTTTCGCCGAGAAAACTGTCGAGGAACTCGTCGAGCCAAAATGAGAGCATGTTCTCTATTTCCTCGACGGGCA
The DNA here is from genome assembly GCA_029574335.1 of Rana kukunoris. Lineage (NCBI taxonomy): Eukaryota > Metazoa > Chordata > Amphibia > Anura > Ranidae > Rana > Rana kukunoris. Next base: position 637,914,030 of record CM056049.1, on the reverse strand, counting down.
ATGGGAAAATTTGGCTCGACAAGTTTTTTGACAGCTGAACAAGGAACTCGACGGGGAAAACGATGTGTTTCGCCAGTCGAGTTTCTCAGTCGTGTGTACGAGGCCTTATGCCGCGTACACACGATCACTTTTTGTGATGAAAAAAACAATGTTTTATGTCACGAAATAAAACAAAGTTTTTTAAACTTAATTTTCCAAAACGACGTTGCATACACACCATCGTTTTTCCAAAAGTCTCTAGCAAAGCGTGGTGACGTACAACACGTACGACGGCACTCTGTTCCATTGAATGTCATGAACAGCTTCGGCCACCAGATGGCGCTAGCGGCGCATCAGCGCGCACGGGGTGCGCGCATTCGCGGCAATGGCACGCGGGCGCGCGCGATCACGGCACCGCGACGGGAGCGGGCACGCGCACCGGCGGTAACGGCGCGCGTGCACGCGCAAACGTCACTCTGGCGCCAAAAAAGGGCATTTAAACTTGCTGTCAGCCTTTGCCTCTTGCTGTCCGGTCTACAGCAGTTCCTGAGATTATCTGTACCCGTCCTGCTTGTACCTGTTCCTGACAACCCGGCCTGTTCCTGACTTCTCTTGCCTTCCGCCTGCCCTGACCTATTGCCTGCTTGACGATCCGCCTGCCTGACCCTCTATAGCCGCTGCTGCCCGCCCGTTGTCGACCCGGTCTGAACCCGACTTGCCTGCCGCACCTGCACCTGATCCGCCAGCCTGCCACGGACTCTCCTGCTGGGACTTATCTCCACTGTACTACGGTACACCTCCCCCGCTCTGGTGGTCCCTTTGCTTCCAGTTGTCTTCACCTGCCGCCTGCAGCTATCAGCCTACACCTGCTACTCTACGCAGCACTGAAGCCTCCTGAAGCCTTCCCAGCCCAGCATCTGCGCTGCAACCGGCGCTCGTGCGACTCTGTACTCCCGTACCCCCTGTCCACTCTACCAGGGGTCTCGGGATCAGAGGAGTAAGGGCAGCCACTCCTTGCACGTCAGGCTCGACCACCAGGTACGTGACAGTACCGGACAGCCATGACCGAGCCCGCGCAGGGAGTGGATCCTATGCAGGAACTTTGTCGCCACCTGGATGGATTGACCCAAGCAGTCCGAACCTTGCAAGAAGGCTACACGCGTTTGGAGAATCGCGTCCAGGCGTTATCTACTCCCGCCTCCACCTCTGCTGCTTCTGGTGCATCCACTTCTCCTTCTGTAATCATGTTGCCGCCTGAACCAAGAGTCCCCATGCCAGAAAGGTTCTCCGGAGAACGTAGCAAATATCGGGCTTTCCGCAATGCTTGCGAACTTTACTTTGCTCTACAGCCACGGACCTTTTCCCTAGAAGCCACTAAAGTGGGTTTCGTCATCGCACTGCTTTCTGGCGAACCGCAAGCTTGGGCCCATCGCCTGATGGAACAAAAAGACATTGCACTTGATGACTTGACCACCTTCTTTCAGGCTATGTCTCTACTATATGAAGATCCTCATCAGAGCGCTTCCGCGGAAGCCGCTCTGCACGCCCTACAACAGGGTCGCAGACCAGCTGAGGACTACGTGTCCGAATTCCGCAGATGGAGTTCGGATACAAGGTGGAATGATGCGGCCCTCTGTTACCAGTTCCGCCTAGGCCTTTCTGAATCACTTAAGGACGAACTGGCCCGGGTAGGAGTTCCAGGAACGTTGGATGCGCTAATTAACCTGACCATCCAGATCGACCGACGCCTGAGGGAGCGCAGAACTGAAAGGGCCACGGCCCCATCTCGCCCTGTCTGGATGATGCCACGGGTACCGCCCGTCTCCAACCCAGCTCCACCGATCTCTACTGCCTCATCTGTTCCTGATACCTCAGAGCCTATGCAGTTAGGCCTCCTCCGCCCTTCTCTCACCCCTGAGGAAAGCCAACGCCGCAGGGCTAACAACCTGTGCCTGTATTGCGGGGAGGCCGCCACTACGTGAGGACCTGTCCCGCAAAGCTCCGTAAGTGTCTGTCCGCGTCATCTGTTCACTTGCCTGTTCTCCCAAGCAACTCCACTCACCTAGCTGTTCCTGTTTCCTTCCAGCTTCCAAAAAGGACTATCCAAGTCAGCGCCATTATTGACTCAGGAGCCTGCAGCTGCTTTTTGGATCAATCCTTCGCCTCCAGACATCAGATCCCTCTTCGCCCTAGGGCTACTGGACTCTCTGTGTTCTTAGCGGATGGTTCAGTGTTGAGATCCGGACCAGTTACCCGAGAAACCCAACCTTTAGCCACCACCATCGCCAGCAACCACCATGAACTATTGTGCTTGGATGTGATTGACTCCCCCCTGTTCCCTGTCATACTGGGCTTGCCGTGGCTACAGGTCCACAACCCACAGGTCAACTGGACCACGGGAGAGATCAGCTTCCAATCTTCTTATTGCCAGCAGCACTGCCTGCAAGTGTTTCCCTCACCTCCGTCCTTACTCTGCATGGACTCTGATGTTGAGACCCGCCAATCTGTCCCTGAAACCTACCACGACTATCTGGATGTCTTCAGCAAGAAGGGAGCTGAGACCCTTCCGCCTCATAGGTCCTACGATTGCCCCATCGAGCTCCTCCCGGGGGCCGAAGTTCCCTTTGGTAGGATCTTTCCCTTAACGGGACTTGAACTTGAGACTCTAAAAACCTACATTGAGGACAGTCTAAGAAAGAAGTTCATCCGTCCATCTACATCACCAGCGGGAGCAGGGATCTTCTTTGTTGAAAAAAAGGACCACTCTCTCCGCCCCTGTGTGGATTACCGAGAACTAAACAAAATTACTATTAAAAATCGGTACCCTCTTCCCTTGGTACCTGAACTGTTCCAACGTCTAGGGGCCGCGGTCATCTTTACTAAATTAGACCTCCGCGGGGCCTACAACTTGGTCCGCATACGTGAAGGGGACGAGTGGAAGACCGCCTTACGTACCCGTTTCGGACACTTTGAATATTTAGTCATGCCCTTCGGACTTTGTAACGCCCCGGCGACTTTCCAACACTTTGTAAATGATATTTTCAGAGACTTCCTCGACCTCTTTGTTATCGTTTACTTGGACGATATCTTAATTTTCTCCCCTTCTCTGGAAAAACATCGGGAACATGTCAGGAACGTGCTTGAGCGACTCCGAACTCACGGACTTTATGCCAAACCTGAGAAATGCGAGTTCGAGCGTTCGAGCATACAATTCCTGGGGCTCATAATCTCAGTAAAGGGTGTGGAAATGGACCCCAAGAAGGTCTCCGCAATCCGTGACTGGCCGGCGCCTGTAGACAAGAAGGGCGTCCAGCGTTTCGTCGGCTTTGCGAATTTCTATAGGAAGTTCAGCAGGGCCTTCTCCAGCATAATTTCTCCAATAACCGATCTAACTAAACAGATTACCCGGTTCCGTTGGACACCAGAAGCCCAGTCGGCCTTTGAAGCTCTGAAAGACTTGTTCACCTCTGCATCTGTCCTCAGGCATCCTGATGCGAGCCTGCCCTACATCCTAGAGGTAGATGCATCCGAAACGGCGGTCGGGGCAGTTCTCTCTCAAAGACAGGGCCCCAAGGCCCTCTTACACCCTGTCGCAGAGAAGCAGAGAAATTATGATGTGGGGGACCGAGAACTGTTGGCAATAAAGGCCGCTCTGGAGGAATGGCGGTACCTCCTGGAGGGCGCAGCGCACCCAATCTTGATTTACACAGATCACAAGAATCTGGAATATTTGAAGGTGGCCAAGAGACTTAAACCACACCAAGCCACAAGATTACAAGATTCTCCTTTCATATCACATACAGACCAGGGTCAAAGAATACCAAGCCTGACGCTCTTTCCCGCATGTATGGCAGCTCAGAGTCTTCCAACCCCCCGGATACCATCTTGCCATCAGGAAACTTCTTGTTACTGCAAAGGGACTTATTGCCCCAAATCAGGCAAGCCTCTGCTGGGATTTCCCCTTCTTCAGGTCTGGAGCTACAAACTAGGGACGGTTTGCTTTGGTATCAAGACAAGATCTTTGTACCTGAAGATCTACGGGTCAGTGTCCTGAGTTCTTGTCATGACCACGAGCTGGCTGGCCATTTCGGGGTACATAAGACTTCAGAACTCCTGCAACGCACCTTTTGGTGGCCCCAACTCCTGAAAGACTGCAGGGATTACGTGGAATCTTGCACCACGTGCATTCGAAACAAGGGGAGCAAGCTCAGAGCCTGGGGACTCCTGAAACCGCTACCAGTACCGGAAAGACCATGGAGAATGATCTCCATGGATTTCATTATGGAGCTTCCCCCGTCGGAGGGCTTCACCACTATCTTTGTGGTAGTAGACAGACTCTCAAAGATGGCACATTTCATACCTTTGAAGGGTACACCCTCTGCCCCGGAGACGGCTAAAGCCTTTATCAAGGAAGTTGTTAGGCTCCACGGTGTTCCAGTGAAGCCCGGAGTGACAAAACAGAGGAGGATAACGCAGGGCTGGCATGACTGGGGTGGAATCAGGGGCAAGAAGGGTTAAAGAAGGAGGAGGTGCCTTCAGGGGAGTGGCTGTAGGATTAGCCAGGAGAAGGGGAGGAGTGCCATATATGGGGGGGGGGCGGAGTCGGCGCCAAAAGCTCAGGCAGAAGTGAGGGAGACACAAGGAAGCAGTTTTTCCTCTGCTCCCTGAAGTTAGACCATGGACATTGATACGCTTTTGGCGCGGCTGCGGGCCGCGGCGGCGAATCGGGAACCAGGATGGCTGGAGGAACAGGTGGGGGGCCTGATCGAGGATGTGGCGGGGGGGTCTCGGGAGGGATCGCGGACACCACGCGCTCGACGGTCGCACCCGCCGGAGCGTTATTCGCCGACCCCCACCGCCAGGGCCCAGCGGCACAGTCGGAGCCCACAAGGGGACCCGTCGCCCCCCCCGGCCAAGCGAACGCATGCTTTGGCTGGGGGTGATGGTGGACGGCATCCGCCGCCCAGCCTGGGCCCAGTGGGCGGGGCTTCGGGCAGCAATGGCGCCCGGACCCCAGCCACGCGTCGGAGCAGCATGGAGCAGCCGATCCCCCCCCAGAGCGTGGGGACGGCAGGGGGGGGATCCCAGCGCACAAAACGCGGGGCAACAGCCGGAGGGTCCTCCAGGATCGGGGCCGCCGGTTCCCAGGCAGGGGGGAGGCCGGAGTCCCCAGAGCGGAGGCCCAGTCGGGGCTGCAGAGCAGCTGAGACACCCACGGCCGGGACCAAGGGTAGAGGACGATCCGCCGGGAGGCTGGGATCCACGGCCTCCAGGCCTCCTGCGCCTGGGAGGCAGACGTCGCCAGTGTCGCCGGCCTCGGAAGATCCATCCGGGGATGAGGGATCAGAAGCGGAGGAAGTGTCGCCCACGGTGGAGCTGCCGGTATCGGCTGTGAGGGACGTGCCCGGCCAGCCTGGTAAGACACCTTTCAATTCTAATAATGAATTTGCTACTGCTTTGTGTGCACTGTTAGGGGTTGGGGGTGGGGGTCCTTCTGGGTTGCCAGTTAATGTTTTACCCACTGTGAGGTCGCCGACCGGGGGCCCCGGGGTGGCGGGGGTTTCGCCTGCTGCCCAGGGTTCCCCTGGTGGGATGCAGGATTTGTTGGGTGGGTTGCAGGACCTGTTGCACCGTTTCGTTGGGGGGGGTACTCCGCCGCAGGCGGCACCATGGGTGGGAGGCCCAGCTGGGGGGGGGGCCCCTGTAGATGGGGGGGCGCATGCCCCGGCTGGGGTGTCACCGGATGGTGGGGCTAGCAGTGACGCAGGGGGTGAGAAAACGGGGGGGGTCAGGACAGACGTGGTAAGGATGGATGATTCTGCAAAAGGTGAGGTATACGTTTGCTATGAGGGGCCGCTGGGGGCCCACCTGAAGCAGGAGGTCAGGGATAAGATCGAAAAAGGTGAGTACGTGGAGATTTTTTCCCTGTTGCCATTAGAAAAATTTAATTTAGATAGGGTGAAGCCGGATAGTTCAAAAAAGGATGATGAGGAGAGGAGGCGATACAGGTTGATTCCCCGTACGTTCAGCAATTGGTTGCAGGCATTTGCTATCATGGCCAGCGTTATAGGTGAAAAAAGCCCGGAACACTGTTCTGCGCTTTTTGGTTATATGGACGCCATTGGGGAAGCTTATCGGGTTTATGGGGGGACGGGGTGGTTGAGGTACGACGAGCAATTCCGCCAGCGGCGGGCTGTGCGTCCTACATTGCGATGGGATCACAAGGACATCGTCCTGTGGATGCGGATGATGTCCGCGCCCCGGACGAGTACTCCGTTTTTTCAGGGCGGGGCCGGGGGTACACCCACCTCTGGATCGCCGGCCGGAAAGAGATGGGGTGTGTGTTGGCAGTACAACGAAAGTTCCTGCAAATTCGGGGGTACATGTCGTTTTAAACACGAATGCTCCGGATGCGGGGGGAATCACCCCCTGTCCCGCTGCTTCAAAAAAGGTAAACGGACGGGGGATGCTGCTAAAAAAGGGGACAACGCCGGTGAAGGGGGAAAGGATGGAGCCTTTTCTAAGTAGGTACCCTGACAGGGCCGCGGCGCGGCTGCTCGCGGCCGGGTTTTCCGAGGGTTTTGTCATTCCCTGTTCTTTGTCGAAGGTGCCTCCCTTGGCTAGGAATCTGCGGTCTGCCTTGGAGAACCCGGACGTGGTGTCGGCAAAATTGGCAAAGGAGGTTGAGTTGGGTAGAATGGCGGGTCCGTTCACAGAGATGCCATTGCCGGATTTGGTGGTGTCGCCTCTGGGGGTGGTTCCCAAGAAGGAGCCAAACAAGTTTCGCCTCATTCACCACCTGTCCTTTCCAAGAGGGGGGTCGGTGAATGATGCAATCGATCCTGAGGCATGCACGGTATCCTACACGTCATTTGACGCGGCGGTGCGGTGGGTGCGTCGGTACGGAAAAGGGGCTTTGATGGCAAAAGCGGACATCGAGGCTGCGTTCCGTCTGCTACCAGTACACCCTGACAGTTTCCGACTGTTGGGCTGTCGGTGGCAAGAGGGGTTCTACGTGGATCGCTGCTTGCCAATGGGCTGCTCGATCTCGTGCGCACTGTTCGAGACATTTAGTTCCTTCTTGGAGTGGGTGGTCAGGGATGTGTCTGGCTCAGACTCCGTCATTCATTACCTGGATGACTTCCTGTGCGTGGGCCCTCCGTCATCCAGGGTGTGCGCAATTTTGCTGGCAACATTGCAGCACATGGCTGATAGGTTCGGGGTGCCTCTGGCGGCCGACAAGACGGAGGGCCCAGTCACAGCATTGAGTTTCTTGGGAATCATGATTGATTCCGAGGCGATGGAGTGCAGGCTACCGGTGGATAAGGTGGAGAACCTTCGGCTGGAGATTCGGGAGATGCAGGGGCGGGACAAGGTTCAGCTACGGGCCTTGCAGTCTTTGCTGGGCAAGCTGAATTTTGCTTGCCGCATCATTCCCATGGGCAGGGTTTTCTGCCGACGGCTGTCGGCAGCTACAGCAGGTGTTAGAGCTCCAAAGCATTACATCCGTATAACAAGGGAAATGAAGGCTGATTTGCAGGTGTGGCATACGTTTCTAGAAACGTACAATGGGAGGGCTATGTGGATGTCTGGGCCCGTCAGCAACTTTGACTTGGACTTGGCCACGGATGCGGCCGGGTCCACGGGCTATGGGGCTTTCTTTAAAGGAAGATGGAGCGCGGAAGCGTGGCCAGAGTCCTGGGTGTCAGCAGGTTTTGTTAGGAACCTTGTGCTGCTTGAACTATTCCCGGTAGTGGTGGCGATAGAGTTGTGGGGGGCGGAATGCAGAAATCTGAAGATCAGGTTGAACTGTGACAACATGGGTGTGGTGGAGGTCATCAATCGGGTTTCCGGCTCCTCATTGCCGGTGATACGACTGCTGCGCCACCTCGTGTTGCGCTGTTTACAGTGGAACATATTTCTGTACGCAGTGCACATACCGGGGGTAGAGAACGGACTCGCTGATGCTTTGTCTCGATTCCAGTGGGACAGGTTCAGGGAGCTGGCCCCAGGGGCGGATGCAGTCGGGGTCCCTTGCCCGGGGTGGATGTGGGGACTTGCGTTGGAGTAGCAGCAAATTGGATCAGGAAGTCGGTGAGTGGGCAGACATGGACCGCATATTCTAAGGTATGGGAAGAATGGGATGGTTTTAGACGGCTGGCGGACGCTGGGCTGGGGGAGAAGGAACTGGGCTGGTTGGTAATGTACTTTGTGGTGAGGCATATGGAGAAGGGCGTGTCGGTGTCGTCCTTGGAGAAAAAATTAGCGGCCTTGGCATTTTTGTTCAAACTAGAGGGGCGGGAAGATTTCAAAAAAATGTTCTGGGTAAAACAGGCGGTTAAGGGATACAAAAAAGGGCGACAGTGCAGGGATGCGCGGAGACCAGTGTCGTTTTCTATTCTTTGTAGGATTTTTGAAGTGGTGGGGGAGGTTTGTTCATCGCGGTACGAAATACAGCTGTTTCGGGCGGTTTTTTCGGTCGCATTTTTTGGGGCGTTTCGGGTGGGGGAAATAGTCAGTCCTTCAAAGCGGATGGCCGGGGGCCTTTTGAGGGAGGACGTCAAGTTGGCAGAGGACAAGGTGAGTTTTCGGCTGCGGCGGTCTAAGACAGACCAAAGAGGTAGAGGTGTAGACGTAGTGCTATATCCGCTGCCGGGTTCTGAAGTGTGCCCGGTGCGGGTGGTAAGGGAATTTCTGAAAGGACGGCCAGCGGGTGGTGGGCCGTGCTGGATACATGAGGATGGTTCTTTTCTGTCACGTTTTCAATTTATAGCGGTATTTAGAAAATGTCTGCAGAAGGCGGGGTTGGACGAGGGATTGTTTGCCTCGCACTCCTTCCGTATCGGGGCGGCGACTGAGGCGGCCCGGTGCGGGTTGGATGAGGCGGCAGTGAGAAGGATTGGGAGATGGGAATCGAGGAGATTCCGTTCTTATGTGCGCCCGCATATGGTGGTGGAATAACAGGGTTGGGGGGTGCATTGACTGACATTCCAAAATGGGATTGTGGGGGGATGAATGTGGTTAGTCATGCTTGCTGTTTTGTTTTTCAGATGGAGAGCAGGCGTGCCTCGTGTGGATTATGGGGCATTCATACGTTTGTAGGGGGGCCCGTAGAGCGGATGCCAGGCCGGGGGGACGGCAGTTGGGCATTTCTAGGCGGGAGGCGACGATCAGGTGGTTGGGCATCCCTGGGATGGGTTGGCGCAGGGTGCTGCCGGAAGTGCAGCGCTACGCTCAGCTCGACAGACCTCCGGACGTGCTACTGTTACACGTCGGGGGGAACGACCTGGGGATTCGGCCCATAGGGGACTTGATGTCCGCAGTCAAGGCGGACGTATTGACATTGCGGGCATCTTTCCCAAAGATGCTGATTGTCTGGTCTGACATTGTTGCGCGAACCACGTGGCGCATGGCACGGTCAGTCGACAGGGTTAATAAGGGGAGGGTGAAAGTGAACAAGGTTTTGGGGAGGTTTGTGGCTCAGCACGGGGGTTTGGTGGTGCGGCACAGGGAATTGGAGATTAATGTGGGTATGTACCTACTCGGTGATGGTGTTCACCTAACTGATGTAGGTACAGATTTGTGGGTGCTAGGCCTGCAGGAAGGGATTCAGAGGGCCCTGCGGGTGTGGAGGGGCCTGTAAGGAAAAGGGAATTTTCCTTCCGGGCTGTGGCGGTGTTCTTGGTCTTGATGGTGAAAGTTAACGGAAAATGGAAATGATTGGGAGGCTCATCGGTGGGATGGGCTCCTTATGGGGTTATTGTGGTGGAACGGTGTCCGCTACAATACGGTGACGGTGCACTGCGGTGTTAAAAGGGGTGTCTCAGAGCTGGAGTCGGCTGGAGGCCTGGGTATGGTGATGGTACGCAGTGCTGGTGGTGAAGAAAAGGTTAATGGGGGATTACCGTCAAGACCAAGTAGGACTGGTGTTAAAAAATTAATAAAAATGTTGGGTATTTATATTGTTAATAAGTATAGTGGAATTGTTGGAAATTCCTAGCACCAAAAAGTGTGGTAAAAGTTTTGGTTAATTATTTAATTTTTGGTTACAAAATAAATGGCTGTTGTGGCCAATTTTATTCCAATTCTACTGTGTCGGTCTCGTTTACTGGGTTAGGGGGCTTGAGGGGGGGGGGAAAGGGGGGGGGGTGGTTTAAAAGGTATGGATATGGGGGGTAGGTTTAAAGTATGGATATGGGGGTGGAATAGGTTTAAAGTGATGGGAGCCCATTGAAACTACGCTAGTCAAGTGAAGCCCGGAGTGACAAAACAGAGGAGGATAACGCAGGGCTGGCATGACTGGGGTGGAATCAGGGGCAAGAAGGGTTAAAGAAGGAGGAGGTGCCTTCAGGGGAGTGGCTGTAGGATTAGCCAGGAGAAGGGGAGGAGTGCCATATATGGGGGGGGGGCGGAGTCGGCGCCAAAAGCTCAGGCAGAAGTGAGGGAGACACAAGGAAGCAGTTTTCCCACCCACCCTCCCTTGTTTTGTTCGATGTGGTGTTGTGCGTTTGTTTTCTTTCTTTCAGATCGGTAGAGAGATGTCACGACAGCAGAGGCGGTGTTCTTGGTCTTGATGGTGAAAGTTAACGGAAAATGGAAATGATTGGGAGGCTCATCGGTGGGATGGGCTCCTTATGGGGTTATTGTGGTGGAACGGTGTCCGCTACAATACGGTGACGGTGCACTGCGGTGTTAAAAGGGGTGTCTCAGAGCTGGAGTCGGCTGGAGGCCTGGGTATGGTGATGGTACGCAGTGCTGGTGGTGAAGAAAAGGTTAATGGGGGATTACCGTCAAGACCAAGTAGGACTGGTGTTAAAAAATTAATAAAAATGTTGGGTATTTATATTGTTAATAAGTATAGTGGAATTGTTGGAAATTCCTAGCACCAAAAAGTGTGGTAAAAGTTTTGGTTAATTATTTAATTTTTGGTTACAAAATAAATGGCTGTTGTGGCCAATTTTATTCCAATTCTACTGTGTCGGTCTCGTTTACTGGGTTAGGGGGCTTGAGGGGGGGGGGAAAGGGGGGGGGGTGGTTTAAAAGGTATGGATATGGGGGGTAGGTTTAAAGTATGGATATGGGGGTGGAATAGGTTTAAAGTGATGGGAGCCCATTGAAACTACGCTAGTCATGTGGACATCGTGTCTGATCGAGGGGTGCAATTCACCTCCAGGTTTTGGAAGGCACTTTGCAGCAGTCTCAAGATTGGCCTGTCATTCTCATCAGCGTACCACCCACAATCAAACGGGCAGACAGAGAGAACAAATCAGACACTTGAACAGTATCTTCGCTGCTTCTCCTCCTTCTCTCAGGAAGATTGGGTGTCCTTGCTGCCCCTGGCGGAATTCGCATACAATAACTCTGTCCACTCTGCCACCAAACAATCGCCCTTTTATGCGAACTACGGCTTCCATCCTTTGTTCCTGTCCAATTCCGTTCCGGAGTGTTCGGTACCCGCCGTCCAGGAGACTTTGACCTTCTTTGATACAAATAATAAGATTCTGCAGGAGACAATGACTAAGACACAAGAGCGTAATAAAGAAATCTTCGACAAAAAAAGAAGAGGGGAACTCAATCTGGAACCTGGAACTAAAGTTTATCTGTCCGCTCTGAATTTAAAACTTGCATGCCCCACAAAGAAACTAGGCCCTAAGTTTGTGGGCCCCTTCCCTGTCAAGAGGAAGATAAATGAGGTTGCCTACGAACTTGAGTTGCCAGAGACCTTCCGCATTCACCCGGTCTTCCATGTTGCCCTGCTTAAGCCAGACATTTCTGATCCCTTTCCTGAGAGGAACACTGGTCCTCCTGAGCCGGTTCTAGTGGACGGCTAGGAGGAATTTGAGGTTGAATCCATCCTGGATTGCAGGAAAAGACGCAACCAAGTTCAGTTCCTCGTCAAATGGAAGGGGTATGGGCCCGAGGAGAATTCATGGAAACCGGAGGACAGCATACACGCTGAAAGGCTAATTCAGTCATTTAAAGACTCCCACCCGCTGGAGCTATCCCGGTTGGGCATCCGGAGGCTGCCCATTGGAGGGGGGCAATGTCATGAACAGCTTCGGCCACCAGATGGCGCTAGCGGCGCATCAGAGCGCACGGGGCGCGCGCATTCGCGGCAATGGCACGCGGGCGCGCGCGATCACGGCACCGCGACGGGAGCGGGCACGCGCACCGGCGGTAACGGCGCGCGTGCACGCGCAAACGTCACTCTGGCGCCAAAAAAGGGCATTTAAACTTGCTGTCAGCCTTTGCCTCTTGCTGTCCGGTCTACAGCAGTTCCTGAGATTATCTGTACCCGTCCTGCTTGTACCTGTTCCTGACAACCCGGCCTGTTCCTGACTTCTCTTGCCTTCCGCCTGCCCTGACCTATTGCCTGCTTGACGATCCGCCTGCCTGACCCTCTATAGCCGCTGCTGCCCGCCCGTTGTCGACCCGGTCTGAACCCGACTCTGCCTTGCCTGCCGCACCTGCACCTGATCCGCCAGCCTGCCACGGACTCTCCTGCTGGTACTTATCTCCACTGTACTACGGTACACCTCCCCCGCTCTGGTGGTCCCTTTGCTTCCAGTTGTCTTCACCTGCCGCCTGCAGCTATCAGCCTACACCTGCTACTCTACGCAGCTCTGAAGCCTCCTGAAGCCTTCCCAGCCCAGCATCTGCGCTGCAACCGGCGCTCGTGCGACTCTGTACTCCCGTACCCCCTGTCCACTCTACCAGGGGTCTCGGGATCAGAGGAGTAAGGGCAGCCACTCCTTGCACGTCGGGCTAGACCACCAGGTACGTGACATTGAAGCTCCGTCTCATTACTTGCTTCTGAGCATGCGCGGGTTTAAAAACGTAGTTTTCCCCACCACCTCTCAAGTAAAAAAGGATCTATTGCAACTGTTGTACAAAGACAAGCTCCTCACGGACTTAACCCAGGAACGGAGCAGAGCTCGTTTCTATCACCTTTGGAACCCTTTCATGATGCACACTCTCACTCCCACAGAAAGGTTGAACTTTGAGAAAATGTCCTTTCTTTACCACGACTCCCAATTTCCAATCCTCCAAGCATGCAGCAGCTGTACACACACACCTTCAGTATCTAGCGCCACACCGTGTGCGTATCTGTGCACATCAGGGGGTGGGGCTGCTAGCTCAGAGACTGCAGGGATTGGCTGCTTTACAAGGGCCCTTCTCACTCAGAACCCCTGAGGATGTTCAGACTGAATTCCGTCTTTCTCAATGTCAGACTCATAGGAATAGTGCGAGTGAGACATTGAGTGACAGGATCTGCACAGCCAATGAGAGCACAGTTCAATGTGCAACTGATCATCTCCCAGCCATGGAGTCCCGGCTGGGTGGCAGGTGGAGGCGGAGCCACTAACATTTGGTAATTCATTACAGACAGTCACTCAGGGAGGCGGTGACAGTCCAGCTGGCAGGCAGTTTCGAAGATGCTAGTGGCCACCGGACTGGCTGTGCCCGCTCAGCCCGACTCCCTTGCCCACTGCTACTTCTTTTTGTTTGGCTCTGATGGGGCCCCAAGTGAACCTGGGGTCCCTGGGCAGTGCCGATCGGCCCGTCGCTACAGGACAGGCAAACAAACAATTGCTTGGGGCCCTGAGCTGGCCTGGGGCCCCCAACTTCCCCTTCCCAGGCTGTAGCGTGGCCGAGCTCCTCTTCCTAATTCCTGGAGTCCTGTCAGTCCGGCTGGGTACTGTGCGTGGTACAGGAGATTCAGTTTCCTGTTCCCGGCTGGACTGACAGGAAGTGCACACTGAGTGCTCACTTCCTTTCAGTCTGGCTGGGAACACAGGAAACGCAATCTCCTGTACCACGCGGTACCCGGCCCGACCTGGGCACTATCTGATAGGAGACTGGGGACCCATAATGATAGAACACCGGACTGACAGTAGGAAGAGGAGCTCGGCCATGCTACAGCGACAGCCTACATAGAAGAAGGGGAGGTGAGGATAGAAAAACATAGGGACTAGGGAGGGGGGAGGAGTAAGAAAATGGGTGTCAAAAATTAGTGTAGCACTAATGTAGACTTTGCCTGCGAGGGGGGGTGCTTGGGGGCCCCCATTTTGCTTGGGGCCCCCAAATTCCTTCAAACGGCCCTGAGTGGCGAGGGTGCCTGCTCAATAAGACGGCACTGGCAAGCAGCATCTTTGAGCAAGGTTGGGAGTGCTGTATTCACCAACCCATCCTTACACACACACATTGTACTACTCCCCGAATCACACCAAGATATGATGCATTGCAATATTTAGCCACCTATTTAATGCATTAACCAGTTCCCGACTGCCCCATTATCCATACCAGTTTTACTGCTACAGGGTGGCCGAGCTGCGCAGGATCACATATATGTACGTGATCTGTGTTCCCCAGCTGGGTGCACGTGTGCCTGGGGGTGCTGTGATTTGCTCCAGCACCGATCAGTCTTCAGGTCCAGGCCAATCATTTTTGCCCTGGATTTGCCCTTTATAAAACACAGGCACAGGAAATTACGGTCTCTTTTCTCCTGGAGCCCTTTTCGGTTCTCGGGATAGAAGCGATAACATCAGACAGTGAGGAAAAGCGGCACACTAGACGGGTCGTGGCCAGTGGGAGCAGAACATTTCCTGACGTCAGTGGGAGTAAACAATGCCCCATCATTAGTATTAGGGGGACTAATAGTACCCCATCACTGGTATTAAGGGGAGTAATAGTGCCCAAATCATTGGTGCTAGGGGCGAAATAGTGCCCCATCATTGTTATTAGGGGGATTAATAGTGCCCCATCTTTGATATTAGGGGGAGTAATAGTGCTCCATCTTTGGTAGTAGGGCAAGGCTTGACAAATTTGAAGACAGCTAAAAAAATCTAGAAGACAGCTAAAAAAGTTACATGCAGTTTTTTAAAGAACTGCATGTCTGGGGCCTTGGGCAATAAGAATTGCTCACGCCTATGCCAAGCGAAAACAAAAACGTTTGTCATAAGATTTTGCAAGTAAGTAATTTTTCTCCTTCAGGCCTGGTTCACACTGGTGCGATGCGGGAACCCTGCTAATCCACTGCGGGTTCCCGCATCGCACCCGAATCGCACGGCAGTGCCATATGTGAACTGCTGGGGAGTGTCATTATATGTTAATGACACCCACATTTCAGCTTGCATATCGCACTGCGAACTGACAGTTCGGACATGAATCGGATCGCCTATGTGTGAACAAACAAGCGATTCTGGTCCGAACAGAAAAAAAGGGTCCTGTGCGTCTTTGGACCGAATGCGGTGCGATATCAGCCATACTATCTGTATGGCTGAAAACTCACTGCACAGAGATCGCATGTAATGTGAACAAGTGTGAACCGTGCCTCACTGATGGGCGCTGATGAGGTGGCACTGATGGGCATTGATGACGTGGTCCTAATAGGTGGCTCTGATGAGTCTGCACTGATGGGCACTGATGAGACGGCACTGATGAGGCTGTGTTAATGGGCACTGATGAGGCGGCGCTGATGGGTACTGATGAGGCTGTGTTGATGGGCACTGATGGGCTGCACTGTTGAGTTGGCACTAATGGGCACTGATAGGAACAGTGCCCCATCATTGGTATCAGTGGGAGCAATAATGTCCCATCATTGGTGTCAGTGGGAGAAATAGTGCCCGATCATTGGTATCAGTGGGACAAATAGGGCCAGATTCACGAACACTTGCGCTGGAGTATTTGGATATGCGCCGCGTAACTGTGATGATGCGCCGTCGTTTCTATGTGCCCGTACCCACCAAACTAGATGCGCCCAATAACGGGTCATTTGCGACCGGCGGAACGTTCTGACGCCAGAGTATCGTCAGCGTTTATTTTCGCTGGGCGCATCAGTCGCGCCCATTGATTTCCCCTGCAAATATGCAAATGAGGGAGATTTCCCAATTCACGAACGGATTAGCACCATACGCTGGCTACATGCGCCGCGCGTATCTGGTCCGTCCGGCGCAAAGTTATTTCTACAAAAGGCTGCTTTATCTTTACTCCAGACGGTCACAGGTCAGCAGGAGAGCAGCTACAGCAGCGTTACCGACGATAGGAGCTTGCTGAACAACAACACTTGCAAGGAGGACAACACCTCTGTGTGCCAACATGCCAGGGGCAATTGTGGTCCTAGAACTACTGATGGGTCCCCTGGAACCAAGAAGGCGGCCACGTGAGAGGATATACCGCACTCGTATGAGCCTCTTTGGCATGGGGGATGAGGAGGTGTATCGCCTCTTCAGATTCAGCCCAGATGCAATACTTGAACTAACCACAACCCTGCAGGGTGACATCACCAGCCCAACACACCGCTCACAAGCAGTGCAGCCACTGGTGAAGGTCCTGGCAACACTTCATTTCCTTGCCAGTGGATCATTCCAGCGTACAAGTGGAGTGGTGGCTGGGATGTCACAATCCTCCATAAGCAGATGTGTGCACCAGGTTGTCCCTGCAATCCTCAGACGCATGTCCAACCAGTTCATCAGACCCACCACTGAGGAGCTGCGGCTGAAGGCAATGACAGACAGGGCCAGATTAAGAACATCATGGGCCTGGTGCTGAGGATTTTGGTGGGGCCTTTTATAAATAATAAATAAATGCGTGAGAATCACAGCGCAGTCTGGAGGGCCCAGTCTGAAAATTTAAGTGTACCCTAATGTGCTAATATGCTGTGCATACTTGTACATTGTGGCATAACCTACTAAAAGTAGTAATGTCAGGAAAGTTTACTACCACTTTAATATCACAGGATCCCAGAAACCTCTCATGGGGCCCACTACTGACCCAGTGGCCCTTGGGCAGTGCATAAGTGCATAGTTGCCAACATTTAAAAAATTGTTTTAGGGACACTTTTTCACAAGTGCTATATTTAGAGTAGCTGAGATCCCCTATGTTCCTCTGTACATCACAGTAGTAATCACAAAATTAAATAAGTTCTAATAATGGAACAGAACAAATATAAGAACTGAGTTTTCCTTTAGTTTTACTAACAAAAGTGTGTCCATTCTAGAGCTGGTAACATTGAGGGTATTCAGTATCATTTTAAAGAACTGTTTTTGTGGGTAAGCGACATAGGGGAGGAGTACGGATGGTATATAAGTGGGAAGTATGTGCAGGTGAGTGAGAGGAATGTGGAGGGTCTAACATTGGGCACTATGTACAGGAGAAGAGTGCAAAGGGTACGCAAAAGGCACAATGTACAGGAGAGAAGTGTGGAGGGTATGACAGTGGGCATCATGTACAGGAGAGAAGCATGGAGGGTACGACAGTGGGCAGTATGTACAGGAGAGAAGTGTATGACAGCAGGCACCATGTACAGGAGAGGAGTGTGGAGGGTATGACAGTGGGCACTATGTATAGGAGAGGAGTGTGGATGGTATGATAGTGGGCACTATGTATAGGAGAGAAGTGTGGAGGGTATGACAGTGGGCAGTATGTACAGGAGAGAAGTGTATGACAGCAGGCACCATGTACAGGAGAGGAGTGTGGAGGGTATGACAGTGGGCACTATGTATAGGAGAGGAGTGTGGATGGTATGATAGTGGGCACTATGTATAGGAGAGGAGTGTGGAGGGTATGACAGTGGGCAGTATGTACAGGAGAGCAGTGTGGACGGTATGATAGTGGGCACTATGTATAGGAGAGGAGTGTGGAGGGTATAACAGTGGGCAGTATGTACAGGAGAGGAATGTGGAGGGTATGACAGTGGGCAGTATGTACAGGAGAGAAGTGTATGACAGCAGGTACTATGTACAGGAGAGGAGTGTGAAGGGTATGACAGTGGGCAGTTTGTACAGGAGAGGAGTGTGAAGAGTATGACAGTGGGCAGTATGTACAGGAGGAGTGTGGGGGTATGACAGAGGGTAGTATGTACCAGTGAGAAGTGTGGAGGGTATAATGGGGCAGTATGTACAGGAGAGAAGTGTGGAGGCTATGACAGTGGGCAGTATGTACAAGAGAGGAATGGGGATGGTATGATAGTGGGCACTATGTATAGGAGAGGAGTGTGGAGGGTGCGACAGTGGGAAGTATGTACAGAAGGGGAGTCTATGATAGTGGGCACTATGTACAGGAGAGGAGTGTGGAGCGTATGATAGTGGGCACTATGTACAGGAGAGGAGTGTGGAGAGTATGACAGTGGTCACTATGTACAGGAGAGGAGTGTGGAGAGTATGACAGTGGTCACTATGTACAGGAGAGGAGTGTGGAGGGTATGACAGTGGGCACTATGTACAGGAGAGGAGTGTGGAGGGTATGACAGTGGGCACAATGTATAGGAGTGGAAGGATGTTTAGGGACTGCGTAGTGGTTAAGCGGGTCATACATGAATTGAAATTACACCAATTATGCAGAGACCAGCCATAGTCCATCTATGTATGGGCTAGCTGGTTTTACACAAGTCAATCTATTAATCGACTTGAGTACAACCAGCCTGTTTTTCCAAAAACAATCAGTGCTGCCAGTTATAGATAGCAACACTGATCATTGTACTCACTGGCAGAACACAATAACACTACAGGAGTGATTCCCCCATCTACAGGTAAGCAGGTGAGAGGGTGTGTGGGGACAGGCTAGGGAGAGATACCAGTCAGTGGCTGGGTAGGCACTGGCTAGTATCAGAGCCAGATACACACAGGTTACATATGTCGCGATCGTTAGAGTGAGAGCAATAATTCTAGCACTAGACTTCCTCTGTAACTCTAAACATGTAACCTAAAAAATGTTTAAAGCATCGCTTAGGATACCAAAAAAAAAAATCGTGCTAACTTTAGTGTTTTTTTTAATGTATGAAACAGTTTATTTCCAAAAAAACATGTTTGAAAAATTGCTGCACAAATACAGTACCGTGCTAGAGCTGCACAATTAATCGTTAAAATTGTGATCTTGATTCAACCCCCCTGACATCTCCAATGCAGAGTTTGCTGATTCTTTCATATAACAAGTGGAGAGACTTTCAGCTGTCAAAAGAAAATATCTGGACAGTCTGCTAAGTTCTTATCAGGAAACATTGTAACTAACGCTTTCTTCTTATATCAAAGGGATAAACTTCTGTGTGTAAAGAAAATATCCGACTGTCTGCCAAGTTTGTAAACAATATGAAACATTGTAACCAACTTCCTTTTTAGATCAAACTTCTGTGTGTAAATGCAAGAAATGTAACCACTTAAAGTCCAACACTTGTTTAAGTTAAAAACCAATATTTTTTGCTAGAAAATTACTTGGGACCGCCAAACATTATATATATTTTAACAGAGACAAAAATGGCAATTGCTGCAATATTTTATGTCACGCTGGATTTGCCCACTTCATTGAATAATAAAAACCATAAAAACAAAACAGTAAAGTTGGCCCATTTTTTTTTTTTTTTTTCATTTTAATGTGAAAGATGATGTTATGCCGTACGAATCGTGAGAGAATCGTGATCTATCTTCTAAGCAACAAAAATTGCAGTTGTCGTTTTAGCCAGAATCATGCAGCTCTATACCGTGCAACATAAAAAGTTGCAAAGACCACCATAGAGTAATTTTCTAGCAAAAAACAAATGATGATTTTTTTTCTCTCAGTGTGCTGCAGTGTGTCAGCTTGTATTTATAATGGCCGCTCTGTATGTAGCTTCTGACAGGCTGTGCAAGCAGGCCCGTATCTCCGGAACCATAAATGATAGCCATCCCATATTTTGACCGGTTGTGGGGTAGGTCTTCAACTGACTACCCCCCAAATGTGGGGTTTCTGTGACCTCTGGTCATCGAGCTACAACCCCCGAAGTCGATCTAAAAAAAAAAAAAAACTTTTTTTTTTTTTTTTTTGGGGCAAATGGGCCTATCTTGAGAAAGGGGCCTGGAGCTGCAGCTCCATCAGCCCCTCTGTTAATCCGGCCCTGATGACAGATTTCTACAGCATTGCCAGATTCCCACGCACTGTGGGGGCCATTGATTGCACACATGTGGCACTCCAGCCCCCCAGTGCCACAGAGCACATATACCGCAATCGGAAGCATTGGCATTCCATACAGGTGATAGCTGATGCCCAACGCCTCATATGGCACGTCCGTGCCAAACACCCCGGGTCCAGCCATGACAGCTTCATATACCGTCAGAGCCCCATCCCAGCAGAATTTAACCAGAACATGTATGGGGACAGCTGGCTGGTTGGTGAGTGACATGGGAGTCAGGCATGACTATCCCCTCCCGTGATGCACAACAGAAATCGCACATGCATGACTAACATTCTCCTGTCTTTTCCCTTCCAGGTGACTCTGAATATGCACTGGGACCCCATCTCATGACTCCTTTCCGGAACCCCCAAACCAGAGGAGAGAGAAAATACAATGAAGCACACATCAAAACCCGTGCAGTGGTGGAGCAAACATTTGGGCTCCTAAAGTCCCGTTTCCGATGCCTGGATAAGTCTGGGGGGGCCCTATTGTATTCCCCTACCTTCGTGTGTCAGATCATCGGTGCATGTTGCATACTACATAACTTTGCTATGAAAAAAGGCCTGCATATTGACATACGTGATGACCTGACCCCCGACCGACACAGTCCCCACCTGCCAGAGGACACCCAGTCTGCTGATGGAAGAGCAGTCAGGAGGGTCCTCGCCGTAGGCATCTTTGGACACTAAACCAAAACATTAATCACACAGACAGTGCACGCATGTACACCACTGATGTCCCTAGATCACACACACCACATGCACATCACATTGGATTAGCCCAAGTCCAGCATGTAGGAGTTGGGAGCAGCAACGCCAGCGTCAAGGCCCCAATGATGTCACTGTCCATTCACACACCTTTCACACGTCATTCATTCAGCCGTGGGGTTCACTTCACCACCACGGCCGAGGGTGACACCCCTTACTTTCAGGAGTGCCACCCCCTCACATTCACACACCATTCACACTGTCCCCTGCACTCCTGACCGTGTGCAGTACAAAAATAAATTAATAATATCATATCCTGATAATTAAAAGAAACAAAATCTCAAAACCTGAGAAAAATAAAAAATAAACTCATGACCTGAGTATGTCCAAAACAAAAATATAAAACCCCCAAAAAAATAAAAGGCCTCATCGGGGATGCCGGGGGCTTCTTCTGGGGGCCCCTCTCTGACTCCGCAGCTGCCTGGATGGAGTGGGTGGGGGTGGGGGGGCATCTGGAGGTGGCTGATCCCCAGGTGGGCCACTCCTGGCAGGTGTGGCCTGCGTGCCCTCCAAGGCCCTGGCTATCCGTCCAAGGTAGGAGTTGGTCTGGGCCTGCATCCGGAGCTGACGGGTGACCTGGTAGTGCTGGGCCCGCCGACTCAGCCTCCCCTGGTCCCGGATGGCAGCACTGTTGGCCTGGACGGCTGCAGTAAGGTGCCGGATATCCCCCTGCACCTCCCCCAAAGTGGTGACCACTGCAGCGCAGTTGCAGCTGACATCCTGCACTGCGTTGCTGAGGTTGGCAATGGAGCCCAGGCTGTCAGACACTTTCTCCAAGTGCACCGCTATGGCCCCCATCTGTTCCGTCTGCCTGGCGTGATCCCTCGCCAACTGGTCCTGTATACCATCAGACACCCCCCTGGTCTTCTGGGTCGCCTTCCTGGGGCCAGAAGATGGTTGTCCTCGGGTGGAAGGAGTCGCCCTTGAGGGGCTTCCAAGGATGGGGGAGGGGACGACAGACGGCCCAGGAGAAGGGGAGGAGACAGACAACACTAATGAAAAGTCCTGCTCTGCCACAGCAGGATCCTCCACAACCACCTCGGCAGGTGTGGTGTGGCCACTCTCCTCCTCCACAACCTCTTCACCACCCAGTGGCTCGGGCACACGATGGCGTGGGGGGGATGGGGTGGAATGCACGCTGACAGATGATGGCCCAGCTCCGTCATCTGTGGATGACACAAAGCAGACACATGTTGGTGATCCCACACACTTGGCACATGTACCCTCCCCCCCCCCAAATGCAAAACAACAAATAGGGGATTATAAAACACTTACCTGTCCTTGTGCCTTCCTCCACGGAGTCATAGCCTGCGACCCCCTCCACCTGCTCCCTCTCCAGGCAGCGAGCAACCACCTCCTCCTCTGCGGTTAGGGTGACAGGACATGGGGGACCACCACCTGTGCCCCTCTCATACCTCCTGATGGAGGCCACCTTGTCCCTCACCTTGCGCCGCAGGTCATTAATTTTTTTTTGTATGTCCCCAGCAGTCCGGGTGGAGTAGCCCAGGACATTGACCCTGGCAGCAATCGACTCCAGGATGCCCTGCTTCCTCTCCCGGCTGGTCTTCCGGCTTTTTTTGCCATGGAGAAATTCATTATCCGTCTCCATTGCCGAAATGATCACTGAGACCTCCTGTGAATTAAAGTTGAGGTTCCTCCTCTCTCTGGGGGTAGCGGGAGCAGCCATCACAGCACAAAAGTATCTTCCCTGGGGTGGGGGGAAGCGGAAATACTTTTGCGCCGGAATGGCGTTTCCGCCAGCGCTTTTAAGCGCCCAGCGGAACGCATTGCGCTGACGTTTCCCAGGAAGTGGTGCCGACGGAAGTTGTGAGCATGCGCACAAGGGGGGCGAGTGGAGCCGCACTCACTGCGCATGCTCCGTGGATGATGCGCTGAACGTAAGCCTCTGCGCTGGGCTCCGCCCATCATTTACATATGATCACACCCACTTCCACTTGCGTCGGGTTACGCCAGCGCATTATCGTTACTCTGGCGCAAGTTTACGCGCAACTGCTATGTGAATTACAGGACTTGCGCTGAAAGGGACTTCAGAGTAACGTAAATGAGAAGCGTTACTCCAGAGGAAAGATACTCTCATCTACCTGAATCTGGCCCATAGTGTGCCGTCATTGGTGTCAGTGGGAGGAATAGTGCCCCATCGTTGGTATCAGTGGGAGGAATAGTGTGCCATCATTGGTGTCAGTGGGAGAAATTGTGCCCCAATATTGGTATCAGTGGGAGGAATAATGCCCCATCATTGGTGTCAGTGGAAGGAATAGTGCCCCAGCATTGGTGTCAGTGGGAGGAATAGTGCCTCATTATTGGTGTCAGTGAGAGGACTAGTGCCCCATTGTCTGTGTCAGTAGCAGGAATTATGCCCCACTGTTGCTGATAGAGGGAGGAAAAATGCCCCAAGGGCCATATAAAAGCAAGTAAAGGGCCACATTCGGCCCCTAGACTGCAGTTTGGAGACCACTGGTATAGGACATAGATTGTTTGCTACAACATCCTTATTACTGAATATTTAAACAAACCACCCCAACCAAACAAACAAACTCCAGAACTTTATCAATTTCACAATTCCACATGCATACAAAATATTGAACGTTATTAGTACAAATATCAAAACAGAGTAAAAATGAGTCAGAAACGACTCATCGTGTGATATCTCTGCATTTTCTGCATCATACAAACATCAAGTAGTCATTTTTGGTTGATATATTAAATCACAACATTTGTAGCTCGTTACTTCCACCAACACGTTTCACGGGTCAGAGCCTTCTTCAGGAGGTTGTAATGTAACAGAAGTTCTGAAATGATAAAACACAATATCAACCCCACAGATTTAGATGATAACATAAATATTCCATTTGTTACATTTACAAAAGTCTATGATACGGAATATAGATGAAAAGACTGATCATAGAGACAGTGTTCGGTAGCATTGAAGGAAGTTGGATAGAGTCAGCTATCCACTATATTCCAATGGAGAGTGCTGCAAGAAATACGTGATATATTATGGGGTAAGTATAGGATAGATCAATATGTATATGCATAGGATTAGGTGCCCAGAAGAGTCCCAACTGCACCCCTACAACCCAAACAGATAGTTATATTAACCACTTGCCCTCGCCCCCAAAGATATACGCCCTTCTTGACCAGGCCATTTTTTGCGATACACCTCTGCGTTACTTTAACCACTTACAGACCGCCCGCCGTCGTTATATGTTGGCTCTTTGAAGAGGAATACCGTTGTTATGGTAGCAGCTACCTGACATAACCCCAGAATCCTCTTCTTCAGCAGGCTGTCCGCTAAAAGATAAAAGTGGTCTCTGCGACAGATGGTGCTGCACTGAAGCTGCCCACAAGCAACCTTTGTTGCACCCGGGCCTCCCTGCTGAGCAGATTGGGTATGGGCCCAATACAGGGGGGCTGCCTGTACCCCTCTATCAGCAGCCCTGTTGGTACTGTCTGTGCAGCTGATAGCATCTTAGGAACCAATAGGGCATCCCCAACCACATTTAGCTGCCATCCAAAAGATTCCCATCAATGATCAACTATGGCTATTACCTTATTTGGGTGATGAGGTCAGCAAGCATCCCTGCCCTTTATTTACATTTAGCTGGTGTGATGTGTCATTAGTTGCCAGGCTGCCAGTCCTAGCAACCGATTAGCCCTAAGCAGGAAGCTGTCACATTCATGACATCTTCCCATGGCATATATGACCCACTCTATACATTGGTGTCTCTCTGAATGCCAGCGTAGTTGGTCTTAAAGTGGAGTTCCACCCTAAAAAAATAAAAAAAAAGATTACACCAAAAACCTGCAAAAAATATGAATTTTTTTTTTTTACTTACCAGAAATGCCAGTTGCTATGCGGATGTTCCTAATCTTCTTGCTCGTCCTCCTTTCCGGTGTCTTCTGGAGAGTGGGGCACGCTGCCTTCTGGGAACTGTGCGTATCCCAGAAAGCAGCTGCCCATTCACAAAAGCACTGTGAGACTCGCGCATGCGCAGTAGCAAACGGGCAGTGAAGCTGCGAAGC
Organism: Rana kukunoris; assembly: GCA_029574335.1. Taxonomy (NCBI): domain Eukaryota; kingdom Metazoa; phylum Chordata; class Amphibia; order Anura; family Ranidae; genus Rana; species Rana kukunoris. Next base: position 637,889,316 of record CM056049.1, on the reverse strand, counting down.
TCCACTGCCTGTTTCCCTCAGTAAGGATGGCGGTGCCAGGAGCTGCCAGGATCAAGGGATCAGCCTCGGGGGGGCCCACATTGTGGCGCCTAGGACAGGTAAGTGTCCTTATTAAAAGTCAGCAGCTACAGTGTTTGTAGCTGCTGACTTAAAAAAAAAAAAAATCGCAGGTGGAACCCCGCTTTAAAGGGGTTGTAAAGGCAGAAGGTTTTTCACCTTAATGCATTTTATGTATTAAGATAAAAAGCCTTCTGTGTGCCTCAGCCCCCCTAATACTTACCTGAGCCCATCTAGATCCAGCGATGTTGCAGGAGTGTCTCGGTTGCCCGGGACTCCCCTCCTCATTGGCTGAGACAGCAATGTGGCGCCATTGGCTCTTGCTGCTGTCAATTGAAGTCTGTCAGCCAATGAGGAGAGAAGGGGTCTAGGCCGCAGTTCCATGTCTGAATGGACACAGGGAGCTGTGGCTCGGTTTGGTTGTCCCCATAACAAGCTGCTTGCTGTGTGGGCATTCAACAGAAGGAATTGGACAGGAGCACTGAAGAGGGACCCGAGAAGAGGAGGATCGGGGCTGCTCGGTGCAAAACCTTTACACAGGGCAGGTAAGTATAACATGTTTGTTATTTTTAAATAAAATAAACAAGACCTTAGTATCACTTTAACCGCTTGCTGACCAGCCACCGCAGTTATACTATAGCAGGTTGGCTCGACTGCACAAATTGCCTTAAAGCGGATGGTTCACCAGAAAAAAATATTAAAAGCCAGCAGCAACAAATACTGCAGCTGCTGACTTTTAAAATCAGGACACTTACCTGTCCTGGAGTCCAGCGGCGTCCGCAGCAGAGGATGAGCGATCGCTCGTCACCCTGCTGCTCCCCCCTCCATCCACGGTGAGGGAACCAGGAAGTGAAGCGCTGCGGCTTCACTGCCCAGTTCCCTACGGCGCATGCGCGAGTCACGCTGCACCTGCCGATTGGCTCCCGCTGTGTGCTGGGAGCCGAGAGTTCCCAGCACACAACGGGGGGGCGACGGGATGTTGCCAAAAAACCCGACTTTTGCCCGAGACTGCGGGCCGGAAGTGGTTGCAGATACCTGTCTTTAGACAGGTATCTGCACCCCCCTCCCCCCTGAAAGGTGTTAATTGTGACACCGGAGGGGGGGAGGGTTCCGATCAGCGGATCTTCACTTTAGGGTGGAGATCCGCTTTAAGTGTTCATCAGGCTTTCTGTGGGCGCACCTGGGAGCAAATCAGCGGGTCCGGTGGACTCAATATCCGCCCAAGATCTTTCTCTGCAGAGACAGGACGGGGATCTGCCAAAATAAAGGCAGATCTCTGTTCTGTCAGGGGATGACACATAGATCCTATCTTTCTGCTATGCAGTAAGACAGATCTGTGTGTTGTACTTGGCAGCCCATCCCCCATACAGTTAGTAAACACACCCAGGGAACATATTTAACCCTTTCCCTTCCAGTGCCCTTAGTACAATGTCAGTGCATATTGTTAGCACTGATCACTACAATAATGTCACTGGTTTCCAAAAAAGTGTTACGAATGTCAGTTAAGTGTCCGATCTGTCCTCCGCAATGTCGCAGTCACGCTAAAAATCGCAGATGACCGTCATTACTGGCTGCACCCAGCTGTTTTTTTACATGCATTCTCTGCAGTGAGGTAAAAAAAACTGCTTTTAGAACCGCTGGTGCCATGCAGGTCGCTAGCTGATCTGCCAATATATATATAAGGGGAGGCAGAGATTAAAATGGGCACTCTGCAGGACTGTAATTAGAGGGGGAAAGGTCCTCCCTGCAGTCAAGCACCCCCCTTTCCCCCCTCCAATCACAGTCATTCCTGCAGTCATGCATACCCCTTCCCCCCCTCCAATCACAGTCCTCTGAACAGTCATTGTAATATAAAATTAAATAGTTCAACTTCCCATAATGCAGAATCAGTGGGAGCCCTGAGTGTGTCTCTTGCCACGTCGCATGCCACCAGATGCCATCAGGTGTCCCCAGTAGAGTCCCACACCAGGCATTTCCAGTAGAATCCCACCTTACATCAGGTGCCCCCAGCAGAGTCCCTCCTTACATCAGGTGCCCCCAGCAGAGTCCCTCTTACATCAGGTTTCCTCAGTAGAGTCCCTCTTTACATCAGGTGCCCCCAGTAGAGTTCCACCTTAGATCAGGTGCCCCCAGAAGAGTCCCTCCTTACATCAGATGCCCCCAGCGGAGACCCTCCCTACAACATGTGTCCACAGCAGAGTCTCTCCTTACATTATGTGTCCCCAGAGGAGTCTCTCCTTACATCAGGTACCCCCAGTGGAGTCCCTTCTTACATCAGGTGCCCCCAGTGGAGTATCTCATTACATAAAGTGCCCCCAGCGGAGTCCCACCTTACATCAGATCAGGTATGTAAGTTTTGCCTCTTTTTTCTTCCTCGGCTGATAGTTGGTCTTGAGTAAAATGGCGACCAGAGGAGACATTTTACCTGTGCCAGCCGTGGACCTCTAGCGGCGGTGGCGGGAAAAAATGGAAAACTGCGATTTCCCGGGACATTTCCCAGGAAACAGTAAGACCGGGACAAAGGTCTAAATCCCGGGAATGTCCCGGGAAATTCGGGACAGTTGGCAACTATGCAAACTGATATACAAACTGATGTGAACTGAAGACAGATATGCATACTGATATAAATTAATGTAACCTGAATCAGTATTTATCACTTTTCTGACTGAACTGATGATGCCCATGTGAAAGGACCCTCACCCTGCATTCAAATCGCTGCATTAGATGAACACGCGATTTTTCACGCGCTACACACATTCAAATAAATGGGTAGCCCTATGCACGCCAAAGACACTACTTCATAGCTCCCATTTGTCCCTGATTTTGAGGGACAGTCTCTGATATGGAACAATGTCCCTCTGTACCTTCTTATTTGTCACTTACTCTGTTCTGATCTATATAGTTGTATATAAAATGCTCTTTTTGTCTTTCAAAAAGTATTTGCCAGTGCAAAACCTTTCATCCAATTTCTAAATTGCTGCATTTGTAAATTCCAAAAGGCAGTAAAATGAAAAAAACTTTGGGTTTAACCGATCTTTTTTTTTTTGCATATTTCTCCTTTAAGGGGGTGTGTCCTATGCCTACATACTTTTTCGAATAGGTGTCCCGCGCACCTATCTCAAAAAGCTGGTTATGCTTTTTGGGCATTTAGTTGTGTGTAGAGATGAGCTTGGGCGTGTTCGAGATCCCACATGCCCGATCCTACCAGGAAGCGGACACTACACACCGCTAATCAGAGTCACTGAGACATTTCCCGAACCACAGCTGCACAGATTGGGAAATGTCTCAGTGACTGTGATTAGTGGTGTGCAGTGTCCGCTCCCTTGTGGGATCGGACACATATGATCTCGAACACATCCGAGCCCATCTTTTGTTACATTTGGGGTGCTATTAAAGTGGATCTACACTGCTGCTGAGCACTACAAACCCCAAAATGCCTTTTAATTCATTTGTGTTATTCAAAGCTAACTCCCCCATCTATGTCTCCATTGTTTATTTTGCTGAGAAATAACTCCCAAGCATTTCTGGCTGTGGCCATCTTGAGTAAGGGCAGACGATTCATGTAGCAGTTACTTCCTGGAATCCATCTGCCCCTAGCTCAGACATGCAAGCAGAAGGGTGTGCTTAGCTGAGAAAACCCCTCCTCCCATGCTGAAGGCTCCTAGGATGTATGACATAATTTTCCTAGACATGGAAACCAGGAAGTAACTGTAGAAATGTAAAAAAAAAGTTTAAAACAAGAGAATCTGATATACTTTACTATCTATCTACTAATGCTAGCAGCATAAGGATTCAAAATAGTCAGTATTAATTAAGAGAGTGAAGTTCCGCTTTACAATAAATGGCACTGCAAGCTTGATGCGTATTTTGATTGTGCGTAAAAGTGCTCACTTTTGCACATGTTTATGCAGCCTAAATGCAGCAGTGCACGTTACAGTCAAGCATTGTACAGTATGCATGTGGAGCGCATCTGAAACGTGCTTTAATGCATTTTGTGCTGCAGTTGCAGTGCATTTTTCTATGTTTTTGGCTTAAATCCGCATAGCGCGTGGAAAAATGCAGCATGCTCTACTTTTTTTAAACTAAACTGCACTGCAATGAGGACTACCTTGATTTAAACTGCATATGCGCCTAGGCATACCTTGATTTTGTACCGTCTATAAAGATGGAGTTCAGTTTAAAATGCATCCAACTACATTTTGCTTTAAAGGGCCCTACGCCCTTGTTTCAAACTCGCATATCAGTGCAACTTGGTAGACATCTGTGAGGCTTCATGTACAGATGTCTATGGAAATCGCCTAAAAGTAGTGCAGGAACTACTTTCTCAAATTGATGCAGCACAGCAAAGTTGACGTCGCACCGATTTGATCAGTCCCACTGCCGGCAATAGGGTGCGACTTGTCGTGAAAAGTGGCTGAGGCTGCATTCACACCTATGCGCGAGCGATTTTGGGCGTATTGGGCGACAAAGTTTAGGCGTTTTGTACCCGCGATTTGCGGCGACAAAACGCGCTGTTTTTAACCCAATCTTTTTTACAGGTTATTGTCTGCTATGCCGAACGCCGAAGCCGTCTGAATACGCGCGACAAAAAAGGGTCCGGGACTTTTTTTAACTTCACGCGATCAGCGTTTCGCCGTTCGGCGTGGAGATGTGAACCATCTCCATAGAGATTAGTGTAATTTCTCCCCTCCAGCGTATCTGAGCGTCACGCTTCAGGCGTTTTGTGAATGGTGCCTGAGTGTAACAATGCATGGAAAAGTTACGTAGTGTAAAATAAAATTATGCAGAGTAAAGTAAAGCAGTGGACAGTAAAGTAACGTAGTGTAAAATAAAATTATGCAAGCAGTGGACAGTAAAAGTATTCAATGCAAAGTTACTGTCAATGACAAGCTTGCTCTTTGCAGGTAAACCCCGCAGCGGCGACAGAATCTGCGCATGCGCACAACGCCGCGGAGCGCAGGAGGTATCAGGTGACTTTACGGGCTCGGATGACGTTGCCGGGGCCCTGTCAGGAAGTTCTTCCTGCGGCCTCCAGCGGACCGCACTGCGCATGCTCGTCGCCACCATTTTGCCGTTGAGTGTTGTGTCGGGGGCTCGTTGACCGGGGCGGGGGAGGCTGAGGAATCCGGGCCCGGGAGAGCCGCTGAGTGTCACTGCAGCCAGGCCAGCGCCACATCCATTGACAGGCCGGGGAGAGCAGAAAACGGAGCAAACATGGCCAATATCGCCGCACAGAGAATCAAGAGGGAGTTCAAAGAGGTGCTGAAGAGCGAGGAGGTGAGAGAGCTGCCACCCGTGCCCCATTCATACTGACATCACCCGGCGGGGGGCGGGCACTGCCTAGGCACTCCTCTGCTCCATTGTCAACCTGGTGCCTCCTCCTCAATACATACTATGGGGGATAGGAGAAGTTGTGTCACCCAGAGGAGTGTGTCACATAGGGGGGCCCCCCCTCATATATTCATCATAGGGGGTGACCTGTCCTCTGTGTATAAAATGTACATTACCCGTCCTCTGTGTATACCATGGGTCTTCAAACTATGGCCCTCCAGTTGTTCAGGAACTCCAATTCCCATTATGCCTAGTCATGTCTGTGAATGTCATAGTTTTACAATGCCTCATGGGATTTGTAGTTCCGCAACAGCTGAGGGGCCGTAGTTTGAGGATCCCTGGTGTATACAATGTACGCCGCCCGTCCTCTGTGCATACAGTGTACGCCGCCCGTCCTCTGTGCATACAGTGTACGCCGCCCGTCCTCTGTGCATACAGTGTACGCCGCCCGTCCTCTGTGCATACAGTGTACGCCGCCCGTCCTCTGTGCATACAGTGTACGCCGCCCGTCCTCTGTGCATACAGTGTACGCCGCCCGTCCTCTGTGCATACAGTGTACGCCGCCCGTCCTCTGTGCATACAGTGTACGCCGCCCGTCCTCTGTGCATACAGTGTACGCCGCCCGTCCTCTGTGCATACAGTGTACGCCGCCCGTCCTCTGTGCATACAGTGTACGCCGCCCGTCCTCTGTGCATACAGTGTACGCCGCCCGTCCTCTGTGCATACAGTGTACGCGCCCCCCCCCGTCCTCTGTGCATACAGTGTACGCGCCCCCCCCCCGTCCTCTGCATACAGTGTACGCGCCCCCCCCCCCCCGTCCTCTGCATACAGTGTACGTGCCCCCCCCGTCCTCTGTGCATACAGTGTACGCGCCCCCCCCTGTCCTCTGTGCATACAGTGTACGCGCCCCCCCCGTCCTCTGTGCATACAGTGTACGCGCCCCCCCCCGTCCTCTGTGCATACAGTGTACGCGCCCCCCCGTCCTCTGTGCATACAGTGTACGCGCCCCCCCCCCTGTCCTCTGTGCATACAGTGTACGCGCCCCCCCCCGTCCTCTGTGCATACAGTGTACGCGCCCCCCCCCCCCCCCCGTCCTCTGTGCATACAGTGTACGCGCCCCCCCCCCCCCGTCCTCTGTGCATACAGTGTACGCGCCCCCCCCCCCGTCCTCTGTGCATACAGTGTACGCGCCCCCCCCCCCCCCGTCCTCTGTGCATACAGTGTACGCCCCCCTCCTCCTCTGTGCATACAGTGTACGCTCCTCCTCCGCTGTGCATACAGTGTACGCCCCCCCCCGTCCTCTGTGCATACAGTGTACGCCCCCCCCCCCGTCCTCTGTGCATACAGTGTACGCCCGTCCTCTGTGCATACAGTGTACGCCCGTGTGCATACAGTGTACGCCCGTCCTCTGTGCATACAGTGTACGCCCCCCCCCCGTCCTCTGTGCATACAGTGTACGCTCCTCCTCCTCCTCCTTTGTGCATACAGTGTACGCCCCCCCTCCTCCTCCTCCTTTGTGCATACAGTGTACGCCCCCCCCTCCTCCTCCTCCTTTGTGCATACAGTGTACGCCCCCCCCTCCTCCTCCTCCTTTGTGCATACAGTGTATGCGCCCCCCCCGTCCTCTGTGCATACAGTGTACGCGCCCCCCCCCGTCCTCTGTGCATACAGTGTACGCGCCCCCCCCCGTCCTCTGTGCATACAGTGTACGCGCCCCCCCCCGTCCTCTGTGCATACAGTGTACGCCCCCCTCCTCCTCTGTGCATACAGTGTACGCTCCTCCTCCTCTGTGCATACAGTGTACGCCCCCCCCCCCGTCCTCTGTGCATACAGTGTACGCCCCCCCCCGTCCTCTGTGCATACAGTGTACGCCCCCCCCCGTCCTCTGTGCATACAGTGTACGCCCCCCCCCCCCGTCCTCTGTGCATACAGTGTACGCTCCTCCTCCTCCTCCTTTGTGCATACAGTGTACGCCCCCCCCTCCTCCTCCTCCTTTGTGCATACAGTGTACGCCCCCCCCTCCTCCTCCTCCTTTGTGCATACAGTGTACGCCCCCCCTCCTCCTCCTCCTTTGTGCATACAGTGTACGCCCCCCCCCTCCTCCTCCTCCTTTGTGCATACAGTGTACGCCCCCCCCTCCTCCTCCTCCTTTGTGCATACAGTGTACGCCCCCCCCCTCCTCCTCCTCCTTTGTGCATACAGTGTACGCCCCCCCCCCCCCTCCTCCTCCTCCTCCTTTGTGCATACAGTGTACGCCCCCCCTCCTCCTTTGTGCATACAGTGTACGCCCCCCCCCCCCTCCTCCTCCTCCTCCTTTGTGCATACAGTGTACGCCCCCCCCCTCCTCCTCCTCTTTTGTGCATACAGTGTACGCCCCCCCCCTCCTCCTCCTCCTTTGTGCATACAGTGTACGCCCCCCCCCCTCCTCCTCCTTTGTGCATACAGTGTTCGCCCCCCCTCCCTCCTCCTTTGTGCATACAGTGTACGCCCCTCCTCCTCCTCCTCTGTGCATACAGTGTACGCCCAGCCCCCCGGTCCTGTGTGCATACAGTGTACGCCCAGCCCCCCGGTCCTGTGTGCATACAGTGTACCCCCCCCCCCCCGTCCTCTGTGCATACAGTGTACGGTATCCATCATAGGAGGGGACCTGTCCTCTGTTAATACAATGTATGATAACTAGCATTACTCCACTCTGAATCATCCTGTCTGCTTCAGGTATGGCAGGTGCTGCTGTCTTCAGCGCCATTTTGTGACCAACATCAGGACTTGACACCCCTACCTGCCAATCCCTGCACCAGTCTGGTCACACAGTCTGCTTAGATCAGAGCAGGCTAAACAGAGGAGCACATAGACCTACATGGGGGGTAGATTTACTAAAACTCGTGCAGCTGTGCATAGTAACCAATCGGCTTCTAACTTTTGCTTGTTAAACTAAGCTTTGACAAAAAAAAAAAAACATAGAAGCTGATTGGTTATTATGCACATCTGCATCAGATTCTGTCTGTGCAGTTTTAGTAAATCTCCCCCATTATCTCCTGTGTGCTCTGTCCACGCCACCACCACTCGTCACACTAACTTCAATGAACTTTCATTTTGTGACACCGAAAGGGTTAGTTTACTTTAGCCTGTGCAGATTAGGGGGTGTCTGTAGAAAAAAATAAAGGGTAAAACATGGCTTGACAAATCCCAGGCGCCAGGTCGCTGGGATTGCAGCGGCTGACACGGCAGGAGGAACGAGTGGCCAGCAGAGTGAAGTCCAGCTGGGGATCCTCGGCGGTCTGTCATCCCCACTGCTGCTGTCGCCCTGCCCCAAGGTATTGCGGGAAGCGACTCAAGAACATCTGGGACTCGGATTCGGTGGTTTCCCAGCGCCAGAGCGCTCTGAGAGGGGCTGAGCACGGGAGAAGAGGGTCAGTGGCGTTGCTAGGCGTTGGGTGTGGGCAGCGCCACCGATCGCTAACACTACTCGTCGCACAGTCCTCGCCCCTACACAGTACACGTTGGAGCGGACTGAAGCCGCCTCCCTCTCCTCTGTTAGTGGAGGCGGTCTGAGGGACACACTCCGCTGTGCCTATTCACCGAATCTGGTTCCCGGATGTTCTTGAGTCGCTTCCCACAATACCTTGGGGCAGGGCGACAGCAGCAGTGGGGATGACAGACCGCTGAGGATCCCCAGCTGGACTTCACTCTGCTGGCCACTCGTTCCTCCCGCCGTGTCAGTCGCTGGCGCTGCTGTGCCGCTCTCTTCCTGCTCCATCCCGCGCTGTTCTGAGGTCTGTAAATGTTTTAATGTAGCCTAAATAGACATGTGCTAGGCGGTGCTATGAGAGGTAAGAGGGGGGTGTAAACTGATGGAGGGGGATCTGCAATGATGGGGGGTGCACTGAGGGGGGTCTGCATTGATAGGAGTCCTGCACTGATGGAGAGGGGGGTCTGCTCTGAGGGTGGGTTCAATGTGGGGGGTCTACATTGATGGGGGGGCTGCACTGAGGAGGGTCTGCATTGATGGGGGTCCTGCACTGATGGAGAGGGGGGTCTGCTCTGAGGGTGGGTTCAATGTGGGGGGTCTACATTGATGGGGGGGATCTGCACTGAGGGGGGTGTACACTGATGTAGGGGGGTCTGCAATGATGTTGAATAATGCCCTTGCTATATGCATAGACCATTTATGCACTTCATGAAGCCTGGCTGGACAACTCTCTGGATGTTGCTATGGGACACCTAGCTGTCACTGTTCACCATCACAGGGGTGAGCTCCGAGGCTTTATTTACACAGCAGCGGTTCACCACTGATGCATCTCTCCTGCCAGCTGCAGTGTAGAGCATGATTCAGAGCATCCCACGGCTCCCTTTTTTGTTTTGTACCAACTTTATTTGAAGTGTACAAAATCGCCCAAGCATTCCACTTTTTCAGGTTCTGTGAAACTTTAATACTTGTATAAAAGTTTGGGATCAAAAGCCCGGTGACCTCTTACCACACCAAACTTTCCCCTGGGAGCATGACCAACTCAATTGTGTCAATAGTAGGAAGGGGGAAGGAAAACAAAATCACAGCTTTATAGTAAAATTCCCCCAGTAGGAAGTAAATTTAGGGTAATATACCACCTAAATGATGTAGACACAAAATTGGCAACCAACACACAACCCCCAGGCTAGCATAAGGGCACAGGAATGGAATGTCTTAAAAAAAATTCTGTTTAAGAATGTGTAAAAAAAATTATTGCTCTTGTCTACCACAATATTTATGTAAAGGCAGTAATGCAAGCAAATGGCTGCAGCCATCATACACTTGTTCTTTTCACTGTTATGTAAAAGTGAACCAATCCCCTCTGTGACAAATGAACCTGGAAGCGACGAGGATTTTGTCACGTCTGGTTTCAGAGCTTTCATTCCCTGACTATTCTAGCCAGGGAAACTGTTAGTCAAGCACAATCTGTGCTTGGTTAGCTGCAGTGTTGGGCCAGGGAGACATTGCAGGGTACCCCTGTGAACGTCAGAAAGAGTGCAACAATTCTAAATTGACATTTATAACCTGTGAAGGCTTTAAAGCATTGCCTATGGACAGTCTTTAGTTTGTTCTGTATCACTGCTTATGCAATTTTAAGACTTGACATTTTTGATATTTTTTTACTTGACACAGCCCTATCCCTTATATTTTACAACAAATATTAGGTGTTCTATTGTTTGTATGAGCTAAAAAAAGAAATTCCCTGAAAATATTAAATTAATCAACCACTTGCCGACCAGCAACGCACCCATACGTCGCTGGACTAAAAGCAGTTATACTGGGATGATGTTTGCAGCTGAAGGCATCACCCTGTACGTTTTTTTTTATTTTTTTTTTTTTTTTTTTTTTTTGGCCTATTGGTCAGCAATTTTAGCAGTTAAAAAATGCTGCGCAAATACCGCGTGACATGAGAAAAAATTGCAAAACCCCCATTTTGTTCTCTGTCTCTGCTTTAAAATATATATAATATTTGGGGGTTTCAACACATTTTCTAGCAAAAAGTACTGATTTTTACATGTAAAGGAAAAGGCCTGGAGGTCAAGTGTTTAAAAATTGCGCAGATATCATGAGACATAAACAATCTGCTGATTGTTAGACATTGTGTCCATATAGCTGTGTGAGTATTCAAAGTCATCCCCAACAGTCAGTGCTTGATCTTCTGAATGACAGAGCTATTGATTTTTTATTATCTCCTCGGCTGGAGATGAAAGCCTGGGGATTTTGCATTATTTTTCCATATATTTATATTCACAAATACCTACCCTTACCAGAGTGGTAGTGTCTGAGGTATATCTGGTGAAAAATGTCCCACTGTAATATCTGTCACCTGGTGAAATCGTATTATATTCATTGATGTGCCAATTTTATACATAAATACCGCTGTGGCATTCTTGCAGAGCTAGTTACTGTGGGATGTGTTGATACAAAAAACAGAGTCTTGTTAAAGGAATTCTCCTTTATGAGTGAAAAATATGGACTACCGTTTGTTAACCACTTCCATACTAGGCACTTATGCACCTTCCCGCCCAGACCAATTTTCAACTTTCAGTGCTCTCACACTTTGAATGACAATTATTCAGTCATGCTACACTATATCCAAACCAAATTTGTATCCTTTTATTCTCACAAATAGAGCTTTCTTTTGGTGGTATTTAATCGCCACTGGGTTTTTTATTTTTTGCGCTATAAGCAAAAAAACAGCGAAAATTTGAAAAAAAACACACTTTTTTTTAGTTTATATTGTGAAATTTTGCAAATAAGTGATTTTTCTTCATAAATTTGTGCCAAAATTAATACTGCTACATATCTTTTGTAAAAATAACCCAAATTAGTGTATATTATTTGGTCTTTGTGAAAGTTATAGAGTCTACAAACTATGGTGCCAATCACTGAAAATTGATCACATCTGATCACACCTAATGTACTGAAGGCCAATCTCATTTCATGAGACAATAACAAGCCAGGAAAGTACAAATACCCCCCACATTACCCCTTTTTGGAAAGTAGACAGTCCAAGGTATTTATTAAGAGGCATGGTGAGTTTTTTGAAGTTGTATTTTTTTACCCACAATTCTTAGGAAAATTAAGATTATTTTTTTTTTTTTTTTTTTTTACATAAACTGGTCATATTAACAGGTTATTTCTCTCACACAGCATATGCATAATTGCAACTACACCCCAAAATACATTCTGCTACTCCTCCTGAGTATGGCAATACCAAATGTGTGGGACTTTTACACAGCCTGGCCACATACAGAGGCCCAACATTGAAGTAACTCTTTCAGGCGTTCTACAAGCAAAAATTGCACAAATCCTTTCTCAACCACCTATTACACTTTTGAAGGCCCTGGAGCATTAGGACAATGGAATTGTCCACAAAATGACCCCATTTTGGAAAGCACACACCCCAACGTATAATCTATGAAGCATTATGAGTCTTTTGAATGGTTCATTTTTTTCCAAAAGGTTTTGGAAAATGTGGAAAAAAAATGAAAATGCTTTTTTTTTACACAAAGTTGTCCATTTATAAGATATTTCTAACACATAGCATATACATAGCAAACATGACACCCCAAAATGCATTCCGCTACTCCTCCTGAGTATGGCAATACCAAATGTGTGGGACTTTTACACTGCCTGGCCCCATACAGAGGCCTAACATTGAAGTAGCACTTTCAGGCGTTCTACAAGCATAAATTGCACAAATCCTTTCTCAACCACCTATTACACTTTTGAAGGCCCTGGAGCACCAGGACAATGGAATTGTCCACGAAATGACCCCATTTTGGAAAGCACACACCCCAACGTATAATCTATGAAGCATTATGAGTCTTTTGAGCGGTTCATTTTTTTCCAGAAGGTTTTGGAAAATGTGGAAAAAAAATGAAAATGCATTTTTTTTACACAAAGTTGTCCATTTATAAGATATTTCTAACACATAGCATATACATAGCAAACATGACACCCCAAAATGCATTCCGCTACTCCTCCTGAGTATGGCAATACCAAATGTGTGGGACTTTTACACTGCCTGGACCCATACAGAGGCCTAACATTGAAGTAGCACTTTCAGGCGTTCTACAAGCATAAATTGCACAAATCCTTTCTCAACCACCTATTACACTTTTGAAGGCCCTGGAGCACCAGGACAATGGAATTGTCCACAAAATGACCCCATTTTGGAAAGCACACACCCCAACGTATAATCTATGAAGCATTATGAGTCTTTTTAGCGGTTCATTTTTTTCCAGAAGGTTTTGGAAAATGTGGAAAAAAAATGAAAATGCATTTTCTTTACACAAAGTTGTCCATTTATAAGATATTTCTAACACATAGCATATACATAGCAAACATGACACCCCAAAATGCATTCCGCTACTCCTCCTGAGTATGGCAATACCAAATGTGTGGGACTTTTACACTGCCTGGACCCATACAGAGGCCTAACATTGAAGTAGCACTTTCAGGCGTTCTACAAGCATAAATTGCACAAATCCTTTCTCAACCACCTATTACACTTTTGAAGGCCCTGGAGCACCAGGACAATGGAATTGTCCACAAAATGACCCCATTTTGGAAAGCACACACCCCAACGTATAATCTATGAAGCATTATGAGTCTTTTTAGCGGTTCATTTTTTTCCAGAAGGTTTTGGAAAATGTGGAAAAAAAATGAAAATGCATTTTTTTTTACACAAAGTTGTCCATTTATAAGATATTTCTAACACATAGCATATATATAGCAAACATGACACCCCAAAATGCATTCCGCTACTTCTCCTGAGTATGGCGATACCAAATGTGTGGGACTTTTACACAGCCTGGCCACATACAGAGGCCTAACATTGAAGTAGCACTTTCAGGCATTCTTCAAGCATAAATTGCACATATCATTTTCTAAAACCGATCACATTTTTGAAGGCCCTTCATATATCTAACACATAGCATACACATACCAAATAACAAAAGATTACCTGTTTGTTTTAGTAGTGCAGTGGTCCACAGAGGAGAGCATCGGTCCAGGCAGCAGGCAGGGATGAGGTCAGCGACAACAAAAGCAATCATTCAGGCAGCAGGCAGGAATACTGTCCATAGTTCGTACAGGCAGAGATACTGTCAGCACAGCCAGAGTACAGCCAAAGCACAGGTCCAGGTAGCAGGCAGAGGTGTCTTAGCAGAAATATTGTGAAAAGTCAGTAGAGGTAGCAGGCAGATATATGATCAACACAGCCAAAGTATTGGTCCAAGCAGCAGGAAGAAACATGGTCCATAATGTCATGGGTCAATACAGGCAGTAATATGGTCAGCACAGCCAAAGTATTGGTCCAGGCAGCAGGAAGGACCATTAAGCTTAGGGCCAGGGGGACAGGGGTAGAGGCTTCTCCCACCCAAATCGCTTTGAAGCCTCTGGGCAACCAGACCCTGTTCTGGGAGAACAGAAAACGAAAAACTGGTTTTCTCTACACAGAACGCTTTTCTGAAGCCCCTCACATATGTGAGACCCCTGTGTACTAAAAGTAAATGGCCAAAAGATCAGTCCAAGTGGGAGGCAAAAACATGGTAGATTAACAGGCCAAGGTCGGTGCACATGGAAGTCAGAAATGTGGTTTAAATCGGCAGGCAGAGGCATCGTTGGTAAACAGGCTGAGGTTGGTACACATGGAGGTCAGAAACGTAGTTTGAATCAGCAAGCAAAGACATTGTCGGTAAACAGGCTGAGGTTGGTACACATGGAGGTCAGAAATGTAGTTTAAATTGGCAAGCAAAGACATCGTCGGTAAACAGGCCAGGGTTAGTTAATTAACATGGTAGCAGGCAAATGGGGAAATGGCAGTCTGTTAACAAGGGGAACTAATATTGGATGGATGTATGATACTTTTTGAAGCACTGTCCCAGGCACAGGCCAGGTTGGGAGGGACAATCGGGACAGTAACAGGTGGTGTCTCTTCTTACTCCTGCTTTGCTGCATACACGGCATCTTTTTTGGCGTCTTTTTCCAGATTCTGAGGGGGGGATGCTAAAGGGAAAGTGTCGCTCGTGAAGACGACTCACACAATCAGAGCGAATGCTTCCTGGGATGGGATCTTGTTGATAAATGAGGGCTTCAATGATATCTTCGATATACTTGAGGTAGGAGATTTGTGGGTTTTCAGTTGGCGGATTGTCTTTTTGGTAGCATACAAACGAATTAAAAAGGGCCATGTGAAACAGATGAAACGCAACCTTCTTGTGCCAAAAATAGGACTTTCTTGTTGATAAGTAGGGCTGTAGCATTTGGTCATTTAAATCCACCCCCCCCATGTACAAATTGTAATCGTTAACACATTCAGGCTTGGCAATATGTCTGCCTCTTTTTTGGATCTCCACCATGGTGTCATTGTGGATGGTAGAGAGGATGTGGACATCTTTCTTGTCCCTCCACTTCATGGCCAACACCTCCTCGTTCCTCATGAATGACGACTCTCCAGATTTCAAGTTTTTGGTCAACAAATTTTGTGGGAATCCCTTCCGTTTTTTTTTGAAGGTACCGCAGGCCAGGGTTTGCTTGCTGTAAAGTTGACGAAAAAGGGGCAGGCTGGTATAATAATTATCAACATATAAATGGTAGCCTTTTCCGAACAGGGGGTATGCCAACTCCCAGACAATTTTTCCACTGGTTCCAAGATATGTTGGGCAATCACGGGGCTGGAGCTGGGAGTCTTTGCCTTCATAGATCCTGAATGTGAACACATATCCAGTGGCTCGATCGCATAATTTATTTAATTTTAACCCATACCTGGCTCTCTTGTTTGGGATGTACTGCTTGAAGTGCAGTCGGCCAGTGAAATGTATAAGGGACTCGTCAACACAAATGTTTTGGTCTGGGATGAAAACTTCTGCAAATCGCTGGGAAAAGGCATCGATTAGGGGGCGTATTTTGTATAATTTGTCATAGTGGGGATGATTTTGGGGAGGGCACTGTGAATTGTCATTGAAGTGGATAAAACGCATTATCATGTCGTATCTTGTCCTAGACATGAGAGAGGAAAATATAGGCATGTGTTGGATGGGGCGTGTAGACCAATATGAATGGACTTCGTTCTTCTTTGTAATCCCCATATTGAACATAAGACCCAAAAAATTTTTAAATTCTTCCAATGTTAGACGCCGCCAGTGGAACATGCGGGCGTAGGAAGAATTGGGGTTGGCGGCAATATATTGGGATGCATATAGATTGGTTTGATCCACTATATTCTGCATAAAATCTTCTGGGAAAAATAAACAAAAATAATCAAATTGAGAAAAATTCGTAGTGTCAGGCTGCACACCTGGCTGTGCGGTGAAAGGGGGGATGATAGCGGATCCTGAGTTAGCAGGCAACCATAAGGGGTTTGCCAGGGCATCGGGAAGGTAGGACTGGGGCAGGATTCTTCGGGTTGGGCGTGGATTTCCATTACTAGTACTGGGCTCCTCTTCCTGGCGTATGGCGCTGCTGGTGCTGGGCAGATCTCCTGATCTTGGTCCTGATCTTGGTCCCAATCGCATTCTTTTGGGAGGGACGGTTTCCTCCGGGGACTCGGACTCTGAGCCACTATCCTCCACTGGCTCATATTCCGAATCAGAATCGGATAATGGGGGCTCCTCGCTGTGCTCATCATCGGACATGGTGGACATAATGACATATGCCTCCTCGAGTGTGAAAAGCTTTTGGGACATTATGGCAGTATGTCAGTACTTATTGGTGGGCCTGCGTAATAGTACTGCTGGTGGTGGTGGTGGCGGCCTATGTGGTGGTACCGATGAAGGTATTGGTGTCAGGAATGTGTGGTGGTGGTGGTACCGATAGCGGTGGTGGTACGGTGGTGGTAGTACCGATGGCGGTATGGGTGGTGATACCGATGGCGGTATGGGTGGTGGTACTGATGGCAGTACTAGTAGCCTGTGTGGCGGTACTGATGGAGGTATTAGTGGCAGGAATGTGTGGTGGTACCTGTGGTGGTGGTACCGGTGGCGGTACAGGTGGTGGTGGTACCGGTGGC
The DNA here is from genome assembly GCA_029574335.1 of Rana kukunoris. Classification (NCBI taxonomy): domain Eukaryota; kingdom Metazoa; phylum Chordata; class Amphibia; order Anura; family Ranidae; genus Rana; species Rana kukunoris. The sequence continues at coordinate 637,872,403 of CM056049.1, read as the reverse complement.
GGTACGGGTGGTGGTGGTACCGATGGCGGTACGGGTGATGGTGGTACCGATGGCGGTAAGGGTGGTGGTAGTAGCGATGACGGTACGGGTGATGGCGGTACAGGTGGTGGTGGTACCGATTGCGGTATGGGTGGTGGTGGCGGTACGGGTGGCGGCGGTACCGATGACGGTACGGGTGGCAGCGGTACCAATAGCGGTACAGGTGGTGGTGGTGGTACCGATTGCGGTATGGGTGGTGGTGGCGGTACGGGTGGCAGCGGTACTGATGGCGGTACAGGTGGTGGCGGTACTGATGGTGGTATGGGTGGTGGCGGTACGGGTGGCAGTGGTACCGATGGTGGTACGGGTAGCGGCGGTACCGATGGCGGTACGGGTGGCGGTGTTACAGATGATTTACAGATGGGCTGATTTACAGATGGGCTGATTTATAGGGCTGTGTGACAGGTCCTCTTTATTGGTGGGGGGGGGTAGGGTGGCTGTGTTGTATACAGTATAATATGCAGACAAACTACACTGATCTCACTTACTGATCCCTGCTCTCTCCTCACAAATCGGTGTGTGAGGAGAGAGCAGGGATCAGATAGTAACTGCCTGCTTTGTTTACACTTGTGACCGGCTGTGATTGGACACAGCCGGTCACGTGGTAAACAGCCAATTTCATTGGCTGTTTACCCTGATCGGGGAAGCGCTGTGTCCAAGGGACACGCGCCTGCAACGATCCCCGCTCTGCAAGCCTCTGGCGGCGCGCACGGAGCGCGCCGCCGAATTTGTTTTGAAATGTGATCAGCTGTGTCTTTGACACAGCCGATCACGTGGTAAACAGCCAATGAAATTGGCTGTTTACCGTGATCGGGGAAGCGCTGTGTTTGAGGGACACACGCCGTCCTCGATCGCCGCGCTGCGCGCACCTGCGGACACGCGCTGGGCAATTTTGCAAAAGCCGTTCCTAAACGGCATGTCACAAATCTGTAACCACTTCCCTGACGTATATTTGTCATAGACCGGGCGGGAAGTGGTTAAAGTGATTTTTTTTTTTTTACCTTAATGCACTTTACATGAGATCAAAGGCTCTCTCCTTCCTCACAGGACAGATTGAAAGCAGCAGGAGGCATTGGATCCTGCTGCTGTCAGTAAAATTCTGTGATGGAGCTGGGGCTAAGCTGCACTGTCTGTGTTCAATGATGCAGACAGTGTGGCTCAGGAGCAAGCCCGCATAAGTGCCCCCCATACAAAGGGACTTTGGGGGCACTCACTGAAGAAGAGGAGCCAGAAGTGCCGGCAGGGGACCTAAGAAGAGGATCAGGGCAAGGAACATACATTCCACATTAATATTGAACTATATTAACCAAAATTAGTGTGTGCTGTAAATTGCCTCCAGCGTTGTTCCTGTTTCTTCTTGCAGGAGGCTGCCATTTTGCTGAAGTCCAGACTCTCAACAGCATAAAATCTTCAGGCTGTCAGCAGATCCGCCTCTACGTTTTTTTTTTTTTTGGAGTGCTGAAAAATAGAAAGCAACAGAGCATGTGCAGAGCAGGGTGAGGGAGTGTATTGCTGGATTTTAAACAGTATAGACACTTAGTTTTAATGTTTTGCAAAAGGGGCTATCCTGAAGATAGATATTTAGCAGGACTTAATTTTGTGACTAAAGTTCCACTTTTGAAAATGCCAGTGTCCTGGCTGTCATGCTGACCATGTGGCTGTATACCTTCCAGTGGCTAAGCCAGTGACTATAAATTTTATTTAAAAAAAAATTATATTTCTTAACATTATGTAAGGGTCCCAACATTTTATTTTATTTTTTTAATCTTTATTTAAGGTATGTGGTTTATACAACATGACATCATAACACACATATTAACCTATGAAATTCAGTAATGGGCAATAACAATAACTCTTCCAAGAAGTCTAACCTGAACCTGAGAAGAGGGAGATCGGGGGGCTGCTCTGTGCAAAACCACTGCACAGAACAGGTTTAAGGGGGGGAAGCTGAACCTTTAATACCACTTATTGAATGTGGGAACTCTATTCAGTATTGCACAAAGGCATACCACTTAGATTATGGGTTCTATTATTTTCTGGAAAATCCCTTTTTATTCGTTTTGAATGATCTCATCACTGTTTTGCAAAGTTAACATTGTGTGTGGAAATGAAAGTAAACTGTGCTGGGGATTTCCTGGAAAGCTGTGGGGTGTGGTCTTTATTGCATGCATTCCTTTAAATGGTTGTAAACGAGGCACATTTTTTTTTTTTTTTTTTTTTTTTTTTTTTTTTTACCTTCTATACATGAAGATAAACCTGTGTGTAGCACCCCCCTAATACTTACCTGAGCCCCCTCTTGATCCAGTGATGTCTGGGAGAATCTTGCACTCCTGATTGGCTTTTGGAAGCAGTGGAAACCATTGGCTCTTGCTGCTGTCAATCACAGCTAGTGAGCCAATCAGATGACAGATGGGGTGGGGCCAAGCTTTAGCTCCATGTCTGAATGAACACGCAGAGCAGCTGCTCAGCTCCGGTGTCCTTATAGCAAGCTGCTTGTTGTGGGAGCACTGGACAGGAGGTGCCAACGTGGGTACAGAGGAGAGGAGGATCTGGGCTGCTCTGTGCAAAACCACTACACAGAGCAGGTCAGTATAACATGTATGTTTTTTTCCAAAATAAAAAAATCTGTCAGCTGTGCATGCATTCCACAGCTACCAGGGTTGCTAATCTGACAGAACACCTGCATTCAGAAGAAGGCAGGGGACATCTTACTACACTCGGCTACGTCTTGAATTTAACAACTTCAATACAGGGCACTTTCACCCCCTTCCTGCCCAGGCCATCTTTCAGTGCTGTCGCACTTTGAATGACTTCTGTGCGGTCATGCAATGCTGTACCTAAATACATTTTTAATCATCTTCTTCACACAAATGGCTTTCTTTGGGTGGTATTTAATCACTGCTGGATTTAAAAAAAATTACTAAAAAAGACCGGGAAAAAAAAATGTCTTTGTTTCTGTCAGTTAATTTTGTAACTAATGCTGGCCATACACGGTTCGAATTTGAAAGAATTTTCGTTCGTATTTCGCACCATTAGTGGGCTGCAGCAACAGCCGATTTTCGTGCGGCGATCAAATTTGAGGAATCGGACATGTTGGAAATTATTTGAAAAACTAACGATTTTCTAATCAATGATGGGAGAATCGTGCGAGAAATATAAAAGGAAAAGTCTGGGAAAGAATAGAAGATTACCGGCCACAATTTTTTTTTTCTGTAGCAACACGAGGCGAAATTAAAGGCTTGGTCGGCCGAATTTTGAAAATCAATGGTGGTTTCATCGAATCACAAAAAACACTTTCTTTGAAAAGGAAATTTGTTTGAAATTTGAACGTGTATGGCCTGCTTAACCACTTGAGGCCCGCGCTATAGCCGAATGATGGCTACAGCCCGGACCTGAATATCCAAGCTGCCGTCTTTTGACGGCCGCCCCTTTTGGCGTTCCCCGCGCGCGCTCCAGAGTGTCCGTTTGCTATGCGATCTGCGTGGCCAATGAGAGATGATCTCATATGTAAACATATGAAATCAACTCTCATTGCCGGCTCACACAGAGACAGCGTCCGGTCTCTGCAGAGGAGACCGATCTGTGTCCCTTGTACATAGGGACACAAATCGGTCACCTCCCCCCACAGTTAGAACACTTTGCAGGGAATACATTTAACCCCTTCCTCACCCCCTAGTGTTAACCCCTTCAGTGCCAGTCACATTTATACAGTAATTAATGCATATTTATAGCATTGATCGCAGTATAAATGTAAATGGCGCCAAAAATGTGTCAAAAGTGTCCGATGTGTCTGCCATAAAGTCGCAGTCCCAATAAAAATCGCAGATCGCCGCCATTTCTAGTAAAAAAAAAAAAATAATAAAAAATTCTTTCCCCTATTTTGTAGGCTCTATAACTTTTGCGCAAACCAGTCGCTTATTGCGATTTCTTTTTTTTTTGTTTTTCTTTTTTTAACAAAAATATGTAGAAGAATACGTATCGGCCTAAACTGAGAAAAAAAGTGTGGGAAGTGTGGGAAAAAAGGGCGGCAATTTTGTTTGGGAGCCACGTCGCATGACCGCGCAATTGTCGGTTAAAGCGAAGCAGTGCCCGAAGCTGAAATTTCACCTGGGCAGGAGGGGGGTATACGTGCCCAGTAAGCAAGTGGTTAAGTAATTTTTCTACTTCACTGATGTGCATGCTGGCTCCCAGATGGAAAATGTGATCCTGCTAAATTGATGCGCAGTTAATGGCACTTGTGGAGATGTTTGGGTACCATAGTTATTTGCAATATCATGGGCACACGCAGTTTTAAGACTTGGAATGTTTGGTATCTGTTTACTCAATGAAATCCAATATTTTATGTATTGCCAAAAAAATGGGTATTCTATTGGGTGTGTTTGTAACTGAAATTTATAATATATATTTTTTTGGAATATTTTCACTTGATAAGCAGTTGTGCAAATATAGTGCAACATAAAAAAAAAAAAAAAAATCTGTTTTTTTTTTTTTAACTCTAGGGCAGTGGTGCACAACCAGTGGCCTGCGGAGCCCCCTGATGTGGCTCGCGACCTCCTGCTCTGGGATGGCTGGTAAGCCCAGATTGCAGGTTGCCGACCTTCCATCTGAGCGCATCAGTGTTGTAAATAAAGCCGGCAGTAGAGGAAACAATCAGCTTTTTAAAAAGTGCACCACACCTGCAAGATATAATAGACGTCTATGGCAAAGTGCAGCTAACCGCGGCAAAACCACAGAAACCACATGTACATTGCGCCACAATAGAACACAGACCATCAGTATAAGAGCAGCCTTAGGCCACTTTCAAGCGATTGGTCCGACCCAATCGGACCCTCCATTCACTTCTATAGATGGGCAGATGTAAACAGACTTTTGTTTGTTTACATCTGCCTACCTCAAATCCGATCTGCTAAAAAAACAGAAGTGGATCTCTCCCCTTCCATCTGATTGGATCAGAGAGCCCATAGAGTAGATTGGGCTGTGTCTGCTTGGCATATGCAGACTGGACACAGACCTGCCATCTGCCCACTCCACTCATTGTGGCTCGCGACTGGTTACTAAGTCGCTTTAAGTGGCCCTCAGCCTTCAAAAGGTTGGGCACCCCTGCTCTAGGGTCTCTGCTTTTAGAAAATATATATGTAGTGATCTCATAAAGTGTAGTATCCTCCGATTAGATAGTTGGTGTATAGATATTAGTATGATGATTATAAATTATGTTGTTTTCGCAGCAACTCCACAGATCCTCCAGAGAACGCAAATTTAATTCAACAACTTCAATACAGAATAAAGTCCACAGATGATACAAAGTCAAACACAGTAATTCAGAATCCCATCTTTTCCTAGACCTGTGCTATATTCATACAGATAATCTACCGGGACTACATTCTCTGAGTGACAAGCAGAATTCCCAGAATATGTATCCTATTCACTAAATAGCTGAGCAATTTGATTGGTCGTCTTTGATCTGAAAGACAGGAACCACTTCCTGTCTTGCAGAGTGTCAGGTAATTGTCACTCCCAGCAGGAGACATCCTTATATACCAATTAGCTCTATTTTAATAAGTAATTAGATTACCTGTGGCCTAAGAAATGGTTTGATATGTAAACTAGACCTCATCCTGTCTCGTTGCCTATTTGACAATGGACAAGTGTCTTTTGATGTGCAACATGTAATTACAGGTTACTGAAATTTGGCCTGGTCAATTTTAGAATTATATATATATATATATATATATATATATATATATATATATATATATATATATATATAATTAGTGTGTGTGTGTAACACGCACACACATTACTACATATACTACAACATATTCCCCCACTTGAGTGTCGGTTCTAACTACTAGAACTGACTCATAATTCAAACAACCAAACCGCTCAGACCTCCCTGGCTCTTAAGATTGAAGCCATCTCTAGGTTTTCTTTACTTTTCTGAATTATTCTTAATTGTCTTCTACCACAACAATATAATGTCTTTTTTTATGGGCAAAAATGCAGATTTTTACGTGTGTGCTAAAAAAGAAACATTTACTATATTGCCAAAGTGTTAAAAAAATAAAAAGTATGGGCTATTCTACATATTTTTAATTAAGATTTTTAGTTTTGGATGGTGTGAAATAGGCAAGAACTGTTGTCAAGTCTGTGTTTCCACTAGGTAGATTAACCCTCTCTCCTAGTCCTGGTATAGTCGGTGCTTTTCAGGCACTTGTCTTGGTCTTTTTATCTATACGATTTAGATGGGTGCCCAACCTTTTGAAGAACGAGGGCCACTTAGGCGACTTGGTAATCAGTCGTGGGCCATAATGAGTGGAACAGGCGGATGGCAGGTCCGTGTCTGCTCTGCATATGGCAGATCGGATTGGAGGTAGTACACATGTCGGTTTACATCTGCCACTCCTAAGGCTGCATTCACACCTTGGCGTATTAACGCCCGACGCTCGTGCCGCTGGAGGGGTGATTTTACATTGTTGTCTATGGAGATGGTTCACATCTCCACACCGAAACGCTGTAAACCTGAAGCTCAAAACAAGTCCCGGACACTTTTTTCAGGTGGCGTTCGGCATAGACAACAATGTTATGTAAAAAATAGTTAAAACGACCCGTTTTGTCGCGGCAAATCGCGGTACAATACGCCGCAATTAGTTGCGGCAAAATACGCGCGTTATAGTGTGAATGCAGCCTTAGAGGTGAATGGAGGGTCAAATTGGGTCAAAATGACCACGTGAAAGGGGCCCAAGGCTGCTTTCACACTGATGTGACAGATATACCTTTTTGGCTTTCCTGCACTTTGCAATAGACTTCTATTATATTCTGTAGGTTTGGTGCACTTTTCAGAAAGCTCACCAAACTCGCATATATTCACAGAAGTCTATGGCTCAGTACAGGTAAGCCGCAGGCGCACTGCTCTGCATCTGCCGGTCAGTTTGAAAGCAGCTCAGTAACCACTGCAGAACAGATTTGCCCATATATACCCTGTGATATTAGTAATAACCTGACCTTTTAACCACTTCAATACCGGGCTTTTATACCACCTCCATACCGGGCCTATTCTGACACTTCTCTCCTACATGTAATAATCATCATTCTTTTGCTAGAAAATTACACAGTACCCCCAAACATTATATATGTTTTTTTTTAGCAGACACCCTAGGGAATAAAATGGCGGTCATTGCAACGTTTTATCTCGCACAGTATTTACGCAATCATTTTTCAATTGCCTTTTTTTTGTAAAAAAAAGTTTCATGAATTAAGAAAATAACAAAACAGTAAAGTTAGCCCAATTTTTTTGTATTCTGTGAAAGATTGTAACACCGAGTAAATAGATACCCAACATGTCACGCTTTAATTATGCGCACACTCATGGAATGGCGCCAAAGTTCGGTACTTAAAAATCGCCATAGGCAACGCTTTATTTTTTTTATTTACAGGTTACCAGTTTAGATTTACAGAGGAGATCTAGTGCTAGATTCGTTGCTGGCACCCTAACGCACACGGCGATACCTCACTTATGTGGTTTAAACAGCGTTTACATATGTCGGCGGGACTTGCATGTGCGTTCGCTTCTGCAATCGAGCTATCGGGGACAGGGGCGTTTTAATTTATTTTTTTTTTTTATCTTTTATTTATTTATTACACTTTTTTCTATTTTTTTTTTTTTTTTCCACTTTTATTTCTATTACAAGGAATGTAAACATCCCTTGTAATAGGAAATGTGTGTGACAGGTCCTCTTTAAGGAGAGATGCGTGGTCAAAAAGACCTCACATCTCTCCTCCAGGCTGGAAACCATGAGATCGGTGAAAAAAAATGCACCGATCTCATGAATGGTGGCTTACAGCCGCAATCGCGGCTTTGTTTACTTACGGGTACCCGGGCGTGACGTCATCACATCGCGCCCGGGTCCTCCGACGGTCATAGAGATGACTGGTCACCAGTCATCTCTATGCTTCCTGCTGACGATTCGTTCTCCGAGCCCGGAGAAGCACCGGATGGTGGCGGGAGGGGGGGGATGTCCCCTCCCGCGGCCTGTAAGAACGATCAAGTGGCGGAACTGCCGCTATGATCGATCTTACGTCGTGCAGAATCGCCGGCTGAAGAAGAGGATATCTGGATGATGCCTCTGGCTGCAGACATCATTCAGATATCCACCCGCGAAGCCCAGGCCGTCAATTGACAGCCACTTAGGATGGTAGATCCCATCTCAGGCCCTCAATTGTCTATGGCTGGGTATTGAAGTGGTTAATAACAGTATCCTATTCCATCCCAGAGCAGGCGGTCACGGGCCACATCAGAGGGCACCGTGGGCCACTGGTTGGGCACCCCCTGATTTAGATGATTTATTCTTCTGCTTGGTAGAGGTGAAGATCATGACATCTGCCCACAAATTCAATTTGGCCATGTATTTGTTTATAAAAAGACAATGTCCTGTAAAATGGCTGTATAGCCATAACTTTTAGGGCTCATTTCCACTGGCGTTTTTACAGCCACTTTTCTGGGTGTTTTTTGCAGCTTAAAAATGCCTGTCCATGTTAGTCTATGGCCTCATGCCCACCATGACGTTTTTCAGCTGTAGATGGCTGAGACGTTTTTAAGCTGCAAAAAAAAACGCGGCACCAGTGCGTTCTGAAGCTCCAGCAATAGAGCTGTAAAAACGCCAGACATTAAAAAAATGCGCAAAAAATGCTCAAAAACGCTGCCACTGCGTTTTTTAAAGCTCCAGCTCCAAAAAAAAAAAAAAAAAAAATTTTTTTTTTCTAAAATAAACATGGACAGGCGTTTTTAAGCTGTAAAAAACGCTCAGAAAAGTGGCTGTAAAAACGCCAGTGGAAATAAAGCCTTATTTTCACTTTTTGATTAAGTGGTGAGGGCTTAGAAGACACAATTTAATGGCATGCATTAGTAGTCATTGTACAAGTGAAAATGTCACATCGATTAGATACTTTATTTATTTTCTTCTTCAGTACTGCTACATTGTACAGGACATTTTATTTTCATTTTTTTTCTTTGAGCCCACTATAGATCAACTGCCAGTGTACACTTCTGATATTGCTGGTTGTGAAGCTGCAGTAAGCTACGCTTGTCACTTCTATGAGTACAGCACTGCAACTTCCTATAATTCCAAGATTTGACAGTCCCCAGCGTTGTCCATCATGGTCTCCAGTGACAGAAACAAACTGTTGCTCTATCCCCGAGTCAGCAAGTTGTCTTTACTTTTGTGAGTAAAACATTCCAGAAATGCTGACAGTTTCAACTCTTCATTGTGATAGCTTAAAAACAAAGGTTTATGTTGATCAAAGTACTAGAAAGTGAGCTGATTGTCATGAATTTACAATTGAAAGTACAAACTTTTACTTTTGGGACATTCATGACATGGCTGTTTATTTCCAATGTATTAATAATTTAAAGTGATACTAAAGTCTTGAGTTTTTTTTTCTTTAAAAATAGCAAACCTGTTATACTTGCCTGCTCTGTGTAGTGGTTTAGCACAGAGCAGCCCAGATACACCTCTTTTCAGGTCCCTCCCTTCTGTTGCGTGCCCCCACAGCAAACAGCTTGCTATGGGGGCACCTGAGCCAAGTCGCAGCTCTGCGTGTCGATTCAGGACAGAGCTATGCTTTGCCCTCTCCCTTGATTGGCTAACTGACTTTGACAGCAGCAGGAGCCAATGGCGTCGCTGCTGTGTCTCAGCCAATCAGGAGGTAGAGTCCCAAATGACCCAAGCACTCGTGCACATTGCTGGATAGAGATGGGTCTCGGGTAAGTATTAGGGGGGGGCTGCTGGACGTTGAAGGTTTTTTATCTTAATGCATATAATACATTAAGATAAAAAAACTTCTGACTTTACAACTACTTTTAAATACTATAATGTTGATAACCTGTGGTTCTCTAGCACCACTTATGTATGATATGATGTCATCTAATGCAAGAAACTCTTGATTCAAAGCAGAACTAGAAATGTGACCGTTGGAGAATAAATGTTTGCTTTTGTCCATCATTAAGGGGTACAGGAAGACCTTGTAATGGTCACTGTTGTAATGGTAAATTATCAGTATAAATCCAGTACTTTTATTATACAATGTTTTTCCAGTGTGGGTCATGTATTACATAAACAATGCAGGGGACCATACCTTGGTCATAAAAAAAATTATTGGAATATTGCATTTGCTGCCTGGCATATTACATTGTTACAATTATGCTGACACAAAAATAGGTCTGCCTGTTACTCTGTTGCTTTTTAGTGAGTTGGAATGTACATTATTTTTCTTCCATGATAATATATAGTTTGTAAATCTTAGAGGACCTGATTGAACTCTGAATATTTAATTGCCTCTGTAGCTTTGTTATTGGATTCACTAATTTCACAAGGGCATCCTGACATAATTGTCACTTTTGTAGTTTTATTGAAGGGTCAGTCTATCCAATGTGGGTATTTGTTTTGAGGCAGTGTTGGAAGTATGTGTGATTGCTTCTGTCTCCTAAGCTAATACATGGCATACATTTCTGCTGTTTCTTGCTGAATTTGAGCCAAGAGTGACCCTGTCGGCTCCACTTGGCTCAAAAGCTGGGTGAAAAATGATTGGTTGAACAGTGATTGCATGATACACGGGTCACTTTTTAGGTTTTCAGGCAGTCATGGTTGATGCAGCTGCCTGAATATCAAAGCCGGCAGAAGAGATTCCTCCATCCCATTAACTGAACAAGGCAAAACAACAAATCTATAGCTATCCCAAAGCTGGCCATACAGCCCTGGCCAAATGTTGAGAATGACACAATCATAGATTTTTTTTACAAAATCTGCTGTCTCGGTTCTTATGATGGCAAATTGCATGTACAGTAGTACCTTAGATCACAAGCATGATTAGTTTCAGAAGAATGCTTGTAATCCAAAGCACTCGTATATCAAAGTGAGTTTCCCCATAGGAAATAATGGAAACTCGGATAATCTGTTCCAGTGGCACTGATGGTATATGCAGTACCACATGTAACCAGAGTTGGAAGGTCAAAAACACTCGTAGAGTGGTTCTGAGTGTTTCCGTGTGGCTCCGAACATCACCTGCACCCCAACACCTCTGGCCAAATGCAGTACTGCACAACCCAGAGGCTTGAATCCTGCTTGTTTTGTGAGACAACGCTCACAAAGTCAGGATTTAAAAAGATGTTATCGAGTGATCAGATGATCGAATTGCAGAGGTCTTGAAAAAGTCAAATATTGACTCTGCATAAACTTCATGTAATTGTCAATAAAAGCGTTTGACACTTATGCTTGTAATTCTACTTCAGTACAAGTGGTTACAAACATCTGACTTGCAAACAACCCCCTAGTTACAAACATCTGACTTAAAATTACTCCTATTTACAAACGGAGGGAGACAACAGGAAGTGGGAGGAAATCTACACCTAGGAAGGGAAATGCAGTCCTTAAGGAGTTATGGGGGAATAGATACCTCCACTATTGATTTATCTCCAAGGCTGGTTTCCACAACCGCCTAAAAATTTTAAAATCCAATTGTCATTGGGACAGAAAGTGAGGTGACTGCACTCTCTGGTTCCGGGGGAGGGGCTACAGAATATTTCCTAACTGGAGGAGCTTTGGAGAGAGGTTGTTCCAAGACCATCAAGGAAAGGACCCGCCTTCATCTACAGCTGCATCAGGTTCTCTGTCCCGCTGTGATATCCCCAACAGAGCGAAGAAGAGCAGATTGCTAATGATTATCTAGATGCGTGACTAGACCCATTGCGGTCTCTATTAGAGGGGAGAGGCTACAGAACACTGGGTGTGGATTTTGAAAGTGGTCTGTGGTTTTCATCACATTTTTCTCTGCACCTAGACACTTTCTTTTCACAGTTGAAAAAACGTGTCTGTGTAAGGAAAAAAAAAGTGTGTATGTATGTGTGTGTATGTATGTGTGTGTATATATATGTGTGTGTGTGTGTATATATATATATATATATATATATATATATATATATATATATATCTCTATATCGCTGCTTAACTTCATTGTTATTAAGCGATTTTCTATATAGCCTGTCTGGTCTGTCATCCTGCTACAGTTTTTTTTAAGGTGTTTATTTTGCCTGACTTTAGCGTATGTTACTTTATTAAGGAACCCGATTTTTATTTTTGTATCCTCGTTTCCAAAGAGCCCTTTCCACACTTGTCTAACTACACTAAGTATATGACTCTTAATGTGCCGAGAGGAAGTCTGAGTTTCGTATAACTAAAGAACTGTTTCACTCATACAATTGAAACATTTGGATTTTCTTTGCAGTGCAGTAATCGTGGTTTCTTCACTTTTAAAAATTGTGTACCAACCAATGACTGATGGTAATGTGTTGGCACCAACCATTAGCAAATTAACTTGTGTTGGCACCAATTACTGGTGGATTGAATATTGAAGATTGTTGACTGGTGTGTGGTGTAACACACATGCTTGCATTGTACATTGGATGTTTTTCCATATTTTATTTTTTATTTTTGTATGTGCACAAATCAGTTATAAATTGATATACATGTACAGTGCATTCATAAAATAATTAGACCTCCTTCCTTCCTTTTCAATTTTTGTAAGAGCCAGTTCACACTGGGGCGACTCAGCCTTTTGACGAGTCGCGTCCCATTCTATGCAATAGAACAGTTCTAATAGGAGCGACGCAAGTCGGAGTGACTTAGAAAAAGGTTCTTATACGACTTCGGGGGCGGCTCGGGGCGACCTGCATTGACTTCTATACCGAGGTCATTTTGCAGGTCGCCTCTGAAGTCGTACCGCCACGGTGCAGCTTTTACTACAGTTGTTATATATATATATTTTTTTTCCCCATAATAACAAAGGGGAAAACATAATTTTAGAAATGTCTGTGCATTCATTAAAAAGGAAAAAGACATATCCCATTGGCATATTGATTCAGACCCTTTACTCAGTACTTTGGCAGCACGTACAGACTCCAAGTTTTTTGGGTATGTGACAACAAGCTTTTGCACACTTGGCTTGTGGATTTTCTGCCATTCTTTGCAAATCCCCTGAAACTCAAGGTCAACTAAGTTAAGAATGGAATATCCTGGGTGGTTTAATAGGGGTGGAGTTGAAAATGTAAAGAAGAAAAAGGTTGATGAATGTGGATGTAGTCCAGCCTACTGTATGTGGTGTTTTGGAAAGTCTAGTCTTCGACATGTGGGTTTACTAGATGCTACACATCACAGGGACTCGAGGTGTGATGGGCACCTTTTGGAGCCTATTCAAAGCTACATGAGAGGGGACTTGGCAGCAGTAATGGTAGGGTCCAGAGTGAGGTTCACATCACTCCCACAAAGGAAAATCTTAAAACTGGGAGAGACCAGGAAGACTGAACAAAATATGTCCTTGGTTAGGGAAATGCATTTTAGCAATTGTGCATATGGCATTATACGTAGAGATTTTAAAGTGTTACTAAACCCAACAGTAAAATCAGTCTGTGTATGCAGTAAAGCATGCTTGTTATTCTTAATGTGGAACCTAAAGGGGTTAATCCTGCATTGCGTAAAAAGATTGTTTGATCCCGTCTTTGATCATCTCCTTTCACTGTCCCCAATCTATCTCCTGATCGTGCAGAACCCTGGGGGCAAGCTGCACATGCTCAGTTTGATGTTTAATGACAGAATTTTTTTTTTTCCTTGGGAGAGTACATTTGATCAGCACAGGGCTAATCAGCACTGTTCAGATAGAGCATGGGTCTTCAAACTACGGCCCTCCAGGTGTTCAGGAACTACAATTCCCATCATGCCTAGTCATGTCTGTGAATGTCAGAGTTTTACAATGCCTCATGGGAAGTGTAGTTCCGCCACAGCTGGAAGGCCGTAGTTTGAGGATCCCTGCGATAGAGGATCAGGGGACCTGCAGCCTCATAGGACAGTCAGTGCAGAATGAAAACTCCTCCAGAGACTGATAAAAATATTTAGCAGTTTATATTTACTGAAATAATTGCAGTTATGTGTACTGTGGGATACTAGATATAGTGAATGCAGGGACTTGGGTTTAGTAACAAAACCCAAACGAGTCTTTTGACTGTCTCCCCTTGATTCAAGAGTAATGCATGGAATGTTCTTATGGAAAGATATGGAGGCAACCTGGGATTTGGAAGTATGGTTAGGGCAGTGAACCCATAGAGGGCAGTATTTATTCTGACGAGTGGTTGGAATTGTACCTCTGAAGTGGGGCTCCTGTATTAATAACACATCGGTCTTTGTGTAGATAGTACGGAATTTTTCACCTTTTACCAGGTATGTTGAAACGACTATATTAACCACTTCAATACCAGGCTCTTGTGCCCCTTCCTGCCCGAGCCAATTTTCAACTTTCTGCTCTGTCGCTGTTTAAATTGCGCGGTCATGCTACACTGTACCCAAACAGAATTTTTATAATTTTGTTTCCACAAATAGAGCTTTCTTTTGGTGGTATTTGATCGCCTCTGGGGTTTTTAATTTTTGCTATACAAATAAAATGACCGAAAATGTTGAATTTTTTATTTATTTTTCTATTATAAAATGTTGTAAATACGTTTTCTCGTTCACTGATGGGCACTGATAGGCGGCACTGGGCACTAAAAGGCTGCAATGGTGGGTACTTATGGGTGGCATTGATGGGCGACACTGGGAATCGATACTTGGCATTAATGGGCCCTGACATGTGGCACTGATGGGTATGCCTGGTGGCACTGACACGGATTTTGGTTGGGCACTGGCAGAGATTTTGAGTGGGCTGCTGCCTTGGCACAGATTGGCATTCCCTGGTGGTCTAGGGGTCATACCTGGTGGTCCAGTGTGGATGCCCATCCCTCGTTGTCCTGGGTGACATGCTGGTGGTCCTGTGTGGTGATCCTGAGGGGGGGCACAAACCGCCAGAGGCTTTTTACCAAGATCGGTGTAGTAGTGTTAGACTGACACGCCGCACCACCGATCGCTGCGATGTGCGACCCCCATGCCCCGCGGCGGCTGTTATCTTGCAGGACGTCAATAGACGTCCAGTCAGGATAACAAAACCACTTCCCGGACGTCAATTTACTATTGACCGGGGGGGAAGTGGTTAAAAATGTTGAGAAAACAATTGCAAGCCTAGTAATCAAGCGGTATGTAAAGTAGGACCTGAGGCAAGTGGACATAGGTGGGTAACAAAGCCACATAACAGTGATCGCAGGCTGGTAAAGTTTACCTCTTATTTGAGCAAGAAGTGGTAGGCCCACTTGTATTTAATGTTTTTTCATTTCAACAACCTGAGAACTGGCTTCAGGGCTCGATTTAGGCTGTGCATATGTCTGAAATGAATGGGAGTCCACATTGTGGAAATAAGGCAAAATCAAGTTTTTTGAAAGCTTTGTCAAACTTAATTTCCACTTTATTGCATAATTAGTTATTCCACATTTTTACTGACATCTTGAATCTCGTTTATATGTTTAGGCATTGGTTCTTCTGGTTACTAGAAACCTAAGGGCTTAAACCTCCCATATAATGCTTTTTATACCTGCTGCACATATTTAGTAGCTCATGTAGCATTGCATCAATGACCATCTATATAAATTTGTGTGTGTGTGGTGTGTTGTTTTTTTTTTTATAGCACTACTTGGCTATTTGTCATGGCCCATGCACCTGAGCAGCAGGTCTACTAGAAAGTCACTTTGGATTACCTTGATATCTATAGATCTTAGTAGGGCTGGAACTAATGATTATTTTCATAATCGATTAGTTGGCTTATTATTGTTTCGATTAATCGGATAATCTTAAAGTGTGGTGTACAATTTTTAGTTAATATGTAAATAAAAAAAAAAGGCTATTTATTCTTAAATACCCATATGCAGTGGTAAATATAAAAAACCAACTACGGTAATTGTAATGCCTTCTATTACCTCCACTTTCTCTGGGTTCAGATGCTGATCTTCCCTGCACAGAGTCTTTAAAAAAAAAAAAAAAAATTACTTTAACCACTTCAATTCCAGGCCATAGGGAAATGACGCTATGGTCATCCCCTCGCCGATGAGACTAGACGTTGCACAACGTCCTGTCTCCACGGCGTTCTAGGGCGCGCGCCCGCGGCACCACTCGCGATCGTGCCCGACGGCTGCGATTGCTGCCGGGCACCCGCGATTTCCGGCAATCACGTCAGGAGTGTGGATCTGTGTGTAAACACACAGATCCACCTCCTGTCAGCGGTGAGGAGATCGATGTGTGTTCCCAGTACAGAGGAACACACATCGATCTCCTCCCCCTGTGAGTCCCCCTACAGTTAGAACACACTTTAGGACACATTTTAACCCCTTCAGCGCCCCCTAGTGTTAACCCCTTCCCTGCCAGTCACATTTACACAGTAATCAGTGCAGTTTTATAGCAATAATCGCTGTGTAAATGTGAATGGTCCCAAAAACGTGTCAAAAGTGTCCGATATGTTCACCGCAATGTCACGATCACAAAAAAAAACCGCAGATCGCCGCCATTACTAGTAAAAAAATAAAAATACCATAAATCTATCACCTATTTTGTAGATGCTATAACTTTTGCGCAAACCAATCAATATACGATTATTGTGTTTTTTTTTTTACCAAAAATACGTAGAAGAATACGTATCGGTCTAAACTGAGGGGAAAAAAAGTTTTAAAAAAAAAAAATATTGTGATATGTATTAAATAAAAAGAAAAAAATATTGTTTTTTTTTTTAAATTGTCGCTCTTCTTTTGTTTATAGCGCAAAAAATAAAAACCGCAGAGATGATCAAATACCACTAAAAGAAATCTCTATTTGTGCGGGGAAAAAACCATAACGATTTATTTGGGTACAGTGTTGCCTGACCGCGCAATTGTCATTCAAAGTGCAACAGCGCTGAAAACTAAAAATTGGTCTGGGCAGGAAGGGGGTGAAAATGCCCTGTATGGAAGGGGTTAAACAAACTTGTTATACTTGCCTGCTCTGTGTAATGGTTTTCCACAGAGCAGCCCAGGTCCACTCCACTCTACACCTCCACTCACCGATGCTTCTGGCTCCTCCTGCCTTCAGAGTGCCTCAATAGCAAGCTGCAAAGTATAGTATAGAGCGCCTGCTATAACAAGGTAAAAAAAAACTTCTGCCTTCAGAACCACTCACTTCCTGCCCAGGACTACATGTCCCATGACGCATTGCTCCTCACACTTTCACATTCACAAATTCTCAGGCACTTAGTGACATGTATGGATGGTGTACTGAGCTGTATGTGTGCTGCACTGTATTTCCTGATATGTAAACAAATAATGCATTCTATATGCAGGCCAACTAATCAACTGGCCGATTAATCGATTATGAAAATAGTTGACAACTATTTTCATAATCGATTAGTTGTCGATTAATGGATTAGTTGTTTCGGCCCTAGATCTTAGTTGATAAAAGCCTTCTATTTTGATCTTCCCGACTGGAGACCTTAAAATGTTTTCATTGTAGAAAAGATTTCCTCCATACTTTCAGCAGATAACTAAAGATGTTCAGGCTGATATACTAAAACCAGCCATAGATGGTTCAAATCTAATCCCTGCTGAACTGGCTGAGATTCAAACCATTTCTGAGCATGCCGATTGTACCCAAGTCGATCCATCGACTGCATTGATGGGGGAATCCTGCAATTTTCTTTATTGCAATCTGTGGTTGTAGGAAAGAAAATTGTATCATCTTTGAATGTTATCTGTGGTAGATCAGTTATTAGAGTAAGCAGCTGCTGTCAGGCATTCAGGCTGTGACCCGAATGGCAAACGTGAGCCATGTATTTGGACTTGAATGGGTGAGTTTGACAGGTGGTGACCCATGTCAACTCAACATAAAATTTACTGTGACGCAAATCATCACAGCCGTGGCATGTGAACAGCCCTCTCTGGTTGTATGTCAAACTTTAGGTGTGTGTGAGACCTAAAGGGAATTGGGAATGTCCACTCTATAAGTTGCATCAATATTCACGTCCAGATATCCAATTGTGTAGATGAAATAAGAATATGGGAAAATGTTTAGCCTATTGTATAATTGAAGTAAATCTTCATATAATTGTTTAAAGTTCCAGACTCCTTTCGTAAATCAGCCTTTTACTGTGTTTTCCTAAAAGTAGGAAGTATGAATCCCTTATTTTCTAATAATTTTTTATTTTCCTAGACTAGCAAAAACCAAATTAAAGTAGACCTGGTGGATGAAAATTTCTCTGAACTGAGGGGTGAAATTGCTGGCCCTCCCGATACGCCATATGAAGGTAAGTACCATCCATTAGATTAAGCTTTTATAATGCTTGGAATATTAGGGATCAGATTATTATGCATCTATATTTGTAAAGTTCTTCAGGTAATGGAGGAATGTGACAATGTTTAATGTGATGTGTGTGTGTGTGTACTCCAATGAGGGCACAGGAACCTGACTGACTTTATATTATTGGATATAGTGTATTGAACTTATACAGTATGATGAACAGACATCATTTACATTTCTGGATTAAACATATAATTGGAACATGCTCTTACTATTGCAGAGATAGAACCTTAACATTAAATCAATGTGGGTGATAGCGCAAATTGTAAAAACATAACATAACTTATACAATGGGTGATATATATGGTGCACAAAAAGTATAAAAGTGCCAAGCTTATAGGTCTATCAGGGACGGAAAAAAAGTCCAAAGAAAGTGCTAAATCTTAAATAAGTGCACTAATAGTCCATAATGGTGAAAACAGTGTGAAAGGATGTCCACTGGTCAAGAGATTGAGGAAAAAACACCACCACACAGCGCGTCTGGTCTCCCAGAACTCTCACCTCCAGCAAGTCAAAAACAGGCATATAAGATGATCCTCTGTGTGGACAACCTCCCTCGGTAGTTTTGTTAGCCACCACTAGTCGGTGGGAAGATAGGTACCTGCGATCTCGGGTGACAGTGGAAAAAGGGGGAGGGGGGAAGGACAAAAACCTCCAATAGTGTGTTATCCTTGGTAAAAAAATAGTTTAATATAGAATCGCACTTACAGGTAGATAAATAAAAATTTGCATGTATACAACGGTGATCGCAGCGCTTGCAGCACGTCACTCACTGCACGTCTTTCCCTTCCCTACGCGTTACGACACAGGGTCACGTGTCTTCATCTGGGGAATGCTATTGGTCGTGTGAGAAAACATCGTATTTATGTGAACCGGAAGTTCCGCATCCGCCATTTTCTCGTAGTCCGCCTCACTCGAGGGCAGTATGCTGGAGCTATCCGTGTTGCGAATGGATAAAATTGCTACTACACACAGCATTAAATAATGACACATGTGTGTTTAAAATGATAGGAAATATATGTACGAAAAACATATTATTCCTAAACCGGAAGTTCAGCATCCGCCATTTTCCCGTAGCCCGCCGCACTCGAGGGCAGTATGCTGGAGCTATCCGTATTGCGAATGAATTGAAAAATTGCTATTACACACAACATTAAATAATGACAAATGTGTGTTTTAAATTATAAAAGTATATGTATATAAACCATATTATTACTGAATTTAAAATGGGATTACCATCTATCTAGAAACACCTCTGTGCTTCTCACTTTACTTTTGCCTAATATGTCGCCATCTAGCGTCTATATTTAGGCATTACCACATATTATTCAACGGACTAAAAAATCTTTTACAATCTTTGTGACTAAATGTAGATATTTATTCACAGATAGGGGTGATCGTGCATCTGAGTGTCATGTTTACATAATCAGTTTCCAAGTAATATCTTTTGGCAAAAAACCTGAACAGTGTATGATGGCCACTGTATATAATGTGTTCCAATGATAACATTATTTAATGCAAATTGTGCATGTGACATAGGCTCATAGTTCACCTCTTTACACCCGTATATACAGTGGCCATCATACACTGTTCAGGTTTTTTGCCAAAAGATATTACTTGGAAACTGAACATTATGTAAACATGACACTCAGATGCACGATCACCCCTATCTGTGAATAAAAATCTACATTTAGTCACAAAGATTGTAAAAGATTTTTTAGTCCGTTGAATAATATGTGGTAATGCCTAAATATAGACGCTAGATGGCGACATATTAGGCGAAAGTAAAGTGAGAAGCACAGAGGTGTTTCTAGATAGATGGTAATCCCGTTTTAAATTCAGTAATAATATGGTTTATATACATATACTTTTATTATTTAAAACACACATGTGTCATTATTTAATGCTGTGTGTAGTAGCAATTTTATCCATTCGCAACACGGATAGCTCCAGCATACTGCCCCCGAGTGCGGCGGACTACGAGAAAATGGCGGATGCGGAACTTCCGGTTCACATAAATACGATGTTTTCTCACACGACCAATAGCATTCCCCAGATGAAGACACGTGACCCTGTGTCGTAATGCGTAGGGAAAAGAAAAGACGTGCAGTGAGTGACGTGCTGCAAGCGCTGCGATCTACTTGTAAGTGCGATTCTTTATTAAACTATTTTTTACCAAGGATAACACACTATTGGAGGTTTTTGTCCTTCCCCCTCCCCCTTTTTCCACTGTCACCCGAGATCGCAGGTACCTATCTTCCCACCGATCCGTGGTGGCTAACAAAACTACCGAGGGAGGTTGTCCACACAGAGGATCATCTTATATGCCTGTTTTTGACTTGCTGGAGGTGAGAGTTCTGGGAGACCAGACGCGCTGTGTGGTGGTGTTTTTTCCTCAATCTCTTGACCAGTGGACATCCTTTCACACTGTTTTCACCATTATGGACTATTAGTGCACTTATTTAAGATTTAGCACTTTCTTTGGACTTTTTTTCCGTCCCTGATAGACCTATAAGCCTGGCACTTTTATACTTTTTGTGCACCATATATATCACCCATTGTATATGTTATGTTTTTACAATTTGCGCTATCACCCACATTGATTTTACGTTATTAGGTGCTGTGTATGCATTTTTTGTGTTTGCTGCATATTGTCACTGATTTCTTGATAGACGGATTTAGTAGCGCAGAAGTCCCACTTGATTTCAGAACCTTAACATTGTTTCAACTTTATACACCTCGCTTTTGTCAATTTTTAGCTTTGCAAAGATAACAAAGAAAGATTAGCCTGCAGCAGAATACACCACTCTGCTTTCCAACTATACTAATAAGAGTAGAATTTTAAAGAAACAGAAAAATTACATCATCGTTGTCCCCAAGGGATTTGCTAAATAATAACATAATGAATCGGTTATCCAGATAGATTTAAAGACTGAGCCGTCTCCAATTTAACCTCTAACTAGCTAGAAGGAATTCACCTGTGGAAACCAAGCCCATGAGATATATATATTAGGGCTGCACATCTTCACCGGTCTCGCAATTCGATGCGATTACGATTATCAAGTCTTCGATTCGGCGATGCATCACGATTGCAGCACAAGTGTGCATGGCTCTCCCCCCTAAAATACTAAAGGAGATGGTCAGAGACTGCGGACATGCTACAGGAGATGGTCAGAGACTGCGGACATGCTACAGGAGATGGTCAGAGACTGCGGACATGCTACAGGAGATGGTCAGAGACTGCGGACATGCTACAGGAGATGGTCAGAGACTGCGGACATGCTACAGGAGATGGTCAGAGACTGCGGACATGCTACAGGAGATGGTCAGAGACTGCGGACATGCTACAGGAGATGGTCAGAGACTGCGGACATGCTACAGGAGATGGTCAGACTGCGGTCATGCTACAGTCTTTCTACTGATCTGATCCTAATCTTTATCAACATTATCATCATTATCCACCTGTTTTTAGCACTAGTGTTTCTTGCTGTTTTTTGTTGCGTTATGACACAAGGGCGAGGCGGGGCCCCTTGCGTAGTGAGCATATAGGATCGGCCCTGGTTGGACACCCATTAAGTTATGTCTTAACGCAACACATGGTAACATGTGCAAAAACACCAGAGCGCCAAAGTGTGAATAAGCCCCCTAATGCAGCACTTGGCTCCTTTTCTGGTCACTAGTGCCGCACACTCCTCCAGCAGTCAGGAGCGGAGAGGAATCCCGGCGCTCTACACCCCGCTCTGTGCCGTACACTCTCTGTACACTATCCGAACCAAACACAGGCACCCGCCCGCCCTCAGCATCGCCCCTGACAAGACATGTGTGGCGGGGATACAGAGCTTCTCTCACACATTCCTAGGTGATACAGCAGACCCCAGTACAGAAGCGCGCACACTTGTATACAAACGAGTGAGAGGCGAGCAATTGAAAAGCTATGACTCGAGGGGGAGACGGGGCACTACGCAGCTTGCGTAGTCTGTGTATAGGGCGGATCAGCCCTGGTTACAGTCATTGGGCGGGGCTGACGCCAGGAGAGACGTGGACGTAAGAGGAGAGAGGCGGGCCGGGCAGTCACATGAGCGTGCCTCAAATACAAACACAAGGTACGGAGCGCTCACCCCGGGAGGGGCGGGGCCAAACATCAATTATTGCGGTCGCATGCATCGGAATCGCATCGGGCACACCCGAATCGCGATGAACCGATTTAAATTTGACACTATATATATATATATATATATATATATATAATATTTCATGTGGCCCTCGCACCTCTCCAGCAGCTGCAGGGGAGCTTCAGCCCTCCTCTGGCCCTCTTCCAGACCCTACTTTCTGCTTTCAAGCAGTGCATTCAGCTTCTTCCCAGCAGCAGCATAAGGAAAGGGGAGTGCACTGTAATCTAAGGGAGGGTGTAGGACTCAACTTCTGATGGTGGGGTGACTCTTGCAAGCAAGCAAAGAGGCGCCTCTGGGTGCAATACTTTAAAACCGTTTTAATTTTACAAAAGCATGGATTAAAAACCACTCACATTTTGGTGGTAAAAAAACAGGCATGCAAGCTGGATTCCCCAAAGGGAAGAGATAGATGTGATCCAAGCTTGAAAAAGGAGTGCTGAAGCCGTGTCACTCGCTGCCTAGCACTCGGAAACGCGTCGCTTGCCTGGTGACGTCATAGCCCGCTGGTCCACCCGCACATGCAGTGTCTGCTGAGGATCGTCCCGTCCACCGCAAGCACCCCTTACCTTCAGCGGCAGAAGGATCCCGATCCCTTCTCACTTCACAGTGCCACACCAGGGACCTGATGAGGATCAAAACGCACCGCATCACATCTATCTCTTCCCTTTGGGGAATCCAGCTTGCATGCCTGTTTTTTACCACCAAAAATGTGAGTGGTTTTTAATCTATGCTTTTGTAAAATTAAAACTGTTTTTAAAGTATTGCACCCAGAGGCGCCTCTTTCCTTATAAAAGAAAAAAAAAAAAAGAAAAAAAGGTCGCGCTAAAAAAATATATAAATGAAAAAAAGTCCTTAAAACAATATAATCAGATGAACATTGATTGGGTAAAGTTTGTGGGCAATGTATTCAAGTAAAGTTGATCACAGAAAGAGCACAGTCCACCAAAGGAAAAATCATGGGTAATCTTCACCAGGTGAAAAAAGCCGTTTCACACTAAACCAGTGCCAGAAAGATGAGAACCTCCACCAATATGGTATATATACTCTTACCAGATCGGAATGATCCCTGGTTAAAGGAGATCATATACAGCGTGGTAAGAGCCTGGGATCGAAGATAGCCGGGACGGTCAGTGTCCTTAATATGTGAATGGCACTCCCAAATGGTTAATCCGAGGGTATGTAAGAGACAAGGAACTCACATAGTGTAAAATCTTCATTTAATAGCGTAAAGCAAATAAAATCACTTACAATCAGGTTCGATGTGTAGAGCGTTTCAAAATAAAGCCGGCCGGCTTGGAACATGCAGCCCGTATCCGGGTGGAGAAAAACGCGGTGACGTCAGGACGCCGCCTCCCTACGTTTCGTCGCAAGAGGACTTGGTCACGGGATAACAGGCGGCGTCCTGAATCACCGCATAAATACGTACAAAGCGTCGGATGCAGCCTCGATGTGGTAAAACCATACGATCCGATTTCAGACATCTTTGTTGTTGGAAAAACCTATTTAGCTATAGTAAATGACCTAGGCCAAGTAAGGGAAAAACTATGCGCACGGATGAACTGACCATGTATGCTGCAAATAACTTTAAAAATTAACTTATTAAAAAATAAGGAAAAAGGGGAAAAAGATGAAAAAGAAGAGAAACAGTCCCCTCTGTAAACATCTTCCTTTAACTCTTTCACTTGGTAATATTTAAAAATTATTGACTTTTAAATAAGTGTCACATGATTAATAATACTAAAAAATATATTGAAAAATATATAATATACATGACAAATCAATTATATGTGATCTAAAATGATTGATCAAAGTAAATATATATATAAACTGAAAAGAAAAACGATGTCATTTGATATACCCGTATATATGGCACCAAAATACCAAAATATCACAGGAAAATAAAAATAAAAAGTGAACCACGTACTAAATGAATCTGCGCCAACAAAAATGTGATCATCCGCCCGGCGGATAAAGGGGGGGGTATTGTGGTCCTCAACAAGGAGGATTACATGCAAGAGATGTACCGTATATTGGCTGATACGGACACTTATACCCCCTTATTGTTGGATCCGGTTAACAAATATAAAAAGAGGTTGACTAAACTTGTCACAAAAGGGTTCGCCCTCAATATTCTTAATGAGAAAGAAAAGGCCTTTTTGATCCCTGAGTCTCCTCGGACCCCAATTATCTATTACCTCCCCAAGGTACACAAGAACCCTACTTGCCCCCCGGGACGGCCTATAGTTAGTGGAATTGATTCTATTACCTCTCGGGTGGGCAAGTACATTGATTTTTATTTACAACCTTTAGTGCGCGATATGCCTTCATATGTCAAAGATACGAGACACATTATTAATTTATTGAAGGACCTCACACCTCCTGCCAACTTGCTGATGGTTACAGCAGATGTAACCTCACTATACACTGTGATCCCTCATCAATTGGGCCTAGAAGCAGTTTCATATTTTCTAAAAAGAGATTCAGACCTTCCCAACCGACAGGTCACGTTTATTATGGAATTACTAGAGTACGCTGCCTCTCACAATTATTTTTGGTTTAATGGCCAATTTTATAGGCAGGACAGAGGTGTTGCTATGGGGGCTAAATATGCCCCCAGTTTGGCAAACCTCTTCATGGCCAAGTGGGAGGAGGATGTCGTCTGTGTTGAATCTAGACCCCAGATTTTTCTGTGGGCTAGATACATAGATGACATCCTCCTCCTTTGGGATGGCGCTGAGGAGGATTTGATGCAATTTTTGGATGCTCTGAATGTTAACAACATAGGTATCCACTTAAGCCGAGAGGTCAGTCGGGACAAGATTAATTTCTTAGACCTGACCATTTCTGTCTGCAATGGTGGTTTTGTTACATCAACATTTTTTAAGGCCACAGACAGAAATGCATTTATCCCAAAAAACAGCTGCCACCATGCATCATGGCTGAGATCGGTGCCAAAAAGCCAATATCTTCGGTTAAAGCGTAACTGCACTAAGGATACTACATTTGTGGAGCAGGCCGACCTTCTCACCAAACGGTTTCTGGAAAAAGGGTACTCAGAAGAATTTCTGACTACCACTCTAGCTGCTGTCCATGAAGTTCACAGAAGTGACTTATTGACTGTGGGGACAAATAATGCTAAAGATATCAAATTTTGTAACCCTTTTATCACTAACTACTCTTGCCAACATGCGAACATTAAGCATATAGTGGGCAAACATTGGCATATCCTGAAAAGTGATAAGATTCTGGGGGGTATTTTGCCAGATAGGCCACAGGTCGTCTTCAGGGGGGCACCTTCCCTAAAGGATAAGTTAGCCCCTAACATCCTAAATCCACCCAGTATGGATTCCAAGTTTTTGCCTGGCCTTACAGGGTACTACAAATGTGGCAAATGTCAGGTTTGTTCCCTTAATGGCCTGAAATGCAAGAGAACTACTATGTTTAGTTCTTCGTGTACTTCAAAAAGCTATACTATTAGACCTTTCATCACATGTTCCACAACAGGGGTGGTCTATATGCTCCAGTGCCCTTGTGGGCTACAATATGTGGGCCGGACTAAACGTCCTTTACAGGTCCGCTTGAACGAGCATATCAATAATATCCGTTTAGGGTACACTGAACATTCTGTATCTAAACACTATTTGACTGTACATCACAAAAATCCTAAAAATACCATTTTTGTAGGAATAGATAAATTTAGTCCCCACTGGAGAGGCAGCCACTTGGTGCGAACCATTTCCAAGTTGGAGATGTCCTGGGTCCACAAATTAAAATGTTATACGCCACATGGTTTGAATATAGAAGTGGACGTTAATTGTTTTTTGGCCAATTCATAATTGCTAAAATTAACGATACCCTTTTTCTATATTTCTCTATGACACTAATTCTGGGAGCCCTTGTTTATACAAATGTCATTTTCTATACAAATGCCAATTTTTATGTAAAATTTCATGTATTAATATTCTTTTGTTATTTTTCTGGCAAGATGCGAGCTCGATGTGGTGTCTAGCCAGCTATTTATATTTTTATTTTTTTGTCAGATTCATTTAGTACGTGGTTCACTTTTTATTTTTATTTTCCTGTGATATTTTGGTATTTTGGTGCCATATATACGGGTATATCAAATGACATCGTTTTTCTTTTCAGTTTATATATATATTTACTTTGATCAATCATTTTAGATCACATATAATTGATTTGTCATGTATATTATATATTTTTCAATATATTTTTTAGTATTATTAATCATGTGACACTTATTTAAAAGTCAATAATTTTTAAATATTACCAAGTGAAAGAGTTAAAGGAAGATGTTTACAGAGGGGACTGTTTCTCTTCTTTTTCATCTTTTTCCCCTTTTTCCTTATTTTTTAATAAGTTAATTTTTAAAGTTATTTGCAGCATACATGGTCAGTTCATCCGTGCGCATAGTTTTTCCCTTACTTGGCCTAGGTCATTTACTATAGCTAAATAGGTTTTTCCAACAACAAAGATGTCTGAAATCGGATCGTATGGTTTTACCACATCGAGGCTGCATCCGACGCTTTGTACGTATTTATGCGGTGATTCAGGACGCCGCCTGTTATCCCGTGACCAAGTCCTCTTGCGACGAAACGTAGGGAGGCGGCGTCCTGACGTCACCGCGTTTTTCTCCACCCGGATACGGGCTGCATGTTCCAAGCCGGCCGGCTTTATTTTGAAACGCTCTACACATCGAACCTGATTGTAAGTGATTTTATTTGCTTTACGCTATTAAATGAAGATTTTACACTATGTGAGTTCCTTGTCTCTTACATACCCTCGGATTAACCATTTGGGAGTGCCATTCACATATTAAGGACACTGACCGTCCCGGCTATCTTCGATCCCAGGCTCTTACCACGCTGTATATGATCTCCTTTAACCAGGGATCATTCCGATCTGGTAAGAGTATATATACCATATTGGTGGAGGTTCTCATCTTTCTGGCACTGGTTTAGTGTGAAACGGCTTTTTTCACCTGGTGAAGATTACCCATGATTTTTCCTTTGGTGGACTGTGCTCTTTCTGTGATCAACTTTACTTGAATACATTGCCCACAAACTTTACCCAATCAATGTTCATCTGATTATATTGTTTTAAGGACTTTTTTTCATTTATATATTTTTTTAGCGCGACCTTTTTTTCTTTTATATTCTGTGTGATGTGGTATAACATCTTTTTGATCGCTGCTTCTACTGTGTAATCCTAAACAAGCGCAATATTTTTTTCTACTATTTATGCGCCTCTTTCCTTGCTTGTCCTTCTAGATCTGTAACATGGTCTCTGTTCCCCACTGACGGCAGCCCTGAGAGCATACCTCCATCAAAGCACATGCCAAACATGCACATTCCCAAATTGCAATAACGGCTTGAACTTCCTTTGTCTTCTGACATTTGTTCGATGTTCCATATACTGATTATACTGCTGTGATATTAACTATTCTGGCCTCTTGCGCATAATTTACTTGTTGTACTGTAAGTCTTACCAAGGGACTAGGACATAGGACTCTTGTACTCGTCCAGAGATTTAAAGTGTTAGCTTTTTAATACGTTCCTAATAGGGTTGTCCCGATACCACTTTTTTAGGACCGAGTACAAGTACCGATACTTTTTTTTTTCAAGTACTCGCCGATACCGAATACCGATACTTTTTTTAAATGTCCCCCACATATGCAGCCATGTCCCCCACATATGCAGCCATGTCCCCCACATATGCAGCCATGTCCCCCCAGCCATGTCCCCCACATATGCAGCCATTGTCCCCCCCAGCCATGTCCCCCACATATGCAGCCATGTCCCTCCATCCATGTCCCCCATACCTAGCCGCCGCACGGGGAACATCACAGCATTCATTTGAATAGCTGGTTTCCCCGCGCGTATACACAGTCCCTCCTTGCTCAGGATTGGACAGATCACGATCACCCATCCAATCCCGAGCAAGGGGGACTGTCTATACCCAGCGGGAACATTACAGCTATTCAAATGAAAGCTGTGATGTTCCCGCACTCTGTTTAACCCATGCGGCGGCGGCTTTCGGTGCGACGGGGAAGTATTCTATTTAGGCATCGGGGGTATTTGCAAGTACTCCCGCAAATACTCTTTATCGAGACAACCCTAGTTCCTACTATTCACTAGCCCTTTTCAATACACCCCCTAGTCCTGCACATTAAAGCTATTTTTAATGTCGCTTTTTACATCTTGTCCCAAACAAACTGTTTATAAAGGGACATGGAGTTAAGCTGCAGACTTTTATTATGCATTAAAGTGGATGATTTTTTTTTTTTCTTTGATGTCACAATGTAGAGTATAAGATTTCCTATCATCTGTGCCCAGTCTTGAAAAAGAACAGCCTTCCAGATAAAAACCTGCCTAAAAAGTCAGTTTTCTCTCTTCTTGCTTTGAGTGACAGGTTATTTACATATTTAGCGTGGACATGTTTATCATAACAAGAGGTATAAAAAGTGAGAAATCCACCCCTCCCTCATATAACACATCCTAGTTATCTACAATGTACTTTTGATCACCTCTTGTTATGATAAACATGTCCAAGCTAGATTTGTAAATAACCTGTCACTGAAAGCAAAAACGGAAAAACTGACTTTATAAACATTTATACTGTACATTGTGACATCAAAAAAAAAAAACATTTTTTTTGGGGTTTACATCCACTTTAATAATTTCCAGACACTTTCAATAAACTGCATATTAACCTTTTAGGCCCTGTTCATACATAGTGCAGAGATCCACATTTTACTTCACTGGAAGAAAGTGGGTCACCGATAGGGCACATAGAAAACTGCCCCTACCGCCAGCCTGCTGCAGCCAGTAAGGACAGCTGCCACACGCTAAACTAATGCAAAATTTATGTACGGCAGCTGTCCAGGGCAGTGTGAACCGGCCTTTACTGTGCGCCAGTTGTTCAAAATGTATCTGATATTTATTATACATTAAAGTGGATCTCCACCCTAAAGTGAAGTTCCACTGATCGGAACCCTCCCCCCCTCCGGTGTCACATTTTACACCTTTAAGGGGGTAGGGGGGTGCAGATACCTGTCTAAAGACAGGTATTTGCACCCACTTCCAGCCCGCAGTCTCGGGCAAAAGATGTGTTTTTCCAGTTGTGTGCTGGGAACTCTCAGGTTCCAAGCACACAGCGGGAGCCAATCGGCGGGCGCAGCGCGACTCGCGCATGCGCCGTAGGGAACCGGGCAGTGAAGCCGGAGCGCTTCACTTCCTGGTTCCCTGACGGTGGATGGAGGGGGGAGCAGCAGAGAGACGCCGCTGGACTCCAGGACAGGTAAGTGTCCTAATATTAAGTCAGCAGCTGCAGTATTTGTAACTGCTGGCTTTTAATATTTTTTTTTTAATGGGTCATCCGTTTAAAGACCACTGCAAGGGTAGGGGTTTTTTTTTTTTTATCCTTTTTCTTGCAATTCCCTGAGTTGGGTTTGAGATTGCTTTCTCAAATATTGAGGGACATAGTAAGTCCTATGCTATCCAGTGTTTTGCTAGTGTTCAATCCTCATGTAGGCAGCAGTATAACAGCTGCTTACCGCCTGTATTGTTATGTAAATATAGTTGAACACTACCCACCAGACTCTGCGAAAAAAATATTTAATCTGAATTATACTTCTTCTGGCCAAAGCAGTCAGTGTTACTTGTGTCTCTAAGCCCCCATGCACACGAGAAGCAAATGCAAACACATCTAAACTCACGTTTTCAAAAGCAAAAACCGGCGTTTAAAACGCCCGTTTTTGCCGCGAATTTCGCTGCGTTTTTGCCGCGTTTTACCGCGTTTGCGGCTATCGGCGTTTATAGCACAGACATTGTAGACCCTCCCAAAGCTTTGAAAGCTATATATTTTTAACTATTTCTGCCATTTCAACAGAGAGAGCAGCAGACTTTCATATGCAGACTTGCATACTTTCATTTGATTCTTCTTTTTTTAAATGGATCCCATATTGAATATATGCCAAGAAATTGTCCATACGTTGCTCTTGCTGAGGCTTCAACGCTGTCGCAAACTACGGGAGAGATCATCACTATTGGACCCATCCGTTGATGGCACAGAGATTTTCAGTTGGCTATTTTACCAATATGTATGCCCAGCTGCGTACTTATCCAGAGAAATTTTTTAAATTTTTCAAATTTCGAATTTTTCAAATTCTGAAGTACGAAAATTTGTAATTCAAAAATTGAAAAATTTGGAATTTTTTAAATTTTGAATTTTGAATTTTTCCAATTTCGCATTTTGAATTTTGAATTTTTCCAATTTCGCATTTTTCAATTTCGAATTTTTCCAATTTCGCATTTTTTGAATTTCGAAATTTTCGAATTTTTAAAATTTCGAATGAAATTTAGAAAAATTCGATTCTTCGAAAACTTAAAATTGAGAGAATTTTTTGAAATTTAGAATTTTCGAAATTTTCGTATTTCAGAATTTTGAAAATTTGAAATTTCGAAAATTTGAAAAATTCGAAATTTGAAAAATACATAAATTGAAAAATTCGAAATTGAATTGTCCACTTGCCACGTCACCTGCCACAAGTTGTGGAATGTCCACTGGCCACGTCACCTGGCCATGTCACCTGTCACGTCACCTGCCACAAGTGGATTTTCTGCAATGCAAGCAATTAGTTGTTTAGTTTTTTTTTATGGTTTTTCATCATTTGCTATCATTTTTGAGATTTATAATGTAAAAAAATAGGTCACCTTTAAAAACGCCTATAAACGAAATTGCGGCAAAACGCCGGTATTGCGTTTTGCCGCGATTAGCGGTGTTTTGCCGCGATTTGCGTCTGAAACGCGAAAACGCCAAATGCTTCTGAACCAATTTTTTTGCGTCTGAAAAAACGAGCCTAAACTCAACTGCCTCTAACCTCAAAAAAACATGAATGTGTGCATGGACACATAGGATAACATTAAAATGTGTTCAGGGGCAGTTGAAAAAAATGCCCAAATGCCTCTGAACTCGAGTTTACCAGCGTCTCGTGTGCATGGGGCCTTAGGGCTCTTTCACACTTGTGTTCAACTTTAAAGTAGCCTAAAAGCACATTAACGCACCTATAGCATTAATAAGCATTTACAGGTATTCGTGTTACATCAGGCAACACTTCTCAAACTGTGTGTGTGTGTGTGTGTGTGTGTGTGTGTGTGTGTGTGTGTGTGTTTTTCCATTTTTAGCCTTATTAAAAAAAAAAAAAATCACTTTTGACGCTTTTGCCATAGGTGTGTATAAAGTGTGTTTCAATAGAAGTGAATGGAGGCAGTTGCAAAGCGTCTAGACCTGCTGAACTCTGCAGGCGGCACTAGCAATTCAAACGCTGCAATGTGAACACCTCCATCCTCTCCCTACTGTAATAATTTTGAGTGCCATTGATGGATGTTAGAAGAGTTTAAAAACAGCTAACCGACTATTTTCAATGCCTGTGTGAAAGAGCCCTTAATCCGCAACCTCTATTAAACCCTCATGATTAAAGTAAAACTTCAGGTAAAACTTTGTTTATTTAGAGTGGAAAAGGATTAGATCTCAAACAAGTTTTTTTTTCTGTGTCCACATTTGGGAGATTTTCTCTCATTGCCTTTCTAGCAAGATAGGGAGTGTGCAAATCTCCCTTACAAGGATGCAGACAACAAAAAAAAACTTGGCAACCAAAACCCCACTATATTTAAAAAAAAAATAAGCTGCACAATCTGGAGCCTAAATTAAAACAACCCATATATAGTTTAGTATCTTTACTTGTGGAAATAAAAGCTATGCTTGCAACCTTCATCAAATGCCAATTTTACAGCATTCCCTGGTTACCCTATTTTAAGATGGTTTCATTTTTTTTTTTTTTACCGGCTGATGCCTTCTTCTCCTGACCCATCACAGTGACTTCTGTTCTCAGGTACACCTTGTTTCGATCCTAGAGTAGCATCAATGGCATTGTGTAGAAATGCATTGATTTATTTCCCAGTCAGTAACTACAAAGCACAGTGAGAAAGGTGCAGCCTAAAAGCCCCTTTTGCAAATGGCCTACAAGTTATTCCTATTGAAACTGGATGTGAAAAGCATCCACATGCAACAGACTTTATTAGAATGATTTAATTTTTCTAAAATTATGATTATTGCTTTAAAACAGGAGGTAATGCAGGCTGTGTTCATAGATAAGGACAATACAAGAATGCCCACAACACTTGCAACAAAATCAGCCTATGGCAAAAACTAGAGCTGCGCGATTAATGATTAATCGTCAAGAATCATTATTGCGATCTTTTCTTTTTTCGTTGCGATCTTGACGACAAGTTTCCCGATCTTTGGTATGCAGAGAATTTTTCTTTGCTCTCAGCCTCAAAAGTCAAAGTCTGGGCATTCTGCCACGTCTTAAAACATTCCATCAGTGGAATGTTAAGTCTAAACTTTGTATCAATTTGACTTTTACATCAAAGGAATAGATTTGTGTATGTAAATTAGGAATGGTTAACCACTAAGGCCCCTTTTACACAGTCGGACCGTTCAGATCTGCCTGTCAGTTTTGTCGGCGGATCTGAAACGGCCGCTCCATGCAATCTTATGCAGCATCGGATGTCAGCAGGGACATGTCTGCTGACATCAGATCTGATCTGCCGAAATCAGACGTATGGGTATACGTCCCCATCTGTCTATGGCAGATCAGATCTCTTCAAAGGAGACAGCGGCACTGCACAAGCCCTTCCTGTCTCAGTGAGCAGAGAGGGACTTGTCATCCACCAGCTCAGTGGAGAGATCTCCCGCTGAGCTGGCCAACTCCGTAGCGACGGAGCCCGCCTCGTGTGAAAGAAGCCTTAAACACCAAACTTTTTTTTCTGACAGTTGTTTTCAAGTTAAAGGCATTTTTTATTTTTTTTTGGAAATTACTTGGAACCCCCAAACATTATATATATATATATATATATATATATATATATATATATATATATATATATATATATATATATATATATATATATATATATATATATATATATATATATATATATATATATATATATATAATAGAGACCCCAGAGAATAAAATGATGGTTGTTGCAATCATTTTATGTCGCACTGTATTTGCGCGGCGGTCTTTCAAATAATAAAAACAAAAAAAATACTTTCATGAATGATAAAAAAAAAAAACTAGTAAAGTAAGCCCAATTTTTTTTTTTTTTTTGTATAATGTGAATGATTTTACGCTGCGAGAATCGTGATCTTTATTCTGACCAAAAAAAAAAAACGCGATTCTCATTTTGGCCAGAATCGTGCAGCTCTAGCAAAAACCATCTATACCTTTTACATTTGCTGGTAATAGTGAATGCATTTGGAGAGATGTCCGCTTGCTCAGTAGTAGAGATACCCTAGTCTAGTGTTTATAGTTTAGAGAAGAAATCCGTGCTGATTTCACAGATCTAACGGGATGGCTAGGGGGCTTTTATAAAGCAGACACTTTCTGCAGGGGAATCTTCCAGGTTCATTTTGTTTTTAAATGACGGAGTGATTCTCCACTGGAGAATGTTTGGTGTTTGTGCTTTATGAGTAGACCTTTAGTAGTAAAATTTAAGTGAACCCATCACAAATTTGGGCAATTTAGACTAAAATTATGAGAAATATCCTGAATAAATAGAAGTTATCGTGCAATTCTTGATTTTTTCCTGTGTTATCTCGAGGAGAGTAATTAGTCCTCCCATTCTATATCTTAGGACTACAGAATGACTAT
Organism: Rana kukunoris; assembly: GCA_029574335.1. NCBI lineage: Eukaryota > Metazoa > Chordata > Amphibia > Anura > Ranidae > Rana > Rana kukunoris. The sequence goes on along the minus strand of CM056049.1, from coordinate 637,838,174 downwards.
TTATGTTGTAGAAATGGAAGAGTAGGAAGGGGGGTCTGAAGTTTTGCTGTGTGTTGTCGGCCTTACAACAGGACTTAGGAGCTAAGTGTGTTTTTGGTAGCTCATCAGTTATTTTATTTTCAGCGTTTAAAATGTTTGAAACATTGGAAATGTCTGTCTAATGCAGAAATGTACTGCTTGTTTCAAAAACAGTTTGTCTTTAGGGAGGCCATACATGATTAATTGTCCATTCAGCCTACTGGTTGAATTGAAAAAAATTGAAGATTACCCCCATACACACATTCGAATCTTCCCACTGTGCTATTGTATTCTGCCCACTAAAGGCTCCCTACTGGCAGAATACAATGATGACCGCACTGATCCTTCAGGAAAAACCCAACGGGCTGGTTTTAACACAATTTGATCAATAGATAAACTTGTATACAACCAGCTAGCCCATACACTGATTACATTTTTTTGGCCAGTCCCTGCTAAACTACCCAAATTTTGATCCATGTATAACTGGCTTTAGATGGGTGTGTTTTTTTTTTTTCTTTCATTAAGACGTGTAGGGACTTTTATCTGATAAACTTTTCTCTGTGAATGGACACCATTTTGTCATTACCTTCAGATGACTGCAGTGAATATGTTTTCCAATAAAATGATTCACGGTGAGTTTTTAGATTTGTAACCCAAGTCATTAAAGGGATGACATTTTATTTTACAGGTGGACGATACCAGCTAGAAATCAAAATACCAGAAACCTACCCCTTTAATCCCCCTAAGGTAAGTAGTAGATGTGTGATGGATTATGAAGTTCCTGAAAGATCTCACTCTATTTGGATTATACTTAAAATGGACCTTTCGGGGGTGAGAAATTCCAAAACTAGTACCCTGTGAAGAAAACCTGTTCATTGGCTAGTTTGCAGAAACTCTGCAGCACTGGTAGCGGAGCTTCCAGCACTAGTCCTATTCTGCACCATGGGGTGTGTACTTTAGCCTGCCCCCTGCTGGGATTTAAGGTTCCTGGTGATGACCCTTATGGCACTATTATGTCTTGCACTGGCTAGGGGTCAAAAAAAGTAACCACAGCGACTATTCGGGGGTGCTTGATTTGGAAAAACCTACAGTCACTGAAAGGTCTGTTAAAGAGCTAAACTACTTCAAACCAGCTAAGGATAGTCAAGTATGAAGTTGTTTTTCTTTACAAGGTACCGCTTTTAAACTACTTCTGACCTCCTTACAAAGTCCATTTTAATGCTAGCTCCTCTAAATTCTAGTTTAAAGTGATTGTAAAGTCTCGTTTTAATTTTTTTCTCTCTAAAAATGACAAACATGTCATACTTGCCTTCTCTGTTGCAGTGGATTTGCACAGAGCAGCCTGGATCATTCTCTTCTCGGGTCCCCGGCAGGCCCTCCTGGTCCCTCCCTCCTGTCGAGTGGGGGCACTCTAGCCGAGTCACACCTCTGTCCAGACACAGAGCTGTGGTTTAGCCCCTCCTGATTGGCTAACTGAGTTGATAGCAGCAGAAGCCAATAGCTCAGCGGCTCTGTCTCAGCCAATTTAGGAGGAGAGTCACAAATGGCTGAGGCAGTCGTGGAGATTGCTGGAGAGAGATGGGGCTCAGGTAAGTTCTAGGGGTGCTCGGGCGGCTGCTGTACACAGGATTTTTTTTATCTTCATGCATAGGTGGATGCAGCTTCTGTCCGACACTGAGAACTGAGTGATTGAACACCACCCATCGCTCGGTTTTCACAGTTCCCTGCCCACTCCTTGCTCACTGGATCGCTGGACTGTGGAGGGGGCAGCTGGCTTAGGCTCGCTGAGAGGCTGAGCCGGGTCTCTGTCCAGGGACTACTTCGTAGTCGTGATGACACAGTGCCTGGACCGACTTCTGTAACACTAGCATTGAGTGTACTTCAGCCCACTCTCTGCTGAAAACCGGTCACAGGAGTGCAAAACAAACTGGCACACCTGTGATCCACAGGAGAAGTACAACCAAACGAGTTTTGCCTGAACCTTTTCACAGATTTGCAAGACATCAGATGTTCGTTTCTATTTTCATACAGTGCCTGCCGCCGAGAATGTGTTTTCAGCACGCCAGCATCGCGCTGAATCTCGGCGACAGGCTGCCGACATCTCGCACTCGCTGGAATAGTAAAAGTACATTCCAGCGAGCGCGTCATAGAAGCGACGGGGATCCGACGCGGATTCCCGCCAATTCTACACGTGGGCGGAGTTTGTTATGAATCCTGAACGAGAAATCCCCGCCGGATTTTTAAAGAAAAATCCGGCATGGGTTCCCCCCTCAGGAGCATAACGGGCCCTTAGGTCGGTTATGGGTTGTAAGGAGACCCCCTACGCCGAAAAAAACGGCGTGGGGGTCCCCCCACAATCCATAACAGACCCGTATCCAAAGCACGCCGGCCGGCCGGTCAGGAAGGGAGTGGGGGCGAGCGAGCGCCCCCCCCCTCCTGAGCCGTACCGGGCTGCATGCCCTCAACATGGGGGGGTCAGGTGCTCTGGGGCAGGGGGCGCACTGCGGCCCCCCACCCCAGAGCACCCTGTCCCCATGTTGATGAGGACAGGGCCCCTTCCCGACAACCCTGGCCGTTGGTTGTCGGGGTATGCGGGCGGGAGGCTTATCGGAATCTGGAAGCCCCCTTTAATAAGGGGGCCCCCAGATACCGGCCCCCCACCCTAAGTGAATGAGTATGGGGTACATTGTACCCCTACCCATTCACCTGCAAATACAAAGTGTAAACACAAATAAAACACACAGGGTATTGAAATATTTTATTAGTTGGCCGCCGGGGGGGGGTGTGTATGATCGCTTTTATAAAAGCGCCCCCCTCCGGCGGGCTTCTGTGGGGGGGTGGGTGCCGCCGTCTGGTTCTCTTCCGCCGCCGGGGGGCGCTTTGATAAAAGCGCCCACCACCCGGCGGGCTTCTTTCGACGTCTTCGGCGGCGGGGGGGTCTTCTCCCGCTCTCCGGGGTCTTCTCCCGCTCTCCGGGGGTCTTTTCCCATCAGTCCCATCATGCTCCGGTAGGTATCACGTGGGTAGGTAGCACGTGGTACCTACCGGAGCATGATGGGACTGCGACGTCACAAGACAGGCCTATATATTTCGCTGCGAGCCGCGCGCCCGGCATAACAGCGGAAGGATGCGTCGCGTCAACATCTGGACAGCAGAAGAAGAAGAAGACGCCGACGTCGCAGAAGAGGGGGCCGCCGCCGCTAGTAATTGAGCTAACACACGAAGATAGCGGCGGCGAGTCCTGAAGAAGAAGACCCCCGGAGAGCGGGAGAAGACCCCCGGAGAGCGGGAGAAGACCCCCGGAGAGCGGGAAAAGACCCCCGGAGAGCGGGAGAAGACCCCGGAGAGTGGGAGAAGACCCCCCCGCCGCCGAAGACGTCGAAAGAAGCCCGCCGGGTGGTGGGCGCTTTTATCAAAGCGCCCCCCGGCGGCGGAAGAGAACCAGACGGCGGCACCCACCCCCCCACAGAAGCCCACCGGAGGGGGGCGCTTTTATAAAAGCGATCATACACACCCCCCCCCCGGCGGCCAACTAATAAAATATTTCAATACCCTGTGTGTTTTATTTGTGTTTACACTTTGTATTTGCAGGTGAATGGGTAGGGGTACAATGTACCCCATACTCATTCACTTAGGGTGGGGGGCCGGTATCTGGGGGCCCCCTTATTAAAGGGGGCTTCCAGATTCCGATAAGCCTCCCGCCCGCATACCCCGACAACCAACGGCCAGGGTTGTCGGGAAGGGGCCCTGTCCTCATCAACATGGGGACAGGGTGCTCTGGGGTGGGGGGCCGCAGTGCGCCCCCTGCCCCAGAGCACCTGACCCCCCCATGTTGAGGGCATGCTGCCCGGTACGGCTCAGGAGGGGGGGGCGCTCGCTCGCCCCCACTCCCTTCCTGACCGGCCGGCCGGCGTGCTTTGGATACGGATTGTGGGGGGACCCCCACGCCGTTTTTTCGCCGTAGGGGGTCTCCTTACAACCCATAACCGACCTAAGGGCCCGTTATGCTCCTGAGGGGGGAACCCATGCCGGATTTTTCTTTAAAAATCCGGCGGGGATTTCTCGTTCAGGATTCATAACAAACTCCGCCCACGTGTAGAATTGGCGGGAATCCGCGTCGGATTCCCGTCGCTTCTATGACGGCTTTGTCTCCATCGCGGCAAGCCAGCTCGGCGCTGGCTCCCGCGATGGGGCTCGTAGGTGGTCAATCTCGCCGAGAAAGGGAGCGAGATTGACACAATATCCCAGTCACCTACTGTAGGTAATATCTGTAAAATGTAGTCACCACAGACAACATGGAGCCTTAGACATACGATAGGTTTTTCAGGGTCCACCTTGTGCTCCAGTTTTATAATGCCTCAGAATATTGGTTCTGTGCAGATCTGTTGTGTGAGAAAGACAAGTATACTTTGTTCTTTGGTGACCTTTTATCTATGGTGCTGTCATTAACTTTATTTGTGTTTTAGGTGCGGTTTATTACAAAAATTTGGCATCCGAATATTAGTTCAGTAACTGGAGCGATATGTTTGGACATTTTGAAAGACCAGTGGTAAGATGACATCTCCCGGATGTGAGTAGTGTACTGATAGGCTAGATAAAAGTTTGAAACAAAGTCTTGTAGTGAAAGAAACTTGGGCCTTAGCCAAAGCACTTCTATGGGTACTACTGGCAGAGCTGTCTGGAGCTGTTTAGAATGATACCCAAGTATGGCATTTTATCTGGGCTTCTGTCTTATTGCAAAAAAGCTAATCTTTTATCGGACACATTCAAATAATAATTTCCTCTGGATTGCCTCAAGAACCCAGAAAACCAGTAAACTTAATGTGGCTCTAGCCCTTCCTCCTTGGTATCACTATTGGTTAGTGATTCTGCCTATCACAGGGATGGTAGTAGAGTAACATGCATGAGGAGGCCGGCCAGACCACAGACGTTGCTCACGCTTTACTTTTCTGTATGCTCTGCTATTCGGCACTGATAGGTGCTACAGAATGCGGGCACACGTTTTACAATATTTTAAGGCCAATGTATACACTTTAGGATCATTTGTAGGGAGTAGCTGTCATTCTGTTTCTGGGCCCACCTACACCGTTAACAGATGTGACATTAGGAGGAAGAGTAGTAGTCGAGCAGTTTTTCTTTTTTTAAATGTTCTCAATATGGTTTAGCAGAGATTTTTTTTTTCACCCGAAATGTAGAATATAACATTCTCCATGTAATTAGGTTTACACAATGCCTAGCAAAGTAAACAGAATCCACATCAAAGTGCACATTGATTTCCTAATAAATGAGGAATATCAGTAAAGTGAGTGGAACACTGTGACTGGTAAAATAAAATGTGTTTAACTTGTTCTCAGGGCGGCAGCCATGACGTTACGAACAGTGTTGTTATCGTTACAAGCGCTGCTGGCTGCAGCAGAACCAGATGATCCACAGGATGCAGTGGTTGCCAATCAGGTAAGGCTCATTGTGTCTTCCCTGTGTTGCGTTTATGGGCACCACTTTATCTGGTGTAACGGCTGAGCTTTCATCTTCATGTAAATTTTATTTAAACCCATGTGTAGACTGGGCACTTCAACCCCTTTCCTAACCAGACCTGCCACATACAGAGGCCCAAGATGCAGGGAGCATCACCAGGTGTTCCAGGACCAAAAATTACACATAATTTCTAGACTACCTATTACGCTCTTTTGAAGGTCCTGGAGCACCAGGACAATGGAAACGCCCACAAAATTACCCCATTATGGAAAGTACATGTCCAATGTATATTCTGAGGCATTGAGTCTTTTGAACATGCATTTTTTTCACTTGTTTTTGGAAAATGTGGAAAGATTTTTTTATTATATTTTTTAACGCAGTGGTCCATGTACAAGATATTTCTAACACATAGCATGTACATAACAAAAATGACACCCCAAAATATATTCTGCTACTCCCGAGTATGGCTATGTACAGAGCATGTGCTCTGCAGATTTTATGTGTATCCTTCCAGAATGAAGGGCTCCCGTGCACATTCCTGGAAGAAACGCTGAGGAAACATGTCAACTCCCTCAGTGGTGACCGGGCACGCTGCGAGAGCTTCGTTCGAGAGCTTCGTTCATCGTGCATACTAGCACATTGTGCTATTGTTTGGGGTTTTAAAAGAAAAACATACATACTTGTCACCATGCTGCAACATCAGTCTGATGCTGCAGCTGTCCCCCACCAGTTCTGAGCCTGAAAATTAAGCTACCATATGACTGCTGATCACTGTCTTTCTCGGCTCCTCCAGCCCTCACAGGACCGCTGGGGAGGGGGCGAGAGCAACTTGTCTACTCTCTCAGTGGTGCTCTCAGCCTGAGCCAACTGCTGATCAGGCATCTTGGTGGATCCTGACCATACGTTCAGGATCTTTCCACTGCCTGGAGAGGAGAGGCTCTCACATCACCTGACAGCCGGTTTTGGCAAGTAAGTGCACTCCTACAGTGCCTTGGAAAAGTATTCATACCCCTTGAAATTTTCCATGTTTTTGTCATGTTCCAACCAAAAACATGAATGTATTTTATGTGATAGACATAAATTGAATGGAAAGAAAATGATAAATGGTTTTCCAAATTTTATAGCAATAAACATCTGAAAAGTATGGCATACATTTTGTCTGCCCCTTTACTGTGATGCCCCTAACTGAAATCTAGACACAGCAAACATGTAAAAGAGGGTACTCTGGTCAGATGAGACCAAAATTGAACTTTTTCTCCTGAAAGGAAAACGCTATGTGTGCCAGAAACTAACACTGCACATCACATCACCCTGAACACGCATTTCCACTGTGAAACATGGTGGCAGCATCATGTTGTGGGAATTCCCCCTGCTCAATGCTACAAAGGCGCTGATCCCAAAAGATTGGCTTCAAGTAGAGAAGAGCCATCTATAAAAAAATGAATTCAGAGAGTGGATTATATATGTGAGATGGAGTACTTGTGGAGCAGGGAGCAGGGAATGGAGGAGAGACAAAGAGTAATTTTGGAAGAAATGGAGTGAGTTTAAGCAAACCAAGAAATATGCAGTAGGTATGATAGAATCAGGTGGGCCTGAGATAAGTTAAGATGACGAATATAGCAGATCTTGGGGGGGAGGTCGGTAGAGGCGCGGGTTAGGTTTAAAAACAATAGGAAGTATGTAATATGTTTTTAAATGTAAATTTATTTTGTATTGTATGTTGAAATATTACTTAAATAAAATTTAAATAAAAAAAAATGTTGTGGGGATGCTTTTCTTCAACATGGACAGGGAAGCTGGTCAGAGTTGATAGGAAGATGGATGCAGCCAAATACAGGGCAGTCTTGAAAGAAAACCTGTTGGAGTCTGCAAAAGTCTTGAGACACTTGGGTGTAGGTTCACATTCCAGCAGGACAACAACCCTAAACATACATCCAGAGCTACATTGGAATGATTTAGATCAGGGATATGCAATTATTGGGCCTCCAGCTGTTGCAAAACTACAAGTCCCATCATGCCTCTGCCTCTGGGTGTCATGATTGAGGCTGCCTGAGTCTTGCTATGCCTCATGGGAGGTTCTGCAACAGCTGGAGGTCCACTAATTGCAAATCCCTGTTTTAGATCAAATCCTATTTGTGTCTTAGGCTGGCCCAATCAAGGTTCAGACCTAAATCCAATTGAGAATCTGTGGCAAGACTTGAAAATTGCTGTTCAGACGCTCTCCATCTAATCGGACAGAGATGGAGCTATTTTGCAAAGACTGGGCAAAAAAAAATCTCTCTCCTAGATATGCAAATCTGGTAGAGACATCCCCAAAAAGACTTGCAGCTGCCATTTGTGTTGGTCTATAGCATAAAATACATTAACGTTTTTGGTTGTAACATGACAAAATGTGGAAAATTTCAAGGGGTGTGAATACTTTTTCAAGGCACCGTGTGACCATAAAAGTGGCCTATCCTTATCAAAGGGTATACAGTATGTGGGTAAAATAAGGTGAAAGGTTAGGTGTGTTTGTTGAAAAGCTGTGACACTGTTCAGAGATTGGCCATTGTCCTGACATACGTTTAGCTGGCGTTTAGTAAGTGAAAGCATTTGTGGTTTTCTAGTTTTGTGAAGTGAAAAAAAGTACTTTTTAAATTGATGACATTGTTACTGTTGGCTTTTTTTTTTGTTTTTTTTTTTAGTACAAGCAAAATCCAGACATGTTTAAACAGACAGCTCGGCTTTGGGCACATGTATATGCAGGAGCACCTGTCACTAGTCCAGAATACACAAGAAAAATAGAAAACCTTTGTGCTATGGGTTTTGATAAAGTAAGTATTGTATAATCTATAGTGGAGCAGTTTCACAGATTGTTTGGTTTATTCAGACGCAACATCCCATGTTTTAATTTAAGCTTCTATCTAAATAAGGCTTTGTTGCATTTTAACCACTTAAGACCCGGACCAAAATGCTGCCAAATGACCTTGCCCCTTTTTGCGATTCGGCACTGCGTCGCTTTAACTGACAATTGCGCGGTCGTGCGACGTGGCTCCCAAACAAAATTTGCGTCCTTTTCTTCCCACAAATAGAGCTTTCTTTTGGTGGTATTTGATCGCCCCTGCGATTTTTATTTTTTGCGCTATATACAAAAATAGAGCGACATTTTTGAAAAAAAAAACAATATTTTTTACTTTTTGTTATAAGAAAAATCAAATAAACTAAATTTTAGTCAAACATTTAGGCCAAAATTTATTTAGCCACATGTCTTTAGTAAAAAAAAATTGCAATAAAAATAAAATTAGGTACCTAGCGGGAACAGCGACACTAATACAGCGATCAGAAAAATGATCGCTTAGTGACGCTGGCAATAGGGAGTGAAAGGGTTAACTAGGGCGGTGATCAAGGGGTTACAACTTTATTAGGGGGGGTACGGGGGCTACCCTGAACCTAACACTAACTGCCTGTCACACTGACACTAACTGCAGTGATCATACATATAATCACTGCATTCAGTGACACTGTGACAGGGGGGGGGGCGACCGGGGGGGTTAATGTTCCTATGTGTCCTGGTGTCAGTGTGCTGTTGTGTACACTTACTATGTGATGTGATCTCTCCTCAGCGGTGGTCGAAAAAAACCGCCGAAGGAGCGATCACATCACTTCCCTTTACACAGGAGGAGGAAATGACACGCAGGGGGAGCGTGTGGATTGGCTGAGAGCGATCCGGAGGGGGCGGACAAAAACGAATAGCCGCCCCCTCATCCCGGATCGCTCGGCCAGGTAACCGGACCGCAGCATGTACGGGGGCGATCGGACCCCCGAACCCCCCCAAGGCACCAACGTATATATACGTTGATGTGCCTGTCGGTGCCATTCTGCCGACGTAAATGTACATGCGGCGGTCCTTAAGTGGTTAATACCAGACTGCATGTTTCCTGGCCATGTGGTTACCATCTTTATCCAATTACGGTAAATTGTATGTCACGCGGGCTGTCTGATCAGGTCGGCCTGTCAGTTTTTCCAGCAGACCTGATCGGATCCTGAGGCACCCATGTGAAAGGGGCCTCTTTAATTTTTCTATTAAAAACTATAAGCCGATGCCAGATTGAAATGTATCCCCATTCTTGATCTCCCATTAAATTAGTAGGTTAAGTTGTGTTTTTTCTTTTAGTCTGTTTTTTGTTTTTTAGTTTTAATCATTTCAATTATAGGCTTCACATTTACAGCAGTGGTGGTCAGATTGCTATATAATCGGGGCCTAAACTGCCTTCCCTGACACCCCCAGGGGATCACATGTAATATTCACTGTGCGTAATGCTGTAGAACATTGTCAGAAACTGGGGGGGAGAGAACATATACCACATCATAATGTGGATTTAGTGTTTCTGCAAAAGCATTTAATTTACAAGCTGAGGTCTGTGGGCATGGACCATAAAGTTTGTTCTTGGGTAAAAAAAATTGTTACATGGGCATGTCCAAAGGGTGGCTATAGATAAAAAAAAAAACGTGCTCAGACTGGTCTAAAGTTGTAAGTGGGTTACCCCAAGGGTCTGCATTGGGACCAATTTTATTCAATTTATTCATAAATGACATTGAGGATGGGATTAATAGCTCAATCTCCGTTTTTGCAGACAACACAAAAATAACTTCACATCAGGATTTAGAACTTTTACAGAAAGACCCGAATAAATGAGTAGAGTGGTCAGGAACATGGCAAATGCAGTTTAACCACTTCCATACCAGGCACTTGCGCACCTTCCCGCCCAAGCCAATTTTCAGCGATGTCGCACTTTGAATGACAATTGCGCGGTCATGCTACACTGTACCCAAACACATTTTTTATCTTTTTGTTCCCACAAATAGAGCCTTTATTTTGGTGGTATTTGATCACCTCTGCGATTTATTTTTTATTTTTTGCGCAACAACTAAAAAAAGACTGAAAATTTTGCAAGGTTTTTTTTTCTGTTTTTTTCTGTTTTTTTTTTTTTTGTAAATTTTCTCTTTCAATTACAGGCACTGATATGGCAGCACTGATGGTCATCAATAAGGTGGCACTTATGGGCGGCGCTGATGGGCACTCATGGGCAGCACATATGGGTGGTGCTGATGGCATTGCTTGGAATCACTCCAGTCAGTGCCCATTTGTGGGCACTGATTGGCATTTATTGTGCCTTTTTTTTCTTTTTTTTTTTTTTACATCGTGATCGCCCATGGTTGGACACGGCTGATCAGAGCCACAGCTCTACGTCGGCTCCCGAAGCGGCCACTAGGGGCGCAGGCGCGATCGCCGCCGGGCACCAGTGATCGCTGGTTACAGAGCGAGGACGTGGGAGCTGTGTGCGTAAACATCCCCCCCGGAAATCCAGGGTGACTTAAACTACATAAGTGCCAATGACAGGGTGGGTAGGGGGGGATAGCTCTTTTACTACAGGCTTGACCAACTGTGAGAGGAATACCTCAGAGGACCCCTTTATATAGGGGTACTGATACCTTCTAGAAGCTTCCACAGCTTCTAATTGGTTAATTCAACCTCCATCTCCAATCCTTAGAGACAGTAACCGAAAATTCATACAATCAGTTACCTCAAAAATTTGTCATAAATTTGAGCAGAAAAAAGGGGGGTGGGTCTGCTGCAACCCCATGAAGGTTCGGGCCCAAATGCTTGATCCCTCCTTTTACATTCTTGCTGCATTAATCACTTAACCCCCGGACCTTTTTGCTGCCCAATGACCAGAGCACTTTTTGTGATTCGGCACTGCGTTGCTTTAACCGACAATTGTGCGATGTGCGTCCCAAACAAAATTGGCGTCCTTTTTCCCCCACAAATAGAGCTTTCTTTTTGGTGGTATTTGATCATCTCTGCGTTTTTTTATTGTTTGCGCTATAAACAAAAATAGAGCGACTGTTTTGAAAAAAATGCATTTATTTTTTAAATTTTGCTATAATATCCCCAAAATATATATATAAAAAAAAAATTTCCTCAGTTTAGGCTGATACGTATTCTTCTACCTATTTTTAGTGAAAAAAAAATCGCAATTAGCGTTTGGTTTGCGCAAAAGTTATAGCGTTTACAAAATAGGGGGTATTTTTATGGCATTTTTATAAATATTTTTTTTTTACTAGTAATAGCGGTGATCAGCGTTTAAAGGGGTTAAGTATGTTCCTGGGTGTGTTCTAACTGTATGGGGGGTGGGACTGACTTGGGAAAATCACTGATCTTCTGTTCATACATTGTATGAACAGAAGATCAGCATTTCTCTCCCTGACAGGACCAGGAGCTAGTGGCTGCAAAAAACAGCCGACATAGAGCTACGGGCTCTCGCCCAGGAGAGCCGACCTGCCGCCGTAAAATGACGGCGGCAGGTCGGCAAGCAGTTAATGTGTAAGGCTAACCTTTTTAAGACAGTCTTTGGCAGATATTGAGCCGGGTGAAAACTAGCTGGAATATGAATAGGTGTAAGACAATCTGGTGAACCTGCCGCCAGTACTGCTGAATTTGTCATCAAATATGGAGGAGTGCACCTTCTGTTGAACAGCGTTCGGTAGGGAAGAGGTAAAACTTGAGGAGAGGGTGTTCTGTACCATCAGATGATGAGTTTTTTTTTTCCTGGATATTGACATTGACCGAAGACTTGTAGTAATAGTGTGAATACGTTTCTTCTGACAGTTGCAACCTGAGCTCCAATTCCTATTACTGGGTCTGTTTGCCCAAAGTTTCTGGACGTCGGAGTCTCGGCTGCCTATCAACGTCCTGGAGCTATATGCGGTCAGGCTATGTCTGGCTCACTTGGCGGAGCACCTTTTGGAGGCACCCGGTGGATCTAGTCGGACAGCGACATGATGGTAGCCAATGTCAATCACCAGGGTGGAACAGGAAGCTCTGTGGCACTACTGGAGGCCTCACACTTTCTCTGGTGGGTGGTATTTAACACCCTGTTCTATTCTGCCATCTAAATTTCAGACCTGGAAAATTGGCAGGCAGATCACATTTTGGACCAAGGAAAGTGGTCCTTGCATCTGGATGTTTCCCACTGGATTTGCCTTCGATTGGGCACCTCAGATGTGGATCTCCTGGTATCCTGTTTCAACAGGAAGGTGTTGAGGTTTGTGGTGAGAACAAGGGATGCAACAGATGCTCTGGTGGCGTTGTGTAGCCATTACCATTTAGTTTATGCCTTCCTACTTCTCAAGCTTCTCTCATGCTTTTTGTATAGCAAAGAGGCCGATGGGATTTAAGTCATTCTGGTGACTCTGGATTGCCCTTCTCAACCCTCATATGCCCACATGCTGCCTCTAGTCTCAGATTCCCCCTGTCATCTACCTCTTTAGGAGGATCTTCTGATATATTCCATCCTGCTTTACTATTTCTGGGTTTGATGGCTTGGCTCTAAAAAGCCAGGTTCTAAGACTGGGGCGTTGTTGGTCTCAGTACTTCTCACCACGTTGTGGTGTAAATCCACTTCCTGGAAGATCTGCCATCATCCCTGGAAGGCTTACATTTCATGGTGTGAAACTGCAGGTTTACACCCTTGTACCTTCTGTCTTTACTTTTCTCCAAAAGGGCATTGAGCAGAAACTGGCCTTGAGTACCATCAAGAGCCAAATTTTGGTGTGGTCTTCTTTGCAGCTACGGGACCTTGAGCTTGGTTCTTTCTAGGGTTGTCCCGATACCACTTTTTTAGGACCGAGTACAAGTACCGATACTTTTTTTCATGTACTCGCCGATACCGAAAAAAAAATACTTTTTTAAAATGTGTCCACATATTGCAGCCCATGTCCCCCCACATATTGCAGCCCATGTCCCCCCACATATTGCAGCCCATGTCCCCCCACATATTGCAGCCCATGTCCCCCCACATATTGCAGCCCATGTCCCCCCATAGGTGCAGCCCATGTCCCGTACCCCATACCTAGTAGTAGTAGTAGTAGTAGTAGATGATGCTGCTGCTGCCACGTTAATCCCTGTGCATCACAGCACGCATTACAGGCAGCTTTCGTTTGAATTCTTCTAATGCCCGCCGCGCCGTGTATAGACATTCCCCTTCTCGGGATTGGACGGATCCGGCGGCTTTGCGGTATGCGGCGGCGGGAAGTATTCTATTTAGGTATCGGGGGTATTTGCGGGAGTACAAGTACTCCCGCAAATACTCGGTATCGGGACAACCCTAGTTCTTTCTGTTCTGCAGAGGCCTCCCTTTTGAGAATATAAGAATTTTCCTTGGTGACCATCACCCAAAAAGTCAAATTTTTTGGTGACTGTCACTTCTGCTTGCCATGCGTCGGAGCTGTCAGCCTTGTCTTGTAAATTCCCTGTATTTGGCTTTACACAAGGTTAAGGTGGTGTCTGCTTTTCATCTGTAAGAGGACATTATACTTCTGTCCTTGCGTACTGGATGTGGTATGGGCTGTATGTGTATCGTATCTGTCTGCCACGGGCTCCTTCCGTATGGCCCGGACTCTCTGTGATTGCGGAAGGTCCATATAAAGGTTTGGTAGCTTCTTCTGACACAATTTAGCGTTGTATCAGACAGGTTACTGTCCAGGCCTATGCCGTAAGGGGGTCAATCTCCTCCCCTTTCTGTCACGGCGCATTCTACCAGGGAAATTGGTGTCTCTTGTGCTTTCCAGCACCAGCCGTCTTTCTCAGGTGTGCGAAGTTTGCTACTTGGTCATCTGTTCATACTTTTTGCAAAATATTACAAGGAGACGTTTTGACGAATGCGTGCTTTGGCTGCAAGATTTTGTAAGTGACCGTTTGAGGTTCATGTTCCTCTTCTAGAGTTTTGTTTGTGTTGTTTTTTTTTTTGTGTGTGTGTGTGTGTGTGTTTTACAGTGAGTAACAAAAATCCTGTTTTCATGACTTTTATAGAAATACTGAATTGAACTAAAAGGGTTTTAGATATTATTTTTAACCACTAGGGGCGGGCGGAATACCCTATTATTCTGACATATGACGTCCTGTCATTTAAAGCAGCTAGGGGGCGCGCGCACGTATCGGCCTAAACTGAGATAAAAAATAAAAAAAATTATTGTAGCAAAAAGCAAAAAATATTGTGTTTGTTTTTGTTTTTTTGTTTTTTTGTTTGTTTTTTTGTTTATAGCCCAAAAAATAAAAACCGCACCAGCGATCAAATACCACTAAAAAAAGCTCTATTTGTGTGGGAAAAAAGGACGTAAATTTTGTTTGGGAGCCACGCCGCACGGCCGTAAATTGCCAGTTAAAGCAACGCAGTGCCGGAAGCTAAAATTTTGTCTGGTCAGGAAGGGGGTGTAGGTGCACAGTAGGCACGTGGTTTAAGATCTTATAATTTTTTTATTTTTTTTCATTAAAACTATCTATCAGTAAATATTTTAAAGCATAAGTGTAGCACAAAAAAAGTTTTTGAGCATTCCGCACCAGTGTAATAATGTGTCTCACCTCAGTGGGGGGGGGGGGGGGGGGGGGTTGTATTTAGCAGCACTGTGAGTAACTTGTGTTGCTCAGAATTCCTGCCCATTCAATAAAACTAATATTATTCTCCCAAAATGCAATGCATTCTGTAAATGGAGGTGGGGAAGGTGCACGACATGAACTCTCATGCCCATTTACAGAGTGCTTTTGCATTCTGTAAGAGGAATGCTGGGAGTTTTGTAAATGGCTGAGAGGACAGAAAGGGGAGGGTGTGTGGTGCAAGTCATTTGTAATGTCACTGCTAGTGACTCCTGCAGAGCTGGGAGTTCACACCTGTGGGTGGGTCTTTGACATCCACTCCTTTTTTTTTTTTTTTTTTTTTTTTTTAAAGGAGCCAGTAGAACAT
Organism: Rana kukunoris; assembly: GCA_029574335.1. Taxonomy (NCBI): domain Eukaryota; kingdom Metazoa; phylum Chordata; class Amphibia; order Anura; family Ranidae; genus Rana; species Rana kukunoris. Next base: position 637,822,902 of record CM056049.1, on the reverse strand, counting down.
GGGAATATATAGATCGTTTTGAGGTGGTGTATGGCTAAAAAATTATATATAATTTTTATAAGTTCAGGGCTCCACTGACTATAACTCACAGAGTAAGATTTGTTACAACTCTCACTACTTTTCCTTTTCTTCTTCAGAATGCAGTAATAGCAGCTTTGTCATCAAAAGCATGGGACGTAGAAACTGCAACAGAATTACTCCTGAGTAACTGAGAGGTCACCTGATCCTGCTCGCCCCTTCCCCAGCACGCCATCTGTTATTTTTAGGATTCTGCATCAAAGGAAAATCCACAACACAAAAACGGCACTCCTGCGTGACAATGCTATTTAAACCGTTCTGGAGACTGATGGGAAAATAAACTGCTCTGTAAATAAGGCAAATTAAATGTGTAAATTAAACAACAACCAAACGGAGAGGGGGGGGGGGGGGTGAGCATCCTTTAGTTTTTTTTTTCGTTAATATTGTAAAAAACAAAAAACAAAAAAAACTGAAAAAGAAATCTCGGAGCTGAACCAATAGGAAAAATATGCATCTGTGTTTTTACCGTGTTACCGGGAGTGGCACAAAAGGCCCATTATGTTTTGGTTTTCTGCTTTGATGTCCTCCGTTGGAGGAGAAACCCTAGCAGACTTATACTTTGGAGAGCTAGGCCTCCATTTTGCCATTAATGTCTACAATACTGCTAGTACCAACCATTCTTTGTGTCTGTGGACTTGCATGCATGTACACCGTATGGGTTAAATTCATTCATCAGAGCAATTCATCTGTAATATGTTTGATATTTTTGAGTTTAGATTGATCATTCTTTTTCTGGGTTGCTGGAGTCAAGACAATGATCACAATGACAAATTCATACATCTGGCCATGAAGGGGAAATATGTGGTGGAGAAAAAGCTTCCATACTCTGGCACTCTCCTCAACATAAAGGCCTAAATGGTAGGTCAGTAGTTGTGTTATCAGTCCCTTCTGAGATTTCTTTATCACTGTTTGAGATGTTATGCTGTTGGAAACAATCATAAAACCCATCCTACTTCATCACCTCTGACACGGATAAATAAGGACCAGTGAAATGGTGGGCGTTCATCTTCACTGCCTCAAAGCTAGGGTGTAGGCCACGAGTTCAAGTGTGGCCACTGTTATCAAAGGAAGGAACTGCTTGTCAGTTGCATGCATTTCCTCCCCACAGATTCTCCTTCTCCAAGTCCCAGCTGTTGCTCAGGAGTTCTGGAACTTGTAAACGTGCTACAAACTGTCAAATTTCACAACACAGATAATGCTTTAAGGTTGGAAGGAGCCAATTATTGAGAAAGCAAAGTCAACGATTTGTCTTTAGCTCTAAAATTGACCCTACAAGTAGCTCATAGTTCTTGAAATCCATAGGGTGTATTAGCAATGGTTTCCCAATGTAGTAGTTTAAGACGCACTTGACGTTTACTGCAGAAATGACTTCAGCTCTGCAGTCGTTGACTAAATGAATCTGACGTTTTCAAAATGTTTAATTTCAGACTCTTGCTAAGGCTGAAGTGTATTTATACCCCAGTTTGGTGATGCATGTATTTCTAAATTGCTTATCAAACTACCTTTTGTAGACACAGACAAGACCCAGTATAGAGGTGTTATGACCTTGCGTCAGTGTTTCAAAGTTCCTAATAGGAGGCATGTGAAATCGGATGTGGCCTGAACACGGCTTATCTTTTTAACATATGGCAGCATGATGTGAACAGTTTAGTGTAGCTACAGTATGTGCTGAGTAACTGTGTTTTGGTACACTGTTCAGTCACTGCTTGGGAGATGCCCATTGGGGGCTGCATGCCCACTTTTAAAGCCTTAAATATTCAGTTTAAGGTCATGACTTGCTCTTGACAACCTGTGTTGTGCGAATACCAGACCTGCAACACACTGGAAGGTACATGTTTAGCTGTGCATTATTGTGCACTGTGTATGTGCTGTTGTGCACCAGGTCGGATAGGCTCACATTGTCAGCATAGCCATTAATTTCCGGCAGATTTAGATTACCATAGTTAAATTATGCGAGCAGTGCATCCTTTGTCTAAAAGAACACATAGCGGTTATATTTGAAGTATGAATAAAACGAAAGAAAAAAATCTAGCTGAAGACTGTGATTTTGAAGTATAAAAGCGAGTGAGAATTAAAATGAGATTGAAGAGTCAAAAAAAACAATGAAATTCCATCCCAAACACTTGCAATGAAAGGAAGTGTATTTTTTTTTCTGTTGCATGAACAGTAACACTACTGATGATTAGAAGCCCATGGGTTCTCTGAGTTGTCCTCGGGTCCCAGCAGCACATGCTCTGCAAATTTTCCTTCAAGAGCATGTATGAATAATCAAACTGATCAAAGTAAACAGTTGCATTTATCTGTACTGTTGCAAGAAGTACAAAGCATGCACAAATGGTGAAACGCCCCAAGGAAGTGATGGCGAACCTTGGCACTCCAGATGTTTTGGAACTACATTTCCCATCGTGCTCATGCACTCTGCAGTATAGTTGCGCATCATGGGAAATGTAGTTCCAAAACATCTGGAGAGCCAAGGGTCGCCATCACTGCCCTAAGGGCAATCCAGTCTCAGGCCTCATTGTCTCGCATAAACAGAAAAGCATACATGCAGTGTGTCTTCGTGGGCAGTGTTCTGCCTTCAGTTGTTCCACTCTCCCAGTGTGCCATAGGTCTGGACATAAGGCATAGCCACTACATTACAATTCCCTGACCCTCAGCTGCAAAGTGTAAGCTGAGCCAGTTCAATGCACAGTATAATAGCTTGGATGTGCAGGGTTATTGTCCGGGGTTAGAACTGTCTGCAAAGCATTCACAAACTGCCTGGAAGGGCCCCTGTGGGATGAAGCCCTTTTTAATGCAAGTGCTTACATAACTTAACAGGTGGAAACCATTCCCATCCATATGCCATATTTCTTAATTTTTTTTTTAACTTGTCTGTTTGCTGTTCTTTCTTAATTGTGCAGATAGACACCAGATTCCTTTAAAGATTTAGGGTTCACTGATTCATAAGTGAATCCTTGCATTTTTAATGAGCTGCTTAAAATGACCTGAATTCCCAATTCTTCTTCTGTAATAAACAGTTGAATGAAATCATGTAAGTCTTTGATGCCTAATTTTTATTTTGAATTTAAAGTTTGCTATAAGACATAAACAAGACCATTTGCTTACTCATATCTTGGCCTTTCTCTGACATGTTGCCAATTGTATCCCTTAAGGTGAATATGGTACCAAAAGTCTGTTCATATTTTGTAGGTCTGTGCCATTTGCAGTAGCCCAAATAATTGTTTTAAAGCAAACCTTAAGCTTTCAGATTATTGGAGTAATTTGCATACCTGTGGTACATTCCACACCATCTGACAGAGGTTTGGTATGTTTGGTATGTTTGGAATAGTGCAACAAATAAAGTTGAAAAAAGAAAAAAGAAAAAAAAAACTTCCAAAAGATAAATGTGTGTGATTTTTATTTATGAATATTGGGAGTATTGAAAAGATAGTTTTTCTGTTGATATTTAAAATATCACAAATCTATGAATATTATTCTGGTTCAAGTTAAAGAAAATAGAAAAATATGTATTTTAATGGCTTACCAAATAGGAATGTGATATTGTGTCAGGTTTTGGTTTATCGGGTTGAAAATGAAGTTCATAGCTAAAGAAATGTCAAAAACCTTTCACTATAGACTTGCTTTAAAATACATTGTTGCTTTTATAACTTGAGCAGCTGGAAGCTGCCATTCCTGACCTGAAAATGCTAGGTGCCTGAATGTCTCAATCCAGCAAGTCATAACTCCATGGTTGTTCTGGGACAGCAACTGAGTATTGATTCCATTGGATCAGTGTGACCACCAGGCAACACAACTTTCAGAAGGAGAATGCAGCCGTGTTCCTTTTTCTTTCCCTTTTTCCCCCATGTACACCTTTCCAAACACACACCCCATTGTTTTCAGCAAAACTATGCACCACAACACATAATCATGTGGCAGATAAGGGTGCTAATGCATGTACGTTGTGTTTCATAGTGCAGGTGTGAATAGTCATCAAAGAAAGAAAAAGGGCCAATAAAATTTGATATATTTGCTTTTATTGTTAATGGCTGCAAGCATGGTATTTTGGTATCAACTTGGACTGATTTGATTGTGTTCATAAGATAGGTATACAGTATGTGTATTCTATTTTATTTTTTCCCTTAGTATGTACAATGAAGACATCAGCCCTGTGCACTGATTGCTGAAGCTCCATCATGAAGACAGATGTGCTCTTATTAGAAATGCAGTGTTTGGCATACGTAAACTATTGCTTTGTTTAGTGTGGCGTTTTTGTTATATACTGTACTGAAAACTCCAGGATGACCATCTTTTCCATTTGCAACAGCCATCACAAAGGAGTGCAGTAGTGTTTTACATTTGGAGAATAACAGTCATATTTGGACTAACAATTTATGTTCTATACTTTATTACGTGCAGTCTATTTTCTGAAGTTTACCAGATACTTCTGAGAGTTCCCCAATACGAAGAAATGTTGGAGGTTGTCGTTGCTGGGTTCTCCTAACTGTCGTACTTGCCTGCCTTCTGATTTCATTACTTTAAAGGGGTTGGCAAACTCAAATGTGCCTGGGAGGGGTATAACTATTCTCCCTGCTGCCATTGGCTGTAATTTAAAGCTCCCTAGGCTGTCTGTTACAAATCCTGGCCCATTTTCCTGACTTCAGTGAAAGTGGACAGAGAGGATTTAGCCATGCTGCGCTAAGGAAACCAGCCAGCCCATTCCTTGCTTTACTGATTTCTTGGCTTCTACAAAATTGCTTTCATTGGCTACTGTACCTTGTTAATGTTCATGCATGTGGACTGTGGAACAGATCTGTGTAAAGACAGGAATAGGACAGCCCCCTCCTATAGGTAGCAATGTTGATGGAAGAGAGTCTCTGCCACTGAAGCTAAAAGGGGGGGGGGGAGTATTCTGGTAGGTGGTCACATATGTTGCCACTGTTTGGCTGACCATTCTCTGCCCACCTGTTTTGTCAATCAACGGATATTAGGTGGGACCCACTAAGGGAACTCCGAGTGTCCAAGATTTTCTAATTGTTTGGCCAGCCTAAAGTGGTTGCAAACTTTGAAAACAAAAAAATTAAATGCCCCTCTGCAAGTTAATGTCATAATGTGCTAGTATGCATTGCATACTAGCACATTGTGACAGATTTTCCTCACAAACCTGAGCCCTCCAGCGGAACAATGACACTGCTGCAGGAGCGTCCATCTTCGCCCAGTCTTCCTTCTGTTTCCACGCGTTGGAATAGCTGGGCTGCAATGATGTCACTCCTGCACTTGGGAGTCGCCAAAGCAGTACAGTGCTTTCATAATTCATGGCATGCTCTGTGTACTGTTATCAAATAAGGCCGATGCTCTTTTCTAGTGGAAGTTCAAGCTATTTAAAAGACACCTACAGGTCAGACTTTTAACCACTTCAGCCGGCCATGAAGATTGTGCTACTTTAATTGACAATTGCATGGTCGCGCGAAGCTGTACCCAAATAAAATGACCCTACCCCCCCCACAAATGGAGCATTCTTTTGGTGTTAATTGATCACCTCTGCAGTTTAAATTTGTTGTGCTATAATATATATATATATATATATATATATATATTGCTATCATACATATCCCCCCAAAAATTTAAAAAATTGAATTTCTTCATCAATTTAGATTTAATATGTATTTTACATATTATTGGTTTAAAAAAAAATTCCCAATAAGTATATGTTGATTGGTTTGCGCAGATGTTATAGCATCTACAAACTATAGGATATATTTATGAACTTTTATTTTTTTCTGTAAATAGGGGTGACAAATTGTGAGTATAGTCTCAATTAGAACTAGTTAAATAGACAAGTACCATCATCCATGATAGATTATAGAAAATTGAGCTAGGCGAACATAAGGTGATGGCTGCTAGTACCGCCTACACCCATAAATAGTCACCTAGGGTGGACATGTTGATTGGACTGTCTAGGTACTGATAACAAAACGCAACTTTTTTTTTCTATATAAAAATAATATTTATTACACACATAACTGTACAAAGTTGAAAACAATTGAGCCAAACCCCACATTCAGAACAGCAGTTATTAATGACGGCTGAACCCGTCAGGTGTCTGTTGCAGTGGAGAAGGGCCGAAAACCTCAACCGGTTTTGCGGACTGAGCCACTTCTTCAGGAGGGATATCTGTATTACAAATACAATAAACTAGCATAAGCATAACAGGCAAGGTGCATATAAAGATATAGTGTATTAACATATTGTATACAGTCAATGTCAAAATAGGGGGGATTTTTTAGTGGGATTGCAACATTGCGGTGGACAAATCTGCCCCCGAAGTGACGCGCCAGGCAGACCAGTGACGCCAATACAATGATCAGCGCTAAAAAAAATGCACTGTTACTGTATAAATCAGACTGACAGGGAAGAGGTTAACGTCAGGGGTGATCAAGTGGTTAAACGTGTTTCCTAACTGTTTTCTAACTATGTGGGGGGATGGCTGAGTGGCTCCCCTTGTGTGCAGCAGGCACGCGCCCACAGTGTCGATTGCACGAAATGATGTACAGGTTTGTTGTTTTGCGCAATATAGCCGGCGTGCCGCAGTATATGATGGGCAGTCTTTAACCACTTACAGACCAGAAAAGATTTTCCCCCTTAATGACCAGGCCATTTTTTGCAATACGGCACTGCATTGCTTTAACTGACAATTGTGCAGTCGTGCGATGCTGTACCCAAACAAAATTGACGTCCTTTTTGTTCCCTCAAATCGTTTTCTTTTGGTAGTATTTGATCACCTCTGTGTTCTTTTTTTTATTTTTTTTGCGCTATAAACAAAAAAAAATAGGATTTTTGTACAGCTTCCTTAAATCTTGACATTTCGGTTATGTTCCGTCTATTAGGAGAGGACAAGTCAGACAAGTTAGATATTTAAAAACATGTAATTATACCAAAGCTGAACAGCCCTGCCTCAGCAGCTCAGTTCATCAAAAAGCAGTACAAACTTAAAAAGGAGGAGTGGGTCCTGTGTCCGTCCATGGACTTTAGAGAATTTACGGTGAGTACAAAAATTCTATTTTCTCTTTCGTCAATGGATGGACACAGCTTCCTTAATTCTTGACATTAGGTATGTCCCCAAGCAGTGTCAAAAAACCGAGGGGTGGGAACAGCAATCAAACAAACAAAGCTCCTCAACGGAGGAGTTGCAACCTTAAACAGCTGCCTGCAAAACCTTGCGGCCGAAGCAAGCATCCACAGACGCATGCACGTCAACCTTGTTAAACTTAGTAAAAGGTCGTCGCCTTACACACCTGTGAGACAGACGCTTGATGTCGGAAAGCCGAAGAGGCGCCAATTGCCCTGGTCAAATGCGCCGTGACAGGAAAGGGGGCGCCTGCCCTTTAAGTGCATAAGCCTGAATCACAATCTGTCTGATCCACTGAGAAATGGTAGCCGACGTGCCCGTCAGGCTTCTTTGGACCAGTCACCGACAAACAGCGAGTCTGACCTCTGAAACTGAGCCGTAGCAAAAAGATACACCCTCAGAGCACGTACCACATCTAAGGAATGTAACGCAACCTCTTTGGGATGCAACGGCCGAGGACACAAGGATGGAAGTACAATTCTCATTCAGATGAAAGGCCGAAACCACCTTCGGAATAGACGAAGGCTGCGGGCGTAGTATCGCTTTATCTTTGTGGAGGATCAAGTTGGGGGACTTGCAAGACAAGGCTGCCAACTCCGAAACCCTCCTGACAGATGTAATAGCCACCAGAAAGGCAACTTTCTGAGAGAGTGTCAAAAGAGGAATCTCTGTTATCAAAGGAAGGTTTCGGAAGTACCAAGAGCACCAGATTCAAATCCTACGGAGGTAGTGTTGGACGAACCGGAGGAGCCACATGTCAGACCCCTTGCACAAACGTACTCACCAGTGAATGAGCCGCCAAGTGTCGTTGAAAGCAGACAGCCAAGGCTGAAATCTGCCCCTTAAGGGTGCTTAAAGGGACACTAAAGTCAGGACTTAAAAAAAAAAAAAAATAACAAACATGTTATACTTACCTCCACTGTGCAGTTCGTTTTTCACAGAGTGGCCCGGAAAGCTGTCTTCTGGGGTCCCTCGGCGGCTGTCTGGGCTCCTCCTCGCAAAAGCTTTCCATCTTCATGCGAGGGCGCTCGCACGGTGGAAAGCTTTTGCGAGTGCACTCCCGTGATACAGTGGCGGCCATAGCCGCCGACTGTATCACTCGGCTCCGCCCCCCGGCACGCCGCGTCATCCACTGTGATTGACAGCAGCGCCAGCCAATGGCTGCGCTGCTATCAATCCGCCCAGCCTAGCCAATCAACGGCCAGGCTGGGAACCGAAGAGGATGACGTGGACGCGCCCGGGAGTTTCGAACGGTAAGGTAAGTAAAAACTTTTACCTTTACAACCCCTTTAAGGCAAGTTCCTGCTCCACTCCATGCTGTAAAAACAGCAGGATCCTGAAAACCGAATATGCCTTTGGACACCAGCCCATATCCTCACACAGAGATGTAGGCTTTCCATGTGTCATGATAGATCTTCCAAGAAGATGACTGCTGTGCCCTCAGCATGGTGGAAATTACTGAATCTGACATGCCTCGATCCCTCAGAATTTGACTTTCAACAGCCATTCCGTTAAAGCCAGCGACTGTAAAGCAGGATGAAGTATAGAACCTTGTGACAAAAGGTCCTCTCGCATCGGCATTCACCAAGGGACATCCGCCACCACGCGCACTAGGTCAGCGTAACGCCGAGGCCAATCTGGGGCAATTAGAATCACCGGAATCCCCTCGTTCTCCACTCTGCAGAGCAGACAAGGAAGAAGCCGATACTGTCCCCACGGGGCCACACATGCGTCTGTCGCATTCGCCCAGGGATCTTTTGACCTGGCCACAAACCTCAGTACCTTCCGATTGAGACAAGAAGCCAGGAGATCCATGTCTGACGTGCCCCATTTCAGGCAAAGGAGACGAAACACATCCGGTGTAGCGACCATTCTCCTTGGTCCAGCATCTGGCGACTTGGGTAGTCCGCTTACCAGTTTTCTATGCCCAGAATGTAAATGGCTGATAGAGCCGGCACTCTCTGCTTGACACCAGGGCCACAGCCAAAACTGGCTGTAATGCCAGTTCAGGTAAAGAGAAAAAAAATCAAAAATGTCAGCATTGTGCCCAGAAGCTGGCGTTTCTTCCCCAGACAATTCCGATGGTAGCAACTGTGCCCCTGCACCTGCGGTGCCTGTGGACGCCCTGTTGGCAGTCCTAGAGTCATTTATTGCCAGGGTGGAAGAGGTGTGTGGGCGAAAGGGGGGTAAAAAATGCCCCCACCATCCTCTGGGTAAAGTTCGGACTCAGGCTGGCTGTGACACAGGACCCCTTTTCTAAAAGGCGCTTGTTGGAGCACCTATCACCGCAGTGCGGGAAACCCTCAAGCTGGAGGATGCAGCTGGGGCATCTACTGAAGTGTCTGTCCCTTTTGGGTCGCACAAACTGACCCGCACTACTAAGGTGTTTCCTTATGCATCTTATTTTGATAAGTTTATAGACAAGGAATGGGAACGACCGCAGCGGGCCTTTTCGGTCCTGAAACGCATGGCGGCCTGTTTCCCTTTTGAAGAGAGCCTTCTGAACAAATGGGCATCTCCTCTGGTGGTGACCCCCCCCCCCCCCCAGTATCCTGGTTGAACAAGTTCGCTACAATTCCGGTAAATTCTGCTTTTAAGGACTCTACTGATAGAAGGTCTGAAGCTGTGACACGGTCAATGCTGGGGGGTCAGCCTTGCGACCAGTATTGGCCTTTGGCCCTGGTGTCACAGACTCTTACAGAATGGGCAAAATTGCTATACCGTGAGTTGGAGAAGCAACAGGCTTCCCCAGTCTGTGTGGAACTGACTGACCAGTTGGTGCATGGCCTTGGATACAGCTCCCTAGCTTTCCAGAGTATCGGTATCTACTGTGGTACTACATCGCCTGATTTGGCTTAAGTGTTGGTCCGCCGACCAAACTTCCAAGAAAGCTCTGGCGGATTTGCCCTTTAAGGGTGAGAGGCTATTTGGAGCCTCGCTGGATAACATTATTAAGAATGCCACTGGGGGTAAGTGCACGCTGCTCCCACAATCCAGAAAGGGTAAGGCACCACACTATAAGCCAGAGCCCTCCTTTTCCACTCAGAAGCGTTTTTTTTTTCTCCAATCTGGGCTCGCGGGTAAGCGTTCCCAGGCCAACAAGGGGCCAGCTGAGGGACAAAAGCGTCCCTGGATTCACAAGCAAAACAAGCCTGAGAACAAATCAGCGACAGCATCAAGGTTTGCTCTCCGGCGGGGGGGGTCGCCTTTGCGAGTTCTTAGCTCGGTAGACCTCCCTGCTTTTTGACCAGTGGGTTTGCAAAGTGGTTTCATCAGGGTACAAGATAGAAACTATCTTGTCCACCAAACAGATTTTTTTTCTCTCAAACCTTCATCATCTTCCAGCTGGACGGGACGCCCTACTGCTGAGAGGTGGGGTAATAGTACTGGTGCCACTGCCGAAAAGGTTTCAGGGATTCTACTCCAATCAGTTTGAAGTCCCAAAGAAGGACGGGGTTCGTCCAATCCTGGACCCCAAGGCCCTCAACACCTTAGTAAAAGTACGAAGGTTCAGGATGGAATCAGTTCGCTCTGTGGTCGCTGCACTCCATCCGGGGGATTTTCTGAGATTCCTGCGTTTTCCAGTTGACCACCCGCAGGTGGTCGTCCCTGCGAGTCCTGGGTCTGAGCCTGTCCAAGTGGGACAAGTCTCTGTGATTCCTGGATTGTCAAAGCCAGGTGAGCCAACTAGTCAGGACTTGGTTGGGGGGGGGGGGAGTTTGGGGTGTTCAGTCGACACAAGGACACAGGAAGAATCCCACCTGCCGATCAATGTACTGGACCTTCGGGCGATTAGGCTGTGTTTCTCCACATGGTGACAGAGGCTTGAGGGACATCCAGTCAGACAACGCCATGGGGATGGCGTATGTCAACCATCAAGGAGGAAGAAGAAGCTTGGCTGCAGCATCAGAGGTCGCTCACATTCTGCGGTGGGCAGGGCAGAGTGTTCCGGCTCTATCTGCCATATGCATCCCAGGCGTAGAAAACTGACAAGCGGACTACCTAAGTCGCCGATGCTGGACCAAGTAGAATGGTCGTTACACCCGGATGTGTTTTGTCTCCTTTGCCTGAAAGGGGGCACACCAGACGCGGATCTCCTGGCTTCTCGACTCAATCTGAGGGTATTGAGGTTTGTGGCCAGGTCAAAAGATCCCTGGGTGGACACGACACGTGTTTGTGGCCCTGTAGGGTCAGTATCGGCTAATTTATGCCTTTCCAGTGATTCTAATTGCCCCAGATTGGCCTTGGTGTCCCTGGTACACCGACCTTGTGCGCCTGGTGGCGGATGCCCCCTGGTGACTGCTGATACTAGAGGACCTTCTCTCGCAAGTTCCTATACTTCATCCTGCTTCACAGTAGCTGGCTTTAACGGCATGGCCATGTTCCGAGGGGCCGAGGCCTGTTGGACTCGGTAATTTCCACCATGCTGAGGGCACGGAAGTCATCTTCTTGGAAGATCTATCATCGCACATGGAAGGCCTACATCTCTAGGTGTGAGGAGATGGGGTGGCGCCCATGTGCATATTCGGTTTCCAGGATCCTGCTGTTTTTGCAGCGTGGAGTGGATCAAAATCTCAGCCCTGGCTGTTTTCATTCAACGACCCTTGGCAACTCATTCACTGATGAGTACGTTTATACAGGGGGTTCGGCATGTGGCTCCTCCGGTTTGACCACCACTACCACCGTGGGATTTGAATCTGGTGCTCTCGGTACTTCAGAAACCTCCCTTTGAGAACATCAGAGAGATTCCTCTTTTGACACTCTCAGAAGGTTGTCTTTCTGGTGGCCATAACATCAGTCAGGAGGGTTTCTGAGTTGGCGGCCTTGTCTTGCAAGTCCCCCTATGATCCTCCATAAGGATAAAGTAGTGCTACACCCTCAGCCTTAATTTCTTCCAAAGGTGGTTTCGGCTTTTCATCTGAATGAGGACATTGTACTTCCATCCTTGTGTCCTCGGCCGTCGCATCCCAAAGAGGTTGCATTACATTCCTTAGACGTGGTATGTGCTCTGCAGGTGTATCTGTCTGCTACGGCTCAGTTTCGGAGGTCTGACTCGTCGGCCACCATTTCTTGGTGGATCAGACAGATTGTTATTCAGGCCTATGTCCCTAAAGGGCAGGCACCTCCCTTTCCTGTCAAGGCGCATTCAACCAGTTCAATTGGTGCCTCCTGGGCTTTCCGACATCAAGCATCTGTCTCACAGGCGTGTAAGGCGGCGGCCTGGTCGTCTGTTCACTGAATTTTACAAGTTGGACGGGCACGCGTCTCGTCATGTCACATGACTTAAGGAAGTCATGTGACATGACGAGACGCGTAGGGATCAAGGAGCATCAGAGTCCACACTCCTGACGCAGCAAGACCCCCCTGCCGTCCGTTTGGTTTCTGTGCCCAGTTTTTATCATCCAAATGTGAGTGCACCTATATGTTTTAATAAACCTGTTCCATTTTTGAGGGGCTGTACTATGGTCTTTTTTTCTCCCATCCTATATGCTGTGTGAGGGTCCCCTCTATCTGCTCCAAGTGTCCACCCAGCTCAGACACAGAAGAAGAGGAGCCAGGTGTGCATCCAGGACTTGGGACGAACTCGGTGTTCGTGGGAGATAGGCCCACCATCCATCACCTCCATGTGAGTGGATGTATGAGTGAATAATGTTGCCTGTTTAGACACTTCCATAACACCATATCCTACTTGCTTTGTATCTTCTCCATGCCTTACTGCTGAGTGCTGATGTCGTTTCTGTCCATTGAAGTGTATTCCTCCTCCCCCTGCCAGAGGTGGTTTTATTTGGCTATCCGTGCCATAGCCGTGAGGTGAGGGGCTAGGGACCACCTGAGGTGTTCACTGTACCACGTCCTTTCCCGGCACCATTTCCTCCATCTTTTAGAAACTGTCTTCTGGGACATCTTTGGAACCTGTCTTCTGGGACATTTGGGAAACACTTTAGAGACTTTTTTGCATTTCTTCACTGATTTATATATTATTATTTGTATTGTTCACTGTGTTACATATTCAGGGGCGCCCCTAGCGGTAGTTCTCCCTGATTTCACATTACTTGGACCAGCACATTGTGTACATTTTACTGCTTGTGAATTTGTACTCCTTTTTTGTCACTTGCCATTGTTTAGTATTCAATATTATCTTTTGTGCTACATTTTGACGGTTTACGTATTGACACTAAACTTATGTACGCTATCACTCTGTTCTAAAAACACAACCCCTCCCACCCCCTCCCCCACGTTCACCAGCCCAGGGATTTATTCCCGTACCACCCTTGGATTTCACCCACTTTTCACAGCGCGGACACCACCCCCTTGTTTTTCCATTTGCTACTTCTCTCTGCCCAGGACAGAGTGTCAGGTGTTTGCAGCAGTGACCCCCATCCCACTCCACCACCCCCCTCGGTAGCGCAGGAGCCTCTATCTACAATATATATATATATATAAACATATACATAAGGTGAACTGAGTAACATTCATCCAGTGGTCAAAAATAAACTGTAACAAGCCAAATCTTTAAGTGATTCAAGTGATTAAACTTTCAGGTGTCCACTTAGTCCTCTTGAACAATCTTTTTTTAAATCTTCCACCACACCATTCGGGGAGGGTAGACTTAACGAGTGACGATTCACTTAGATATTTTTCCTCCCAGCACCTTACAAAAAAAAACAATCAACATCACCTTCCCTGCATGTTTTTCTGCAACCATGGGTTATCTAAAATACTCTGCAGAAATAATCTGGAAACTAAAACCATTTGCCTCTATACTTCCAGCTTTCACCAAAAAAGCTCTAAAGAGTGAGCAACTGTTAAGAATCAATCGACGATTGACAGTCAAAAACTGCACGCAGGTACCCCAGCCCAAACGCATATCATGCGCTTTGGTCAACACAAGATCGGCAGTAAAGCACAGACAAGAAATCTATGATTTCATCCTTCAACACGATCTAGACTGCCTCTTCATCACAGAAAGCTGGCTCACAGCCTACTGCAACACCATTCTAGGAGAACTGGTGCCAGCAAATTATCACATTCAAATGCAGAACAGAGTGGGAGCAAAGAGGGGGGACTGGCGGTGATCCATAAGATTCACCTCTCGATAACCAAACCAGTCCTTCAAAACTCGCTTCCATCTATGGAAACCCTCACTCTACAGCTGCAAACAAATCCCCAAGACACGGTACATATTCTACTCTGCTATAGACCACCAGGCCCAAAAACGCACCTTCTCACGTCGTTGACAGAATTCATCTCCACATATACCCTAAGCATCAAACACCTTTTGGTGGTTGGGGATTTCAACCTCTGGGCCAACTACCTCACTGGACCCCGTCGCCGACGCCTGCATCGACCATCTGGAACAATTAGGTCTGCAGCAACTAATACAAGACCCCACTCATACCTCAGGTCATACGCTCGATCTAATTTTCAAACAAGATTTGGAAATTGACATCCTGGAAAATGAGCCGCAACCATGGACCGATCATCATGCCATTAAATTCACAATCATTAAATACGCCAGCCCAAAAATAAAAAAGACAAAACCGGTGACAACTCACTTGGACTAGATCTCAGAAGAAGCTCCACTCGGAACTCTTTAAAACCACGCTAGGGAACAAAATAAAAACAATCCAACAAAAACAAACAGCCACAGAAACACTTGACGCCATCAACAAGGCGCTACTACAGTCAGCTGACTTAGTGCCAATACGCAAAACATGCATTTGGAAAAACAACTCCAGCTGGTTTAATGACCAGCTGACGTGGCTAAAGCAAGAGCGTAGACGAGCAGAAGCTGCGCGGAAAAGGAGCTCTTCAGATAAAAAACACACCATTTACAAGATAATAACAAAGAAATACCACAAAGAAATCTTCATGGCCAAAAAAAATAATTTCTCCAACATCATCGCAAATGCCCTAAACCGCCCCCGTGAACTCTTCAAGCTGGTCTCGCAGACTATGAATTCAGCTTGTTTAGAGGCCCCCAATTCTAAATCACAAGAATTTTGCAATGAATTATCGGATTATTTCATTAATAAAATTGAAAAAATCTGTGAAAGTATTCAGCAAAATGGAACCGTCACTAACCCCTCCCTAAATCACAAAACTAATACCCACATAAAGCCGCCACAATCACCAAAATTTACTCTAAAACCCATCTCCATCAATGCCACTAAAAACATCATCGGACTCTGCGTAACAGCACAGCACCCAATGACATCATCCCCACTAAACTGCTGAAAGAAAGTGCCGATATACTGGCACCAGCTATCACGCAGCTCATAAACCAATCATTCAAGGAGGGCATGGTGCCCACCTTGCTGAAACAAGGTACAATAAAACCAATTCTAAAAAAAACTACCCTCGACCCCAAACAACCGGAGGCCCATAACAGGTCTAAATGTTTTCTCCAAGGTAATGGAGAAAGAAGTTGTACAACTGCATTTAGACTATAAATTACTCGACCCGTTTCAATCAGGCTTCCGTCCCGGTCACGGAACAGAAGCGGCGCTGCTCAAAATATGGATGATGCTCTAGAGGCCGCAGACGAAGGAGAATCTTGTCTCCTGATACTGCTGGACCTAAGCGCGGCTTTTGACACTGTAGACCACGGACTACTACTGGCTAGTCTAGCTGAAGTAGTCGAAGTCGCGGAAGGTGATTTACCCTGGTCCTTCTTGGAAAACTGATCACAAATAGTGAAACTGGGGTCTTTCACTTCTGAACAACGTACAGTATCATGCGGAGTCCCTCAGGGATCCCCCTTGTTGCCCGTATTGTTCAATATCTATCTCCGCCCTCTCTTTGAAATCATCAGTAACCAGAAGTTACTTTACCACTCCTATGCAGACGACACACAACTGTATTTCCGCATCTGCAACAAAAAGGATCACTCTCTTGGACTAGAGAAATCCCTCATTCTAGTAGATAACTGGATGACAAACAGTTATCTTAAACTCAACGGTTCGAAAACAGAACTTCTCCTATTTCACGCTAACCAAAAAAGTCACCCCGCGTCAACATGGACTCCCCCGCCCATTCTGGGTAAAACTATCACCCCTAGCACCAAAGTCAAAAGTCTTGGAGTCATTTTTGACACCTACATGACAATGGATGCACAAATAGGGTCAGTAGTCAGCGGATCGCACCATCTGCTGCGCCTACTACGCAGACTCATTCCATTTATCCTGAAAGAGGACATTGCAGTTGTGGTGGGAACAATCATCAATTCCAGACTTGACTATGCAAATGCCCTCTATCTCGGACTTCCCATATACCAAATCACTCGTCTGCAAGTCGTTCAAAATACGGTCGCTCGATTAGTGACTGCCATAAAACCATGGGAATCAATCTCACCTTTGTTGAGATCCCTTCATTGGTTGCCAGTAAAAGACAGAATCACTTTCAAGGCACTCTGCCTAATGCATAAGTGTATTGAAGAAAACGCCCCCCAATATCTATGCGAAATAATAAAAGCCTATAACCCCAATCGCATTCTGAGACCCACCAATCAAAACCTACTCCAAATACCCAAAGCCAGATACAAGTCCAAAGGAGATCGAAGATTTGCAGTCCAGGGACCTCGGCTGTGGAACGCTCTACCAACTACCATCCGACTGGAGTCGGACTACTTGGCCTTCAGGAGAAAGATTAAAACCCATCTCTTCTGAGGTCAAGGGGTCCCTGGCCCATGGAATGGAAACAGCGCCCAGAGGCGATTCAGTTTGCATGTGTTGCGCTTTACAAGTATCTCACTCACTCACCATAAATGCTCAGTGACTCCACACCCTAAGGAATTGCGCTTACCAATAGGACATGCCTCACATTCACATGTTTGGCAATATCGCAGAATCTCCAAAAGCATCAAACGACTCCACCAGTGCTCCAGCACCTCAATGTTTTTACACATGTAAAAATGGCTCCAATAGTGAAGTATATCAAAACTATTTATTTAAAAACAGCAAAAGAGGCCTTCACACATTGCTACAAACCTTGATGTATTATGGTCTCGGCGGACACAATGTTTAACCATAGGTCTCACCCCCCGCTCCGATCGTTCTCCTCTTCACTTCATAAACACTGCACACTTGATGGTCGGTGGTCCGAACGTAATGAAACGCTGTGGGATCCTGCGATATTGTCAAACATGTGAATGTGAGGCATGTCCTATTGGTAAGCACAATTCCTTAGGGTGTGGAGTCACCAGGGGTGGACTGACAACTCATGGGGCCCCCGGGCAATAGAAGATTATGGGGCCCCCAGGCTTACAGATGGCCACCAAGCCAGGTGGCAATACAGAGGCGGGGCAGCTAAAATCTCAGGATTTTCACATCAAAAGCATGTAGGTTTTGGACATATCAGGGACAGATGTAAAAAAACACAGATTTTTACATACTGTCCCTGATTTTAATGAGCCTGGCAACCCTGATGGGGCCCTCTAGTGGCATGGGGCCCTCGGGCAGTGCCCGAGTTCCTCAATGGTCAGTTCGCCCCTGGGAGTCACTGAGCACTTATGGTGTGGTGGAAGGTTTTAAAGAAGATTGTTCAAGAGGACTAAGTGGACACCTGAAAGTTTAATCACTTGAAATTGAATCACTTAAAGACTTGGCTTGTTACAATTTATTTTTGACCACTGGATGAACGTTTTGAACATTTAATCACAATTACTCAGTTCATCTTATGTATATGTTATATATATATATATATATATATATATATGCACATTTTTTTTTAGTATATGTATGATACACTCTTTCACAGGGGTATATTTATTTATTTTTGTTCAGTCACTGAACTTAGCGCTGCTATTTTGTTCACTCAGAATTATTTTACATCACTATTTATTTATTTAACCACTTAAGACCCGGACCAATACGCTGGTAAATGACCCAAGGTGTTTTTGCGATTCGGCACTGCGTCGCTTTAACCACTTAAGACCCGGACCAATACGCTGGCAAATGACCCAAGGGGTTTTTGCGATTCGGCACTGCGTCGCTTTAACAGACAATTGCGCGGTCGTGCGTTGTGGCTCCCAAACAAAATTTGCGTCCTTTTTTTCCCACAAATAGAGCTTTCTTTTGGTGGTATTTGATCACCTCTGCGGTTTTTATTTTTTGCGCTATAAACAAAAATAGAGCGACAATTTAAAAAAAAATGCAATATTTTTTACTTTTTGCTATAATAAATATCCCCCAAAAATATATAAAAAAACGTTTTTTTTCCTCAGTTTAGGCCGATACGTATTCTTCTACATATTTTTGGTAAAAAAAATCGCAATAAGCGTTTATCGGTTGGTTTTCGCAAAATTTATAGCGTTTACAAAATAAGGGATAGTTTTATTGCATTTTTATTAATTATTTTTTTTTTACTACTAATAGCGGCGATCAGCGATTTTTTTCATGACTGCGACAATATGGCGGACACTTCGGACAATTTTGACACATTTTTGGGACAATTGTCATTTTCACAGCAAAAAATGCATTTAAATTGCATTGTTTACTGTGGAAATGACAGTTGCAGTTTGGGAGTTAACCACAGGTGGCGCTGTAGGGAATGTGTGCCCTAATGTGTGTGTTTACAACTGTAGGGGGGTGTGGCTGTAGGTGTGACGTCATCGATCGCGTCCCCCTATTACAGGGATGACGCGATCGATGCTCCGGCCACAGAGAAGCACGGGGAAGCCGTGTGTACACACGGCTCTCCCCGTTCTTCCGCTCCAGGGACGGATCGCCGCACTGCAGCGGCGATCGGGTCCGCGAATCCCGCGGTCCCGGTCCTGGAGCTTCGGACCGAGTCACTGAGCACTTATGGTGTGGTGGAAGGTTTTAAAGAAGATTGTTCAAGAGGACTAAGTGGACACCTGAAAGTTTAATCACTTGAAATTGAATCACTTAAAGACTTGGCTTGTTACAATTTATTTTTGACCACTGGATGAACGTTTTGAACATTTAATCACAATTACTCAGTTCATCTTATGTATATGTTATATATATATATATATATATATATATATGCACATTTTTTTTTAGTATATGTATGATACACTCTTTCACAGGGGTATATTTATTTATTTTTGTTCAGTCACTGAACTTAGCGCTGCTATTTTGTTCACTCAGAATTATTTTACATCACTATTTATTTATTTAACCACTTAAGACCCGGACCAATACGCTGGTAAATGACCCAAGGTGTTTTTGCGATTCGGCACTGCGTCGCTTTAACCACTTAAGACCCGGACCAATACGCTGGCAAATGACCCAAGGGGTTTTTGCGATTCGGCACTGCGTCGCTTTAACAGACAATTGCGCGGTCGTGCGTTGTGGCTCCCAAACAAAATTTGCGTCCTTTTTTTCCCACAAATAGAGCTTTCTTTTGGTGGTATTTGATCACCTCTGCGGTTTTTATTTTTTGCGCTATAAACAAAAATAGAGCGACAATTTAAAAAAAAATGCAATATTTTTTACTTTTTGCTATAATAAATATCCCCCAAAAATATATAAAAAAACGTTTTTTTTCCTCAGTTTAGGCCGATACGTATTCTTCTACATATTTTTGGTAAAAAAAATCGCAATAAGCGTTTATCGGTTGGTTTTCGCAAAATTTATAGCGTTTACAAAATAAGGGATAGTTTTATTGCATTTTTATTAATTATTTTTTTTTTACTACTAATAGCGGCGATCAGCGATTTTTTTCATGACTGCGACAATATGGCGGACACTTCGGACAATTTTGACACATTTTTGGGACAATTGTCATTTTCACAGCAAAAAATGCATTTAAATTGCATTGTTTACTGTGGAAATGACAGTTGCAGTTTGGGAGTTAACCACAGGTGGCGCTGTAGGGAATGTGTGCCCTAATGTGTGTGTTTACAACTGTAGGGGGGTGTGGCTGTAGGTGTGACGTCATCGATCGCGTCCCCCTATTACAGGGATGACGCGATCGATGCTCCGGCCACAGAGAAGCACGGGGAAGCCGTGTGTACACACGGCTCTCCCCGTTCTTCCGCTCCAGGGACGGATCGCCGCACTGCAGCGGCGATCGGGTCCGCGAATCCCGCGGTCCCGGTCCTGGAGCTTCGGACCGGGTCGCGGGCGCGCGCCCCGCGGGCGCGCGCCCGCGACCCACGGCTGGGTACTAAAACCAACGTATATATACGTTGATGTGCCCAGCCGTGCCATTCTGCCGACGTAAATGTGCAGTAGGCGGTCCTTAAGTGGTTAACAGACAATTGCGCGGTCGTGCGACGTGGCTCCCAAACAAAATTTGCGTCCTTTTCTTCCCACAAATAGAGCTTTCTTTTGGTGGTATTTGATCACCTCTGCGATTTTTATTTTTTGCGCTATATACAAAAATAGAGCGACATTTTTGAAAAAAAAACACTATTTTTTACTTTTTGTTAAAAAAAAAATCAAATAAACTAAATTTTAGTCAAACATTTAGGCCAAAATTTATTTAGCCACATGTCTTTAGTAAAAAAAAAAATCGCAATAAAAAAAAATAGCTACCTAGCGGGAACAGCGGCACTAATACAGCGATCAGAAAAATGATCGCTTAGTGACGCTGGCAATAGGGAGTGAAAGGGTTAACTAGGGCGGTGATCAGGGGGTTGAAACTTTATTAGGGGGGGTGGGGGGGCTATCCTGAACCTAACACTAACTGTTTTTTTACACTGCCTGTCACACTGACACTAAATGCAGTGATTAAATCACTGCATTCAGTGACACTGTGACAGGGGGGTGGGGGGGCGATCACAAGGGGTTAATATGCCTATGTGAGTGTGTGTCAGTGTTGTGTTGGTGCACACTTACTTGTGATGTCTTCTCTCATCAGCAGCGCTGGGAAACAGCGCTGCGATGAGAGAATACATCATTTCCTCCTTCCTGTGTAAACACAGGAGGAGGAAGTGACAGGCTGGGAGCGCGCTCCCATTGGCTGGGAGCGATCGCGGGGGGGGCGGATATCACGGACATCCGCCTGCAGATCCCGGATCGCTCCCAGAGGTAGGGGGACCCCCGCACGCCGCGGAGGGGGTCCCGATGGGACCCCCGAACCGCACTCAGGCGGGGACGTAAATTTACGCCCTTGTGCCTGTACGTGCCATTCTGTGGCCGTATATGTGCGTGCGGGGGTCCTTAAGTGGTTAAAGAAGCTGCTTTAGGGTCTTCTTCTTTTTTTCTTTATTCTTTGGCGCAATGGGGTGTGAGAAGGTGGAAGGGCGCCTTTATACTCCTTTTTTCACCATTTTTTATTATCTTGAGAGTGAGTCTTAGCTCATCCCTACCCTTCAGGAGATGGTGTGTGTGTGTGTATATATATATATATATACCGTATTTTTCGGACCATAAGGCGCACTTAAAATCCTTTCATTTTCTCAAAAATCGACAGTGCGCCTTATAATGCGGTGCGCCTAATGTATGATTGTGCTTTCTGTTCTAGAACCGATTTTATGTTGTACACGGCGCTAAAAATCTGTCAACATGTTTTAGCACGGCCTTGGAAAGCTACGAAGCTGCACTGCTTGGATTGAGCATTACGGCCATCGTAGTTAAGAGGTGTGTGCATTCATTCATTAATTTTCTATACCCGCTGCCCAAAAAATGGCTCCTGTTAAGCAACATGCTTATGAAGCGGATTTCAAAATCAATGCTATCAGTCACGCAGTACAACATGGAAATAGAGCAGCTGCGAGAGAATTCAACATTAATGAATCAATGGTACGGGAGTGGAGGAAGCAAGAAGATGCCCTGCGCCAGGTAAAGAAGACTAAACTGAGTTTCCGAGGCAACAAAGCGAGATGGCCACAGTTGGATGTCAAAATTTAAATTGAAGTTCAACTTATCAGAGTTTTGTTTCATTTAATGCGTGCACCTTATAACCCGGTGTGCCTTATGTATGAAAATAAATCCGTTAGCAGTGCGCCTTATGGTCCGAAAAATACGGTGTATATATATATATATATATATATATATATATATATATTTTTTTTTTTTTTTGGAAGAATTTGTAAAAGTGTATGTGGATTTTGTTTGGGAAATTACATTCATTCCAAAAATAAATGTTAAAAGCAAACTTTTTACTTTGGAATGACATTCATCCAGTCATGGAATATACAAAATTTTCTTATGAATGATCCTTTGAAAATCTTCTAGTGTATGTAGAATTACTGTATTCTGAGTTGGAAAATGAGCAGAGGACATATTTCCCAGTTCACATTTCTATATTAAAGTATGTGAAAACGCAATCCCTAAAATCTCATCTGATTTATGATAAAATAATGTTCTTTCCATTTCCAGATTACGACCCTAACAGTGCTCACTGGAACATTCAGACGTTTAGAAATCTTGCTATAACCAAAGCCATCAGTATGTTTCAGAAGAATAAGATTGCAAAGGTCTTAAGAGAGCTCTTTACTTTTACCCATCATGAGATGTTTCTTGTGTGACACCTTGGTAATGAGACACTTTTTATAGGCCATGAAATGAGACTCAACCAGCTGATAATGATACATTTTAGCTGGTGTGATTGGCTTTCCATGTCTTTATGCGCTTCCCTTTCTTTATGTGTTCAATACGTATGTACAGTATGGGTTGTTACTGACATGTGGTGAAAATGTCAATGGCACTTTTAGAAGGATATTTACTTAGAAGTATGATGGTGCGTTCAATACTTATTTTACCTGGTGTATACCTGGATTGGTGTAACCTCAGCAATAGCTTTGGAGTATGTACCCTCACCCCACTGGACTAGAATGTCTTTAGGACATTTTCAAATTTTAGTGCTTCATAGACCTGAATATATTGTGTTAACTGCTGAGCGCATTCTGGGTACAGAGCAGTGGCATTGCTTTTAACCACTTAAGACCCGGACCAAAATGTAGGTAAAGGACCTTGCCCCTTTTTGCGATTTGGCACTGCTTCGTTTTAACTGACAATTGCGCGGTCGTACGACGTGGCTCCCAAACAAAATTGGCGTCCTTTTTTTCCCACAAATAGAGCTTTCTTTTGGTGGTATTTGATCACCTCTGCGGTTTTCATTTTTTGCGCTATTAACAAAAATAGAGCGACTATTTTCAAAAAAATTCAATATTTTTTACTTTTTGCTATAATAAATATCCCCCAAAAATATATAAAAAAACATTTTTTTTCCTCAGTTTAGGCCGATACGTATTCTTCTACGTATTTTTGGTAAAAAAAATTGCAATAAGCGTTTATCGGTCGGTTTTCGCAAAATTTATAGCGTTTACAAAATAAGGGATAGTTTTATTGCATTTTTATTATTTTTTTTTTTTTTTTACTACTAATAGCGGCGATCAGCGATTTTTTTCGTGACTGCGACAATATGGCGGACACTTCGGACAATTTTGACACATTTTTGGGACAATTGTCATTTTCACAGCAAAAAATGCATTTAAATTGCATTGTTTACTGTGGAAATGACAGCTGCAGTTTGGGAGTTAACCACAGGTGGCGCTGTAGGGGATGTGAGACCTAGTGTGTTTGTTTACAACTGTAGGGGGGTGTGGCTGTAGGTGTGACGTCATCGATCGCGTCCCCCTGTTACAGGGATGACGCGATCGATGCTGCGGCCACAGAGAAGCACGGGGAAGCCGTGTGTACACACGGCTCTCCCCGTTCTTCCGCTCCAGGGACGGATCGCCGCACTCCAGCGGCGATCGGGTCCACGAATCCGGCGGTCCCGGAGCTTCGGACCGGGTCGCGGGCGCGCGCCCGCGACCCACGGCTGGGTACTAAAATCAACGTGTATATATACGTTGATGTGCCCAGCCGTGCCATTCTGCCGACGTAAATGTGCAGTAGGCGGTCCTTAAGTGGTTAATGTGACCCAGATTTTGAAGACTTGCTTTATGATTCAGCCAAGGAGTTACCTACCTCATGCCCACTGGACAATTTTACAGTGGCTGTTTTTGGCTTTGGGTGTTTTTTTTTTGAACAGTCAATAAATTCCCCATCATGTTATCCTATGTGTCCATGCACACATAGGCTGTTATCAACAGTTTTTGCAGCTGTAAAAACCCTCTAATGTAAAAAAATGCAGATAAATGCTTAAAAACGCAAGGTCACCAGCGGTTTTTAAAGTGGTTGTAAACCCTTTACAACCACTTTAACCTACAGGTAAGCCTAGATAAGGCTTACCTGTAGGTGCAAGAAATATCTATCACACCTAAAAGATTTAAGAGATATTTGCTTTTAATAGCAGCACTGATGTCTACAGTGCATGCACCGTAGACATTGGGCGCAGGTGCACTGAGCACACCACTACTAATGGCATCATGCCGTTAGTGGCGGCTCCCACCCGCATGTGCGAGAGTGATATCACCGCTTCTCTGGCCAGTCACAGTGACGGGGAGCAGCTTTACCTGGAAGTCACTCCAGGTAACATGGTGGTGTTGGAGGAGGTGAACGAGGGCTGCTGCAGGGGCTTCGATCTCAGGTAAGTACTTCATAATGAGCTAGTATGCTATGCATACTACTAGCTCATTATGCCCTTGTCTTGCAGGTTGTCTTTTTTTTTTTTTTTTTTACAAGAGGGTTTACTTCCTCTTTAATGTCTTAGATTCATTTGAAAAAAATACAAACGCTATTGCAAAAACGTTGAAAAACCTCACTGCAAAAGTACTGTTTTTTTTATTTTTATAACGTTAATACAATGTCCAGTGTTCATGAGGCCTAAAAACCATTGGTCACCTTAATTATTTAAATTTTCCATTAGACAAGTTCATGTTAGAATGATAATGCACTTAAAGGGAGTGAGTTGTGTATACTTGGCGCTCTTGTCCCTGTCATTTCAGTGTGAGGTATAATCTCCCATTACTATTCCCTGCCCCAAGTGACATGGGGATATTTCTCAATTGGGCTTTACTGTCTGCATTCGCAGGGGTGTCCAAACTTTTTTTTTTTTTTCAAAGAGGGCCAGATTTAATGAAGTGAACATTTGTGAGGGCTGACCATTTTGCCTGACATTCTTTAACCACTTAAGGACCTTCTAACGCAGATATATTTTTTTAAAGATGGATATCTCGGTAACGGCAGCAGCTGCTGCCACAACCGAGATATCCATTGTTATCGGCGGCGGGAGAGGGGCCCCCCCTCAGCACCGGTCAGCACGAAGGATGAGCTTGGGCATGTTATTTGGATATACCGCATTCATCGGCATATAACACACACCTTCATTTTAAGAGGGAAGTTTCAGGGAAAAAAAATATTTTAACCACTAACCGCTTAACGCCTGCCCACTGAATATATATATTTTTAAAGATGGATATCTCGGCAACGGCAGCAGCTGCTGTCACAACCGAGATATCCATCTTTACAGTGGGCGGGCCTGTCTATGATAACGGCGGTCTCCGCGGCGGATTCGCCGCGAGATCGCTGTTATCGGTGGCGGGAGAGGGGGCCCGCCGCTCTCCCGCGCCCTCCGTCGCTTACCGTTGCCGTCGGTAGCGGCGGAGGCGATCGGGTCTGTTCGGCAGCTGACTGGGGATGCAAGTGGGGGGAAAAATGTCTCCCACCCGTCCCCATAGCTCTGCTGGGCGGAAGTGACGTCAAAACGTCAGTCCTGCCCAGCGTCTTAAAGAAACATTTTTTTTGTTTACCTTTTTTTCAAATGACATTTTTTTCTAAAAAGTCTAAATATGAGATCTGAGGTCTTTTTGACCCCAGATCTCATATTTAAGAGGACCAGTCATGCTTTTTTCTATTACAAGGGATGTTTACATTCCTTGTAATAGGAATAAAAGTGATCATTTTATTTTTATTTTTATTTCAGTGTAAAAAATTATAAAATCAATAAAAATAAATTCGAAAACAAAAACAACATTTTTTTAAAGTGCCCCGTGACGAGCTCGCGCGCAAAAGCGAACGCATATGCGAGTAGCGCCCGCATATGAAAAAGGTGTTCAAACCACACAAGTGAGGTATCACTGCGAACCATAGAGCGAGAGCAATAATTCTAGCCCTAGACCTCCTCTGTAACTCGAAAAATGCAACCTATAGAATTTTTTAAACGTCGCCTATCGAGATTTTTAAGGGTAAAAGTTTGGCGCCATGCCACATGCAGGCGCAATTTTTAAGCATGACATGTTGGGTATCATTTTACTCGGCGTAACATTATCTTTCACAATATATAAAAAAATTGGGCCAAATTTATTGTTGTCTTATTTTTTAATTCAAAAAAGGGAATTTTTTCCAAAAAAAGTGCGCTTGTAAGACCGCTGAGCAAATACGGTGTGACAAAAAGTATTGCAATGACTGCCATTTTATTCTCTAGGGTGTCAGAAAAAAAAAATATAATGTTTGGGGGTTTTAAGTAATTTTCTAGCAAAAAAAAAACTGTTTTAGTCTCGTAAACACGGAATCTGAAAGACACCCTCGGTCCTTAAGTGGTTAAGGACCGCCTCCTGCACATATATACTTCGGCGGAATGGCACGGCTGGGCACATCCACGTACAGGTACGTCCTGTACTAGTACCCAGCCGTGGGTCGCTCCCGCAACCTGGTCCAAAGCTTCGGGACTCACGGACTCGATCGCCGCTGGAGTCCGTCGATCGGTCCCCGGAGCTGAAGAACGGGGAGAGCCGTGTGTAAACACGGCTTCCCCATTCTTCACTCTGGCAGCGTCAACGATAGCGTGATCCCTTTTATAGGGATACACAATCGATGTAGTCACACCTACAGCCACACCCCCTACAGTTGTAAACACACATTAGGGAACACATAACCCCTTCAGCGTCCCCTTGTGGTTAATTCCCAAACTGCAAATGTCATTTTTACAATAAAGAATGCATTTTAAATGCATTTTTTGCTGTGAAAATGACAATTGTCCCAAAAATGTGTCAAAATTGTCCAAAGGCCTGAATGGTAGATCCCAGGCACATGGGAGCAGTCCTCTTGTAGCAATGCCTCAGCTCTTTATCCACTAATGGCTCAGATGCTGCCCACCATGTACTCTGTAAAGGGATTCACACGGACAGCCAGGACTGTTGTCCTCTGCCTGAGTCAATACCTTCCTTGAAGTCTCTTTTAACGTTGCCAGGCATGGTTCCTTGCAGGTAATAACATGTTTTTTATTTAAAGCAGATGTCCCACGAAAAAAACATATTAAAAGCCAGCAGCTACAAATACTGCAGCTGCTGACTTTTAAAAAAATGGACACTTACCTGTTCAGGGTGCCCGCAATGTTGGCAGCCGAAGCTGAGCAATCGCTTGTCTCTCGGCTGCCCCCGCCGCTATCCTCGGTGAGGGAATCAGAAAGCAGGGGCGGACTGACCATTAAGGAACTCGGACACTGCCCAAGGGCCCCATGCCACTAGGGGGCCCCATCAGGGTTGCCAGGCTCATTAAAACCAGGGACAGTATGTCAAAAATCTGTGTTTTTTTTTACATCTGTCCCTGATATTTCCAAAACCTACATGCGTTTTATGTGAAAATCCCGAGATTTTAGCTGCCCCGCCTCTGTACTGCCACCTGGCGTGGTGGCCATCTGTAAGCCTGGGGGCCCCATAATCTTCTATTGCCCGGGGGCCTCCATGAGTTGTCAGTCCGCCCCTGTCAGGAAGTGAAGTGTTGTGGCTTCACTGACCGGTTCCTTACTACACGAGTCACGTGGTAAGTTTTCACTGGTCCCCGCTGTCTCCTGGGACCAGTGTGTTTCCCAGAAACCAGCAGGGGGTGACGCGAAGGGGCGTGACTCCCGTGAGAGTCTATCCCCGGAAGTGGGTGCAAATACCTGTATTATGCAGGTATCTGCACACCCATCCCCCTGAAAGGTGCTAAATGTGACACCGAAGGTTAACTTTTTGTGTGGACCTCCAGTTTAAAAAAAAAAAAAAAGCAAGACATTATTATCACTAAGTTTGTTCTACATTTAGAACTGGCTTAGTGTAACCTCAGCAATAGCTTTGGAGTCTGTACCCTGACCCCACTGTACTGGAATGTCTTTATATTGAAAAGTCAGCCTATGGCTTCTACCAGGGCTGCTACCTTAGTGTTAGCATTAACCTTCTATAATGTGAGCTGCAGCGTAAATGCTCTCTGCCAAGAAATGGATTTATGGGCAAGTCAAAAATCCGAGTCCCTTAGTTGTATAGTACAGGACACAGCATTTTTAGTCTTTAAAGTGATAGTAAAGTCTTGTTTGTTATTTTTAACAAAGAAAAAGAAATCTTTGACTTACCTGCTCACAGCAATGGTGCTGCACAGAGCAGTCGGGATACTCCTTTTCTCTGGTCCCTCAGGTGCTCCTGTCCCCTTCCCTCCTGTTGAGTGTCCCCAGCTCCGCCCTCCTTATTGGCTCACTAACTGACAGCAGCGGGAGTCAAAACACTTCACTGTCTCAGCCAATGAGGAGGGAGAGTTCCAGACAGCTGAGTCTCTGGGGCAACATCGCTGGATCGAGATGGGCTCAGGTAAGTATTAGGGGGCTGGTGCACACAGAAGGCTTTTTATCTGAATGCAGTCAGATAATAATAAAAAAACCTTCTGCCTTTACAACCACTTCTGCCCCGGAAGATTTGGCTGCTCAATGACCGGGCCATTTTTTGCAATCTGGCACTGAATTTTGCGGTCGTGCAACGTTGTACCCAACAAAATGTACATACTTTTTTTTCTCCCACAATTGGAGCTTTCGTTTGGTGGTATTTGATCATCTCTGCGTTTTTTTTCCCCCGATATAAACAAACAAAAGCGACTATTTTGGGGGAAAAAAATTATTTCGTTCATGGATGAACACAGCACTCTCTTGACAAAGTGGGTATTCAGCCTTCAATCAGGAGAGGACTAGGCATAAAACAGGTTACATTTTTAAATACATCAAAAAAACTGTACAGTACCGCCCCAGGGGAGGTCCCTCTAGGTAAAAACCCTCTCCCTGCATCTAGCAGCCCAGTTTTTTCTGCCTAGTGTAGGAGAAGGACCTGGCTCCCTTCGGGCCCATGTGTCTTGGAGTTTTTTTCTATTTTTTCTCTGTTTTTTTTTGTCCCTGGGATCTGCTAGCAACAGCCGACTGGGTGACAGGCTGGATCCAAGATTCTTGTAGTCTCCCCAGTTTTAGGCCATCAAGCTTGTGCCGACCATTAGCAACGCGCTGGGTTGTCCACGACATGCCCTGTCGTTCCAGGGGTGGCCGGTGAGCTACATGCTCCAGGGTACACATATGACTAGGCTCTATGCTTGAATCACAGTGAGCCGGGCCGACAGTCACATCCATCACCATGCGGAAGATGGTCTGTTAGGGATGCTTCCAGCGAGTCCATGCAGGACAGGTAAGTAGCAGTTTCCCTACTTCTGTTGCAGGACATTGCTGGGCATTCCTGGGGACCTGATTAGGGGATTTTCCACCTGCCTTTCCCCTCTCCTTCCCTCCTCCCTGTGCTCTGTGTCAGACTAGCTGCGTGTGACTGGGGGAGTTCGTCTGGGAGGAGCTTCATCCGGTAGCAGGGGGGCTGCACTGTCCATCTCCTGGGGGGTTAGTTCAGCTGTCCCTTGTGGGGGGGCCTCTGTGTGGGAACCCTGAGTGTTTTGCGGCCTACTGGTTTTTGTATTGCAATTTTACACGCGACCAGCGGCCGCTGGTTTGGGTTCTAGTGTTCATCGGCAGCCATTTTTTTGTGGCTGCGCACCTTTTTTCTACAGTCTGTCGCTCAGCTGCCATTTTGGCGGAGGTATTTCACCTCTAGTGTCTGGAGTTATGGCGCAAACGGCAGGCGCATTACACAGTGAGACAGCATGACTCTATCAACAGCACTGAGGAGCTTCTCAGGCGGGAGACGGACGGCAGGGCTGTGCAGTATCCGTTATTGGGTGGTGAGTCCTCTGGGGGGATCCATCGTTCTCTGTGGCAGCTAGGAGGGTGGACAGTGTGCATTGGCCTTATTCCCTGTGTCACACACATGGGTCAGTATGGCGTTGAAAGCGGGCACCTCCTCCCTAGAAACATCTGAGTTGGCAACTGTTGCCCCTGCACCTGCTGTATCAGTGGATGCTATGTTGGCAATCCTGAAGGCCTTTGTTGCCAGGATGGAAGCGGCACGCGGGAACTCTTCCCGCCATCTTTCGGGGACAATTTTGATGTAGTCAGGCCCGGCTACGGCTCATGGCCCGGATTCGGATGCGTCAGAGGGAGCGGACGGCGGCTATTCAGATAGTGAGGGTGACTCCAGTTTCGGGTCAACGGGCGAGAAAGCTCTGGTAAGTGATCTTATCACTGCGGTGTAAGATACACTGAAGATGAAAGATTCTGCAGAAGCAGCTAAGGCGTCGGTCCCCTTTGGGTTCCACAAGCCGGTCCGCACTGCCAAGGTGTTTCCTTGTGTTTCTTATCTTGATAAGCTCTTATACAAGGATTGGGAAAAACCGCAGAAGTTTTTTTATGCCCCAAAAAATTTGGTGGTCAGGTATCCCTTTGAGGAGAGTTTCCTGAAGAAATGTGGATGGTGATAATACCCTTACATATATAGGTATACCAAACAAACTATACAAAGTGTGAATAAGTGACCATATATATGTAAATATAACATTGCACAAGATCAGATGTTAAAGTCCAAGATCATTATGTTGACTCTCTGAAAAAATCAACCATATGCAATTATAAAAAATAATGATAAATATCAATAATTGTATACAAAGTGTATCAAAACGAATTATACCAAGTGAAACATAAATGCATAACTTAATGCATGTATGGGTAATAATGGACAAGACTAGAAGATAGAGTCCAGGTTCACCACAATGACTCTATGAAAAAGTCCACCATAGGCAGTACTGAAATGCGACTCGGTTGAATATGTGAGATAAGTCGCATTACTTCAAAGAAATGAAACAATCCACTGTAAAATCCAATACGACACAAGGGGTATGGAAAGACTGGGTACTCTTACCGGACAGCTTGAACACACACTCACCAGCGGTGGTGCGTCAATCGAGCGTATAAGGGATCCACGAGATGGTAACGTCAATGGAAGGAGACACCAGGAACTTGAGGAAATCGTAGTAGTCCAGGATCATCAGTCTTGTGCGTCCAGAGAATGGTGGAATGGAAAAAGAGCAATTAATCCCATTGGGATGTAAAATAGCCTTTATTGGCAAAAGACAAAGATAAAAAACATAGATAAAAACATCTAAGATACAAGCCCTGTGAAGAGGCAAGCATGGGTGATCACAAAAGATAAAAATGCGTGGTGAAATAGCTGTAGCAGGCTATGTACCCGACATGTTTCGAGCTAAAGCTCTTCAACTGGGGCATAAACCTGCTGAACTGCATCATGCTAGTATATATTAAACATAATTAGATGATAACATCCAACAGCTGATAATTCAAGTCAAACCTTCAATGCATACAGCTCATCACAATAGGACACCTCCCATCAATCCAAGACAAGCCAAACACAGCGGAGCACATTACATACACACTCTGCATAGTCCAGGGAAACTGTCAATCCGGTCAGCATCAGAGGAGCGTCAGAGTCACCACGCTCACCCGCAGTGACGCATAGATGCCTCCCCACACTGTATTCCTGCCGGATAACAGACATCCAGGTCCAGCGTGGGCACAGTACATGCTATCGCATCATCGCTGAGGTGCCCTGTGATGTCATCACGCTGCGCATGCTTGCGTTCCACATAGTGCCTAGCCAAGCCTCATAATGACCCGGATAGTGCAACATAAGGGCACCCAACGTATGATGGTGATGGCTAAATCGAGGACGGGATGATAAAAGCGTAATCAGAAGCAGGCATCAACACTAGTATTAGATGTATATACTAACCTACACTAGGGAAGATTAAGGCATAGGAAATAAAGACCTATGAAACACCCTAATCATATAGGGGTCATACAATAAGAAAAGTGGTCTCTTCTACAACAACCTATATCAAACTATAAACTAAGATGTACATATATAATGCCACGATAAAATTCTGTTGCCTTAAACCATATTTGGAGGAAAGCATATACAAAAACATACATATACATCTAAAGCACATAAGAACAACCAGAATAAGTGTTAGTATTATGCCTTATTGATGAATTCATTGATATCCCAGTCAATGATTAACCGATGAGGTGAAAAACATCTGAGCTGGTATATCCAATACATTTCGAGTTGAGAGACACTTTGAACACGGGATTCGCCCCTCCAATGTGGAGACAAAGTACGTCTACAGGGCGATTGCTTAACTCTAAGAGGCCGTTAATTAAGGCGCGCACACGAGAACCTCCGTGACCTAATGGATCACGGTAAATTGCCGCTCATAGCGGCAGTTTAGCACGTGATCGCTCCGTCCAATGACGGAGCGATCACTTGTAAACAAACCGGCGTCATTTGATGACGCCGTTTCCTCCCTCCTCTCTCTGTACCGATCAGTACAGTGTGAGAGGAGAGGGGAGGAAGCGGATGTCAGCGGCAGTACTGTGGGCTGGATCTGTGACAAATGCAGTCACAGATCCATCCATCCCTCCCTGCTCAGCCATCCCTGCTGCAATACTGGGCAATACTCTGCTGGGCAATACTCTGCAATACTGGGCAATACTCTGCTGGGCATACTCTGGGCATACAGCGCCCCTGTCCCCGTGAGCTTGCATGCAGAAGCAAACGCATATGCAAGTCCCGCCCACATATGAAAACGGTTTTCAAACCACACATGTGAGGTATCTCTGCGAACGTTAGAGCGAGAGCAATCATTTTGGCCCTAGACCTTCTCTACCTAAAAACATGTAACCAGTAAAAATATTTACCGAAATTTGGCGCCATTTCACAAGCGTGAGCAATTTTGAAGGGTGACATGTTAGGTATCTATTTACTCGGCGTAACTTTATTTTTCATATTATGCAAAAACATAGGGCTAACTTTAATGTTTTTTTTTAAAAGCACAAAACTGTTTTATTTCCAAAAAAACGTATTTGAAAAATTGCTGTGCAAATACCATGCGCGATGAAAAGTTGCAATGACTGCCGTTGTATTCTCTAGGGTCTTTGCTAAAAAACATATATAATGTTTTGGGGTTCTATGTAATTTTCTAGCAAAAAAATGATGATTTTTACATGTAGGAGAGAAATGTCAGAATTGGCCTAGGTGCTCCCTGCATGTTGGGCCTCTGTATGTGGCCACACTGTGTAAAAGTCTCACACATGGGGTATCGCCATACTCAGGAGGAATAGCAGAATGTGTTTTGGGGTGTAATTTGTCGTATGCATATGCTATGTGTGAGAAATAACCTGCTCATATGAAAATTTGGTGAAAAAAAATTAAAATAAAAAAAATCTTGATTTTGCAAAGAATTGTGGGAAAAAATAACAACTTCAAAAAACTCACCAGGCCTCTTTCTAAATACCTTGGAATGTCTTCTTTCCAAAAAGGGGTCATTTGGGGGGTATTTGTACTTTTCTGGCATGTTAGGGTCTCAAGAAATGAGAGATGCTGTCAGTACATCAGGTGTGATGAAATTGATCAATTTTCAGTAATTGGTACCATAGCTTGTAGACCCTATAACTTTCACCCAGACTAAATAATATCCAACATTTTTTTTCCAAAGATATGTAGCAGTATACATTTTAGGCCAAATTTATGAAGATAAATTACTTTTTTGCAAAATTTTATAATAGAAATGAAGAAAAATTATTATTTTTTACAAAATTTTTGTTCTTTTTTTCATTCATAGCAAAAAAAAATAAAAACCACAGAGGTGATTAAATACCACAAAAAGAAAGCTCTATTTGTGGGGGGAAAAAGACAAAAATGTCATTTGGTTACAGTGTTGTATGACTGAGTTATTGTCATTCAAACTGTGAGAGCAGCGAAAGCTAAAAATTGGTCTGGTTATTAAGGGTGTTTAAGTGCCCAGTGGTCAAGTGGTTAAACATCCCAAGGAGCACTGTGCAAGCGATATTGAAATGGAAGGAGTATCAGACCACTGAAAATCTATGAAGACCTGGCCATCCCTCTAAACTTTCAGCTCATACAAAGAGAAGACTGATCAGAGATGCAGCCAAGAGGCCCATGATCACTCTGGATGAACTGCAGAGATCTACAGCTGAGGTGGGAGACTCTGTCCATAGGACAACAATCAGTCGTATACTGCACAAATCTGGCCTTTATGGAAGAGTGGCAAGAAGAAAGCCATTTCTTAAAGATATCCATAAAAAGTGTTGTTTAACTGATTGCCGACCGCCCGCCATCATATTACTGCGGGACGGTGGCACTGCTGGGCGAGAGCACGTAGCTCTACGTCCTATCTTTTTCGGCCACTAGGGGGCGTGCGCGCCCCCCGCACGCCCCCGAGTCCCGCGCGCGTGCACGGCGGGCGCGATCGCCGCCGGGCACGCGCGCGTTCGTTACAGAGCGGGGAACGGGAGGTATGTGTGTAAACACATTCCTCTCGTTCCTGTCAGCGGGGGAAACGCTGATCCTGATCCAAGATCAGTGATTCCCCCTAGTGAGTCAACCCCCCCCCCATACAGTTAGAACACACCAGGACCACACTTAACCCCTTCCCCGCCCCCTAGTCTTAACCCCTTCACTGCCAATGGCATTTTTATAGTAATCCAATGCATTTTTATAACATTGATCGCTATAAAAATGCCAATGGTCCCAAAAATGTGTCAAAAGTGTCCGATGTGTCCGCCATAATATTGCAGTACTGAAAAAAAACGCTGATCGCCGCCATTACTAGTAAAAAAAACATTATTAAAAATGCCATAAAACTACCCCCTTTTTTGTAAACGCTATACATTTTGCGCTAACCAATCAATAAACGCTAATTGCGATTTTTTTTTACGAAAAATATGTAGAAGAATACGTATCGGCCTAAACTGAGGGAAAAAAATGTTTTTTTATTTCTTTTTTGGGGATATTTATTATAGCAAAATGTAAAAAATATTGCATTTTTTTGAAAATAGTCGCTCTATTTTTGTTTATAGCGCAAAAAATAAAAACCGCAGAGATGATCAAATACCACCAAAAGAAAGCTCTATTTGTGGGAAAAAAAGGACGCCAATTTTGTTTGGGAGCCACGTCGCACGATTGCACAATTGTCAGTTAAAGCGACGCAGTGCCGAATCACAAAAAGTGCTCTGGTCTTTGGACAGCAACATGGTCCGGGGCTAAAGTGGATAAAGGTTGCCACAAGCCACCTGGGAGACACAACAAACTTGTGGAAGAAGGTGCTCTGGTCAGATTAAACCAAAATCAAACGTTTTGGCAACAATGCAAAACTTTATGATTGGCGTAAAAGCAACACAGCTCATCACCCTGAACACACCATCCCCACTGTCAAACATGGTGGTGGCAGCATCATGGTTTGGGCCTGCTTTTCTTCAGCAGGGACAGGGAAGATGGTTAAAATTGATGAGAAGATAGATGGAGCCAAATACAGGACCATTCTGGAAGAAAACCTGATGGAGTCTGCAAAAGACCTGAGACTGGGACGGAGATTTGTCTTCCAACAAGACAATGATCCAAAACATAAAGCAAAATCTACAATGGAATGGTTCACAAATAAACATATCCAGGTGTTAGAATGGCCAAGTCAAAGTCCAGACCTGAATCCAATCGAGAATCCGTGGAAAGAACTGAAAACTGCTGTTCACAAACGCTCTCCATCCAACCTCACTGAGCTTGAGCTGTTTTGCAAGGAGGAATGGGCAAAAATTTCAGACTCTCGATGTGCAAAACTGATAGAGACATACCCCAAGCGACTTACAGCTGTAATCGCAGCAAAAGGTGGCGCTACAAATATTAACTTAAGGGGGCTGAATAATTTTGCAGTTTTTTATTTGTTAAAAAAGTTTGAAATATCCAATACATTTCGTTATAACTTCATGATTGTGTCCCACTTGTTGTTGATTCTTCACAAAAAATTACAGTTTTATTCTTTATGTTTGAAGCCTGAAATGTGGCAAAAGGTCGCAAAGTTCAAGGGGGCCGAATACTTTCGCAAGGCACTGTATGTAAGGGAATTATCACCATCCACACTTTGTTACGATAGTAGACTACCCCGTCTATTATATTGTCTATAGCGCTGCATTTTTTCTTTTTATATTTGTACACAATATTGTTTGATTGTTGGTGCAGGCTGCTACCCTTATAATTATCTTTTCTAGTAGTGCAACTTTTCCTTTTCATTTGTTCCTGAAGAAATGGACCTCTCCTCCGATAGTGCAGACTTAACAAAGTAACCATGATTCCGGTGGAAGGGGCTCTTGCTTTCAAGGACCCTGCGGACAAGAAGGCTGAGGCGATCGCCCTCTATCTATACACAGCGCTGGGCTCAGCAGTGTGTCCAGCGGTGTCTTGGGCTCTGGTGTCTCAAACTGACTGAATCGGCAAAGATACTGCTCCAGGGGCTAAGAGCTCATCAGGCACCTCCGGATGAGGTGGCTTTGACCGACCAGCTAGTGCAGGGCCTTAAGTTTGTCTGCGAGTCTGACCTGGATACTATTCCCATGCTGTCCAGAGCCTCAGTCTATGCGATGATGTTGCGCTGCCTGATCTGGCTAAAGTGTTGGTCGGCGGACCAATCTTCCAAGAAGGCCTTGACAGACAGACTTTTTGGTGCCCCTCTTGATGATGATATCAAGAATGCCACAGGAGGTAAAAGCACGCTGCTCCCACAATCCAAAAAGAGTCAGAAGCCATGCCGTAAGCAGGGCCCCTTCTCCACCACGCACAAGCGATTTTTTACGTAGGCCCAGTGCTGCGGGTAAACGCTCCTAGACCGATAATTCGCCACTCGGTGGTCGTCTCTAATCTCCGACCGATGGGTTTGCGAAGTGGTTTCCTCGGGTACAAGCCAGGGTTTCTCTCTCGTTCACCGAGCAGATTTGTTCCCTCCAACCTCCAGCCGGCGTGTCTGGAAGCCCTGTTCGTGGCGGTTCAGGATCTGCTGGCATGTGGGGCAATCATACCTGTTCCGTCTCAGGAAACGGTTTCAAGGGTTTTACTCGAACCTATTCATAGTGCCAAAGAAGGACGGGGTCCGTCCAAACCTGGATCTCAAAGCCCTCTATTGCTTAGCGAGAGTGCAAAGGGGTCATTTGGGGGGTATTTGTACTTTTCTGGCATGTTAGGGTCTCAAGAAATGAGAGATGCTGTCAGTACATCAGGTGTGATGAAATTGATCAATTTTCAGTAATTGGTACCATAGCTTGTAGACCCTATAACTTTCACCCAGACTAAATAATATCCAACATTTTTTTTCCAAAGATATGTAGCAGTATACATTTTAGGCCAAATTTATGAAGATAAATTACTTTTTTGCTAAATTTTATAATAGAAATGAAGAAAAATTATTATTTTTTACAAAATTTTTGTTCTTTTTTTCATTCATAGCAAAAAAAATAAAAACCACAGAGGTGATTAAATACCACAAAAAGAAAGCTCTATTTGTGGGGGGAAAAAAGACAAAAATGTCATTTGGTTACAGTGCTGTATGACTGAGTTATTGTCATTCAAACTGTGAGAGCAGCGAAAGCTAAAAATTGGTCTGGTTATTAAGGGTGTTTAAGTGCCCAGTGGTCAAGTGGTTAAACATCCCGCCGGCGTGTCTGGAAGCCCTGTTCGTGGCGGTTCAGGATCTGCTGGCATGTGGGGCAATCATACCTGTTCCGTCTCAGGAAACGGTTTCAAGGGTTTTACTCGAACCTATTCATAGTGCCAAAGAAGGACGGGGTCCATCCAAACCTGGATCTCAAAGCCCTCTATTGCTTAGCGAGAGTGCAAAGATTCAGGATGGAGTCAGTTCGCTCTGTTGTCATGGCTCTACATCTGAGGGATTTTCTGGTGTCCTTGGACATCAAGGACGAATACTTGCATGTCCCCATCTGCACCGGACATCAGAGATTCCTACGCTTTGTGGTCGGGGAGGATCACTATCAGTTTGTGGCTCTCCCCTTCGGCTTGGCATCGGCACCAAGGGTGTTAACCAAGGTGCTAGCTCCTATTCTGGCCCTGCTGAGACAGCGTGGCATCGCTATTGTGGGCTACTTGGATGACCTTGTTCTGAGGGCCACTTCAAACTCAGAACTAGAGGAGGGCGTGTCTATAGCCTGTCAGACCCTTAGAGAATTTGGTTGGGTGTGGAACACCCAGAAATCGCTCTTGGCCCCGACTCAAAGCCTAAAAAATACCTGGTGTTGATTCTGGACTCCTCAGGTGTTTCTCTCAACTGAAAAGCTGCAGTCTCTTCGGACTGCGGTGCATCGGTTGACATCCCAAAGCTGGTCATCACTCCATTTTTGCATGCGGGTCCTGGGTCTCATAGTAGCCTCCTTCGAGGCGGTGCCGTATGCTTAATTTCACACTCGAGTGCTATAGAAGGAAATTCTGTTCAGATGGGACAGGTGCCCATTGTCCCTGGATCGTCAAATCTGAGAGAGCCACTGGGTCAGGGCCTCCCTGGTTTGGTGGCTGAAATCACCGGCACTTCTGTCCGGGAAGTCATTCCTCCCTTTTAACTGGACGGTGATCACGACGGACACCAGTCTTAACGGCTGGGGGGGTGTCTGGGGGTTCAGTAGGACCAGGGTCGCTGGACCCTGGAGGAATCCCGCCTGCCGATCAATGACCTGGAACTCTGGGCAATCAAGCTTTGCCTCTCTTCTAGTGGTCTCAGAGGCTACAGGAGCATCCAGTTGGACAATGCCACGGCGGTGGCGTATGACAATCATCAAGGAGGAACAAGAAGCGTGGCGGCAACTTCAGAGGTCGCTCACATCCTGTGGTGGGCAAAACGGAGCGTGCCAGCTCTGTCGGCCGTATACATTCTGGGCGTGGAAAACTGGTAGGTGGACTACCTGAGTCGCCAGATGCTGGACCAGGGAGAATGGTCTCTACACCCGGATGTGCTTCACCTCATCTTCCAGAGATGG
Source organism: Rana kukunoris (assembly GCA_029574335.1). Classification (NCBI taxonomy): domain Eukaryota; kingdom Metazoa; phylum Chordata; class Amphibia; order Anura; family Ranidae; genus Rana; species Rana kukunoris. The sequence goes on along the minus strand of CM056049.1, from coordinate 637,783,835 downwards.
GGCACGCCGGATGTGGCTCTCATGGCGTCTCATCTCAAATCGGAAGGTATTGAGGTTCGTGGTCAGATCAAGGGACCCCTGGGCAGATGCGTTGGTGGCACAGTAGGGCTGGTATCAGCTGCTTTATGCTTTTTCTCCTCTAAAACGTCTTCCACATGTGCGTCGCAGGATGGAGGTCGAAGGGAACCCAATGAAAATCAGCTTCCAGGAAGTTTTACCATTGCACCTGGAAGGCTTACATATCTCTGTGTGAGAAGATGTGGTGGTGTCCGCGTACCTATTCGGTTTCCAGGGTCCTACTGTTCTTACAGCGTGGGGTGGACCAAAAGCTTGCCTTAAGTACGATTAAGGGGCATATTTCTGCCTTAGATGTCCTTTTTCAGAGACCCTTGGTGGCTCACTTGCTAGTGAGTACGTTGTACAAGGGTTTCAGCATGTGGCCCTTTTGGTCTGTCCTCCGCGGGACTTGAACCTGGTCCTCTCGGCGCTTCAGAAACCACCATTTGAGAACATTAGGGAGATTCCCTTGCTGACTCTTTCTCAGAAGATGTTCTTCTTGGTGGCTATTACGTCCGTCAGACGTGTTTTTGAGCTTGCGGCCTTGTCCTGCAAGGCTCCGTTTCTAGTCTTTCACAAGGATAAAGTAGTGCTGCGTCCGCAGCCTTATTTTCTTTCTAAGGTAGTTTCGGCCTTTTATCTCAATGAGGATATTGTACTTCCATCCTCGTGACCTCGTCTGTCACATCTAAAAGAGGCTGCTTTGCATTCCTTGGACATTGTCCGGGCTCTGCGGGTGTACCTGTTTGCTACTGCCCCGTTCAGGAGGTCTGACTCACTGTTTGTTTTTCGGTAGCTGGTCCTAAGCAGGGCCTGGCGACCTGGTCGGCCACCATTTCTAGGTGGATTAGGCAGATCGTGATCCAGGCTTATGCCCAAAGCGTGGGCGCCCCCCTTTCCTGTCACGGCGCATTCGACCAGGACAATAGGTGCCTCTTGGGCTTTCCGACACCAAGCGTCTGTTTCCCAGGTGTGTAAGGCATGACCTGGTCGTCCGTTCACACTTTCACAAAATTTTTTAAGGTTGATGTGAGTGCATTTTCAGATGCTTCCTTAGGCCGCAAGGTTTTGCAGGCGGCTGTTTAAAAATTGCAATTCCTCCGTTGAGGAGCTGTGGTTTTTGTTGGGGTGACGTTTGTTTTTTAATGCTGTTTCAACCCCCTAATTTTTTTTAAACTGCTTTGGGACGTCCCACTTTGTCAAGAGAGTGCTGTGTCTGTCCATGAATAAAAGAGAAAATAGGATTGTTGTACTCGCTGTAAAATCCTTTTCTCTGAGTTCATGGACAGACACAGCACCCACCCCTCCTTTTATGTTTGTATTGCTTTTCGACAAACTGAGCTGCTAGATGCAGGGAGAGGGGTTGTACCTAGAGGGACCGCCCCCAGGGCGGTACTATACAGTTTTTTGATGTCCGTCCATCCTTTTATTCGCTAGGGCGTTTTCTTTAAAAAAAAAACACATACATAAGGTTTGGGGGTTCGGAGTAATTTTCTAGCAAAAGAATAATGATTTGTACATGTAGGCGAGAAGTGCCAGAATAGGCTCAGTATTGAGGTGATATAAAAGCCCTGTATTGAAATGGTTAAGCATCATATATGTTTAATCTTGGTTCAAAATCCTATTGTAGATGATGGGGGGCTTGCCCTCCCCAATTCTTGGTTATATTATATTGCTGTGCAGTTGCAGCAGTTGATAGGTACGGTATGCGCAGGGGTGGCCGGGGAGGGAGAGGGAGGCGATTCCTCGGAACTGGTGATGTTGCATACTGTTCAAAAGGAGTCGGTGTCTAGTGCACTGGAATCGCTGGCTTTTGGGAAACCAAACAAACAGTACCCGACCTATAACCTTATTCAAAAAGTTTGGAACAAAGCTAGGTATCTGCAGGGAGTGACAGGATTCACAGAATATAGCCCTATTTGGTCTAACGACTCGTACCCTGAACTGGCTAAGCTCCAGCATGGGGCGCTTTGGAAGAGGTGTGGGGTGGTTTACCTTGGCCAGGTATTTAGCAATGGGACCTTGCTTCCATTTGAGACCCTACAGAGTTGTTTCGGGTTGCCACAGTCTATGAGATTCTACTATATGCAACTCAGTGGGTCCTCTCCCCTACCCCTTTGTTTAATTTGATTGCTAGAGCAGCTAATACCAAGGGTTTCATATCACAATGTTACAATATGTTATTACAGAGTTTTCTGACCAAGCACCCACTGCGGATGATGGCCAAGTGGGAGGGGGAGGTGGGCCCGATATATGGAGAGCAGTGGGAGGAAGCCCCACAGGCAGTGCCAGTTTGCTCCCTGAATGTATCCCACAGAGTATCGCAATTATACTTGCTTTTGAGAGTGTATTACACCCCCCATAGACTGTTTGCTATAGGGTTACGGCCCACCCCATTGTGCACCAGGTGTAAAAGCGACCACGGTGACTTGATCCACCTACTGCGGAGATGCCCGAAGCTTCACCCATATTGGGAAGGGGTGGTGGACACCATAAACAGGGTGTTTTTAGGTTTCGCTGTCTACTGATCCAAAACACTGTTTACTTCATGTATTGGAAGAGTTAAGGTGGGCAGAAGGCACTAGGGTGGCAGTGATCCGTTCTCTGTTCTTGGCTCGCAAGCTTATAATGACTCATTGGATTTCGGAAGACCCTCCTACTCTTAAGGAGTGGATTAATACAATGGGGGATATGCTCCGGAAGGAGAAAATAATATACCAACACAGGGGTTGTGCCCAGAAGTTTGAGAATTTGTGGGGACCGTGGCTGAATGTACCAGGCTTGGCCCCGGTGGATCTGGTCGCGGGCAGATTGTTGGGTCTTGTTACGTGATCAGAGGGCTTGCTATGTGCTTGGGTCTTAGGCGTGTGAACTGTATTGCAAGCTCTTCATGGAGGAGGGGCGGGGGTTGGGCAGAGCCGGGAGTATTTTGGGATGTATATATTGGATGTGCAGTATCATGGTTCATTTTTTTGGATCTGTATCAGCTTGTTTTTGTAGCTTTGATATATGTCTGTTTCACTTGTTCCTCAAACTTTTTTTTCTGGATAAAAAAAATAAAAAATCCTATTGTACCAAGCAAAGGAATCAACCCCGCGCTTAGCTCATTTTATGATAAGTACCTTATAAAAGGTTTCTGAAGGGGAAGTCAAATTCTAAAATTTCCCTCATCAAAATACCATGCTTGTACGTCACAGATTTGTCAAAATGTATGAACATTTTAGTGCTACCCACTGAAAAAAAAATAAATAGGCTTTTTGTAATCCTTTCCTCTGAAGTTCATGGACGGACACAGCTGCTTGACAGTAGGGTTTATATGCAGTCCATCAGGTGAGGACTAGGCAGGTAAAAACATGTAAAAGCGAGGGGGCGTGACCGGAAGCCGACCAAGATGGCAGCTTGATCCTCCTGCTCTCTCACAGCCCGCACTGAACAGGCACTTTTGGGGACTTTAAATCGCCGTTACATGGGCAAATCCAGGGGCACCCACTCCACAAAACACTGGGGATCCTCTCAACCCCCGCCGAACACTGCTGCAGATCTCCGGTCCTTCTTCATGTCTCAGGACACGCCGCCTGACAGAGCTGCCAAGATGGTGCCGGATCCCTCCACAGCGCACTCTCAACCACCAGCGCGGCTCTTTCAGCCAGCCTGCTCCGGGTCCCTGTCTCCCGGGGAACTCCTGATGGCCACACCGGGCTCCACGGACCTTCCATCAATCCTGGGAGCGGTGAGTTCCCCCAGCCCCGATCGCCCTGTCCTCCCTGAAGCCTCATCGCATGGAGCGCAGGTCACCATGACAGGCCCCCCTCCAACCCCCGCACTACACACAGTGCTCTGAGGCATTCCCTCAGCTGCTGAGGACGATGTCGGACCCCTGCCTCCCTGACTTTGAAGAGGGCTCCCCCACCCCCTCAGTCTCATCAGGGGACTTTTCTGCCCTGCCAGTGCCAATGTACCCCATGGATCGGGTGCTACAGGAGCCTGTAGGGATCCATGAGGCCTCCAGCCCCTATTCACCGGACCCACCCCCCACTAAAGCACAGAGACTGTTGCAGACACAGCCATCCTGCTCTCCTAAAGTGCGCCCTGCATTAATCACCTATGCCCAGTGTAGCGGAGTACAATATTAAACTCCACGATCTCCGCTGGTAACCAGGGTAAATCCACAGTCAGCATTGAAAAGTAAGGCAATGTCCCAAATCTCGCCAGTAACCAGACGACACACAGCTCTGAGAGTCAACTGACTTTTTATTCACAGGCTTCCATATTTATAGAATTCCCCATGCAAGGGGTTTCCAAACAGCCAAATAGATTTAACAGGGGTAATACAGGGAGGACCAGATGGGGATCTTAACATTTTGGATAATTCTCCCATCAGGCATTGCTGCACGAGGGAAAAGTCGGTTGATAGCTGGGGTCTGGGGTTATGTGTTGTGGGAGTTCGGTTTAAAACTGCCGAACACCGATTGGGCAACATAAAACAAAGTACTTGAATGCTAGTGGCTTACGGCTGCCAGCATACCAATTACTATGCCCACATAAGACCCAGCAGAATACATAGCATATAACACAGACAACCTTTTGACATGTAACGTCCAGCGTTCTAGAAGTGGCTAGGTTTGCCACAATGCTCCCCCAGAACCAAGCCGGCATACACAGTCTGATCCCAACGGATCGGCTTGGGGATGTCCGGGGAAGTACTCACAGATCACTTTTCAAGTTCAGTTTGTCTAGATAACCCGTCGGCGTTACCGTTTTGCTTCCCAGGTCGGTAGTGGATTGTAAAGTCAAACTGCTGCAGCGCCAAACTCCACCGCAGCAGCCGGGCATTGTCTCTCGCCACACGGTTTAGCCACACCAACGGGTTGTGATCTGTGAGTAGCGAAAAAGGTTGTCCATACAAATACGGCTGCAACTTTTTGAGGGCCCACACATATCTACGGCTACCCTACTGGCTTTGTGGCGGTCACCTCGCTTGCCTACTCGCTGGCAAATGTCACAGGAGGTGCAGTATTGCCTCACATCCTTGGAGATCCCTGGCCAGAAGAAAGCGTGGGTCAACCTGTATCGGGTACGTTTCATCCCCAGATGCCCAGACAGGGGAATGTCGTGGGCAATCCGAAGCAGTTCCTGCCTATACTTCTGGGGAACCACTAAGGCGGCGTACACACGATCGGAGATATCCGATGAAAACGGTCCGCGGACCATTTCCATCGGATATGTCCGATCGGGAGTTTGATCCGATGGCGTGTACACACCATCGGATCTAATTCCCCGCCGCCGGACGGCGCGGTGACGTCGACGCCGCCGCGTCACCGCACCAGGAAGTAAAACACTTCCGCGCATGCGCCGAATCCATTCGGCAGCGGCGCGGCGGCGGTGGGGGCCGACATGTCTGCTGGTAAGTGTACTAACCAGCAGACATGTCGGGCGGACAGATTCCCACCGGATAGATTTCAAAGCTTGCTTTGAAATCTGTCGGGTGGAGAAATCTGTCCGCTAGCCCATACACACGAGCGGAGATGTCTGCTGAAACGGTCCATCGGACCGTTTTCAGCGGACATATCCCCTCGTGTGTACGCCGCCTGTTTAGTCTTTACTGTGGTCGACCCTCCCACTCCTCTTTCAGCAATGCGGTAAAGTAGCCCTTTCTCCCAGGTGTACCGCTCCCCCTCTAGCCCAGCCTGGTCAGCGTGTACCCTGTCCCTGTATACCTGTAGCGTGGGGTCTGACCTCACCCTCAAACTTAGTCGGGGCATCCCAGGACATACGTGTCGTGTGGGGGTCATGGTCTCTTACCGGAGCCTCAGAGTGTGTCAGTGGAACCGTGGTGCGAGCCTGTTGCCGTGTGGTCACTGGATGGGCTTCCTGGTATGGGGCCTGGGGTACAAAAGCAGAGGTCATCTGGCCCAAGTCATTTGCCAGCACAACATCTGCTGGTAAATTTTGCATGAGGCCCACTTCTACCGTCCCCCCTCCCACACCCCAATCCAAATGTACTTTGGCAATGGGTAGTCGGTACACTGCTCCCCCTGCCACTCGTACTGCCACGGATCCGCCAGTGTGTGCCGAGTCAGGGACCAAATGGGGTGCTATCAAGGTTAAAGTAGCTCCTGAATCCCGAAGCCCCTGGACTTCTTTCCCCTCCAAGGTCACTGGCTGTTGATGATGCTGCCGGTTATCCGTGGCTCGGACTGTCATCACCTCATGCAAGATTCCCAGGGGTTCTTCCGCTGGAATGCTCAACATCTCTTGAGTGGCCAGCTCCTGTTGATAATGATGGGCAGCAGACCTTGGTGCCGGGTTCGGTCGGCCTTGGTTCCAGGCGGGTCTGCCCCGGTTTTGGGTGCACTCACGTGCCATATGTCCCCACTGTTTGCAGGTGTGGCATTGGATGTTGGCACATCCGTTATATTTGGAGGGTGGTGGTTAAGTCCCTTGGGATTGACGAAAAGGGGAGGCTGTGAGAGCAGGGGTTGGTAGAGTACTGGGTGGTCCCGCGGGTCGAGGATAACTCTTGGTTAGGGGCCCATGATGTCTCCTCGCATCAAAATGCTGATCCGCTAATCGAGCCGCTTCGGTTAGGGTGAGAGGTTTCCTGTCTCGCACCCATTCTTGTGCCTCTGGGGACAAACCATTGAAGAATTGCTCCAACAGCATTAACTGTCTCAATTCCTCCATAGTAGTGGCTTGGCTGGCTTGTATCCACCCTTGGGAAGCTTGATCCATCTTGTGTGCCCATTCAGCATGTGAATCCTTCTCTGGTTTGCGTAGGTTTCTAAACTTGCGCCGGTATGCCTCTGGAGTAATGGCGTATCTCTCTAATATCGCTCGCTTCACTTTATCATAATCCTTGCTGTCCTCACTGGGTACAGCGCGATATGCTTCTGCTGCCCGACCTGCCAGCTTGCCTGCTAGCAATGGGACCCATACTGTCCGTTCCAAGTCATGTAAATCACACAGTCTCTCAAAATCCTGTAAATACCCATCAATCTCATCCTTCTCCTCGCAAAACATTTTAAAGGCATGATAGGGAATTTTGGGTTTTACCTGGTTGTAGAGTGACCCAGTAGTGGATTCTGCTCGAGACTGTGTATACTGCGGACTGTGTGCCATCACGTACTCATGCACATTCGCCATTACCATATGCAGCATGGCATCGGATATAGGCTGTGGCAAAAATTCCAGCCTGGTCCTCATTTCTCTCTGGTAGAGGGTTTCTTCCATGGCTGCTGGGGGTGTAGCGCTGTGGGCTCTGTCTCCCTCCATCAGCTCGGCAGTTAGTACAGCTTTGGATTTGTTGCTGGCTACCTTACCCCTGGCTTCTAGCAGTTCCTTTAATGTCTGCCGGTTTAGCATAGAATAATCCGTTTCCATTTACATTGGTAGTTCACATTGCACGAATTGCGCTTATTGGCTGTAAGGTTGGATCCCGTCGCTTGTCACCAATTGTAGCGGAGTACAATATTAAACTCCACGATCTCCGCTGGTAACCAGGGTAAATCCACAGTCAGCATTGAAAAGGCAATGTCCCAAATCTCGCCAGTAACCAGACGACACACAGCTCTGAGAGTCAACTGACTTTTTATTCACAGGCTTCCATATTTATAGAATACCCCATGCAAGGGGTTTCCAAACAGCCAAATAGATTTAACAGGGGTAATACAGGGAGGACCAGATGGGGAACTTAACATTTTGGATAATTCTCCCATCAGGCATTGCTGCACGAGGGAAAAGTCGGTTGATAGCTGGGGTCTGGGGTTATGTGTTGTGGGAGTTCGGTTTAATACTGCCGAACACCGATTGGGCAACATAAAACAAAGTACTTGAATGCTAGTGGCTTACGGCTGCCAGCATACCAATTACTATGCCCACATAAGACCCAGCAGAATACATAGCATATAACACAGACAACCTTTTGACATGTAACGTCCAGCATTCTAGAAGTGGCTAGGTTTGCCACACCCAGAAAGCAGGATCTCCTGCAACCTATTCCTCTGACCAGAGACCATGCTCGCCTGCCCAGGCCTTGACGGAGACCAATCCGGGGCACTCTCCCACAGAGCTGGCGTACCTGGCCCATGGTTAGGCCACCCCACACTCTCAGCAACCGCCTCCCCACCCTTCCTCTTCTGGGCACCCACCGATACCAGCCTACGCTCACCCTGTTCCCCCTCAGTGGCACTCCTATCTGCAGGCTATCCCTACTAAAGAGGACATTAAACACCTAATTGAGGAAGTTGAGTCGGCATGCCGCTCAGAAATTCAGGTGCTCCAATCTGGCATGAAGCACTTGACGGATCGAGTGGAAATGGCAGAAGAAGAACTCCAAGAAACCAAGTTAGCGGTCCACAGAGTTTAACTCCAGGGTGCAGACCATCGCACCCTGTTGAGGGACATGCAGCGCCACGTGGAGGACCTGGACAACAGGGGGCGCAGAAACATCATCAAACTGCGGGGGGGTGCCAGAAACTGAGGGTCCGGAGGGTCTCCAAGACACGCTACAGTCGGTATTTAATAATCCTCTGGGGGAGCCACCTAACGCCCGCATTGAAATGGACAGGGCGCATAGGGCCCTGCACCCAAAAAACACTGCCTCTAAACCAAGAGACATAATTTGCAGGATCAGTTCTTACCCCTTGAAGGAAGAGATCATGCGCCATGCTCGCTTGGCGAGGAAAGTGATGTTTCAAGATGTACCCGTGCAACTGTACCCGGATCTCTCATGGATCACCCTACAAAAGCGCAGGTTGTTACAACCCTTGCTACGTGCCCTCCAAGACGAACATATATACTATCGTGGGGTTTCCCCTTTAGCCTCACAGCCAAACACCAGAGCAAGTCGGCCATCTTGAGGTACCCGGAGGATCTCCACACCTTCTGCGACGTGCTGGGAATTCCTGTCCCCCAACTTCCTGAGTGGGACCTTGTAGCCATGCTACCTGCTCCGCCAGTGGTCTGGCAGAAAGTGCCCCCGTCAAACCACCCCCGGGGTGGGGGGCCACCCCGCAAGTCACCTCGTCATGGGGGCACCTGAGAGCTGAAAATCGGAAAGCCCTACCTTTGTGAACTTCATTTTCGTCTGAACAGTCCAAAAAAAAATTTTTTTTCTTTTTTTTTCTGTCCCATTGTGATCGTCAATCCTGCCCTGGACATTTTCTTTTTGTACTTAGTCCCCCCCTAAAGTGCCCATAGCCCCAGTTCTAGCTTGCACATTGGGCTTGTCTCGGCCGAGACTTGAGAGTTTAGGAGCCTTTTGCTCGTCTCACCCCCCCCTGGTTTAGCAAATGTATTTATCCACGTTTTCCATTCCTAGTTTCTTATTGATGACCACCCTAGGATTCCCGGGCACCTGTCTGGCGCATTCTTATGGGATGTGGCCGGATAGGTCTTTGGGAAACCGTACTGACCTTGGCCTCTCAAGGTCTGATGCAAATGTTAGTTTTGATTGTTTGTTGCCTTGTCCTGTGTTCTAACGTCTTTTCTCTCTTTCAGTCCCCCCCCTCTTCCCGATCGTCGGATGGTTCACTATGGAATTTGCAGAATTCGCAAGGAATACCTCTCGGGGCGCCCCCACCCTTGGCCTCTAATTATATATATATATATATATATATATATATATATATATATATATACTGTCCCTGAACGTACATGGTCTGAGCTCAGATAGGAAAAGGCATCGGGCGCCGATATAATTTTTGTCCAGGAAACGCACTTTGACAGCGCGGGGGGGGGGGTGCTTTCGCGTTCACCTCCAGACAATTCCCACAAATCCACTCCTCTCCGGGCCCTCGTAAACGAGCTGGGGTTGCAATACTTCTCAAACGTGGATCTCCGTTCACTTGTTCTAGCTGCTATAGCGATCCCCTGGGACATTTTGTTATCCTTAGGAAGTTAATTTTTGTGCACTTTACGCCCTGAATGTCCAACAACACAGGTTCCACAGGTTGTTCACCTGTCTCTTTAAATCAGACCATGGGCTACTAGTGGTGGGGGGACTTTAATCTGACCCAATCTGCTGCTGCTGATCGCCACGTGGTGGGCCCCCGGGCGTTGTCAGCTCGAGCCCTCAGACTCTAAGCTTTTCCGCCAAATCACTAGACGATATGCTCTATTCGAAGCCTGGAGGGCCCTTCACCCGGGGGGTCGGCAGTATACCTTCTACTTGGCCCCCCATAGAGCTCATTCCCGCATCGACCATTTCTTCACTAACAGCACTACACTCCGAGTGACGCCTGAGGTACAGATTCTCCCAATATCGTGGTCAGACCACGCCCCTGTCTTACTAACATTGAACCTGGGCTCCCCCACCCTTAGGCCCTGCAACTGGAAACTAAACACCTTTCTCCTCCAGCACCTGCCATCTAACACGGAACTTGCTTCCACTCTCCAACTTTATTTTGTGGAGAACAACGCCACTGACATATCCACTTGTACGCTTTGAGAGGCCCATAAGGCAGTCCTTCGAGGTAGATGCATAGCACTGTGCGCCGCCCTGAGAAAGGACGTGCAGGCCACTAAACAGAGAACCGAAAGGGAGCTGGAGGCTCTGGAGCGCCGCCTGCAGCTATCCCCCTCCATTGCCCTCCTTAAGAAAATCACAAATCTACGAGTGGTCATGAGGGACCTAGCTCTTGGCAGTGTAGAAAAGACCCTTGTCAGATTGCGACAGGTCTACTATGACAAAGGCAACAAGGCCCATTCCCTGCTAGCAAAGAAGCGGCGTGACACATATCTTGCGACGATGCCTCATCAACTTAAAGACAGCTCGAGCTGCCTACAATCCCACCCCAAAGAAGTAGCCCGTACGTTTTCGGAATTTTATACAAAACTTTATAACAACCCTGACATCCCCGGTAATCCACCTCCCCCTGACATCTCCCTTAGCATGAAACAATACTTGGAACAAAGTGGTGTCTCCCGCCTCCAGCCCTCTGACCTGTCATCCCTCAATATGCTGATCTCCTAGGAAGAGATAGAGCAGACTATTAAAACCCTGCCCTCCCGCAAGTCCCCAGGCCCAGATGGCCTGCCCTATGAATATTACAAAGCCTTCCTGCCCCTCCTGCTCCCTCACATGTACAAACATTTTAACGCCTTCCTCCGAGACACCCCTGTCCCGGAAGACATGCAACGCTCCTTTATCATTCTGATCCCCAAGCCGGACAGGGACCCCATTCTCTGCGGCAACTACAGACCCATCGTCCTGCTGAATTTGGACCTGAAAATTAAAAAAAAAAATACTCTCCATTCGTTTGAACAGTGTTCTCCCCTCCCTCATCCACAGGGACTAAGTGGGCTTTGTACCACTTAGGCAATCGGGCGATAACACCCGAAATGCGATTGATCTGGTGGATGTGGCGAACAGGAAAAAGGCGGCGTCCTTGCTTCTTAGCCTGGACGCCGAGAAGGCCTTTGACCGGCTTGGGTGGCCCTTCATGTTCGCTACGCTACACCACGTGGGGATTCGGCGCCCATTTATGAACGCGATTCGCCATCTCTACTCCGACCCCTCATCTCAGGTTAAGACACCCTTTGCCCTCTCACCCTCCTTTCCCATTACCAACGGCACCCGACAAGGGTGTCCTCTATCACCCCTCCTATTCGCACTTTGTGTTGAACCCTTAGCAGCCACCATTCGAGGCAACACTTCTATTCGGGGGGTGACAGTGCGGGGTAGGGAATTTAAAATCTCCCTGTTTGCGGACGACGACATCATCCTTTCCCTGACACAATCCAGGACCACCCTCCCGAACCTCCACGCAGAGCTGGCCGGGTATGGAGCCCTGTCAGGCTAGAAAATTAACACCTCTAAATCTGAGGCCCTCCCGATCAATATCCCCAACGTCCCCTTCAAACACTTGAGAGAACTTCAGGTTGACCTACTTAAATTTACATGGAATTACAAAAGGCACAGGGTACCCCAGAATGTACTAATGGCAGCTTGCTCGGACGGAGGCCTTGCGTTCCCTAATCTGGTCAAGTATTACCAGGCCACGCAACTGCGCGCAGTGGCCTCTTGGTTCACCCAACGGTCCTACAAGTGGACGGAGATCGGGAAATTGTGGCTGGCCCTGACCCACCCTAATAATCTACGCGGAGGTTCCCCCTGGCCTACTGGGCTCAGTGTCTCAGCTTCGACAACTATGGCGTCGTCTGTCGCGACCGTGTGGACTGTCAGCGGAGCGCTCACTCCTGACTTCATTTATGTACAATCCCAAGGTGCCAGATAGCCTCACCCACCAAATGTCTCATCCGTGGACCGCACGGAACCTATTTCATTTTGGAAATCTAGTGGATCCCCTGTCACGTAAACTCCTGCCCTTTTCTACCCTCCAGGCTAAATTTGACCTCCCTAAGACAGTATTCTACAGTTACTTGCAAATTCGCCACTACGCCCTATCTATAACACCCAATCTGCAATTCTCCCCTCCAACCCCCTTTGAAAGATTGGTCCTGGCCGGATCGACCCAGAAAGGTCTAATCTCTGATATATATAAAATACTAAGTGCCTATTCCCTGGAAAGCCCTAGGCAAACACTCCTACATGTTAAGGTGGGAAAAAGCCCTTAACGAGGAAATACCCCTGGAGCAATGGCGGACTATTTGGTCCCAAGCAGCCAAGAGCTCCCTTTGCACCTTATACAAAGAGAACACATATAAAATCCTTCTCTTTTGGTATACGACTCCTGATGTGCTCCATGCCATATATCCCGCTAGTTCGGATCGCTGCTGGCGATGCCAAGGAGACAGGGGCTCCCTCTTTCACATCTATTGGAGCTGCCCACTGATTACCCCCTACTGGTCCAAGGTCCAGCAACTACTGAGCCGCCTCCTAGACACTCAGGTCCCCATGTCTCCCAAATTCTTCCTTTTGGGCTTATCCCCCTTGAAGATCCCCACACCTTGCAAAAAGTTGCTATGCCACGTCCTCACGGCTGCCCCCTGTCTGGTTGCCCTGAACTGGAAAAACCGCTCTCCATCTACCCCTGAGGCCCTACACGCCAGGATCAAGGATGTGGAGCTGATGGAGAGAATGACTGCCAGGATACATGAGAGAATGACTGCCAGGATACAGGACAGACTGGAGGCCCACGACACTGTCTGGGAAACTTGGCGCCTTCGGGAGAATTCACCTCGACTAGGTAGCTGAACTTTCCCTCTCCCTACCCCCCCCCCCCTTTTTTTATCTTTTTTCTCTTTTCTTTTCCCTCTCTTAATCCATTTTTTCTTTTTCTCTCCCCTCTACTGGGAGTACCCACCTGACTCTTTTGTGTTTAAAGTTTTGCAACATGATAACATGTCGCTGTGCTACGACATTCTCAACCTAAGCTGTGAGCCTGTTTTAGTATAGGATCGTGCAAACAGTCCATACTTGTTACTATCTGCACTAATGTAGTAGGAAACCAAAAAGAATGCAGACCTGTGCCTTGTCTCTTTATATTTCCTTATGTTGTATCATGTGGCTCTGTGATTAGTAAGAATTGTACTCTTTTTTTTCTTATCTTCAATAAAAAGTTATTTGATAAAAAAAAAAACTAATGTAAAAGCAAAGCTGAACAGTACCGCCCGGGGGGGGGGGGGGGGGGGGGCAATCCCTCTGGCTATAACCCCTAACTCAAAAAAAGCAGTACAAACATAAAAAGGGGTGGGTGCTGCGTCTGTCCATGAACTTCAGAGAAAAGGATTTTACGGTGAGTACAAAAATCCTATTTTCTCTTTCGTTCATGGACGGACACAGCTCCTTTATTCTCGACATTAGGGACATCCCCAAGCAGTGTAAAAAAAAAAACAACAAGAGGGGGTGGGCACAGCATGCAAACCAACTCTCCCCCAAAACAGAGCTCCTCAACGGAGGAGTTGCAACCTTAAATGGCCGCCGAAGCAAGCATCCGCAGATGCATGCACATCAACCTTGTGAGAGTGTTAACGGACGACCAGGTCACCGCCTTACACACCTGTGAGACACTTGATGTTGGAAGGCCCAGGCGGCACCCATCCTTTTTATGGCATAAGCCTGAATCACTATCTGTCTGATCCACCGAGAAATGGGGGGCAGACAAGACCGCCAGGCCCCTCTTTGGACCAGCCACTGACCCAAACAGTGAGTCTGACCTCCGAAACGGAGCCGTAGCAGACAGATACACCCACAGAGCTCGGACCACGTCCAAGGAATGCAAAGGAACCTCTTTGGGGTGCAACGGCCAAGGACAATGTCCTCATTTACGTGAAAAGCCGAAACAACTTTCAGAAGAAACGAATGCTGCGGGCGTAGCACAGCCTTATCCATGTAGAGCAGGGGTGTCAAACTGGCGGCCCTCCAGCTGTTCCGAAACTACAAGTCCCATCATGCCTCTGCCTGCGGGAGTCATGCTTGTAACTGTTAGCCTTGCAATGCCTCATGGGACTTGTAGTTTTGCAACAGCTGGAGGGCCACCAGTTTGACACCCCTGATGTAGAGGATCAAGTATGGCAAGACAAGGCTCTCAGAAAATCTCCTGACGGATGCAATAGCCACTAGAAAGGCAACTTTCTGAGAGTGTCAAAAGGGGAATCTCTCTGATGTTCTCAAACGGAGGTTTCTGAAGTACTGAGAGCACCAGATCCAAATCCCATGGAGGTGGTGGTCGAACCCCTTACACGAACGTACTCAGTGAATGAGTCGCCAAGGGCCATTGAAAGAAGACAGCCAAGGCCGATATCTGCCCCATAATGGTGCTTAAGGCAAGTTTTTGATCCACTCTGCGCTGTAAAAACAGCAGGATCCTGGAAACGGACTATGCCTGTGGACGCCACTCCATCACCTCACACAGAAATGTAGGCCTTGCACGTGAGATGATAGATCTTCAGAGAAGAAGACTTCCGAGCCCTCAGCATGGTGGAAATTACTGAGTTTGACAGGCTTTGTTCCCTTAATACCCGACTTTCAACAGCCATGCCGTTAAAGTCAGCGACTGTAAAGCAGGATGAAGTATAGGACCTTGAGACAGAAGGTCCTCTCGCATTGGCAGTCGCCAAGGAACATCCACTACCAGGCGTACGAGGTCGGCGTACCAGGGACTCCGAGGCCAATCAGAATCACTGGAATTTCCTTAGTCTCCACTCTGCGGAGTAGATGAGGAAAGAGTTTCAGCGGGGGAAAGACATAGATTAGCCAATACTGTCCCCACGGAGCCACCAACGCGTCTGTCGCCCAGGGATCTTTGGACCTGGCCACAAACCTCAATACTATCCAAATCTGGCGTGCCCCATCTCCGGCAAAGTAGCTACAACACATCCGGGTGTAGTGACCATTCTCCTTGGTCCAGCATCTGTCGACTTAGGCAGTCCGCTTGCCAGTTTTCTACGACCGACAGAGCCGGAACGCTCCGCTCTGCCCACCTCAGTATGTGAGAGCCCTCAAATGCTGCAGACGAGCTTGTTCCTCCTTGATGGTTGACAAATGCCACCACCATGGCATTGTCCGACTGGATCCTGACCAGACGTCCCTGAAGCCTCTGTGACCATGTGGCGAAACACAGCCTAATCGCCGGAAATTCCAGCACATTGATCGGCAGGCGAGATTCTTCCTGCATCCAGTGACCCTGTGTGGAATAGTGATAGTTTGGAAATTTCCACGCCAAAAATAAATTGGTGACTAAATAAAGTGATAAGAAGCTGCTCGCCCTAGGAAAGGAGTAAAACTCCAAGCATTAAATGGTAAGGGAATAGGGGGCGCTAGAGATAGTTTGGAACATAGTGATATGTGAACAGTGAATAAACATACACATTAGGGTTGTCCCGATACTAGTATCGGTATCGGGACCGATGCCGAGTATTTGCGGGAGTACTTGTACTCCCGCAAATACCCCCGATACCAAAATAGAATACTTCCCCCCCCCCCCGCATATTGCAGCCATGTCCTGTCCCTCATACTTGTAGATATGATGCCGCCGCTGCCGCATACCGCCGTTAATCCCCCTGCATTATAGCGTAGCGCGCATTACAAGCTTTCATTTTGAATATTTGTAATGCCCGCGCTGCCATGTTTTGACACTCCCCTTCTCGGGATTGGACGGATCCCTCCAATCCTGAGAAGGGGAGTGTCTATACATGGCGGCGCAGGCATTACAAGTATTCAGAACGAAAGCTTGTAATGCGCGCTACGCTATAATGCAGGGGGATTAACGGCGGTATGCGGCAGCGGCAGCGGCATCATATCTACAGGTATGAGGGACAGGACATGGCTGCAATATGGGGGACATACATGGCTGCAATATGTGGGGGACAGGACATGGCTGCAATATGTGGGGGACAGGACATGGCTGCAATATGTGGGGGACAGGACATGGCTGCATTTGGGGACACATTTAAAAAAAGTATCGGTATTCGGTATCGGCGACTACTTGAAAAAAAGTATCGGTACTTGTACTCGGTCCTAAAAAAAGAGGCATCGGGACAACCCTAATACACATACAGTATTCACAACAGCAATGACTACCACATAAGGTTAAACATTGAATGTGGAAAGAAATATATATATATATATATATATAAAAATAAAATTATAAAAAATAAATATATATATATATATATATATATATATATATATATACACATATATATATATGGACCTAAATTACTGTGAGGTAAATAGGAAATTTCAGAAATATCTGCAATATTCAAGTGAATGAAGTCCAGTGATACGAAGCTAATTCATTCAAAATGAGCAAAGAATAATATGAGATTGCTTAAAGTTCATTGTGACATGAATCCCAATACATCTATATTATCACTGGAACTGTGAGTGTTGCTGTAAGATCCTTCACCAGGTATACGATCAACACCCCAAAGACGTGCTGAATAGATCAAGAGAGGCTTACCAGATGGACTGGACCTCTTACCTACCACAGGGGAGGTCAATAACGCATATGCAGGATAATGCCTGCATGCATATGTATCGTCTCAGAAGAATGGACATAGGAAACCTTGATTCTCCGGAATTCAGAGCTGGAAAATGGAACAGAAAAATACAGCCTCCATAGTGCAACCGGTTTTATTTAAAAAAATATAAAATCATGAGCCAAATGGCCACTTACATAAAAAGTGCCTATCCTGGCACTGGGTCTGCAGGCTTATCAGTGTTGGCGTCCCTCGCACGTGCTGTGCTGTCACTGGAATTCCTGTCGATACAGCGTCAGAAGGTGCATGGAACAACGTGACCAGACTGCGCCGCCGACGTACGTTTCGTTTTCAAAACGTCTTCAGGGGGACGTGTCTGGTCACCAATAGTCACTTGATTTTAACAGGAACAACCGGAAGTGATCCATTAGATTGACAGCATGATTACCCAATCGTAACGCTAGGTTACCATCAGGAAGTGCGGCTGTTCAATTTGATTGACGGCGGAAACGGTCCAATTGCAGCGCAGTCCCAGTGACAGGAAAGACATTTACAACAGATCGTATAATTCGATATCAAAGATATCTTTAGCGCAGAAATAAATTAAGGTGTACATCAACAAAAGCACTCCAAAAGCCCTACTCGAGGGCAGGAACGATCGGGCCGATGCCATCTTGATCGAATGTATATCAACCATTTGTAAAATACAAAAAGGACAAAATCCTGCACTCTACATTTAAACCACAAGATGGCACATACATCTATTACAATAAACTGCAAAAATTTGTGAATAAGTTCAATATATTTAAATAAACAAAGATAAAAACAGATCTAATCGTGATCATCTAATGTCAATCCATATCGAACCTATTTGGGGAATAATTAAAAAATTAAATATATATAAATATAATTTGCTAGACTGGACAGAAAATATAAATGAGAGGATATTAGTCATTGGCCAAAAAACAATTGAGATCTAACTTAAATATTGAGGCCATGCGGCTGCAAACTTCTCAATTTGTACAGCCACATGGTTTCATTCTGAGAGATCGCTCTCCTCATACGAGTCCCTCTCCAATGGTGTGTGATTTTATCAATCCCATAGAATTGACATAAACTGGGATCACTCCCATATTTTTAAAATGTCTTGACACGTTATGATTTGGAAACCCCTTTTTTATGTTTGCCAGATGTTCACTTACTCTTATTCTAAGTTTGCGTGTAGTTCGACCTACGTATTGGAGTGAGCAGAGGCACTCCAACACATAGGTCACATGATCAGAATTACATGTGATGAGAGGTTTTATTTTCAATTTTTCTTTAGTTACATTGGACTGAAAATGTGTTTTTTTCTTTATAGCTCCAGGTTTTCTAGTAATTTGACATGCATTACACCGGGTGCAATGATGGAACCCGGACCCATCCAAAAAAGTGCCCAATTTCCTAGAAGGATCTGGCACATTTCTTGCTAACCAGTTCCTGAGCCCCGGAGCCCTCCTATAGATAAACCTAGGTTTGGATGAAATTATGGGTGCTAGATCTGGATCTTTAAGTAAAAGGGCCCAATGATTCTTAATAATGGCCTCCACCTGCCGATATTGGCGATGGAATCCTGAAATAAACGCTACTTGGCCAACAAAAGTTTTTTTTGGTTTGATGATTAATAGGGACTTTCTCTCCATTTTTTAGTAACTACTTTATTCAGAGTTTCTTTACAATACCCTTTCTCCAGAAATTTGGTGGTTAGAATCTCTGCTTGTTCTTCAAAGTCAGTGATTGTTGCACAATTGCGTCTCAATCACATGTATTGGCCTTTAGGAATGGCCCTTTATCCACTGCGGATGGTGGCAGCTAGTGGTTGGTACAAAACCATTTCTATCTGTGGCTTTAAAGAAAGTCTTTGTTTTAAATTTTGAATCTTTTTTCATGATGGTGAGGTCCAAATAATTCACAGTCTCAAGACTGGTTTCAGCTGTGAACTTCAAACCATATTTATTTTTGTTCATACAAACAAGAAATGTTTCTAAACTAATAGCTGTTCCTTCCCAAAACAATAACACATCATCTATGTATCTTCGATAGAAGCACAGGGATTGATTTTGGTTGGTAAAAATACTTTCATCTTCCCATTTATTAAGCACCACATTTGCCACACTAGGAGCGTATCTAGCTCCCATGGCTACACCGCCAGATTGATTGTCATACTTATGGTTTGCCCAGAAAAAATTGTTGGTCATCGCTAACTGCAAACCTTTGACCGGATACCTGATCTGGTTTTTTTTCATGGACTGCTGTTTGGTTAGAGCCCACTTGATGGCTTCTAGTGCATCAGAATGCCTAATATTGGTGTACAAGGATTCCACATCTATTGTCACCAATATAGTGGACCCAGAGGCTTGAACATCTTGCAGAGCAACTATAAGGTCGTTACTGTCTTTTAGATAGGAGGGACTCAGAGGAACTAGTCCTTTGAAGTAGCTGTCTAAGGGAAAAGGGGGCGCTAGAGATAATTTGGAATATAGTGATATGTGAACAGTGAATAAACATACAGTATTCACAACAGCAGTGACTACCACATAAGGTTAAACATTGAACATGGTTCAATGGTTACATGGTTTCATTCTGAGCGATCGCTCTCCTCATACGAGTCCCTCTCCAATGGTGTGTGATTTTATCAATGCCATAGAATTGACATAAACTGGGATCACTCCCATGGAACTTTAATCAATCAATCTCATATTATTCTTTGCTCATTTTGAATGAATTAGCTTCGTACCACTGGACTTCATTCACTTGAATATTGCAGATATTTCTGAAATTTCCTATTTACCTCACAGTAATTTAGGTCCTTATGTGGTAGTCACTGCTGTTGTGAATACTGTATGTGTATGTTTATTCACATATCACTATATTCCAAATTATCTCTAGCGCCCCCTATTCCCTTACCACCCTGTGTGGAATGTACACCCCAAACACCCCCCCCAGCCGGTAAGGCTGGCATCCGTCGTGCTCACCGTCCAGCAAAAGGGAAGAAACTGACAATCAAGGGACAACTGAGACTTGTCCCATTTGGACAGGATCTCACTTTGCAAGACTCCAGTGTGGAATTGAGCATACGGTACCGCCTCAAAAAAGGTGGCCACCATTAGACCCAGGAGTCGCATGCAGAAGCGCAACCACCTGCGGGATGCCAACAGCTTCTCCACAGTCCGAAGAGTGTGCAACCTTTCCAAGGGGAGAAAAACTCTCTCCTCCGAGGAGTCCAGAATTAAGCCCCGATATTCCAGGCGCCAGGTCGGTACCAATACCGCCTTTTGGAGGTTCAGTACCCAACTAAATTCCTGAAGGGTCTGACTGGCAATCGCCACATCCTCCTCCAATTCCGAGTCTGAAGCGGCTCTAAGGAGGTCGTCCAGGTACCCCACAATAGAAATTCTTTGCAGTCTCAGCAGAGCCAGAATCGGGGGGGCACCTTGGTGAAAACCCTTGGTGCCGACCCCAGGCCAAATGGGAGAGCCACAAATTGGTAGTGGTCGTCCTGGCTACAAAGAGCAGAAATCTCTGATGCCTGACATATGGGGACATGCAAATATGCGTCCTTGATGTCCAAGGACGCCAGAAAATACCCCGGCTGGAGAGAAGCGACCACAGAGTGGACCGACTCCATCCTGAAGCTTCATGCGTTTACAAAGGGGTTGAGGGCCTTGAGATCCAGGATCGGAAAGACCCCATCCTTATTTGGGACTACAGATTGGAGTAGATTCCCTGAAACCTTTTTGACAGCAGAACAGGTACTATCACCCCACGCCTCAGCAGGTCCCTCACTGCCACAAACAGGGAGTTTTGACGAGCTGGAAGAAGATGGTTTGGGAGGAAGAAAATGTATTTGATGGAGAAGAAAGAAATTCTATCTTGTACACTGATGAAACCACTTCGCAAACCTAACGGTTGGAAAACAGGGAGGTTGCAGATTTGTTTGCAGGCTTGTGAACCCAGTGATGCTTTTGTCCCTCAGCTGGCCCTTTGTCGGCCTGGGAACGCTTACCTGCGGGCCCAGACTGACGAAAAAACAATTGAGCGGAAAAGGAGGGCCCTGGCCTACGGCGCGGCTCCTTAACCCTTTCTGGATTGCGGGAGCAGCGTGCTCTTACCCCCCAGTGGCATTCTTAATAATGTCGTGCAGCGAAGCTCCATATAGCCAGCCTCCCTGCCTGGAAGGGCAAATCCACCAGTGCCTTCTTGGATGTCTGGTCCGTGGACAAGCATTTTAGCCAAATCAGGCGACTTAGCACCATAGCAGATACTGAGGCTCTGGAAAGGGAGCTGTATCCAAGGCTGCATCACAGACATGCTTAAGGCCATGCACCAGCTGGTCGGCCAGTTTCACGCAGACTGGGGATGCCTGTTGCTTCTCCAACTCACGGTGCAACAACTTGGCCCATTCTGTAATGCTAACCCCAGCCCTGTGAACATGGACAGGGCCACCGCCTCGGTCCTCCCATCTGCAGGGTCCTTAAAGGCAGGGGTCCCATCGACTGGAATCGTGGTTACCTTGTTTAACCTGGATACCAGGTGGGTTCACAACTGGGGGAGATGTCCATTTTTTTAGGAAACTCTCCTCAAAGGGGTAACTGACTGCCATGCATTTTGGGACCGAAAAGGCCCTCTGCAGTCATTCCCATTCTTTGTCTATAAACTTATCAAAATAAGTTATGCAAGGAAAAGCCTTAGCAGTGCGGGCCAGCCTGTGGGACTCAAAAAGGGACAGACACCTCAGTAGATGCCCCCGCCGTATCCTCCAGTTTGAGAGTTTCCCGCACTGCGGTGATAAGTGTTCCAACAAGCGCCTTTTCCTGCGCTGACCCAGAATCTTCCGCACTGTCCGAATGGTCCTGGTGCACATCCTCTGACACATCAGAACAGGGGCCCTGTGTCACAGCAAGGCCCGAGTCTGAATCAGAGCTTTCCACAGAAGATGGTGGGGGAGGGGCGTTTTCCCCCCCTTGCGCCCACCGCTTCTAACCTGGCAACAAAGGATTCCAGCACCGCCGACAAAGCGTCCACAGGTACAGGGGCACCAGTTGCCATCACAGGAATGTCTGGGGAAGAAGCACCAGCTTCTGAAGCCATGCTGACCCACGCTTACCTGACAGCCACTTAAGCACTAAAAGCAAGGTACACAAAAGGCCCACCCTCCTTGCTGCTACAGACCGAGAGGCTCCCCAGAGGACTCGCCACCCTGACCCAGGTACTGCTTAGCACTGTGGTCTGCTCCTGCACACAGACTATTCCTGAGGTGTTCTGTGCGGGTCGCGCCGTTCAGAAAGACATTTCCAGCGCTAGAGGCCAAAACCAAGCTAGGGCTACAAGAAGATGGCCGCTACAGGAAAAAAAAGAGCACCAGCTACAAGAAAATGGCAGCCAGCTGCATTAGAACCAGCGCGGCTACAAGAAAACGGCCCGGCTCATCCAAAATAACCGCCGAAATGTTCCGAGGTAAAATAAAAGGCTGCGGCGTCCCCCCACATGGCAAACCACCCACACTAAGGACACACCGCGCAACCCCCAGCTAGGACCCAGAGCCCCTCCAGGAGGACCCCTAGTCAGGTACACAGCAGGCCCAGCCCAGATGCATGGGGAGGGAAGGGACATAGAGAAGAAGAAAGGGAGAGTGAAAGACCCCCTAATCGACCACCCGAGGAATGCCCAGCTGTTCCAACCTGCCGAAACATGAGGAACCCTACTTACCCATCCTGTGGGGACTGCTGGACGCATTCCTGACAGACCCATCACTGAGCAGTATGGAGTGGCTGTCTGCCACGGCCCACTATGACTCGGACAGCAGTAGCCCGATCATATGCGTGCCCCGGAGCATAGCTCACCGGCCACCCTTGGAGCAATGGGGTATGTCGTGGCCAACCCAGCGCGTAGCTAAAGGACTGGGGAGACTACAAAAGATCTATATTATCCAGCCTGTCACCCAGCCGGCAGTTAATAGTAGATCTCGGGATCAAAAAAGAAAAAAAAATCTCCAGGAACAATGGTCCCATAGGGAGCCAGTTCCTTCTATGCTAGGCAGAAAAAAAACTGAGCTGCTAGATGCAGAGTAAGAGGTTATAGCCAGAGGGACCGCCCCCTGGGAGGTACTGTTTAGCTTTGCTATTACATGTTTTTAACGGTTTAACATATCTGCCTAGTCCTCTCCTGATAGACGGCATATAAACCCTAGTGTCAAGAATAAAGGCGCTGTGGCCATCCATGAACGAAAGAAAATAAACAACACACATTCCAAGAAAAAGCTCAGTCCACATCAATTATTTTCAGTTACCAAACGGCTAGATAAAAAATAAAATAAAATATTCCAGCGGTCTCCTTACAATTGTGTACAGACTGAATTAAAGGTGAAAAATTTGAATATCGTGCAAAAGTTTATTTCACTAATGCAACTAAAAAGGCGAAACTAATATATGAGATAGACTCATTACATGCAAACCAAGAAAGTTTAAGCCGTGATTTGTCATAATTGAGAGGATTATCGCTTACAGCTCATGAAAACCCCAAATCCATAACCTCAGAAAATTAGATTACATGCAATTAACAAGGATTGTACATAGACTATCGAACCTCTAAAAAGTATGAGCATGCATATGTACTCCGTACTTGGTTTGGGTCCCTTTTGTAGCAATTACTGCCTCAATGCGGCGTGGCATGGAAGCCATCAGCCTCTGGAACTGCTGAGGTGTTATGGAAGACCAAGATGCTCCCAATAGTGGTCAATTGTTCGGTCAGTCTCATCTTTCTCTTGGCAATGCCCCATAGATTTTCTATGGGGTTCAGGTCCGGCGAGTTTGCTGGCCAATCAAGCACAGTAATCCCACGGTCATTGAACCAGGTTTTGGTGCTTTTGGTAGTGTTTGCAGGTGCCAAGTCCCACTGGAAAATTAAGTCAGCATCCCCATAGTGCTTGTCTGCGGAAGGAAGCATGAAGTGCTCCAAAATTTCTTGCTAGATGGCTGCATTCAACCTGGACTTAATGAAGCACAATGGACCAACACCAGCAGATGACATAGCTCCCCAAATCAATACAGCCTGTGGAAACTTCACACAGGACTTCAAGCATCTTCCAGTGTGTTCCTCTCCATACTTTCTCCATATTCTGGGTCCTTGGTTTCCAAATGAGATGCAAAATTTGCTCTCATCAAAAAAAGAGGACTTTGTACCACTTCTGTGACCAGGTCTGTTTTTCTTTAGCCCAGGAAAGACGCTTCTGACATTTGTTGTTCAGGAGTGGCTTGACAAGAGGAATAGCACATTTGAAGCCCATGTCCAGGATCTGTCTATGTGTAGTGGCTCTTGATGCACTGACTCCAGCCTCAGTCCACTCCTTGTGAAAGTCCAACACTTTTGAACAGCCTTTTCCCTGACAATCCTCTCCAGGCTGCGGTCAACCCTGCTGCTTGTGCACGTTTTTCCTCCACACTTTCCCCATCCACATAACTTTCTATTAATGTGCTTTGATACAGCACTTTGGGAACATCCAACTTATTTTGCTTTCCCTCCTTATGGAGGGTGTCAATGATGGTTTTCTGCACAACTGTCAGGACAGCAGGCTTTCCCATGATTGTGATTCCTAATGAACAAGACAATTTAAAGGCTCAGGAACCCTTTGCAGGTGTTATGGCTTTACTAGCTGATTACAGCGGGACAATTTGAGCATAGAAAATTGCATCTTTTCACAATATTCAATTATGACAAATCACGGCTTGAACAATCTTGCTTTGCATGTAATGGGTCCATCTCATATTAGTTTCACCTTTTAAGTTGCATTAGTAAAATAAATGAACTTTTGCACAATATTCAAATTTTTCAAAGTTTCACCTGTATATATTACAACTTCAAGTGGTTGTTAACGTTTATACAGCGGGTAAAAAGTATTAAACACATCACCATTTTTCCAGGTAAATATATTTTTAAAGATACTATTGACATGGAATTTTAAACCAAGTCTGTAACAACCCATGCAATGCACACATACAAAGAGACCAAAACAAGCAAGTTCAGAAATTAAGTTGTGTAATAAAATGGAATAGCACAGGGGGAAAAAGTATTAAACACGCCAACTTAAAATTAATACTTAGTACAAAATCCTTTTGGTGATAATGACTGCTTCAAGACGCCCCCTGTATAGGGATAAACTAGTTGCATGCATTGCACAGGTGTGATTTTGGCCCATTTTTCTAATCTTGATGTATCTTTAGTTCTTTCCATAGAGTTTCTATTGGATTCAAGTCAGATGATTGGCTGGGCCATTCTAGCAGCTTTATTTTCTCTCATTTGAAACCAATTGGGAGTTTCCTTGGCTTTGTGTTTGGGAATATTGTCCTGCTGAAATGTCCACCCTTGTTTTATCTTCATCATTCTGGTAGATGGCAGCAGATTTTTAATAAGAATGTCTTTTTCTATTCAAACTTCCTTTAATGTAATGAAGTTTACCAGTACCGTATGCTGAAAAACAGTCCCACACCATAGATGTTTCCACGTCCAGACTTTACTGTTGGTATGGGGGTGTTTTTAGGGGGATGTGCAGTGCCATGTGACCTCCTAACATGGTATGTATTATGCCATCCAAAAAGTTCAATGTTGGTCTCATCTGACCAGACTATATTCTGCCACATGCTTGCCTAAATGTTGTGCAGCAAAATTTAAACAAGTTTCATTTTTTTTTTCCCAACAATGGAGTCTTGCGTGCATACAGGCTATGCCAGTTTAAT
This sequence comes from Rana kukunoris, assembly GCA_029574335.1. NCBI lineage: Eukaryota > Metazoa > Chordata > Amphibia > Anura > Ranidae > Rana > Rana kukunoris. Next base: position 637,758,123 of record CM056049.1, on the reverse strand, counting down.
GCATTGTTTTCTTTGAAACAATTGTACCTTACTTTTGCAGATCTTTCTAAAGATCTTCACAAGTGGTCCTTGGCTCTTTATCAACTCCAACACTTTTCACTCCTTTGTCAGGAATCTTGAGGAAAACCTAGTCGTAGCCGGTTTATGGTGAAATTATGTTCTTTCCACTTCCGGATTATGGCCCCAACAGTGCTCAACGGAACATTCAAAAGTTTAGAAATCCTTCTGTAACCAATGCCATCAGTATGGTTTTTGTAACAAAGTTGGGAAGGTCTTGAGAGAGCTCTTCGTTTTTACAGATGAGGTTTCTTGTGAAACCTTGGTAATGAGACACCTTTTTATAGGCCAACAGTTGAGACTGAACCAGCTGATATTAATTTGCACTGACAAGGGGCAGGAATGCTTTATAATTACCGATAGATTTTAGCTGGCATCTTGGCTTTCTATGCCTTTTTGCACCTCAATTTCTTCATGTTCTAAACTGTTTGTGTCATTTTATTACGCAGATTAATTTGCAAACTTATTTTAGTTTCTTTGAATGTATGGCCTGCATAGGTTGTTACCAACATGTGGTCAATAGCACCATTAGAAATACCTAGAAAAATGGTGGTATGTTCAATACTTATTTTTCCCCACTGTATATACCCAGTGAAGTGATAAATAGAACCTATGTAGGAGGATTTGTTTATCGGCAGCCCTCTTTTTCCACAACCAAAGTACGGGGAGCTTTAAGAGCCAATTGGAGGGAAGGAAACCCCTCTCCACAGAAACAGCTGAGGCTTTCAATCGCAGGCTTTGTACTGCAGCTCCCTCCCATCACATTATTTCTCTTGGTGTCAGGAAAACTTGTCAGAAGTGTCTCATTCAGATAGCAGAGGAATGAGGCAGCAAATGACGCTTCGTGCTCTAAATTGAGACAAGCACACTCTAGAGCTATGTTTTGTTTATATTTCATGTCAGAAATTTACAACCATTTCAAAGTTTGCATACCTTTTTATTTACTTAAATCCCTAATTATGTTTTCCAATTTAAATGTTAAAACCGTATTGCAACTCAGCAGCGCTCTAGCATGCCCGGATGGCTTTTAGCACTGGAATCACCAGCTGGTCGCTTCCATACTGTTTACATAGAAGTGATGTACATGGAACTTCCTGCGAGTACAGAGGCCAGGATAGAGCTGATGTGGCCATTTCCTGCCTCAAATGTAGTAATAGATCACGATTAGAAATGATTTGCATGGGGGCTAGATTAGGTCTCTGCTGACCCGATACAGACACTCTACAGAAAAAATTTAATTACTTAATTACCTTTCCAGATTAAACCCAGGCTCCAACATTAACATTGGCCGATCCTAAAGACATTTGCTTTACGAGCGTTCAATGATCAAGCAAATACAAGGGTCATTTTAGCAAACCTGAGAAAAGTCACCAGTATTCCAAAATGCATCCTTTATGACGAGACATGATTTTATGTTAAAGTTATGCTTAATACACAAAAAATAATTGAATATGGTCTAGAAAGTAGGTTATAGGTAGTCTGAAAAAGGCTCAAAGGCACACAAGTATTTGAGAATCTGGAACTAGTCAGCACCCATAATACAGCAATTGCATATGTCACACCAGTATACATAAATCTTTTCCCTACACCTCTGAATTACCATATGCCATCTACCTCTCTGGGAACCATAAACGAAAGATTGCAAGGCATATTGGTCAATCAGCTTAAAAATAAAAATTAACATTGGCTTAAATAGGTCATGCGACCATCAGACTTTTGCCGGATGACTGTGATTTTCATTTAGGCTATGCGCTTCTTGGGTAGCGGATACAGCAAAAGGACAAGCTACACAAAAAAAAAATATATCAAAATTTTAAGAATTATTGTAGGCATGTAGATTGATAAATCCATTTCACTGATGAACAACATTATCCAACAATGGGCAATTCTTAAATAGAACAGTGAAATTTTAATTGCAATGGCATGGTTCTCGTATTTGGTGATGTTGCCCAACCAGAATCCTGGCCTATTACATACCTAATTGCTGAGGGGCATGGGTCACATGGTCTCTAACAGAGCGCTGGCATGAGGCAAAGTCGATGACTTTGGTAAATGGCATATACCCATTGCCTTAAGATGCCAATTGTCAGCAAGACTAAACACAAACTCTTAAAAAGCAAAAAATATATAGTGCACCTGGCAGATACATTATTTTTATTTTTTTTAGAACCTGTAGAGTGGTCAGCACAGAAATGTGAAGAGGCCACTGTTTGGAAAGGTGAAGCCCCAAGTCTGCCATTTCTTGTATTACTACTTGCTGAAAAAAAGGATGTCTAGTTATGGGCTTCTTTTAAACATTGTTGGTTCTTATATTCTGGATGTTTACTGGCAAAATATTTGCTCAAGCTCCACAAACCAGCTGCACAAGTTATAACATGGTTTTAAACTGCCTTTGTTAGATTCTGAGTCAGGTAGTACTCAAAAGGCAAGGTCTTATCACCTCAGTATGTAAAAGGTAATGTTATAACGCTTGGGGACAGGATTAACTTTACCAGTGATATAACTTTACAATACTGTACTAGCCAAATAAAGGCTTTTTTTTGCCATTCAAGACTGATCACTAGGAACTTCACACTCAGTTTCTTCAGACACATCTCACTTCAAAGAAAGACAGGACTATGGTAAAGATGAAGAGAAAGCAAAAATGAAGAAAAAAAAAAAAAAAAAAGAAGATGGAGACAACATGACACCTAGAAGCATTTATTTTAGGCAACAAAACTTAAATATGACCATGTGTACATACAAGGTGCATAGGCAGCACTGGGCATACACTTTTAAGTGTCCACTACTTCACTGACAAAATGCTGAGTGCACACCTATTTACCTAAAATAATATTTCAAGATGAGAGACATGAACTTTAGAACAGCAAAACCTCTAAAAATCGAAGCATCTGCATTTCTGAATTTTCTTTATAAAGCTGCCTAAATTTACTATTTCTGGGGAAAAAACGTTTTTATTTTTTACATTAAAAAATCTGTCAACCAACGTTATAAAATCAAATGCTGGACTGTCTTGCTATCCAGTACAGTATTCAAACGTGCTTGAGTAAAATGACTTTATGATAGTGATATATGGTAAAAAAACAAAAAACAAAAAAAAAAAAGAACAAAAATATGTACACATATCCCATATTATATTAACTCAGAAGGAAATAGATAATTGTTGCTCTGTGAAATGTTGCTTTTGGAACCAAAGTAATTTTACTCCCCATTTGTGCAAAGGAATAGAATGAAAACACAAAAGATTGATAATTTCATAGTATGGAGTTAGAAAAAACTGTACAATTAATTCTATTCAAAAAGTGGACTTGCAGCACAATTTTACATAAGACAAAAACCAATAAATGAATGCAACATTCCTTCAACAAGCTTGTTTTTCCCTTGTCCCTGGCCGTAGCCATGTCTCTATGTACACCAGCAGAATACAATTAAAAATCTGCCAAGTAGGAGTCTATGTGCATGGAAAAATGAGACCCAAGAAAGATGGTTGTAGAGTCTCATCCTGGAACGGTAACCTCTGTCAGAGATTTACAAAAAAACAAAAACAAAAAAAAAAAAACAGTACAGTCTTGTAACCAAGGAGCCCCACTAAACATGGCTTGTAATGTGGGTAGTCCTGTTCTTTGCTCCATACAACCAGAGTGTAATTTTATTACATGGAAATGAAACTGTGTCTCAAAGAATTTGGTAAGTGTGAAAACAGTTTTTTTGCAGGTGACTTTTTTTTCATTTTATATATTTTTGATAAAAGTAAAAAGTTTTTGATGTTTGAGCAAGTTCATCTTCTGAATAGAAAAATGGAATAAGTCTTGAAGGGTGGAGCATGCCTGCTGATAGACGCTCATTTCCTTCTCTTGTGCGGCACTTTTCTTTTTACCTGTGAAAACATAATAGAGAAGGTTCATGTTCCTTTCAATTGTTTTTAGGGCATTAAGCTATCTGTACAAAACTCAAAGGCTAGGTTCACCTTAAAAAAAATTAAAAAAAAAAAGCATTTTTTTTATTTACCAGCAATAAGTGCATTTTTCTTTTATTGGGAGCCTGCAAAGCATTGTACCCATGATCAGCAGATAGTGGGTGCTATGCAGGACTCTTGCAGACACTAAGCAGTGTGCTTGTACCTCGTAAGAGCATTAATGTTACACATCGACAGGTACTTTCAATGAACTACCACAGTGCTAGTGGTAGTTCATTAGGAGCTGTCACAACAGCTGTCACAGTAGCTGTAGTTTCCCATTCACAGAACATTGTTTTTAAACATTTTGAATTGTGGCATCAGTCATAGGAAGAAGATCCCCAGTCTGCTGTCACAGCGGGAAGTCACAGGGCAGCTGCAGAACATGTTACACCATGAATAAGGGTGTAACATACGGTGAACTTATTCTGTAAGTGGACGATACACAAATCAAAATTTGTCAGATTTAAATTCGACCAGTCCCTGCTAAATCAATGTGTGGCCACAATGTTGAACAAACTTCATCTATTGATTGACTTCTGTTTAATCTCCACTCAATCGGCTCTGCGGGCAATAGACTGCAGCACTGATAGGTGTATTCTGACTGTGGGGAAGTCTTCCCGCTGTCACAATACAAAAGACACAGCAGGGAGTATTCACCCACCCACCTTGAATATGTGGATGGGCTAATCGGATATTTTTTGCCCCCCCCCCCCCCCCGTTCAACCCACTGTTAAAGTGCAAAGCCATTATTCCCAGGGTAGGGGAGAGCTTAGGATATATACTCCCTCAATATTTGACCCATTAAACAACTTCTATTGTCAGCCAAGTAGTAAGTGGTGATGTAGCAGCTGGGAAGGCGGTTACCACATTATAGCTTTCCAATGGTTGTAAATAGAGAAAGGAAAAAAAAAAAGAAAAGATATTCGTCTTTGCAAAACATTTAAATAAAAAAAAAAATTAGTCCTTGTGATGGGTTCTTTAGAATACAATTCTTTATGATACAAAATATTAGAGCCTCAAGTTGGGTGGACCAATCCACAACATCTCTTTTGGTAACATAACATTTGAAAAGCTTATGATGAGCGTTTAACATGCAAGTTTTATCCTACTTTTTAGTAAACACTGTTCATACGGTATCACAATATGAGAGTTCTTTTCAATATTCCCTGCATGGCATGTGGTTAGCAAGCCTCTATGAAGTTATCATTAACACTGTGATTTGGGATCATCAAGTCGATTAGCCGTTTGGATCCAGCTGTTTAGATCAGGGTGATCGATACAAGCCTTTGGCGGTATATACCTTTCCAAGTCATTTATATATGGTAAGCCCCCTTTTCTACCATTGGTGGTGGCACTTCTGTCAAGCAGCTGTTCCATATTTAAGATCTCCTTATGGTGAAGCCATCTTTATTTACATTTATTTGGACTTTAGTCACTTTGCACTTTCCTGTGGTGAAGTTGCCCTTATTTCCATTCGTAACTTCATGCATCTACTCAATCTATTATTATTTGCAAGCCTTTACTATATGTTGGCACACCAATAAGTTTAGTAAGGTCACGTGGTGACACTTTAAGATTTAGTCATGTATTAACCACTTAAGGACCCCCGCACGCACATATACGGCCACCCCCCCTAATAAAGTTTTAACCCCCTGATCACCGCCCTAGTTAACCCTTTCACTCCCTATTGCCAGCGTCACTAAGCGATCATTTTTCTGATCGCTGTATTAGTGTCGCTGTTCCCGCTAGGTAGCTATTTTTTTTTATTGCGATTTTTTTTTTTACTAAAGACATGTGGCTAAATACATTTTGGCCTAAATGTTTGACTAAAATTTAGTTTATTTGATTTTTTTTTTAACAAAAAGTAAAAAATAGTGTTTTTTTTTCAAAAATGTCGCTCTATTTTTGTATATAGCGCAAAAAAAAGGGATTTTTAAATACAGCTTACCTGTAAAATCCTTTTCTTGGAGTACATCACGGGACACAGAGCGGCATATTCATTACTATGTGGGTTATATGGAGTACCTTCAGGTGTGGACACTGGCAATCTTCAAACAGGAAGTCCCCTCCCTATATAACCCCCTCCCCTAGAGGGAGTCCCTCAGTTTTGTAGCAAGCAGTATGCCTCCCAAAATGGTCACCCAAAAGAGGGGTGGGAGCTCTGTGTCCCGTGATGTACTCCAAGAAAAGGATTTTACAGGTAAGCTGTATTTAAAAATCCCTTTTTCTTTCTCGTACATCACGGGACACAGAGCGGCATATTCATTACTATGTGGGATGTCCGAAAGCAATGCTTTAATGAGGGGAGGGAGACATCTTCCAAAGAAGGATTCAATTTAGAGATAAACTCAAATCATAATAATAATAATACCAACTTAGTCAAGAAAAAACTTTTTTTTTTTTTTTTTTTTTTAACCAAGGGTGTTTCTGATCCCGAGGATTTCAAACTGCAGCCTGTAGTACTGCCTGACCAAAGGCAGTATCCGCATTTCTTCTCACGTCTAGTTGATAAAACCTTGTAAACGTGTGGACTGATGACCACGTTGCCGCCTTGCATATCTGAGCCATAGAGATCTGATGGTGTGCTGCCCAAGAGGCGCCCATGGCCCTGGTAGAATGGGCCTTTACCGACAACGGAGGGGGCAACCTCTTCAATCCGTAGGCTTGAATGATTAATTGTCTAATCCATCTCGAGATGGTGGATTTTGCAGCTGCCTGCCCCTTCTTGGGGCCATCTGGTAGAACGAATAACACATCTGTTTTCCGGATCTTTTCCGTAGCTTTAAGATAGGCCTTCATGGCCCGGACAATATCCAAGGTATGCAGCAACCCCTCCTTTCTAGATGTAGGTTTTGGAAAGAAGGATGGAAGTACCAAATCCTGGTTTAAGTGAAATTTGGATATAACCTTTGGTAGAAAGGAAGGATGGGGCCGGAGAACTGCCCTGTCCTTATGCAGAACAAGATATGGTTCCTTACACGATAAGGCTGCTAATTCTGACACTCTCCTGGCCGAAACTATGGCGACCAAGAAAACCAGTTTTCTTGTCAGTAAGAGTAAAGGAATCTCAGCCAAAGGCTCAAAAGGCTGTTTCTGTAGAGTGGACAGGACAAGATTTAGGTCCCAAGGACAAACTGGTGACTTGACAGGAGGATTAATACGCAAGACCCCCTGTAAGAAGGTCTTTACCAGCGAGTGAGTGGCCAGCGGCCTCTGAAACCACACTGACAGAGCTGAGATCTGTCCTTTGATTGTGCTTAGTGCCAGGCCTTTATCCACTCCTAGCTGGAGAAAACTTAACACCCTATCAATAGTATATTTGCGGCAATTCCATCTTTTGGATTCACACCAGCCTATATAGTTCCTCCACACCCTGTAATAAATTACCCTGGAGACCGGCTTTCTAGCCTTAATCAGGGTAGGGATTACCTGCCTAGACAGACCCCTACCCCTGAGAATCAGGGATTCAGCCTCCAGGCCGTCAAATTTAGACGCTGTAATGTAGGGTGGAGGATCGGGCCTTGTGAGAGTAGGTCTGGTTGTAGAGGAAGAGTCCAAGGGTCTCCCACTGCCATATTCAGGACTAGTGAGTACCAAGCCCTCCGGGGCCAAGCTGGAGCTATTAGAATGACTGGCTTGTGCTCCACTCTGATCTTGCGCAACAGGCGGGGGAGTAACTGTAGTGGAGGGAATGCATATAGAAGTTTGAATTGATGCCAAGGGCAAACCAACGCATCGGTTCCGCAGGCCATAGGATCCCTCGCTCGCGACACGAACCTGTCTAGTTTCTTGTTGAACCTGGATGCCATTATATCTACGTCTGGCGTTCCCCACCTCTGGCAGATTGTCTGAAAGACCTGGGGATGCAGAGACCACTCCCCTGGCAACAGACTCTGGCGACTTAAGAAGTCTGCCTGCAGGTTGTCCACTCCGGGAATGAATATCGCTGAAATGCAGGGTACATGAACCTCTGCCCATTGAAAAATCAAGTTCACTTCCCTTTGAGCGGCCTGGCTCCTGGTTCCCCCTTGGTGGTTTATGTATGCCACCGCCGTGGCATTGTCTGACTGGATTCTCACCGGGAACCCCTTTAATCTGGAGGTCCACGCCAACAGGGCTAGGCGAGCAGCTCTGATTTCCAAGATATTGATGGGGAGCTGCCTCTCTGCTTTCACCCAAGTTCCCTGGCGGGAGAACCCCTCGAAGACCGCCCCCCAGCCTGCCAGGCTGGCGTCTGTGGTAACTACCTTCCAGACAACAGGGCTGAAGGATCTTCCCTTTAGAAGGTTCTGAGGGTTCAACCACCAGGCCAGGCTTTGTCGGACTCTTGATGATAGCGTCAAAGGGGACTCTAAGGCATGTGCCCTCTTGCCCCAGGCTGCTAGAATGGCTGCCTGTAGGACGCGAGTGTGGATCTGAGCGTATGGTACTGCCTCGAATGTGGCCACTAGCTTGCCTAGTAATCGCATACACAGGCGAATAGTTGGTCTTTTCTTGTTTACAACCAACTGAACCAACCCCTTGATCGCCTTGATCTTTACAAGGGGCAAGAACACCTTTTGATGTTCTGTGTCTAACCTCATGCCGAGGTATTCCAACTGCTTTGTAGGCTGGAATGCTGACTTTCCCTGGTTTAGGACCCAGCCGAATTCTTCGAGGTACCGAACCGTGAGGTTTACTGCCTTTTGCAGACCCGTCCGTGAGTGATCTATGATTAAAAGGTCGTCCAAGTATGCTAGGACTGTGACTCCTTGGATCCTTAAATTGGCCAGAACCGGGGCTAGAATCTTCGTGAATACCCGGGGGGCCGTGGCCAGCCCGAAAGGGAGCGCCCTGAATTGGAAGTGTCGCTGCCCCACCGCGAAGCGTAAAAACCTTTGATGCGCCTGAAAGATTGGTACATGAAGGTAAGCATCTTTTATGTCTATGGAGGCCAGAAAATCGTCTTTCTGAAGCGCGGCGGCTGCTGACCGGATGGATTCCATCCGGAAGGAACGCACCCTTAGATAACCGTTTAACCTCTTTAGGTCCAAGATTGGCCTGACATCGCCGTTGGGCTTTGGTATGACAAAGAGATTGGAATAGAAACCTAGGCCTTGCTCTTGGGCTGGCACTTCTATAATTACGTCCTGGCAAAGCAGGTGATCCAAAGCTGCCAGCATTGAGGCCTTCCTTGCTGGATCCCTTGGTAGCCTTGATTCTTGAAAATGAGGCGGAGGATATCTTAGAAACTCCAGTCTGTAACCTGTGGTTACAGATGCCCGGACCCAATTGTCGGGGATCTTGGCTTCCCAAACTTCTGAGAAGAGACGAAGCCTTCCCCCCACCCTTGAGAGTGGGGGCGCCCCTTCATAATGCAGACTTAGGGGCTGTCTTTGATGGCTTGCGATACCACGGCTTCTTACCCCCAGGGGTCTGTCCTTGCGATCTACTGATAACGTTGGATCGTGCAGGCGGCCGTCGATACTGCCTGGAATTAGAGGGCCCCGAGACAGGAAAAAAACTGCCTCCTAAATGTAGGAGCCCGGAATGTCTTTTTGACCGGTAAAAGGGTACTCTTGCCATTTGAAATAGTCTGAATATATTTATCCAGATCTTCTCCGAAGAGTCGTCCTCCATGGAAGGGAAATCCTGCCAGAAGCTTTTTGCATGGGGGCTCCGCCGCCCAGTTCTTCAACCATAAGAGCCTTCTCATGTGCACCAAACATAGTGATAAACGAGAAGCCTGCTGGATGGAATCTTTTATAGCATCTACCGCGAAACACAGAGCTCTGGGAATGTCAGCAAACTCCTCTGCTTGTTGGGTAGGCATGTCCTTTAACATCTCTTTTGTCTGGTCTTTTAATGCCTGACAAACTCCAATTGCAGCTACCGCTGGCTGCACCACTGCTCCTGCCGTAGCAAAGGATGCTTTTAAAAGTGTCTCTAATCTTTTATCAACCGGATCTTTAAACATATGTATGTTTTCCACCGGGCAAGTTAGTGATTTATTCACACATGAGATGGCTGCATCCACTATTGGGAGCCTCCACTTCTTGGAGAATTTTTCCTCCATGGGATAAATGACCGCAAATCTTTTCGGTGGCAGAAAAATCCTGTCCGGCCGTACCCAATCCCGAAAGATCAATTCCTCCAAGAGAGGATGGACCGGAAAAACTGCGTTGCTTAACGGGGCTTTCAAAGAGCCCAGAGAGGATACCGGAGGAACCTGAGGTTCTGGCAATGGTAAACTAAATGCCGAGCGGACCATGTCCGTCAAAGACTGTACCCACAGTCTCTCTGTCTGGGAGTCTGAAAATGGTTCCTCAGAGGTAGACCCCTCCATCCCTGAACCCTCTTGGTTCAGGTCCAGTTGATCCTCCTGTGATTCTAATTCCTCCGGAGAGAGAATCTCAGCATCTGAGGATACACCCCCTAGTGATGGGGATCTAACCCGTTTCTTACCAGGAATAGCTCTAGCGATCAATGCCGCTATTCTCTCTTCTAGCCCCCCTAGGGATACGGCTAGCATCTCCTCTGTGATAAACACAGGGCTGGGCTGATCTGGGCCAGCCTCCGCACCAGATCCCCCTAATGGCTCATCCAAGGCGCTCCTTAAATTAATAAGCTGCGGGGAAAGAATCGGCATATCAGAATCAGAAAGGGAACCCTTTTGTTTTTTGGTCTTTTTTGTACCCTTTGACCCCGAACCCTTGGAGGCCATAATACAAAATCGAGGGACTCCGCCCGCACAACAGACTGTAGTGGGCAGGAGTACAAATTTCAGAGTTTAGGGGAGAATAGATCACTTAGTGTCCCCAAAAACTGATGGGCCCGTATGTTGGTTTTTTTTTTTTTTTTTTTTTTTAAATAATTATATATTATATATTTTCCTTGACAACATACAGTGACCCCTTTAAGTTTGCCAGCCTCCAACCTGCTGCAAAATAAGGGGGATTCTTGGCTTAACAATAAAGGCATTGGAACAAAGTCCACATGTACTACCCCTCTTCCACCACCGGGAGTCACTGTTCTGCCGCTCTGCGTCCTCTCCTTGAAAGATCAGCCTCAGACTGAGTACTGACAAAGCCTGCTGTCTATAACAGCACAAAGGCGCGCCCCTGTATGACGCCGCAGGCCCGCCCCCCCCCCGCCCTCCTGTCTGAACGGCGCGAAAAACGTCAATAAGACGTGCGCGCGCACGCGCGCGCGCGTATGCCGGAAACAGGAGGAACATGGAGGAGCCGCGCTGCTGGAGATCCAGGCACGCAGAAACAGGCGGCAGATTCAAACCCCCGGCCAGGTAGGACTCTCTCAAGGCCCCTAGGGATCCTTACTAGCCCTAGGAAGAAACAGCAGGTTAGCTAGCAACACATATTTAAACAGGGGGGCCTAGTGATGGGGGGAGAAAGGGTGTCATCCTGTCTTTTAGACATAGTGATCACGGTTGCCCATGCAGAGCATACTTAGGCTATCCCCCCTTTTAGGTTACCCCGGGGAGCCTGCTGTCGAACCAAGTCCCGCAGGCTCCCCCTTACCTGCTCCATGCTGCAGGATGTTTGACCAGCAAACTGATCCAATCTTCTCCCATCTCCGTGGGTAGCGTAGTAGACCTTCAGGCCCTGGGGTCCTATGAAGGTACCCACTGTCCTGGACCTATATAGCACCCTGGCAAACAGGAACTTTATGGTTTTGCAAACTCCAAGTCCTGGGCCCAGGGTCCAGCCCTCCAAAGAGGAGCATTATAGGCAAAACCCCACGGTTTGGGGCCCGGGTACTGTCCACTTTGGCACTGAGGCTCCTTGGACAGATCCGGTTAGCCCGCCCTTAATCCCAAGGATGTGGAGCAAAGCTATTCCGTGACCAACACCTAAGACACTGGCGAAAAAACTGAGGGACTCCCTCTAGGGGAGGGGGTTATATAGGGAGGGGACTTCCTGTTTGAAGATTGCCAGTGTCCACACCTGAAGGTACTCCATATAACCCACATAGTAATGAATATGCCGCTCTGTGTCCCGTGATGTACGAGAAAGAAATAAAAATCGCAGAGGTGATCAAATACCACCAAAAGAAAGCTCTATTTGTGGGAAGAAAAGGACGCAAATTTTGTTTGGGAACCACGTCGCACGACCGCGCAATTGTCTGTTAAAGCGACGCAGTGCCGAATCGCAAAAACACCTTGGGTCATTTACCAGCGTATTGGTCCGGGTCTTAAGTGGTTAATATATGTAGATTTGGTTTGTCATCTTTAGATGTGGGTTCTTTCCATATCTTTACACAGGTATTAGTGCTACACTGTTCCAATTTACAGACTCAAGTAGAATATGTTAAAGTTGGCTTACTACTACTTCATTGATAGGGACTTATTATATAAAGCAGAACTTAAAAGGAAAATTCCGCTTTATATACTAATTTGCGTGAACTCTCAGGTACCCTCACCCACTTCCACTGCAAACACACAGGACATTCCAGTGAACCTTCTGGGACATGTCACAGGAAGCTGTAGGAACATTAACAGTGCAGCATTGCTGGTGCATGTGCTGTAGGAAGCCAGTTGTAAATGTAGCTGGCTAAAAACATGCCATCTTTGTAGACTGAAAGAACCAGACCAAGTGAGGACAGCACAGGATGCATCTTTTTTTTTTTTAAAGAAGTCAACAGCTACAGCATTTTAGAAAGCTGCCGACTGCTTCGAATTTGTTTAAACCTGAAGAGCCACTTTAAGCAAGCCATAGGATGGATAGTAAAGAAAACAAAAAATTCAGTCAGTAGACGGGTAGTTCAATTTTTATATGGTTAGTGTGCTACTCTGACAGTACATTTTTTTTTATTAACAAAAGATTTTCCTATTTATAGTACACATTAGAAAAAAAAATAGGTGACGGTGCACGAGCAGTAGGGGTCGTAGGAGAAACCAATTGGAAAAATGTTAAAAATTCACTGGAACATTTCTGATGCAATGATTGGGCTATTGAATGTTTGATCAAAAGATAATTTTGATTTTTCCTTGTTTTGTTCATTTTTCTTCTGGTCTATACCCAGTTCGCGAATCAGCCCGTGAACTCCCTAAAAATGCCATAAAACTATCCTTTATTTTGTAAACGCTATAACTTTTGAGCAAACCAATCAAACGCTTATTGCGATTTTTTTTCCAAACCGTGAGTTTTTTGATCCGTTGCACCACTAGAGTTCATATTGTATTTGAAGTTTGGCGCTTTCTACAGTTTGCACAATCCTTCTGTTTAATCTGTGGGGTCGAATTTCTATTTAGAGCCACATTCAAGGAAGCTTGCTTCACGCCTATGGATCTAAACCCGATTCATGAAATTTGAAGAGGGGGACACATCTGCAGTGTTTACTCATCTCTCTTCAAAGCCCCATGTCCCTTAGCGGTCTGCTGCTCCATTCTTCTGTTATCAGCATAACTTCTGACAAGTTCGACGGCAATTAAGATAAAAGCAGCTTGAGTTTTGTGTTGGGTAGGATGCTATAAATATATTAGCAGAGTGCTTAACTATTCAATGAACAGCTCTAAAAGTCTATGAGGAGAGGGTGTGTGTGCGCATTTCCTCCAATCCGCCATCTTGGCTGTATGCCCAGACTTTACTGCAGAGCTGAACAGGAAGATAAAAATCTCCCAACATGATCTGAACTTTCTAAAGAATATATAAAGTTGAAGACGTAAAACTTATGTAGAGAGATTGGTTTCATCCGTGTGCATCATCTTAAGCCGTTCACTTCACTGGGTATATGTGAGGGTTTACATCCACTTTAACCACTAGCCGACCAGCCGCCACAGTTATACAGCGGCAGGTACGCTCGGCTGCGCAAGATCACGTAGCCGACATTGTGCCCGGCGGGCGCAACCACCGCCGGGCACCCGCTCGTTACAGAGCAAGAACCTGGGAGCTGTATGTGTATACAATGTATGAACAGCGATTTGTCATTTCCCCAAGTCAGTCCCCCCCCTTCAGTTAGAACACACACAGGGAACATAATTAACCCCTTCCTCGCCCCTAGTGCTAACCCCTTCCTTGCTAGTGGCATTTTTATAGTAATCAATGCATTTTTATAGCACAGATTGCTATAAAAATGCCAATGGTCCCAAAAATGTGTCAAAAGTGTCCGAAGTATCCACCATAAGGTCGCAGTAATGGTAAAAAAATCGCTGATCGCCGCCATTACTAGTAAAAAAATAAATAAAAATGCCATAAAACTATCCCCTATTTTGTAAACCAATCGCTTATTGCGATTTTTTTTTTTAAATATGTAGAAGAATACGTATCGGCCTAAACTGAGGACAGCAATTGTTTATATATTTTTGGGGAAATTACAGCAAAAAGTAAAAAATATTCATTATTTTTCTTCAAAATTGTCGCTCTATTTGTTTATAGCGCAAAAAATAAAAACCGCCGAGGTGATCAAATACCACCAAAAGAAAGCTCTATTTGTGGCGGAAAAAAAAAAAAGGACGTCATTTTTGTTTGGGAGCCACGTCACAGGACCGCACAATTGTCAGTTAAAGCGACGCAGTGCCGAATCGCAAAAAGGGACCAGCAATATGGTCCGGGGCTGAAGTGGTTAAACTTAACATTTGCAATTGTAATCATAGGAACATCAAACTGCATGGAAATGGTCTTACAGTATTTATCTTTGGTATTCAGGTCTTTCTTACTTCCTCCTTTTCTCCTCAGACAGTCCTCTCCTTTGTTTTGTCTGGACCATATGCACTGTGGGGCACACGATTACCCCAAAAACAGTGACCACTTTTCTCAATTTAACCACTTAAGGACCAGACCAATATGCTGCTAAAAGCCCAGAGGCATTTTTACAATTCGGCACTGCGTCGCTTTGACAATTGCGCGGTCGTGCGACGTGGCTCCCAAACAAAATTTGCGTCCTTTTCTTCCCACAAATAGAGCTTTCTTTTGATGTTATTTGATCACCTCTATGATTTTTGTTTTTAGCGCTATATACAAAAATAGAGCGACATTTTTGAAAAAAAAATCAATATTTTTTACTTTTTGTTATAAGAAAATTCGAATAAACAAAATTTTAGACAAACATTTAGGCCAAAATGTATTCAGCCACTTGTCTTTAGTACAAAAACAAAAAACAAAACGCAGTAAAAAGAAAAAAAAATAGCTACCTAGTGGCAACAGCGACACTAATACAGCGATCAGAAAAATGATCGCTTAGTGACACTGGCAATAGAGAGTGAAAGGGTTAACTAGGGCGGTTAAAACTTTATTGGGGGGGGTACAGGGCTACCATGCAGTGATCAGTACATATATGATCACTGCATTCAGTGACACGGGGGTTAATGTGCCTGTGTGTACTGGTGTCAGTGTAGTGTTGTGCAGACTCACTGTGTGATGTCTTCTCTCCTCAGCGGCGGTTGAAAATACCACCGAGGAGAGATTACATCACTTCCCCCTTCCTGTGTTTACACAGGCAGAGGAAGTGACACGCGTAGGATGACGCGCATTGGCTAGGAGCGATCCGGAGGGGGCGGACAAAAACGCCACACCCTCATCTCGGATCGATCGGACAGCCACGGGGACCACCGCAAGTACCGGGGGGTGGTCCCAATCGCCAATGTGCCTGTACGTGCCATTCTGTCGACGTATATGTACATGCGGCGGTCCTTAAGTGGTTAAAGCAGAACTCCATTTTTAAAACTTTGGCCAGCTTAATTTAGGGTTAAAAATTGTAACTGAACTCCAGGTATTAATAAATAAGCCAATTACAAGACTGAAGACTCGTAATAGACAAAAAAGAACAAAAATATATGTATACGAGCTATTCATAATATTTTCTAGGGGTAGAAGCAAATGTGTTCAGGCGATTTTAGATTACAGTGAAACCTCGGATTGCGAGTAACGCATTTAACGAGCGTTTCGCAATACAAGCATTTTTTAAATCCTGACTTGGTTTGCACAACGCCAAAGTGATGTGCAATTCCGCATTTGGCCAGACGAGTGGGGGCGCTGAAGCCGAGCCGTTCGGAAATACTCCGTTCCCTTTCCAAGTATTTCCAAGGCCCCGCGGCGCCCCCCACCTCTGGCTCCACGTGGTATTACATGTCATTGAAGTCAATGGGGAACTAATTATTTTAGTTTCCATTGACTTCTATGGGGAAACTCGCTTTGATATACGAGTACTTTGGATTACGAGCATTCTCCTGGAACAAATTATGCTCGTAATCCAAGGTTCCACTGTATACAATTAGCCATAAGTCTTCTTTGCTTTACTCTGAAATACCCAAGGCATGCGGGTATACAAAACGACGGCTTTTAATACCATCCCTTTTCAAGAGGATTATTATCTGTATGTACAAAAGAAAGATCGCGCTAATACAAATGTGAACTGATAAGTGCTTGTTAAACAATATCATAGGAATGAGTGAAATAAAGTTCATGTGTGAATCACAAAATAAACAATTCATAAACTGAAGTGAAAAAGTTGATAACAGAAGGTGATCCCACAAGTAGCAATAAATCAACTGGAAAAAGGTGCTGGGACAGATGAGACCTCCACCGAAATCACAAGAAGCCTCTTACCAAAAATCAATGATCTCTTAGTGATAGGAGATCATATAAAGCATGATACGGCCTCTCTATTATCTGTATGCATGTAAACAAGTGGTACCCACTTTACAATCTAATCCATCAGCTGTTTAAAATACACTTCAGTTTAAAAAAGAATGTGTAGCCAAAACAGCACTGTTGTGGAGTTGCAAATTTCAGAAATTTCTAACCACTTGCCTGACAGCTGATGTATACAAAGTACAGTGACGCATGACTGCCATGGGAATGTCAATCTCTGCTTTGGAGATTTACTTTTTTTGATCTAAAAGCTTTTCAATCGAAAGCAGTGTTTGTTTATAACCATGCTCCGCTGAATGGTTTATATTCGACAATGGTTTCAGTAAAAAGAAAAAAAGCAAGGATGGGTTATTATAGCCTAACACTATTTGTTTTACTAGGCTCATAAAATGTTACTCAAGTCACAACACTCTTACTTTGTGTATTTCCCCTTGATTTACGCAGAACAGTATGGGATTGGCTACAGATTTGGGCTGGTTCTCAATATACATCACTGTTAGACTGCATTAAGAAACACAGGAGTTAAAAAGCTGAACATATTTAGACTAACAAAAAGCTACAAAACTGCACCTGTAAGTAACCTGTCATCTCTAGCTGTGTTTCTTCCGATTCCTGGCTGCTTGAGATTGCACTAATTAGATCTGCACCATTAGAAACCTCTCCCGAACTGCAATCTAACTCCAAAAGAGAATCTCCTTCACTGCCCAGGTTCATGCTGCTGGAAGAATTGTAACATGCAGTTAAAACTGAAAATATTGCTTTCGTTACAAACTAGTATGACAATCCTTCTTGGTTGAATACACCATGGGTTCAGCAGGTTTTGTGACTGCGCAGTTTTATATCTTGTATCACGAGTACAGCAATGCATCTATGATGGACAGTAAGGCATAATTATATATGAACTGTATAAAACCTAAAAAGTGCTGTGTGCTTTAGATTCTGAATCTCATCGACATGACCAATGAAAGATCGATATAGCGGCAAAGTTTTATTTGCTATTCACAAAATAGGCAGCGGTGTTCATCAATGCAGCTACATTCTTGTTCTCCCCATTTACAGGCTTTGAAAGACGCAGAAAATTACATTTTAACAGCAGAGTGTTACATAAAAGCAGAAAGAGCATTGCCGATTGAGTACCAGTAGAGCTGTGCTTCAATAATGAATTGTAATGGCAATAGACTGTAAAAAAATGTCAAACGGTGCAAAAACTATCAATAGAAAACCCCATTGTGCATGGCTTGCAATTACCACATGTCTGGATTTATACAGGCCCCTTTTAGGACCAATAATAGTAATCATGTGATACCAGATTACCATTAACAATGATTTGCTGACAGTGGTCAGACAATGCACCCACAATCCACTGACCATGGGTGTGATGCTTTTCAGGCTTCTTTAGGGAAAAAAAAGTTAATTTTTTTTCCCTTAGAAAGGTGAACTTGGTCTGTAATAGTGGATATTTCAGATGGGTTCAAAGTGTGGTCTTTGAAGCGCCGCAAGAACCAAAATTCAGGTCCCAGCATCACAGGGAAATTGGGAACCACAAACACCCTATAGACCGGTCCTAATCAATGAATAAGAGGCCACTAGTCTCCGGAACAGGATCGCAACAACATGGATCCATCCCTTAATAGTGCTGAGGGCCAAACGCTGGACCTAGTCAAATTGTATGAAAGTGAATTTGTCAGATATACGCAAGTTATGCTGCTGCCTTCAGGTAAATGGACATCAGCAAAAAATAAATAAAAAAACGGAATCCTTCATGCAGTCACAACCGTTCCCAGCTAAGCTTTAGTTTTGTAGCACGCAACAGGAATACAAGCAAGAGACAAGAGATCGGTGTCCTGTGATGTACAGGTAAACAAAAAAATACTAATTTCATAATTGTACATCACAGGACACTGTAGGGATCAGAGCGATTCCAATTGGTCAAAGCTCTCACATGCCGGCACTGACAATTCAGAGTAACTCTGATCTGTCCCAGCCTCCCGATAAGGGAAGGCGGGGAAGAAAAGCAGGGATTTCAACTTTCCAGACCACTACACCAGCTGCGTGCGCACTGAGGTTAAGTGCATTTAATTTTTTCTGAAAGGGTGAATAACTCTTTAAAAGAAAGTTGCATTCTCCAATGAGATGGCAGATCAGGGTCTGAAAAGCACAACACATGGAACCAAGTTACTGGAGGTCACCATCAGGCAGGCCCCACAGTACAGCCTTCCAAAGCTAGGCTGTCCCACTGACCTAGTAAGAAATTTTGAATAAAAATAAAGTTAGACCAACTATCCTCCAAGGACACTATATAAAAAAAAAAAAAAAAAAAAAAAAAAAAAAAAAACACGAGGATGGTGTTGGTAAAAATGGTTATACTAAACTGGCCTACATTTTGATTGCATCTAATGTGCCGGTAGGCAACAATGTAACCCCTAAGATGACGACTTCCTGTGTCCTTAGTAGACAAAAAAAAAAAATGAATGTGCTTTACCGCTGTCTAGCATAACAGACCAAAGTTACTGCACACTATCCTGCTGCCCGGCAAACACAGACCAACAGACTTCTGTCTATTAGGTCTAAGTTACTACACACTGACACCATTTACACGGCTTTACTGAATCTTAGATTTGCCATACACTAAAATCTCAAGCAGAGAATGACAGTCTTGTCCTCATTCACATAACCCAAATCTATTGCAATCATCTTGCCGACATGGTCAAAACGTGCTACAAAACACATTATTGCTTTTTTTCTTACACGGTGCAAAGGCTTCTAATCAAAAGCCATGGCTGAAATTGTTGCGTTATCTACAACCATCAGTTTATGTATGGTCATCCTAGGGGCAATTCTGTGAAATGTGCTTAATATAAATATACATAATGTAATACTGAGAAATATTTCACAGCTCACCTTTGCAAATCAATCTGCCTTTGTGCTGTCTTTTTGGCTGCTTGATCGTGTTTTGGTACTTTTGCGTTGCCCACCTCATTTCCTGTTGGGCTATCTTGATTGGCTGATGCTCTCTTGCGTCCTCTACCCGATGGCTTGCTTGGGTCATCATTTTTTGCTGCGCTACCCTGAGATGCAGACTTTGGAGGTCTCCCCCTTCTAGGCTTTGGTGGAGGTGCTTGGATTACATCATCTGGTTTCTTCTCTTCCGAATCCTTCTGAATATTTTCGGTACCCGGTGATGGCGCCGACCTTTTTTTTCCTCGCTCTGAACCAAGATTAGGTGTTGTAGATGGATCTGAATTTACCTCCTGAAAAGATAGGCTGCTAGTTAAACATGCTACACATCTTTCAAAAGTATAAAAATACAGTTTCCTTAAAGGGGTGTTCCAGCCGCAATTATTATTTTTTTTAAAGTCAGCAGCTACTAACAGTGTAGCTGCTGACTTTAAATAGGGACACTTACCTTGTCCTACTTGCCCGCGCTGATGGGGCCCCCCCCCCCCGATGCCGGTCCCACGTTCGATCCAGGTCCCGCGCCGCCATCCACACTATGGGAAACAGGCAGTGAAACCGTACGGCTTCACTGCCCATTTCCTACTGCGCCTGCGTGAGTCTCACGCTGGCTTGTGAATGGGCGGCTGCTCTCTGAGAACACACACAGTTCCCAGAAAGCAGCGCGCCCCATTCACAAGCAGAAGAAGAAGAAATGAC
The DNA here is from genome assembly GCA_029574335.1 of Rana kukunoris. NCBI lineage: Eukaryota > Metazoa > Chordata > Amphibia > Anura > Ranidae > Rana > Rana kukunoris. Next base: position 637,737,867 of record CM056049.1, on the reverse strand, counting down.
ACTGCGGTGTGGAAGAGGCAGATTACGGACTTCTGCATAGCAACAGGTATTTCGGGTGAGTATTTTTTTTTTTCACGTTTTTATTTAATTTTTTTTAAGCAAGATGAGCAATTGTTGTTTTCCTGGGTGGAACTCCGCTTTAAAGATAAACTCCAGATCCCACAGATGTGGTTTTACCAGCCCATGACAGGACGATGAAGGGGAAACAAGAGATTGATGAGGTCACCTTTCTGCTCTCTCTATTTCATTTGTATTATTTTACATCTTCTTGGAGATCAAAGTTTATAGTAATAATATGTATATAATAAATGAACAAGCAGGACTGTCCCTTACATACTCTATTATAGTATTACAGACAAATTATCTTTTTTCAGTTTCTCACCTGGGATTCTACCCCCACTCCTTTATTTAGCAGAAGAGGGCATACTGTACCAACACCACATCTTGCCCCTAGTGCGCGCGCACACACACACACACATTTGTATCATGCCCCAAACACACACAGAGCGCACTAGCCAGTTTTTTTTTTAGATGTGCACTAGGTGCTCAGTGATTAGCCTCCACACTATCCCTTCAAGTTGTCATTCTCAAGATTATGTGCAGTAAAACCCTAGATGAAAATTTTTATTATTTTCTAAGCATTAACTTCTCAGTGACCATCAAATGCACATTACAGTGACCCCGCTGCTTTACTAAAGTTGTCCGGGAAACCCCCCCCCCCGCTGCTGTCAATCACAGCCAGTGAGTCAATGAGAAGCGAGGGGTTGGGGCCAAGCCACGGCTCTGAATGGACCCGCAGAGCAGTGGATTGGGAGTGAGCCTGCTTGGGTGCCCCCATAGCAACAGTTTCCCCCAGGGGCACTTGGCAGGTAGGAGGGGCCAGGAAAGCCAGTGGGGGACACGAAAAGAGAAGGAATAGGGGTGCACTTTGGAAACAAAAACTAAACAGAGAAGGTAAGTATAACATGTTTGTTATTTTTCATAAAAAAAAAAAAAAAATCTGCTTTTATCAAAAAACACCCCACATTGTGAACAAGAGAAATGGATTTTAAACATTAAAGGGTCACTAAAGGAATTTTTTATTTTTTTTGCTGAAATGACTGTTTACAGGGTATAAAGACATAAAAGTTAACGGATCCTTTTTTTAAAGGATTAAAAATAGATAAAAATCAATCATATAATGTGCCTGCAGGTTAGTTTCACTTTTGAACTGGCTTCATGTTTCTGCAAAGTAGAAATAGACACACAGAACAAAAAACAAACAAATCCAGGGCAGTGTTTTGTTTTTAAAATGAATCTGATTGGTTCTGGGAAGTTTTACACACACAGTAATGACAGCTTAAACCATTGTGAGAAAGCTCCCAGCACTGTGGTTAAAAATAAACAGACAAGCAGGAAGTGTGGAGAACAGAGCAGGATTACAGCAACTTCAAAGCAAAAACGAACAATAAGGACATGAAACCAGTACTGCAGTAAGGTAAAGGAAGCCATTTAGTGATCCTTTAAGAGTACGTGCAATACAATGATCCTATTCACATACATAACTAAAAGATTCCCTTATTGGTCAGCAAGGATAAAATTACATTACAATATGATATTGGTACACCATTTAAAGCCTGTCTCTACAGGTTTGGTTTGCTTCGAGCAGCTTCTGCATTCCAATACAAGTCTATGGAAAACCAAAAGCACTTAAAGTAGGTCAAATGAAGTTCAGAAGGTAGTAAACTGCAGGTCAAATGCACTAGTCCATGAATTCTTAATGACCTCAAAAGCATCTTAACCACTTTGCCGACCCGCCACACACAGATGTACTTCGACACAATGGCATGGGCAGGCACGTTGGTGTACATATACGTCCCTTTAAATTTTCCACCCACCGCGTGCCTTGTGAGCCTGCTCGCAGGTACCGGGAACTTGATGTTCCCGGGCGGCCCGCAGAGGCAGAACAGGGGGGATGCCTTTGTAAACAAGACATTCTCCTAGTCTGCCTAGTGACACCGTCACTGATGGCTGTTCCCCATGAATGGTCAGTTAAAGTGAATCACAAGAGTGTCCTGGTCTTTGACCAGTAAAACGGTCCGGGGCTTAAGTGGTTAAACTGACATACTAATGGCAAACACAAATGCAAAGGCCTAACACCACATGCCCTTACAAAGCTGTAATTGCAATTCTAGGCTGCCTAGCAATAAAGAAGATTAATATTTATATATATATATATATATTTTTTTTTAAGACGAAGCACAGCGGATATGTAAAAATAAAAAACAGAAATTATGAATTTACCTTGGTCTTAACAGAATCCACTTTAACTGGAGTTACAGAAATTCGAACCGGATTTTCTTCATTTTCGCTGACCCCAATTTCAGACACCTCAGAACTCTCAACCCTAAATAATAATAAAAAAAAAAAAGTTACATGATACGATGTTTGTAATTTTGAGTCTTATGACTAACCTAGATAGAGAGATGGAGAGATATCCATCTATAATGAGCCTAGCCCACCTGCATGCTTAAAGTGGACGGTCAGGCAAGACTGGTGGAATAAATTTGCACTAAAAGGATATCTTTATTCTCCAAAATAATTCACATACCCACTTTATAATTGTTCTTGAATCTGCTTTTCAGTAAATAATTTCCTAGTGTTTTCATGCCTCCATGTAAAAGACTTCATAAACTGCAGAATCTCTCCTTTTCACCCTTATTTCCATTTGTTTGAAAGTAGTAGCAGTAAATATGGTCATGTGCATTGTTCTATTCACATCCCTGAAGTCCATAATCCCAAACCCATGGTGGGAGCAAGCAAGAAGGTGGCTATGCTCCTACAAACAGTGGGCCCATAGATAATGAATGTAGCCACGCTATTACAGGAAGTCGGAACACATAATCAAAAAGAAAGGGATTTAAAGGAGGCTGGGGCAAAAAAAAAAAAATGGAAGCAAATGTTAGTTAAAGGAGATATTTCTTGCACCTACAGGTAAGCCTTAATCTAGGCTTACCTGTAGGTGCAAGTTGTCTGGTTGGGTTTACAACCACTTTAACACAGAGCTGAACTCTCAAACACAGACGATGGCTTGATTCTCACAGCCCTGTGAGCAGAGAGATGCTGTCTATCACTGGCTCTCTGCTCTGCCTCCCTGCACTCACTGGAGCGCTGAGCAGTGAAAAGGGCAGGAATGGCTGGCTCAGGCTCTCAGCAGCTTGCTAAGAACTGGTCCAGGCATGTAGGTGGATTCCATCCATATGGATGAGATCCTACCCGAGACTAAACCGGCTCTGACTTGAGCCCGCTGTCTGCTGAAAACGGGTCAGAGGAGTGCAGAGCGAACTGATCCACAGGAGTAGTACAGCCAAACAAGCTTTGGCTTGTACTTCAAGAATAAATCCTTAAATAATATTTACTGTCACTTTAAAAGTGGTATTAGAATCGGATTTTCCCTAGATCAACTTTATCTATAAACTGGCCCAATCAGAACATTTTAAGGGCCCCTTCTCTGTGTGGACCGGTTATGTAAAAGGGCCCAGAGGTCCCAGGGCCCTGGAAGGCAACCATCTGGGGCCAACATCTTGAGCTGGCTATCTCTGATCCCAACCTCACCCTTGAGGGGTCAATAAGGCGAAATATATTGGGCAATACCATCTTGGTTGTGATCTTTCGTCATACTCTGCTATCTGTACATACACGGGACTCCCAGCGACCCGAACAATATGTGCTTAGACCTATGTGTTTTTAATTAATCACCTGGTTTTGTAATGTATCTATGATATACTTTTAATAAATTATTAATAAATAAAAGTGGTATTAACCGCTTGCCGACCAGCCCCCGCAGTTATACGGCGGCAGGTCGGCTCTGCTGGGCGACATCATGTAGCTATACGTCACCTCGCCCAGCAGCCAATAGGGGTGCAATCGCAGCCGGGCACCCGCAATCTCTCTTTACAGAGTGAGGATTCGGGAGCTATGTGTGTAAACACACAGCTCCCGGTCCTGTCAGGGGGAGAAATGCCTGAATGATCAGCGATCAGTCATTTCCCCTAGTGAGTCTAGCCCCCCCCCCCCCCCCCCTACAGTTACACACGCAGGGAACATACTTACCCCCTTCCCCGCCCCCCTAGTGTTAACCTCATCCCTGCCAGTGGCATTTCTATAGTAATCCAATGCATTTTTATAGCACTGATCGCTATAAAAATGCCAATGGTCCCAAAAATGTGTCAAAAGTGTCTGGCCATAATGTCGCAGTACCGAAAAAAATAAAACAAAAAATGAATCGCTGATACTAACTTTACTAGTAAAAATTTTTTTTTTTATAAAAATGCCATAAAACTACCCCCTATTTTGTAAAAGTAAAAAAAAAATTTTTTTTTCCAAAAATGTCACTCTATTTTTGTTTATAGCGCAAAAAAAAATAAAAACCGCACATGTGATCAAATACCACCAAAAGAAAGCTCTATTTGTGGTAAAAAAAAACGGAGGCCAATTTTGTTTGGAGCCATGTCGCACGGCCGCGCAATTGTCCTGGGGGTTAAGTGGTTAAACCCCAAAATGTAATATACTGCAAGCTTACTAATCAGATATGGTGGCTGTATTATTTCTTTTAAAACCCCCCCCCCTTTAGTGTTTACCTGGTAATCTGGTTCAGTAACACCTCCTGTATTAAAGAGCCTACACTCTAGATAAAGAGGCACCTTAATGAAAGCTGACCAATGTAAGCACCCGTCAGTGGTAAAAGGTTTATCTCAATCCTCTAACTGCTACATCTGCAGGACAACTTGTTTTGTTGAAAAAAACAGTAGCTTTGTTGGCTGAATCACCAGGTGAAAATAAGGAAAGCCTAAAAAAGAATACTAGAACAGACACCACATCCAAGAATTGGTAAGCTGCAACAAATGTTTGCTTTTGGGTTTAATAACGCTTAAGGAATTGTGTCAAGTTCTGAACTGCTTGTTCGCCTCCATATAAGACCATGGAAACCCAGAAGCAGCTTGATGCCGCTTAAAAAGTTAGATGCAAATCAGTAGCAGGCAATGAATGGGTGGGCAAACACAAGAAGTCCAACTGCTTGTTAATAGGGAAACCCATATAAAAACAGAGAAACCTACATCTGCCACCTTAGCAGTAAAGCACATGAAAAAAGTCAATATGTTTGAATTTACCTTTGCCGTACAGCGTCAGATTCAGAAATAATGCTAATGTTACTTCCACCGTCAGATCCAGTATTTCGGTGGTAAGGCCGTCTGCCAGTAGCTGATAGAGGCTTGTTTAGAGCACCAAGAACTGAGGTTGGCTTTGGCTAGAAAAGCAGTAGAATGTTAAACAGTCCATCTTTTAAACACATCAGAATAGTTTTACTTAAGTAAATTCCACAACAGACCTTCTGCAATCACATGTGTATTTAAATAACGTTTTTCTAAACTTTGCCCAATGTAAAATTCTCAATTTTACCTTTCCCGTTAGTAGATGAACCCTTGTCTCCTCAGATATGCAGCTCTTATCATTGATAAATTCCTAGGAAACGAGAAGAAAAAAAATTCAAGATGTATTTTTGTACTAGCTGTAGATTCCTTTACTTGCAGTCTATTGAGCATACATTTTGGGTTTAGTAGAACGCCAGGAATTGTCTTTTTGCAAACTTACATTGGTTCCCTTGCCTTGATCAGAAGTACCCATATCATATGTGGAAGCCCACTGGGGATAATGAAAATAACTGCAGTAGCCTGTGGTGTATATAGAGCAATGGCTATGATCTTCGCGTGCTGCTTCAGGGGATTCCCCTCTGCACACAGCAGCAGCACCATTCATAGAACACCTTGTATTTATTTTCCAATAAAGGCATTATTGGATAAGGTGGCGAACCGGATATGTGCTCAAATTCATCAAAATCATGGTGGTGCTGAACTACTGGGCAAGTGACCTTGTGCAAAGATGATGCCTAGCTCATAGCACCTGGATCATTGCAAGTACAGTAGACAACTAGAGTGATTGTAAATAACCCCATCAGCTGCCCAGGTATCAAAATATGGTTACTAAAAAGGTTGGACCAATGCAAGTTTGCAAAAAAAACACACACACACACACACACACACACACACACACACACACACACACACATCTGTTTTAAAGCAGCATGAAACAATTCTATTGCAGCTTGCCTATTCTTAGATGTGATGGCTGCATTTATTTTTAGGCTTTCATTTAGTGATTTAGCCACCAGCCACAAAGTCTTTTTTTTTTTTTAACAGGACAAGCTGTCCTGCAAATACAGCAATTAAGATTGTTGAGGTAAACCATTTAGCACCGATATGGGTTCTTGCAATGATCATACTTTTGTTCATGTAAAACCTTTATCCCAAAAGGAAAAAAAAGAAACAGCTGATGGCACTGCATGCATAACTGCAGTGTGAACTGGAGTTCGGCTCCAATTTTGTGGTGTATTTAATTTTGTGGTGTATTTAAATCTGCTAGTCCATCCAACACTCCCAACTCCCTTAGGCCCCTTTAACACTGGGGCGCTGGGTGAAGCGCCGCTATTTTACCGTCAATTTTCCGGTGCTATTCGGCCGCTTTTAACCCCTGCTAGCGGCCGAAAGGGTTACAAACACCCGAAAAAGTGCCACTGCAGCAGCGCTTTGCCGGTGATATAGCCGCGGTGCCCATTCATTTCCAATTAGCAGAAGTAGTGGATGAGCGATATACACACCGCTCCAAAGATGCTGCTAGCAGGACTTTAAGCATCCTGCCAGGGCACCGCTCCAGGGCACTTTGCAGGCCCTAGTCCTGGGAATAAAAAAAAAAAAAAGTGTAGGATCTCACCCAAGCTTGTGGGGTGTGTGCAATATGTAAGCAAGCATTAGCGCATACGAGGTGTAAATTACCAACCATGAAAACCAAACCAACTACTAATCACAGCACTCGTTTACGCACCTGTGTGCATAGGCACATTACAATTAATGTTTTAATTTATTTTAGCTCAGAAAAAAAAAAATACTGTACTGAGCTTCTAAAAAAGCATTAAAAATCCATTTAAATTAGGGCTATACATTCATGTTTATAAATGCTTGAATATAAAGCATACCAGATAGTAATACCTTATCAGGTGGAGTAAAAAATCTAGCTGGCAACATTGGTTCCTTTGGAGATTCTAGATGCATTGTTGTGATTTTGCTGTTCATAACGCATAGAGCCACATCGCAGACCGTATATAATTTCTAAGAAAAAAAGACAAACAGAAATTTTTGAATAATTTATAACACGTCACTTGTTTCAGTGCAACACTGAACAGTACACAATGTTGTTGATCATTACGCATAAAGGAATATTCTGGTAAACAAAGCACACAATGCAAAACCAAATAGACATGCTGCGATTGTCAGTGAATGTTGTTGGTGTCTAATCAGGCATGCGTTCTTTACCAATTTGATCAAACAGAATTACCGTGTCCTACCTATACAGGCCAACTGTCTTATAAAACGTGCAGGAGCGAGAGAAAGCGCGAGAGAAAGAGCGAGAGAAAGAGCGAGAGAAAGAGCGAGAGAAAGCGAAAGCGCAAGAGAAAGCGAAAGCGCAAGAGAAAGAGAAAGCGCAAGAGAAAGAGAAAGCGCAAGAGAAAGAGAAAGCGCAAGAGAAAGAGAAAGCGCAAGAGAAAGAGAAAGCGCAAGAGAAAGAGAAAGCGCAAGAGAAAGAGAAAGCGCAAGAGAAAGAGAAAGCGCAAGAGAAAGCGCAAGAGAAAGAGCGAGAGAAAAGGGGCACGTGCGTGAGAGCGTGTGCGGTCCTTCTTCCAGCTCATCCGTGCGATCAACAAACGAACCGATCGCTGCCGGAATTTGAACATAGAGATTTCTATAACCAGCGGAGGCCCGAGCACGATGTTATGATGTCACGTCCGGGCCGGCGGAAGTGAACAATGCCAGGGACGCGGCTGGAAAGGCAGAGACCGTTTCTTTTTTTGATCTCAGTTTTTTCAAAGTTTTAATTACCAAAGTTTGGCGCCATTCAAATAGCGTACTTAATTTAAGTGCGACATGTTGGACATTTACTCGGCGTAACAGCTTTCACATTATACCAAAAAATTGGGCTAACTTTACAGGTTTTTGTTAAAGCGGAGGTCCACTGAAATATTTTTTTTTTTAAAGTACAAAAGTCTCTTAACGTTGCCAGGCATGGTTCCTTGCAGGTAATATGTTTTTTATTTAACCTCTTGCCAACCGCCCGCCGTCATATTACTGCGGGACGGTGGCACGCCTGGGCGAGAGCCCGTAGCTATACGTCCGCTTTAAAGCGGCCACTCGCCCCCGAGTGTGCCCGGCGGGTAGGATCGCCCGCCGGGCACCCGTGATTGCTCGTTACAGAGCGGGGAACGGGAGCTTTGTGTGTAAACACATAGCTCTCGTTCCTGTCAGCGGGGGAAACGCTGATTTTCTGTTCATACAATGTATGAACGGAAGATCAGTGATTTCCCCTAGTGAGGCCACCCCCCCCATACAGTTATAACACACCCAGGAACACACTTAACCCCTTCACTGCCAATGGCATTTTTATAGCATTGATCGCTATAAAAATGCCAAATGCCCCAAAAATGTGTCAAAAGTGTCCGAAGCGCACGCCATAATGTCGCAGTACTGAAAAAAATGCTGATCGCCGCCATTACTAGTAAAAAAAAAAAAATATTAATAAAAATGCCATAAAACGACCCCCTATTTTGTAAACGCTATAACTTAAGCAAACCAATCAATTAACGCTTATTGCGATTTTTTTTAACGAAAAATATGTAGAAGAATACGTATCGCCTAAACTGAGAAAAAAATTTTTTTTATATATTTTTGGGGGATATTTATTATAGCAAAAAGTAAAAAATATTGCATTTTTTTCAAAATTGTCGCTCTATTTTTGTTTATAGCGCAAAAAATAAAAACCGCAGAGATAATCAAATACAACCAAAATAAAGCTCTATTTGTGGGGAAAAATAGGACGCCAATTTTGTTTGGGAGCCATGTCGCACGACCACACAATTGTCAGTTAAATCTCTGGTCATTGGACAGCAATATGGTCCGGAGCTAAAGTGGTTAAAGCAGATGTCCCACGAAAAATAAAAATATTAAAAGCCAGTAGCTACAAATACTGCAGCTGCTGACTTTTAAAATAAGGACCCTTACCTGTCCAGCTTGTCCGCCATGTCGGCAGCCGAAGCCAAGCTATCGCTCGGGTGCTGCCGCTGTTATTTTCGATAAGGAAATGAGGAAATGAAGCCTTTGCGGCCTCACTTCCTGGTTCCCTACTGCACATGCACGACTCTTGGACAGGTATCTGCACCCCCCCTCCCCCTTAAGGTGCCAAATGTGACACCGGGAGGAGGAATCCGCTTTAATTCAGGAGGGGGGGGGAATCCGCTGTGCTAATACCGTGTGACATAAAAAGTTGCAATGACTAGCATTTTATTCCCTATGGTCTCTGCTAAAAATATATTTGAGTAGTTTTCTAGGGCTGAAACAACTAAATTGATCAATCAACAACTAATCGATTATAAAATTAATCGATTACTATTTTCAAATTCGATTAATCGGGCAGTAACACAATGGGTTAAAAAAAATGAAAATTAGCCCTTTAGAGTACAAAAAGAGCAAATAATCACTACTGTTAATATAATACGAAAAACCTTTGTACATTTGCTGAATTAAAGAATGCCGTTTGAAATTTTCACTTGCTTTTAAATTTAGTTTTAAAATGAATGTCATTTCTGAAAGAAAACTACATACACGGTCTGAAAATTCCTTTGACCAAGAAGTTTTCTATTATTTCTAAACTTCTCCATCACTATGGTTGAAAACGAACGTCGATTTGACACCACTGATTAGAAAATTGAACAAACGTTCTTAAAATATAGATTTTTTTATTTTTTTTGAAGGAGTTAAAAAAAATGAAAATTAGCCCTTTAGAGTACAAAAAGAGCAGACGTTGTATGGCCACACTTTTAAGGTTATTAACCGATTATTAATATACAGGACTTATATAGCGCCAACAGTTTGCGCAGCGCTTTACATCAGGGAAGACAGTACATTCACAATACAGAAGGGATCATAGGGCCCTGCTCGTAAGAGCTTACAATCTAGAAGGGAGGGTCAAGTGGAACAAAGGGTAGTAGCTGTGGGGGATGATCAGATGGACTCAAATGAAAAATGCAGTTGCTAGGTGTGGGAAGGGTAGGCTTCTCTGAAGAGGAGGGTTTTCAGGGATCCTCAAAGCTAATAGAGAGGGAGATAGACGGATAGATTGGGATTAAGGAGTTCCATAGACTTGGAGAGGCTCTGGAAAAGTCCTGGAGACGAGCATGGGAGCAGGTGATGAGAGAGCAGGTCTTGACGAGAATGATTAGGTTTGTATTTAGAGACTAGGTCATAGATGTAGCTGGGGGCAGAGTTGTGGATGGCTTTGTAGGTAATTGTTAGTAGTTTTGAATTTAATTTGTTGTGCGAGTGGAAGCCAGTGGAGGTATTGGTAAAGAGGAGCAGCAGCGGTTGGTAAGGTGGATGAGTCTGGCAGCAGCGTTCCTGATGGACTGAAGGGGGGGATAGAGTATGCAGCGGTAAGCCGGTGAGAAGGGAGTTGCAGTAATCGAGGCGAGAGATGACCAGGGAGTGAATAGTTTTGTGGTGTCATTGGTTAGAAAGGGGCGTATTTTGGCGATGTTGCGAAGGTTGAGGCGGCAAGATTTGGACAGTGATTGAACATGAGGTTTAAAGGACAGTTCAGAGTCCAGGACTACACCTAGGACCTTGACATGTGGGGATGGGCTGATAGTTGTGCCATCAATTTTGACAGAGAGATCAGGGGAAGAGACACGTGAGGGAGGGAAGATAAGTTCCGCAGAGGGCAGAGTGCTCTCTGGCCAATCCCTCCTGCCGAGTGCCCCCACAACAGGCAGCTTGCCCATTCACACAATCAAACTTTTTGACCACAATCATGCAATGAAGCGGTGAGGTGCATTTAATATTTATGGTTGTCAGGTAAAAGGTGGCCAATTACCCGCTCTTCCATTTAAAGGCAAATGTGTAGGTGTTGACAGTGGGTTATACCGCTCAGTAATTCCGCAGCTCTCCTTTCTCCTGTCATGATCTGGCCACCAATGGGGGCAAAGTAAGTCCGCAGTGAGGGCACAGGTGAGCCCGCATTGATGGGCACAGGTGAGCCTGCATTGATGGGCACAGGTGAGCCTGCATTGATGGGCACAGGTGAGCCTGCATTGATGGGCACAGGTGAGCCTGCATTGATGGGCACAGGTGAGCCTGCATTGAGGCTAACTGATGGCTAACAACTGCTAAGTTGTTATTTATTTTTGTAACTTAATTCTGCATAAAACATTTAAATATAATTTCAGAAGATAATTTATGAGGGCGTAATTAGTGGCAGAATTAGGGGCGGGGCATGGTAGGGGTTGGGCGGGGAAACTGGTGGCGAGTAACCCTTGAGGCCTGGCTAGCGGCTCAAGACTTGAAATTTTGAGCCCTGATGTAGAGAATACCATGGTTAGACCAGAGGTCCACATAAGGCAGTTGTATAAATTCTGTCAGAGTTGTATTATGCCATAATGGGGTGTAATCATAGCTTGGTATCCCGAGCTTGGCAGAAGCCAGGTCCCATATGCGTCTGTAGTGATACAACAGAGAGTGTCTGCCGTCCCCATGTCCTGCACCACTAGAGCCCATCGCCAGCGCATAGATTGAGTCCTCAGTGCGCCGAGCCCACCTCGGACAGAGCAGCTGAAGAAACCGCTCCCTATCCGTCTTGTCAATATGGTACAGTTGGGATAATTGAGATGCAATAGAGATTAAAGTCAGGGAGAGCTGTGCCCCCCAGATCTGTGGGGTTTTTAAGCACCTGCCAAGCTACCTTGTGTCTGTCCATATATATGTTTTACTTGTACATCTGCTGTCTTCAGCTTTATATATCCTTTAGATACTGCTATAACATTTTCTCTTCCTGTTCAGCACTGGGAGTGGATAATTGGTATACAGTCGATTGGAGGAAAGTCACACGCCACATTGGCAAAGAAAGTAATGTGCAGAGCTCTACTGTGAGAAGGCAAGCTATCTGCTAATTTATAGCAACCTCCCACGAACACAAATTTCAGGCTGCTTTTATCTGCTGTGTCGGAGAACCTGTCAGAAGTCATCAGGCTGATAACAGAGCTACGGAGTTGGAGAAAGACATGCGACTCCGTGCTTTGGAGAGAGATGAGGCATTAGAGATATATGTGCCCAGCTCAAAATTTCATGAATTGGGTTTACGTTCACTAATGCAGATAAAGCTTTCATGCAAGATTGAGTCCGGCGAGCTTGGTTTTAACATGGATGCGGGAGGGGTGAAAAACAAAAACTTTTACCACCAGCATAGGACAAGCCTTCCCAGTCTATGACTTGGGCTTCTTCTGCAGTGGAAGATGGGTGCTCTAGTTATCAGTTTTCTTGATGAGGATAGATATCCAGAGCAGATCTGAAGCCTTGTCCCTCGAAAATCATGCATTTCAGCTGCTTTTTAGACATGGGCTTCACAGCCCAATACAAAAACATGTCCTCCACTTGTGTACTGATAAGAGACCCATGTGAGAGGAGACAGGAAACCAACAGACCGCAACAACTGCAGTTTAAAGCAACAAACATTTGCACCCAAACATTCTATAACCAACCGATCAACAGCAGTTAAGATCTTAACACGATCCCTTCATTTGCCTAATGAGTCAGGTTTTGGCAAAATAAAGTTCACAGCTAAGTTGGGAGAAAGTGCAGAGCCTGCTGTTTGCGCTAAAGGGGGCTTCCAAATGCATCCTTAACTGGAATGGTGGTTGCCTAGTTAAGGCAAGACACTGCTGGATGCACAGTGGGGACAGGCCATTCTTACAAAATCCTTTTCAAAACCGATAGAAAGTGACTGGGGGGGGGGGGGGGGGGGTGGTTAGGGTTTTCCCGATTTTCATAGAGGACTCAGGACAAGGGTTCGCCACTTAAAGAAGCAACAGTCTACCCTCAGAGTCTTTAAATTTAGCATAAATGGAGGAAGACTTCAACTCCTCAGAGGAAAGTTCATCCAGCAGGAACTGGAGCAGCTCAGCATCAGACAAGCTCAGAGGCCTAGGGAAGATCAGATAGATTATCTGCAGAGGAAGGCGCAGGAGCACAGTTATGGCCCTCTGTGACCAGAGTCCACAAATAACTGGGCGATTTGGGCCATAAAGTCTTGTGTGACTGTAGTAATAACCTCAGCCAAAAGGGGCAGAGGAACCAATCGGTCACATCAAGCGGAGCTAGGGAAGACTACACTGTTGGGATGATCTCTTTTCTCCTGCTGGTGGTAGTATCCAATCTTCGTGAAGGTGGCTGCATAACCGTGCCCCAAAATGGATGAGAAAGAAAATCCATTTTAATAAGGGATTCATAGGAGGGATAGGCCACGTCCCTGCAGCACTGGCCGGGGAACGACAGCAGGCAAACACAGACAGCTCACACAAAGAAGAAAGAATGCACAAACTATCAAATTTGTCATTAAAAGAAGTAGCAAGCTACTAAATTATACCCTTTCCAGACATATGGGCTTCAAGCTGGTAAAGTGTACATATTTATAGAAAACTCAGAACTTATTTCTTGTACTATAAAAGCAGAGAAAATTTACATGATGCAAAGCATCAAAATATAAGGTTAATACAAATACGTACTTCGTTAGCCTTTGGATCATCTGGAGCCTGAGCATCTCGAGTTTGTTTAATGCTTTCGGACATTTTCTTCATGAACATATGACTGTTATTTTCATTCTTAGCCATTAAAACTTCAAGCATAAACCAAAGGCACCTGATATAGAAAAATACTACATCAGTGTTGTACAGGACATACTTTTAGATTCTTACTGAATATATGTTCTACCAGGAAACATCTGGCCTATAGCACCAATGCAAGAAATACATATTTATGTGAATAAAAGCAAACAGCTAGAAACACAGATCTAAAACACATGCATAATTATTCTGGAAACACATTGGGACAGTTTGCTGAAAAAAGCGCAAGTGACAACGCTGGCCCTCGATTAAAAAAACAAAAAATCAAGCAAGCTCCAACTGTAATAAAAGTACCTCCAGTCTGAATCTGTGCCTTGGCACCGCAGGCTTTGTGCGTTACAGGGTCATGGTTGTCCATTGGACGCGATTCCCGAGGGGGACTCTATCCACAGATAGAGATTGCAGCTCACTGGGACATACTACATTTGGAAATGACTGGAACGCCTTTTGCTGTGTTTTACAGTAAGGTAAGGGGACACCCTCACCAATTCTAAAAGAAAATTGGAATCCTTTCCTGCACAACCTTCACGTTGGATATTTGACACAAGCACCAGCACTTTATTTTGATTGATTTTTTCTATCTTTATGATCTTTCAAGCATCATTTGGTTTGCCGTTTCTGCATGGACACTGACGCAACATTCCAGTTCACAAGTAGCACTTCTTGTAGCAGCGCATGCTCCAATTTAGTTTCACCTAGCACTTTGTATCCATTGTCATTTTGATTATCATTATCAGCAAGAATTTATTTGCCTTTTGATGTTCACATATTTGTTATAGTGACCTTCTCTTTAATTCATTTAATTTATTCATTCACCTTTATTTCACACAGTGCAGCACTACCTATTGATAACATCTACTTTGTGTTTAATACACCTTTAGTGTTTCAGCAGTCCATCTCCCTCCCTCCCCACCGCCCCTCCCATTTCTTTGGTAGCGCTGTAATACTTTATCTCCACATACATACGAGTCACCAGCATGAAGACCACATACAAATCAGTATGCCTAATCTGCATACTTGTTCTAGGTCAGCTGCAGAGAAAACAAACTATGACCACCACCACTTCCAGAGAACTTGCATTGTTAAATGGATAGGTCTACAATGGCTGCCTTTTAACTGAAGTACACGCTCCCTTTCCAACAAAAAACCCATGGTGTGCCCCAGATCAAACGAGATAAGGTAAGAAGCATACTGATGCGTTCATTAGTCTAGCAGTGCTGCCCCTAGTCTGTGCACTACTCTACATGGGATTACACAATGATATTATGACATATTGTGACACTTTATGGGTAGAAGGCTGAGTTCACACTTGTGCCAATTGGATGTAGGTTTTCGCTGCATCAATTCACAGGACAGTGTGCTCAGCTCTCAATAGAGCTGGTTCACACCTCCCTGTGGTGGCTGCTGGGCAGATTGCACAGGTGGCAAAAATTCTGCCCCGATTCATCCCTGAAAAAGAAAAAAGATGCACCGGACCCCTGCTGTGAGCCGCATCCGCACTACGTGTACCTAAAGTACTTTTTTTAATTTGTCCGAGACCCATTTATTGTGCAGTCAAACAGTATGGTACCTCAGTCACTAGATTTCAGGAAGATGGTCCTAAAACAAACTACATGTTTAGCTTGGGCTGAAAGTAAAAGCAAGCATGAATGTCATCTGTGCATGTTTTAGGACAGCAAGTTTGACCATAAAGAATCAGAACACTTACTCTTTGATATCACGTAGTTGGTCAATATCCTGAGGTTTTGTAAAATCTGGGTCATGAGCCAGGAGATGAATCATGTACGGTACAACATATTCAGGCAGCAAGGATAACAGCTTCTCTATGGAGACATGATCAATGTAACAAATCAAGCAAAATTAAGCATTCTATTTGTCTTTTCAATTTCCCCCCCAAAAAAAAAACATTTGGAGATGACCTTTGATGTAAGCAGTAAGTGGCACATTTATTGACATTTCCACCATATACCAGTGTACAACTGATGAAACCTACCGCTCGATACTGGATTCTGCTTTATATATTCCCGTCGTATGCTAATGTTCTTAAGTAAGCACTGTCTTGCATGAGCTCTTCTTTCTTTTACTGGGTCCTTGGCACACAGGGCAAAGATAGCCATATACTCAAGTGGAAGCTGCAGCTTCACCAACGCTTTGTGCAACTTCTGAGCAAAGATCTGTCGCACCTGATAGCACTCATCCTACAACAAACACAAGAGAAGAAAACTCAAGACTGCAGCACATTCCTCTATCTTGTTCTTCTATGTACAAATTTAAATAGTACGGATGAAGGGTTAGGACTAGAAGTTGTCTGATCTGAAATTTGTCAAACTAAATCAGAGTATGAGACACATTTAAAATGGTGTTAAAAATATGAGTATAAGGGGGCATATTTTTAGATTATGCAATGCTAGCAAAAAATGTCCCTAATATAAAATTTGGTAGCACGTCCCAGCAGTAAGAAAAACCTCTGCTGGTGATTATAAGCAGTATATAATAGATCACAGCTTTTGAAGGATGCAAAGTACAGCATGGTGTAATGAATGGGGGAAGCTAAAGTAGTGGTTCTCAACCTTCATTTTGCCGATGCAAGAGATTAGCATTAGTTGTTTTCAAATTAATAGAAGAAATTTTGACTTGCCTGTAAATTCCATATCTTGAAGTGCAGTAGGACACATGCTGAGCATTGATTGACCGTGGGTTATAGGCATGTACCTTCAAGTGACTGGACACTGGCAAAGTTTAAGGACAAGCTACTTGTTATAGGTTTGTTACTTGGTTGCTCCCTTATAACCCTACCCTGAGTCCCCAGTTTTGTAGCAAGCAAAGTAGCGTAACCAAGCAATAGAATGAGGGTTGGCTCATTACTAGGTTCCAGGTACAGAATTCTAATTCAGTCAAGATTCTTGCCGAATTCCAACACCTGTAAAACTAGATTCAGCTCCGGAAGACTGGTCCCATTATAGACATTAACGCTTTCCTAGCTGAATCCTCTCACAGCCTTACCAGATGCACAGCACGACACCCATCAAAGATCTGAAGGCACATTAACATCTGGGCACAGATGGCTTCAGAGACACTTTTTACCAACACTACTGTTCCGTCCCCTTAGTTCCAGAGGATGGTGCTAGCTATACTCCCAACATCCTCAGAGCCAATATAGTAATGATGCCAAAGCCAGATCAAGACAAAGTCATGGGTCAATTTTCGCCTAATTTCCCTCTTGAACGCTGATCTCGAACTACCGAATAAAAAAATTGCATCTCGACTGAACAAGGAACCTTAGTGCAATTTTAGGTGTATAGGAGTCTGAAGGTGGCAAATCTTCTACAGCCTACTGTAGTATTGCCTTTGGTTTCTCTTCCTTGTTTTCTCTGTCCTCCCCCTTCTAGGCCGGGCATATTGGGAACGGACTTAAACATTGCAGTCAGCGACGGGATCATGGCGGTGAGGACAAGGACTTGCCACCTATCCAGCCAGGAACCACACTTAATCAAATATCCCCCCTGCTGCACCTCTGGTTAGCGCTGAGAAAAAACCCCCAAAAAAAACACATTGCACACTGCCACTGGCCGTTAAAAATCTGGGATCCTCTAGCCATGTTTTGACCCGAACACACGCTAACTGTTACACGCTGCACTTCCATCAGAGAAGTCACTTGGAGTTTACCAGCGCCTGAATCAGTGTCGGTCTTTACAACTCATGGACAGAGATGAGTAAGGAAGAGGATTAGACAAGACTACCTATGGTGAGCTGTATTTACCCCGATTAATATTGTTGGGATGCATACAAGTGTGACACCGCCCAAGTCTTTAATTTGTCATCAAAAAAATCCCTTCCCCCAGTGGGTCCCATCCGTTTAAGTCGCTAAATACCCTATGTGGTTAATCTAATATAGCAGTGTGTATTCTGTGGTCTCTCTCTCCCCCTTTATTCCGTCTGACTGATTCGGATTTATGAACATACGGTAGTACTTGAACTGTGCTATACTGGACTGCCAGCAACAAATACCCAACTTAGTTTGAGCCCCAACTTATGTATATTGTGTTTTTTCTCAAGCAGACGTCTCTTCAAATTAAACCTGTGGGCCAGATATCTGGATGAGTGTTCTGCTCCTGCAGAAGGGTGTTGTAAGCCGTTTGGCTGTTGTGGTGGCCACCTGTGTCCTCATTTAGACTAGTCTAATAATTTAGTTAGATGCACAAATCTCCACCACACTAAAATTAAAGTTTTTATACATGGATAATAAATATTTGTAGTATCATCTGGCTGTTCCTCCGTGAAGAATTTTTGAAATTGTTCCCTTTTTAAATTTTTGTAACATATGCCTTCATCAATTCAGAGCACTCTACTGGGAACAGTGTGATATATATGGGGAAGAGATGATCAGACACCATCTGCTGGATCTCATCGCCTCCCATTTTCTGACTACATTGGTAGAGCCTCATGTACCTACTCGTGTTTTTTTTTTTTCAACGACGGGATCTGGCTTTTTGCAGCACTGGACAGAGAAGGCTCTATTAAAGCTGCTAGTTGTCTGACAAATTGTGACAGTTTCAGAACAATCTGTTTTAGTCAGGTAGGCAGCTTGTTGGGTGCACGAAATTAAGCTAGAGACCTGTGTTAAAACCAGGACCTGCTCCAGTGCAAGGGAAACATTGTCACAAGTGTTGTGCATGCATTTGGTAGCGTGACCAATGTTTGACTGAGCCAAGGCCCCATTGTAGCTAGGGGTAATGGTGATCTCTCAATGTATGGTGCAGAATATAGGGCAAGCATGTCTGGTAGAGAACTGCAGGAACACAGGTGCAGATTATCCTGTAGTGAAGTCATCTTGGTAAAAAAAAAAAAAAAAAAAAAAAAAAAAAAAAAAAAGAAGGAAGCACCTGAAAACCTTTCAATGATCTGTAGCCATAAAGCGTGATCAGTAATGGGTAGATAACCAGGTTTTTACAACACAAGACAAAGTTCTGAGTGGTTGAGTTTTAACGACATGTCTGAAAGTATGATCAATATTCCAATCGCAGATGTTCATGGTAAAATGGCTCGTACAAATGGTGGGTGCTGGAATGACCACCAGCTGGGTCCTGAAACATGACCCCGAAATGTTGCACCTCCGTTACGTGATTTTTTTTGCAATAAAACTTTTTTGGATGTAATTGGAGGATCCTTGGTGTGCTGGCGAATATGTTCAAATGTCTGAAAGTGTTTCACTGTAAAGTGAGTATACTAGACAAATGGTCTGGTTTCTACAGTAGGGGTCAGAGAGATAGTGTGCACACTGCTAGTGGGCATACCCTCGAAGGGGTCTTCAGAGTCTGGCTTCCATAGAAATGGACAACGGTCCTGGACCTGTATAACACCCTGCAGCTGACAATACATGTTGCACAAAGCGTCTAAGAGCACTCCTGCAGGATCCAGTTCCAGAAGCAACATTACAGGCAATCCCTGCAGCTGCCCCCACCTTAAACAAAGGTTGCAACAATGCACATACACTGCTTCTATTGCAATATCAAAAGACAGTGAAGAGCTGACTGAAGACTCAGAAGATTAAATAAACTTAGTGTAGCAAGGAGAAAAGGGCCATAAATTTAAGACACTAGAAAAAACAAAAAAAAAACAAAAAAAAAACTGGGGACTCATGGCGTGAAGTAGGGTTAGTGGTGGAGTCCCATCAACCTGAAGGTACAAGCCTATAACCCAAGGTCATTGCATACTCGGTCTGTGTCCTGCACAGTACAATTAAAATAAATTTACATTTATTTGAAGTTTACTGAAAACTTACATTAATAACCAGTGCACATAACTGGAATTGCTCTGGAGTAATAATTTCATGGTAACATGGCTCCTGGGCCAGCTTCATGATGGCTCCACCAGCTGCTAATCTCAGACGCGACATATCAGACTTACTGAAACACAGGAAGACAATATTCCGCATAAATAAATAAAAAAATGACCAATGGATAGTTATTCATGAATATGACCGCTTTATGCAAATACACACGTTCATAACAAGGCAGCAATATTTTTATAGCTCCGTTACAGTACAGGCCAGGTATATCCAATAAATCGCCAACTGCCTGCAGTTAATGTTTATCTAAAATATGTGTACACTATACAAGAGTCCAGTATGTTTATAATGGGGGGCTGGGATGACAAAATTACCATAAAGACCATTTCACACATTTCCCTAGAAGAGCCGGGTGATGTTACTTCCGTCTTTGAATCTATAGATGCGGACTATTCCAATTTTAAAATGTTTTCCGCCTTGAAATAAAATGTATATTGAATGCACTATGGAGATCTCTTCTATCTTAGGAGCCTTGAATGGAGGAGATAAAGCATGGGTCTTCAAACTACGGCCCTCCAGTTGTTCAGGAACTACAATTCCCATCATGCCTAGTCATGTCTGTGAATGTCAGTGTGTTATAATGCCTCATGGTATGTGTAGTTCTGCAACAGCTGGAGGGCCGTAGTTTGAGGATCCCTGAGATAAAGGATGACGTAAGGCCTTTACACCAATGCTCAAATAAGTAGCAGTTGTAAAATGAGGTATATAATTAGCCTAAGGGCTCTTTTTACACTTACGGATCCCGTGAGGATCCGTTCCTTTATTATTCGCTTGCTCAGCGTCGATGGCTCCGATGATCCCCGCTGAGCTGGCAGATGACAGGGCGGTCCCTGCACACTGTCAGATCTTCGCTCTCCTCTACGGGAGGATGACAGGGCGGTCCCTGCACACTGTCAGATCTTCGCTCTCCTCTACGGGAGGATGACAGGGCGGTCCCTGCACACTGTCAGATCTTCGCTCTCCTTTTGGAGGATTTTCCTCAATCTGCAGAATCAGACCATAGTGGGGACTGATGAGATCGGATGTCAGCGGTTCATCCGCTGACACCCGCTATCCCATAGGGATTAATGTATGTCCGTATTTCATTCAAAAACAGATAGATAAAATATGGATATACTGTCCGCTTGTGTGAAAGGGGCCTAAAGCTGAACTAGAGGGAATTTAAATGCTCTTGCACTGCAAAGGTTAAATGCTCATGTTTGTCTAAAGCAGTGTTTCTCAATTCCAGTCCTCATGCCCCCCAACAGGTCATGTTTTCAGGATTTCCCTTAGATGAAAAGGCTGTGGGAATTACTAAGGCAGTGAAACTGATCAAATCACCTGTGCAAAATAATGGAAATCCTGAAAACCTGACCTGTTGGGGGGGCGTGAGGACTGGAATTGAGAAACACTGGTCTAAAGGTACCTGTAACAAGCACTTTACCAACCTGACACTTCACTGCCTGGCAGATGGCCCGCAAACTTTTTCCCTGATGCTCCAGTCCCTCGCTGTCATGTACAATGCAGGACTATAGGACCCATTTTGTACTTGATGTCACAGTTCCTGTGTCCAAAGAATAAGATGCTGCAGGACCTGGTCTTTGAATGTGATCAGAGCTTGAAAACGGGGGATTGGATGTGTAAAAGTTCTTGTATAGAGTACCGTAGGCATAAACAAGCCTTTAACCCTTGAAGTACAGGGGAGAAGCCCAACTGCAAGGGAAACACTTTTCATTGGAGTTCAACTTTTAAAGTTGGTAAAGTCACAAACTGCACAGTTCAGAACAGGAAATGTGCTACCTCTTGAAGTCGGAAATCTGTCAGAAGTGACGCATGAAAAAAAAAAAAAAAACACAACACCACACACACACACCATATGAAGTATCTTGTAGTATGGAAAAGATGAAAACCTGCATATAATTATCTTTTGCAAACAGGTGATGATGAAAGCTGAACCAACCGTCTAAGACTAGTTGATCATATGAATAAAGGTGGCAACCAAAAGCTGTGGTTATGACATGTAGCCACTGAAGCCTTGCTGCTACATTACAGCTCACCTAATTCTCTTATGCTCCGTCAAGTCTCCTTCGCTGACCAACATGGCAGACAACAATCTCAAGGTGGAGTTGGCCGACTTGGACAGATTGTTCTTCATCCCCAGAAGCCAGCGGACTAGTAGTTTTATGGCTTGTACCTACAGTCGTAAGAAAAATAAAAATATATTATATGTCCAATAATATAATAAAGAACATGTATAGAATATTCAAGGAGGTGGGAAAAATAAATAAAATAATTTGCATGAAAGCATACCTTAGCCAAAACTTCTGGTGAAACTTCTTCATCTGGGGACCAGAGTTTGCCATTTTTGTCTCCAGTTGACTACAGAGAGGAAAACAAATTGAACCGATTCGAACTCAATGAACTGCTAAATTAAAGATGAACACAAGTATTCTGAGTCTTACCCGATCATTCATTAGAAGATCTTTCACAATAAAATTTGCCACAACGGACTTCATTGGAGATGCAAACTGATCAGGAGCCAGCATGGAAATATGACCCAGTGATACTAGAGGAGTTACTAGCTGTTCAGGTACATCTGCATTAAGACTTCGGCTGAGAGGCTAAAAAAAAAAAAAAAAAAAAAAAAAAAAAAAGATAAGATATTAGGCTTAAACTATAAAAAAAAAAAATGCTGCAAGATATAAACAGCAGAACAGAAATATGTACACAGGAAACTACTATTTATAGTAAGCTCATTCAAACACCTAATACACAAGGGCAATGTATCATTTTTAAAAAGCTTTGCAAAGTAGCCAGCTTCTAGCTTTCATTTTCTTTTCAAATAACAGTTTTTATTAGCCACAGGTTAACACCTGTGACAAAAAAAAAAAGAAAAAAAGAATACAAAATGTCAGCAAAACAGTAGCGTAAGCAGTGTATATCACAGTGCAATAAATCACAAGACAGATATAACAGAGGGAACTTGGTGCCTCCACATATCAGTGACTAGATCTCGAATACAGCCTGCCAGAAACCTTGTCAAACCATAGTAGCTTTCATTTTTAAAGCTTTAAGAGGTTGTGATTTTAACGTATTATCAATACCAGTGCTTTTGTAGTGTCATGTGTCCAATTCTATGTTGGAAATACCTGGTTAATAGGCACAGCTTGGGGTCCATGCCCACCGGGGTTCCCATGTTGTCATGCAGAAATTGCGTCACCTGCAGCCAGTATGCCTGTACATTGGGGCAATGCCAAAGCAGATAAAATGTGCCCTCTTCTACTGTACACATGGGACATAGTGGGCTCCTTGTGGGCTGAAACTTCACCAGCCTCTGGGGTGTAATGTATGCTTGGTGTAAGATGTACAGTTGTGTCAACCTGTGATAATTGCTTATTGTGATTTTTACCAAAACTCTCCACTCCAATTCATCTCAAAAGGTGTTCCATCTAGCACGGGGATTACAGGGTTGAGATATGGTGATCTTCATGAGAAGATCATGTTGTATGCTGACGACATAATGCTTTTAAAGGGGGACACCACTGTCTCTTTAGCAGAGATGACAGCCATTATATCTAGGTTTGGGCACCACTCCGGTCTGGCCATCAACTGGTCCAAGTTGGCCCTGATGGTGCTTGACGGGGAGTGGATTGTGGATCTGCCCGATTCCTGTCCGATCCCGGTAGTGACCTCATTCAAATACCAAAGAATGCAAATATCACAAACATGCAGACTATTGCCCTTTAAATGTGTACCCCCTACTATCCAGATTTTGAGATAAAATTAAACACGTGGAACAATCTTAAAAACTTTCGTTGGCGGGTAGAGCCAACTTAATAAAAATGATACTGACGCCACAGCTATTATACATTCTACACAACGCCCCAGTTGTGACTCGCCTGAAAATATTTAGGGTGGTCAACACCCTTTTTAGATGCCTACTGTGGAACACAGGCTCCCCCCCAGAATTAAACAGTTGCAACACACCAAGGACAGTGGAGGATTAGCAGTGCCCAATCCTTGGCTGTACATTATTGCAGCTCAAATGCAGCATCGGATTGGATCCATGGCTCATGTTCCGGTGGGCTCTTCGGGCAAGATTGATGCAAATTGGCTCTGGAGCGGAGACTGTTCCGATGGGCTTGGAGGCACAGATGTTTCATAAGTCATTAATAAACAGACACCCACTCTTACTCGAATTCAGAAAGAAACTGGGGCAGAGATACAGGAGGTAATTGGCTTCACTGAATATAGTCTGATAAGAGGAAATCTCTCCTGTGTCGAGCTGGCCAAATTACAAAAAAAGGGACCCGGGTGGTGCTCCTTCGGCGTGACTTTGCCATAACACATTTCAGGACGGCAAGTTGCTATAGTTCCGAGTTACAAAAGAGATTTAATTTGCCCTCTACCATGTACTACTCCTATCTCTAGCTCAGGCACACAACGGCCATGCAGGGAGACGCCAACCACTGGGTTATGTCCAATACCCCCATTTTGTACTGGTTACATAATAATTGTACATGTACAAGTGGTACCCCTTTCCGAATAAGGGTGACACCAAGTTTCCAACAATCTGACCGCTGCTCCCTATGTAGTCAGTTGGGGGGCTCCAAGCTGCCATCTTTTCTCTCGTAAATCAAAAAAACTACATGTATAGCCTGTGGCCCCATCACAGAGCTTATACATCTTGATCCCATATCTGGCACACTTGCTGGGGAGAAACAGTTTGAAAGAAAGGCGACTAGAAAACGTAATCAGGGACTCATCAATGCAGACAACTTGATCGCGAAGAAACAAGGCTGCCAACGGTTGGTTGAAGTGGTCTACGAGTGGCCGAATTTGATGGAGCAATCGTATTCAGGTTTACGCCGAGGACCACAGAGTTCATGGTCATTGAAAAGCATGAACCGCAAGATTTGCTTGCATCTAGTCATGGAAGCAGAGAACACCAGCATATGGTGAATTGGGTCAGTGAACCAATATGACCGCAACGCTCTTTAGGTATGCCCAAAATGCCCCGGCTAATCCCCCGTTGATCGAAGGGTAGGGTGTCGTCATGGCGTTCCGTCCTGAACGAAGGCGGTGTTTTCCATTTGAGTAGCGAGAGGTATCGGATTGGAGAGGTTACGATCCGATTGTTACATGCCTTTTTCCATCGAACAATTGTAAGTGCATTACTTATTAAATCCATCTTTGACACACATAATACGCTATGAGAGTCTTTCTGTCGTACATGTGCTTGTTCCGGACCCACTGCGGAGCTGTACCTTGTTTACATACAGATTGGTTTCAGGGAGACCGGACGTCCCTATGCTTCATGAGACTGATGCAAAGCAGTCTTTGTATGTGGTAAGCAGGCAGTCTTATTTCACAAGTGCAGGGTGGATATCCACCATCTTCTAGCACCTTGGAGTCTACGTGGTTACTTTCTTCACAGTTGTTTTCATCACAAGATTTACACTGGACTTTTCTACTAGATCTCACAACTGTTCAACATTGGAGATTTTTTTCTCTTTTTTCTCTTTAAGCTCTCCTCTTGTTTATTCCTAATGAGCTTATGTTCACTCATTTAATTTGTATGTTATTTATCAATCCTTGATAGCGCTGCACCTTCTGTATTTTTTATATCAATTGCTTTGGTCTACAATAAATCTGTACAGATCTTCAGTATAAACGTCTTTTAAAAGTCAAGGATATTAAAATCCACTGTTTCCACCTGAATTTCAGAAATCAAGAAAATAACTGTGGAGAGGTATTGATGGTCGGACTTTGAGGCCAAGCAAGTAGGTAAAAAATATAATTTTTAATATTACCAATTAAACCTAACAGTATAAATGCATAGTAACAATTATATAGAAAAAAACAATAATACATATACATGGGAAAACTGCTGTGTACAAAATCCCTAAAGTTGCCGACGCACGTTTCGCCGTGGGGCTTCTTCAGGACAGTTAAGGATTTTGTAAGACGATGTATAGTCGGAAAACAAAATAGTTACATTGCCGATGATCCTATATCGAACGAGTTCAAGGGCACACACCACAATCAGGTAGTCAAAGGTAAGGTAGGTACTTGCTTCAAAAAGTCCTCAGATCTTGTTACAGATCTTTAATCGACAACAAAGTCAAGGTAGAAATAGCTTTAAGATTCATGTGAAACGTGACACTATTGGCAACCTCCATTCAATAATGGAAGATCCTGAAGCCAGCTGGGACACATAACCAGTATAGATTAAACTTGAAATCCTCCAGGTGTAATAAACCACCGCTAGACACGTCTATTTTTTGAGGCTTAAAGATTTAAGCCAGGTTTTCAAGTGGTTGTTTAAACGTGAGGTCCGTGTCCCAGGGTGTACATCTGAGTGTACTACTGTCAATCACAGCCAGCAAGCGAGCCAATGAGGAGAGAGCGAGAGGGCCGGGTCATGGCTCGGTGTGTCTTATGGAGTGGGGTTCAGGAGTGGCACGCACAAGTGCCCCCATAACAAACAGCTTGCCATCGGGGACACTGACCGAGACGAAGCACTGGAGTGGGATCCAAAAAAAGGAGGATCGGGGCAGCCATGTGCAAAACCACTGCACAGAGCAGGCAAGAATATATATATATTTTTTTTTAACAACCTTTGATGTCAAGATCTACTTTGCTTGCCCTTTAGAGTAATGTCAAGGAGAGAACTGGGGAGTATTTAACAAGTGGATGTAAACCTCATTTATGAAATTTGACCTGGGTACATCTTTAGTGTTTACTTATCTCTCTCCAAAGTCCAATTACTGGTGTATTTTTTTTCCGGACTGGTCAAATAAGCGTTTTCCACGTGCCTCCTTCAAACTGCAATGCTAGTGTAATGTTTGGTGCACAGCAGAAAAATGCAAACCGGCAACGTTTTTCCACAGCGCAGCAGATGGCACCGCATGTCAACACACTGCTATGGAGACATTAAGTAATTTCAAAGAAATGTAGTGCGATTTACTGAAATATGCATTGCAAGACCTCACACTAACCTCTACTGCACAATAAAACTCTGCTCATTACCGTGCGGGCCAGTGTGAACAAGTCCTTAACTGATTGCCGACCGCCCGCCGTCATATTACTGCGGGACGGTGGCACTGCTGGGCGAGAGCACGTAGCTCTACGTCCTATCTTTTTCGGCCACTAGGGGGCGCGCGCGCCCCCCCCCCACGCGCATTCGTTACAGAGCA
This sequence comes from Rana kukunoris, assembly GCA_029574335.1. Taxonomy (NCBI): domain Eukaryota; kingdom Metazoa; phylum Chordata; class Amphibia; order Anura; family Ranidae; genus Rana; species Rana kukunoris. The sequence goes on along the minus strand of CM056049.1, from coordinate 637,711,028 downwards.
GGGAACGGGAGGTATGTGTGTAAACACATTCCTCTCGTTCCTGTCAGCAGGGGAAACGCTGATCTCCCGTTCATACAATGTATGAACGGAAGATCAGTGATTCCCCCTAGTGAGTCAACCCCCCCCCCCCCATACAGTTAGAACATACCAGGAACATACTTAACCCCTTCCCCTTCCCCGCCCCCTAGTGTTAACCCCTTCACTGCCAATGGCATTTTTATAGTAATCCAATGCATTTTTATAGCATTGATCGCTATAAAAATGCCAATGGTCCCAAAAATGTGTCAAAAGTGTCCGATGTGCCCGCCATAATATCGCAGTACCGAAAAAAAACGCTGATCGCCGCCATTACTAGTAAAAAAAAATTAATAAAAATGCCATAAAACTACCCTTTTTTTGTAAACGCTATAAATTTTGCGCTAACCAATCAATAAACGCTAATTGCAATTTTTTTTTACAAAAAATATGAAGAAGAATACGTATCGGCCTAAACTGAGGAAAAAATATGTTTTTTTATTTCTTTTTTGGGGATATTATAGCAAAATGTAAAAAATATTGAATTTTTTTCAAAATAGTCGCTCTATTTTTGTTTGCAGCGCAAAAAATAAAAACCGCAGAGATGATCAAATACCACCAAAAGAAAGCTCTATTTGTGGGAAAAAAAGGACGCCAATTTTGTTTGGGAGCCACGTCGCACGATCGCACAATTGTCAGTTAAAGCGACGCAGTGCCGAATCACAAAAAGTGCTCTGGTCTTTGGGCAGCAATATGGCCCGGGGCTAAAGTGGTTAAAGTATTTTAGCTTGGTCTGTCCAGACTTTGAAATTGCTCAGAACAGCCTGCAAGTCCTGTATAAATCTGCTCCAAACATCCATTTATTTTTTATTTTTAAATAACTAAATGATGTGTTAATGAGAACACAACAAATGACTTTAACATCTGAACACCAAAGTATGTTTCCTATAACATAAGTTATGTATGCATTTGCAGAAACCGAGGGGGGGAGACACACCCCACACAAGTCTGAGACGCAACAGTGCGCTACAGTAAAAAGTGACACAACCAAGACCAGCATACTACAAATTATTCAAGACATGAAAATAATGTAAATTACCTCAAATATCTGGGCCAGTTGCACTTCTTTATTGGAGAAGATAGCATGGATACAATGTATTGCCTGCTTAGCTTGATGCGGTGTACCCCTCTTGGCCTTTTGATGCAAAACTGGAATAAGTGCCCTATTAAATTACAGATTTGGCATAGGTATTACAAATCACTTATCAGACAGATCATCAAGCAATCTAAAACCAAAAAAAAAAAAATACAAAATAATGTAGTTTTTGACCAACATCTTCTAGTAATTCAATAAGCTCTTAGATCACCATTTACAAGAAGCGAGGTGTATGTGCTTCCAAATCTCACTTTGAGCTCTGTAAACAAGTTTAAACAGGTGGTTACATCAAAAAAGCATGTTTAAAGAAGCCGAGAGCCCCGCCTGCTGGCTGCCTATGAAAATAGATATTGGTGAGAAATAAAAAGCATCTAAAATTAGATTTTTATATTCACTGTAAAAAAAAATCTTGGATTCTGTTGAAAGACATGGAATGTTCATAACTTCCAAGTTATACTGCTGCCTGCAGGAAAAGTGGACAAAGTTCAAAACTGTAGACCACCCCAGGATGATCCCCTCTCACTACCAGCATACCTCAGTTTTGTAGAAAAGCAGTATGGATAGCAACAAGACAGAGGGGTGGGATCTTTCATGGACTTGAAAAGGATTTTAAATAGTACCAAAATCAAATAATTTTTTCTTTATTGAGAGGCATACATTTTTAACCTTGTTAAAAACATTAACAATTACAGGCCCAAGAAAACAGAACCAGGGACTGCCAGCAGCTGCCTGAAGTACCTTATGTCCAAAGTCGGCACTAGATTGGGTCGCAACATCCACCTTGTAGAGCTTCAAGAATGTAACCAAGATTTGCAGCTATGCAAATCTGTGAAACAGTTGCTTGATCCAAAATGGTTATTAAAGCCAACAACCATGACAAGTAGGATAAAAATCAGTCCTCGAAACACAAGGCCTTTGTGATTTGATAGGGCCCAAAGAGTTGGCTACAAGTCTTTCTAGGTCAATGTACCACCTCCACCTGAAAATTTGCATCTTTGGTCTAGACCAGTATTTGACCTTGTGTACCATCAGACTGTGGGATGCATACTTTCCTTCCTCCAGAGTAGTTCCCTAAAGAAATCACTCATCCTGATGAGATTTCTCATCCACCTACTAGTCAAGCAGTATATCTGCAACAAAAAGCAAGATGCCCAGAAGAGAAGGCTAAAAAGGGGCTTGCTTGTGATCAGTTATCTTTGGTCTCTAATAGGACTAAACACCTGCCCATAAAAAAAAAATCTTCCCTGGAAAAGTAGGAAGAGGGTTGTTCAGGCAAAGGACAAGCAGAATGCATAGAGGAGGGCAGGGAGTCAGACTGGGGGCAACTAGCTAAACATAGGGTACCTTTAGGGTCATGTGGATAGAAACTAAAACCCCACACTCTTGCCAGAAGCCATGCGCTGAGTGTGGCCATATAGGGAAAAGGTGAATTCTTTGTCCTGTCATAGAATGCTGAACCCAGGCAGGCATCCAATGATTGGTGTGCTGTCAGTCCACATCCATAGTTCCTCAGCTCCCTCGGTACAGCAAAAAATAAAATGGGCGGAGATTAAACAGAAGCACCCGATTTGACAGACTTTAGGCACAACACCAGATAAATGCCAAATGGCTTAAATGGTTTAAAATGTCACAGCCTGGCCCCTAATAGCTTTAGCATAGTGGAACCAGCACCTTGGGACAGAATTTAAAGGGAGCAAACCTTGCACTGAGATGTATTCACACTATGGGCGAGTTGGAAGGGATTGGAACCTATTCTGAATTCGCCCTTCACAAAGGGCATACACCTGACAGGGCTCTGCTGCAGGCAAACTATGACCCTGGACCTGTATAGCAACATATGGTCAATTCACAACTCCTACAGAAGAGGTAAGAGTTGAGAGCCCTACCATATAGATGATCTCTACAGCTTTTTTTGCAAGTGTACAATCCCCTAAAGGCAGATGCATACAACCTATAAGTAATAAAACTTCTGTGTATAATATTGTACATCTAAGGGGGGGTAGCACAAGATGGGTTTTAAGAAACAGCCATACTTGTGAAGCAGCATGGCTGAGATGCATCAGCCAACACATAACCGACTGAATTACTAAGTGCTCATTTACACTTGCTTCGGCTTCAAAAAGGCTTTGGACACACTTTGTTAAAGCTCTCTGAATTCTAGTCAAAGCTACCGTCAACTAAAAATGGTTAGCTTACAGTCCTGATTTCACCTGCTTTTGCTTTGCTTCAATAATTATACCCCATGTAGCTTCAGTGGTGCTTCAAAGCCTCCATACAAGTCTATGGCAAAGCTCTCTTAAAGCCCCACCAAAGCACCAAGCAAAAGCAGGTGTAAACAGGACTGTAAGCTAACAATTTTCTTTAGTGACAGGCACTTTCACTGGCGTTCAGAGAGCTTTAACAAAGCGTGTCCGAAGCCATGTTTTAAAGCAAGTGTAAACTAGCCCTTAAATGTGTTGGAAACAAGTGTAAACTAGCCCTTAAATGTGTTGGAAACAAGTGTAAACTAGCCCTTAAATGTGTTGGAACAAACACAATAACGACTGAACTCTGCTGTTGTATCAACGTTTTTGTTTTTTTCGAAAGTGCATAAACAACTAAATTCAACTTGGTGAAAGTGCCCAACATGCCTTTAAAACAATACAATAAAATCACAAAATGGTGTAAATCTATAACACAAGTTATTAGTGAAGTAGTAATAAACGGTACAAATTTTCCTTTTTATTAAAGATTGTTTATGTGCCCAGCCCCCCCCCCCCTTTGATTGGACTTTTTTCAATAATCACTTATGTTATACATTTCTACTATATGCACTGTCTGATCTGTAGAATTAATTTTCTTTAAAAAGTGCTGTAGACCTGGATGTCAAGGCTATCAAAAGAACCCAATTCCCTTTGCTCTAACCCATCTGATATAAGCAATGCCAAATTAAGTCTTACGATCGTATCTGTGGTAAATCGATTTCAATCCTGTGCCCAGTATTGCGAAATATCTGGATCGCTGCCTCTGCCACTTTATCGTCATCCATGCGAAGGCACTGAAGTAATGATTCATAGGTCTCTGAAGAGTGGAATGCAGTCGGGTGGGTAAAGGACAACACCTAAGCATCAGATTATCACACAGAATTAGTGTATTTGTTGCTACCTCACATGCTAGACAACACCAGCAGCAAGTGATCGATTTATGAAAAAAAAAAAAAAAAAACACACACACATTAGGACAATTAAATAAAATAGTAACATTTGACATGGTAGAAATAACCCCAATGAAAAGAAAATTAGGATTTTTGCATTACCTGTAAAATGCTGTTCTTGGGAGCACATCACAGGACACAGTACACTTCATAACTACTTGGGTTATGCCATCGCCTTAGGTGGATGGACACTGGCCAACAAAAGCAGGAATTGCAAGGCCAGGCATAAACCCTCAAAGCTCAGCAAAGCTGCAGTTTCACAGCAAGCAATGGATTTTTTTTTTAATAAATTGCAATGTTTAAGCAGCAAGGGATTCTCTTGGAAAGGTTCAAAAGATCCAATTAAGGTACCATTGGAATGCACAACAGGAAAAATTTGCCCATTGGTAATTCTAAGTGGTTTTAAAGGCAGAAGTTTATCTTAATGTCTTACATGCATTAAAGTAAAGCATTCTGTGTGCAGCAATCCCCCCAATACTTACCTGAGACACCTCTACCCAGCAATGTTGTAGGATCGTCTCGGCTGCCCTTCTCATTGGCTGAGACAGCAGCGCTGCACCATTGGCTTCCGCTGCTGTCAAAGTCAGTCAGTGAGAAGAAAAAGGGGGCAGGGCCAGACCGTGTCTGAATGGCTACAAGGAGCTGCAGCTCGGCAGCACCCAAAGCAAGCTGCTTGATGTGAGGGCATGCGTCAGGAGCCTAGGAGTGCCAAGGAGGGACCCAATAAGAGGAGGATCCAGGCTGCCCTGTGCAATTCCACTTCACAGAGCAGGCAAACATGTTTTTTTTTTTTAAACAAGACTTTACAATAATTTTAAGGTCTGAAAATCTACACACCAGCCTGGAGAAAGGACAATATGCACCCCACACTTAAACTTGGGAGCCTTATGCAGGTGAAATGAGCCTTCCGTGTATGAAGGTACAACCTTCATGGAATATGTTTTTCTTGCTTTGAGAATAGTAGGGATTAAAAAGAGTCAGGAACACCACTATCCCTCAGAACTCGGGCTTCAAAAGCCAAGTCAAAGCTAAAGACCTTATAGTCTGAAAATGTTTATGGTGTCTGCACACCATGTACCTTTTTGCCCAAGCACACGCAATCAAAATCACTGGCAAGCCCTCTATACTGCGCTACAGGCAGTGAAGGGAAAGCACACCAATCCCAAGTAGTTATCAGGGCATCCAATAGGAATGCCTGAGGATCCCTAGTCCTGGACACAGACCTGTCCAGTAGGTTGCGGAATCTACACACACAGAGACACATCCGAGCTCCCCAACCACAGATAAAATGCCATCACCCCTGGGTGAAGAGTCCATTCCACTTCGAATTAAGCCGCTAGCAGCTGAGAAAGTCTGCCTGCCAACTTTCCTCACTGGGAATATGCAGGGCCAGAAGTTCTACCCAAGACAAGATCAGTTCTACATCAAGCAGCACAACTTTGTGGGTGATATACATGTAGCAGGTGCCCCACAACTCCCATGCAAAAACATACATGGGCTCTGCAGCCAGGAGTGTGCACCTGTCAGCCCCCTCCCTTTTCACTTCACCGAGACTGACCTTGGTAATGCTAACACAGACATCCACCTGCTCCATCCCCCTTCTGCTCCCATTGGCAGGAGGAAAGTTCAGGAGCCAATCAGAGGGACTGTGACAAGCTGCAGGAGCAGCTAAAATGGATTCTGGGACACGAGAAGAAATTGATAGCATGAGGCGGGGCAAGGGATCAGACCTGAGGGAGAGATGCTGTCCCTCAGGTGACTCCACCAAGCAATTTAGGTCTCCACCACCAGTCGGACATCCAGCCTAAAGGGGGGATCCCAGGTACATCCTGGGATCCCAGGTAGATCCCACATACAGGCGCACCTGCACCGACGGGGAATCATTCCAGAGGTGACCAGTCAGGTTACCAGGAAAGCCTGCTGTTCCAGGAAGTTCATTTGGGCCTTGACCGCAGGGCTCGGTGAGAGGGCTTTTGCCTATTTGCAGGACACAGGGACACTATCACAGAAGTTAAATGGACACTGTACACAGACGACATTGCCCTTAGTCATCTTGCTGACACAGCAAAAAGATAAGGCCATCCATTTCCAGGGACCCAGTATACAGACAACATTGTCCTTTCACCTTTCTGAGAAAGATCCTGCCTTCTTCACTTGGTAATCTGGACAAGTTGTGTTTGGCCCTGCTATTCGGGAGTTTAGTGCACCAACGAAAGTGGCTAGCTGAAGACAGTTTTATCTGTTCTTCAAAAGGACTGAAGCTACTAGCGCCATATGGACTCGCACACACATTCATCATATCTGTGGGGGACAGTTTATCTAGGAAGGTAAAGCCATTACATGTTGATCTGAATAAAGTGTTTAAAGTTGAGCCTGTGGTGTCAGGGGACAGGAGAGAGAGACCTGACACATGGCTGCATATGTGGGGGGACATGGCTGCATATGTGGGGGGACATTTTAAAAAAAAGTATCGGTATTCGGTATCGCCGACTACTTGAAAAAAAGTATCGGTACTTGTACTCGGTCCTAAAAAAGAGGTATCGGGACAACCCTAATACAGAGCAGCACATCCAGATCAAAAAATAAAAATGTTCTAAAACAAACAAAAAATCATCAATTTAGGCCTACATGTATTCTGCTACATATTTTTGGTTTAATAATAAAAAAAAAAAAAAAATCACACAATAAGTGCATGTTGATGGTTTTGCACAAAAGTTATAGCGTCTCCAAACTATGGGATATATTTATGGATATATTTTTTTTTTACTAGTAATGGCGGGGGATCAGCAACTTAATGCAGGACTGCGATATTGCGGCAGACAAAATCGGACACCGACACTTTGGAGGAACAGTGACACCAATACAGTGATCGGTGCTAAAAATAAATAAATATGTAGTCACTGCACAGACACTGGCTGGGAGAGGGGTTAACATCAGGGGCGATCAAAGAAACACAACAGGATCAATGCCTTCCCTAACAGCGCTCTGCCTTGTTTACATAGGCAGAGAGCCAAAAAGGCGATCTGCCCAATGATTGGTGGGTGCTGGTGAACAGAGTCTGCGGTACACGCAAATGAGCTCCAGCTGTGTATAATCACAGCAGGAGCAGGTCTTCGGCAGGGCGCATGCGAGCCCCAGACCCGGAAGTACAGACTCACATATTTGGTATGTGATCCTGCACAGCAGAAACGCCTTGCCACCATATATGAAAGGTATACAGAGGGCAAGCAGTTAGAGAGGTAGCCCCGAAAGGACCAATGCTTAGTATGTCAAACCAAACCATTGCACAAGCCATGCTTTAGGGATTGGTTATGGCTTAGATCATTTTACTATACTTGGGCGGCAACTACTACAATAACACACACACTAATGAATCAGTTTTCTTTTTAAATTCACTGCCCATGACATTTTTGCATAACCTTGTTTACCTTTAGCAATTCTAATCCTGCTCTTATTGCAGAATCAGGACTCACACCCTCCTCTTCATCATCTATTGTACCCTCAATAGATTTATTCATCAGTTTCACCAATGCACTGAAACAGACAGTATAAAAAGCATAAGATGGGGAACATGTACAAAGAGACATCTGCAAATGACTTACAAAGTAAATCCCCCCCCCCCCCCAAAAAAAAAACACTACATTTCCTTTGAGATTGGAAAATATTCCAATATAACCACAGCAACTGTCAAAATATATACAGACCCAAGCAAGCATCTTATACAAAGGAGAATTTAAAAAAAATTAAAAATAATATCAGCATATCCAAAACATCCCCGAACAGAAATTCTTAGAAAACCAATTGTATGCATGGAAAAGAATTACGTACCTGATAGCCTCTGAATCTATATGTACTGGGGCAATTCTTTCTAATAAGAATTTTACCATTTCTAAAAAGGGATTTGTAGGTTGCTTTGGATTAGCAAGTTTCCGGGCAATTTCCCTCTAAGATTAAAACAAGAAAACATAGGTCAATACATATTTTGGGATGACCATGTTCTTTGATAACTACAGGCGGTCCCCCCTACTTACAAAAATCTGACTTACAGAGCGAGACAACAGGAAGTGAGAGGAAATCTACCTCTAGGAAGGGAAATTAACTCCTGTAAGTTATTATGGGAAAAAGGTGTCTCCACTGATGCCTTCCACAAAAACCCAACATTTTCTAAATGCAATCATCATTGGGACAGAAAGTGAGGTGAAATCTTCTGAACAGGGGCACAGTCAGGGCACAGTCAGCAAAAACAAACTTTACAGGGGTGTTTACCCTTCCTTATACTATGCTATACAAAAAGGTTAAAAAAATGTAAATGCAAGTGTAGCACCAGACTAGGATTCAACTTAAACCTACAGACCCCATCTTGTTTGTAACCCGGGGACCGCCTGTATACCAAAAGCATGTAACTAAATCTGCAATTAAAGCTTTCTTACCACACAAACATCAGCTTGTTTACAGGAGCATGTTGGGCTTATGAGCATCTCTAGCTGAGACCTCAATTTCTCATCATCTCCCAAAACCTGATTAAATTTCTTGACAAAATCTTGTGCTTTTCCTGGATCTGGTAAATTCTCTATAAGAGAAGTAGAATTTGAATTCCAAGCTGGCTTTTTTCTTAAATAGCACAACTGGCATACATTACAATGAATATTTATTTGAACAATCCTATTTAACATCAAGCATTAAAAGTACAATGCTATTGTTCATTTAACTCTTTTGTGCCTAAAGGTAAAATAAATGTTAATGCTTAACCACAATTTTTCAACTTTGAAACGGGTTAGTAAAACTGGACTTTGTGCAACCATGTGGATTATACTTTTTTTCTTCAGGAAAAATTGGCCTTACATTTGGTGGTAAATGGATAGCGCCCATTTTGGGTTTTCTTATCAAAGGAAAACTGTTCCAAAACACACACACACACACACACACACACACACACACACACCTTTAAAAAAAAAAAAAAGAAAAAAAGAAGGTTTAGTTTCTTGCTACAACCATAACATACCACCAAAAAACAACTCATAATAAATTCTCCTGCTCCCGACGATCTACATATGTGTATGCTAGTTGTATGTACATAAAACAGAAAGCGAGCACATCTGCACTAGTGTGATATTGTTTAAGAACAATGATTAAAACCTCCAGTCACTACACTCACATTTGGTATTACATTTACAGTCATGCAAGTTGTCAGCCTCCTCTTTTGGATTGCCACCGAGTGCGCTGGTTGTGAGCATCAAATTGTCAAGAAGCTAGCTGGGGGTATTTATTATAGCAAAAAGTTAAAAAATATTGTTATTTTCCCCAAAATTGTCGCTCTTGTTTATAGCGCAAAAAAATATAAACCAGGGGTGATCAAATGCCACCAAAAGAAAGCTCTGTGGGACAAAAGGGAACACATTTTGATTGGGTACAGCATCGCACGATCACGCAATTGTCAGTTAAAGTGACGCAGTGCCGTATTCCCAATTTTCCATCTATGGTATGTAGATAGTGAGCGGGAATGTGTTCCTACACACAGGCGAGAATCGGGCATGCTTCTGTCAGGGCTGTCTGAGCTCTGGTACTACCTTGGTGGTTTATGTAGGCCACAGCATTGTCCAGCTGCACCTCCGACTTGTTGACCTTGTAGGGGCGTCAATCTTATGGCCCTGTTGCATAACTTTGGTACTGAGCATCGACTTCGGTGGGGACCAGCTCTCAGACAGCAAAGTTTCAACTGCCTAGATTCTAGGACCAAGTTGGAATCCTGGCATCCATCATGCCAGGGATACTTTTGCCTAACTGGACAGCAGTAGGTGGAGATCCAGAGAACAGCTGGTTGTTTCACTTCATGAGAATGCCAATATGCAAGGGTCTTGTGGGGAATGGACCAGAGGAATGCTTCCAACGAAGCTACCATGAGGGCACAAACTTTCTTGCAGAAGCAAATCCAGGACCATGGATGAGGAATCTTACCAGCAGGTAACCAGTGACATGAATGCCCTGAGATCTTAGAGCCAGTACATTTGTGAAGACTGTTGGTGCAGAGGAGAGCCTGAAGAGCCTGAAGAGCAGTGCAACAAAATGAAAATCGTAAAAAGTGTTGCTGCGCTGGAAGACAGGCATGTGAAGGCATGCGCCTTTTGTGTCCAACGATGCCAGATATTTTACTGATTTGAGAACAATGCCAGATCTTGCAGCCTCCATGTGGAATCTGGGACATACCGATATCCGTTTAGTCATTTGTCCTATTTTGGACCCAAAATCTGTATTCAGCTTTGAAACTGAATATTTTTGGAGTGAAACCCTTTCAGCCTTTCCTCTGCAGGAAGTGGGATTACAACTCATTGTGTCTGCAGCTGACTCGAGGCTGCACACAAATCTGCTTGGTCTTTGAAGCAGGCAGACTAAAGGTTAGCAGTCCAAGAGGGGGCAGGGATAGATTGTCTATTTTGGAAACAAACGACTGGACCCATAGGTCTGGGAAATCCAATTCATATTGCTGCAAAATGTCAACAGATGTCCCCCATCTCCTTTCCATGATGAGAGCTTTTGTGTAGGCTTGAGGCATGGAAACAATGGAACTCCAAAAAAAAATTAAAAATTGGAGTGCGGCTGTCCATATATTTTCCTCCCTATTTAGGCATGAACAGTAGGAATAAAAAAAAAAAACCTCTGAGCTCCCAACAAGTAACCCCCGACCGCTGTCCAGAGAGTGCTGAATGATACAGTTGTGGTGAAAATGACAAATACTCACTTGCTATAGTCATCAATTTCCCTAACATGGCTGTGTTGTTCGCTTCTGACTGCAGGAAAGAAAGAAAACATTTAGACAAAGAACATAGGTATGCAATTTGGCCTCTAAGCTTAAAGTTGACTGCAATGCACATATACAGTAATAAAATAAAAACATAGTCCATATTGAAAACCAGCTTTTAAATTCAACACCAGTTCAACATTAACCGCTTTAGGACCGCCGCATCGTACTGTGGACGGCGGCTCCAACAGGCACAGTGATTAACCTGTTTCCGTATTTAATGGCACTTTTTTTTTGTTTTGTTTTTTTACTTTTTGAATGAATAGGTTTTATAGCAAAAAGTAAAAAATATTTTCAAAATGTTCACTATTTTTCGTTTATACAATAAAAAAATAAATGGTGCACAAATACCACCAAAAGAAAGCTCTATTTGCATGAAAAGATACAAATTTAATTTGCCATTACCAGTTAATGTAGCACAGTGCAAAACAGCAAAAAATTGCTTGGTCATCTGGGGCTCAAGTTGTTAAAGTGGAAGATAAGGCAAAGTATTTCTAAATATGTTGCCTACTCTTAACTGTGCTGTATAGCCTGTATAAACAAAAAAAAACACACACATTTACACAATATTTTTTACAATTTGCTCTGCCATGGCCCATTGGTTCTTTTGTGTCAGAAGAGGGAAGGGAGCACCAACAGGGAGGCAATGGGAGTCACCAAGTTACATCACGACTCCTGTAATTCAGAGCTGCACACATTTTTGAATCTCTCATGCTCCCAATTCTGCATATTTTCCGGCCAGTGATTCATACGTGAGTGGGTCAGCACTACAGGTAGATGCCAAGCATTTGCAGAATAAGGTTTGTAATGGCAGCTGCCCATTTATTTAAAGACCGGTTTACCAGTCTTTAAACAGGACAAACATAAGACTGGGGATATAAATTAATATGAACTTACAGGTGGCTGTTTGTGCAAGTCTAATAACTCCCGGACATGGCTTCTCAGCATATTCTGACACTTCCACATTTCATTTAGTGCCCTGGATATAGACAAAATAAATCAAAATACATTACTATGCTACATGCATGTTAAAGAATAAAAACATCTGAATATACACACAAGCTTAAAAGTAGAACTAAGGGCAAAACTTTGTATTTTTTAATAGAGTTAAAGTGGATGTAAACCCAAAAAAACATTTTTTTTTATGTCACAATGTAGAGTATAACATTTCCTATCTGTGCCCAGTGCCACACAGAGTTAATCCAGTGCTGAGTAATCCTCTTAATGTTCAGTGCAAATTTAAAGAATTCCAGATAAAAACTTGCCAAATTATAAAGTCCGTTTCTCTGTAAAACATAACATGATAAACATGTCCAAGCTAGATATGCAAATACAAAAATTAATAAAAATATTGCACTGACCAGAGTGGACAAAAAATTAAAAAACTAAAGTAGCTACACTACAATGTGACGAAAATTGAATGGTAATGTAAAAATAAATGTAGCGCTGTGAAACCAAAAAGACAGTAATGTCCAAGGATGAATGAAAATCAATAATCACTGAACTGAAACAATGATAATGATGAGGATAAACAAAATCCACAGTGAAAAATAAAGTCCTTGCATGAGATGGTGCTGTGATACACAAATCAAAACTAAACCAAAAATAAATAATAATAGTCCATCCACAGTAGTGAAGTAGGTAGATGTAAAATGACTTCGTAGATCCTCAAAGATGGAATGGCACTTAAATCAAACAAAGATAGAATGCGCCTACCAGAAATGTAGGACCTGTCTGTCGTGGACAGCAGATCGATTGTGCCGTAGGATTGTTCATGCCCTATCACAAGCAATATATGTCTGCAGAACACAGGGGAGATATTGGAACTCTAATTCATGGTCACCTGGAGCGGCAGTTCCCTTCTTCTCTATGGTGGAGGAGATGTTGGTGTAGCAATGGACAGAACACTGGATGGTGACACTCTCACCCAGAACTTCCTGTCTTATACTCTACATTGTGATATAAAAAAAAAAAAAAAAACTTTTTTGGGGGGGGGGGGGGGGGGGGGGGGGGGTTTACATCCACTTTATTGCCATTCATGTTCCATTTGGTAGATTTCCCTTAACTTCCTGCCCCAAAGCCAAAAAAGGAAGTGATGAACTCCCTCCAAAAGTGACAGAACTAGTGCCCCCATGGGAATAATTTCCACTCCACAACTGTCCTGCAATTTAAGCTAATTTTTGGTGCACACAGCAAACAGGACAAGCAGATGAATCTCCCCAACTGGGACACCGACAGCAGTAAAAACGTAACAGGTGTTCCAGTCCCTCTCCACTCAGTCCAAAACCCCTAAAAAGTTTTGCATTTAGTTTATATAAAGGAAAACAAAAAGAAAACTTGGCTGAAATATCTACAAAGATTATTAGCCTTTTCAATGTTCCAAATGTACTGTTCCTTTCCAGGTACACAGGCTGTATGACTAACATCATGCAAAATGACAGACCATCATCCATCACTCACTTTACAGCATTAGGGTCCAGGCTCGCATACAAATAATAGAGACATTTCATTCTTTCTTCGGTTTCCAGATTGTGAGGAACTATGTACTGAGCAAAGATTTTCTCTACAAGTAACCTGAGAGCGAGAGAGAGAACATTAGTACACCATTAGACCTACAAGCAATTACTACATTTTCTATGCAACAACCCAGTCTAGAACTTTGAAATACATCAGTATGATAAAAGACTAACAGCTGAATTAAAAAAAAAAGATTGCAAAGCATTAAGGTAGTCTCTAGACAGTAAACACTTTGAGCAACTATCTTTATGCAGGTAAAGAGTGCCTTTATGCTACAGTGCAAGTTGGCCGATAGAAACTTTCACTCGGCATCAGCAAAGGGCCTTTTTTTTTAATTTACTTTTTTTGTAACACATACCATTATCTGCTGGAAATTGCAATATACTGCAGCCTGCTATGGCTCAGTACAACTAACCTGCAGGAAAGCCGTAGGTGCACTGCACCCGAAGGTTAGTGTGAAGGCAGCCAAATAGTTGTTAACCCTTTTATACGCTCATTGCAAAAGCTTTTAGGCCCAATGTATGTTTAAATACACTGACCCCTTTCCACTTGCAGCTGCTGGCATCGCTCTTCAGGCTACTAGAAAGGATTAGAACCCAAGTGCACTTGGTATCACTCTGCCTGGGACAGGAGCTACAGAGGAATCATTGTTTTATGCAGCTTCTGCTCCCTCCGCAAACGGAGCAGACTTACTCCACTCTGATGGTCTGAAATAGCGGGTTGGCAAGCCCAGATCATGATCAACAGGTTGCCGATCCCGGCATGCGTTTTCCTAGCTTAAGGTCACAGGCCACATCAGAAGACTCAGCCGGTCATGGGTTGAGCACCCCTGGCTTAAAGCAACTCTTCAATACATGTTAATTTCACCAGGTTTCATCTCTTTAACAGCAAGAAAATAACACACCTGTGGATCAGCCAGAAATTCAGTGTGTGCCTAACTTCCTGTTTAAGCCAACACAACGGTGCCTTTTCTGTACTGAAATTCTAAATGGCACTGCAGACCCTGTGTGCTGGACTTTCTGGTGAATGGACACAAAAAGTAGGAAACCCCAGCCAGGCATAAGCCCTACCAGCACAAGTCTGTTTTTAGCAAGCAATGAACAGACAAGAGGGGAGAGATCTCCATGTTCTGTAATCCAAATAATGTACTCCAAGAATAGGAGTTTAAAAAAAAAAAAAAGGCAAACCAAAAATCTTAAAACCGCAGAGAACTTCAAACTTAAAGCAGAGTTCCACTCTAAAGTGGAACTTCCGCTCATCTAATGCCCCCTCCCTCCGGAGGCACAATTGGCACCTTTCGGGGGGGAATCTTTGACAGGTATCCTCACTTGTGGGGGGCCTCAGCCTTGGATATTGACGTCATGGCTGGGGCTCCCTCCTCTGGCCACCGGGGCCAGTAGGAGAGGGGAGTGGGCCTTGCGGCGTAAAGCCAAAAAGGCTACACAGCCAGGTACCCTTACCCACAATGGCAGCAACCGACACCTGATGAAAACATCAGCTGCGAGTGCCAACATTGCTGGACTCCAGGACAGGCAAGTGTGCCATCTTTAAAAGCCAGCAGCTGCAGTATCTGTAGTTGCCCTTTGTGTGTGTGTGTGTGTGTGTGTGTGTGTGTGTGTGTGTGTGTGTGTGTGTGTGTGTGTGTGTGTGTGTGTGTGTGTGTGTGTGTGTGTGTGTGGGGGGGGCGGAACACCGCTTTAAGACTACCAGGGATATCCTAAAGCACCAAAAGGGTTGGGCAGAACAGCACTAAGGCCGAAAACACCCAAAATCCAAAAGCAGAGAGCAAGGGGGAATTTCACTACAAAGCCACCTGCAAGACCTTCCACCCAAAAATGGCTCTCGCAGGGGATGTGAACATTTACCTGTTAGAACTTGGTTAAAAACCACTTCCCGTCACACAACGTCAAATTTGAGTGTTGATACCTGAATGATGCCTGCAGCTACAGGCATCATTCAGACATCTTCATTTAGAGCTGGCGATTCCCTGCATGTAAGAATCATTATAGTGGTTCTCCTGTACGATCAGCAATAGGGAGAAGGAATCGGTCCATGCCAGAAGTTTACCATAGAGAAACTTGTAGGCCAGATGGCCACCGAACATCTCTGTAATCTTTCGGAGGCCAGGCGCAAAGTTATAAAGTCATGCCCAGCCTCTGCAATGCCGCTGCTTTGGCTGGGAAGCCAGGCTACCCAACCTAGGAGGCGAGATGTGAGGATTTATTGACCTCAGATCTTGCTGCAAGGAGGACCCGACCATGCACTTTTATTACAAAGGGTGTTTACATTCCTTGAAATAGGAATAAAAAGTGAAAAAAAAAAAAGTTAAGTTTAAGTATCAAAATAAAAAAAAATGTCCAAAAAGTTTTTTTTTTTAATAAAAAAAGACCAACGTGCTCACGCACAGAAGCAAAAGCATACGTAGGTAGCGCCCACATATGTAAACTATGTTAAAACCACATGCAAGTCCACGAACATTAGAGCGAGAGAAATAATTAAAAGCGTCGCCTATGGTGATTTTTAAGCACCAAAGTATGGTGCCATTCCACGAGTGTGCGCAATTACATAGCGTGACATGTTTAAAAAGGAGCCACGTTGGGTATTTACTTGGTGTATCAGCTTTCATATTATGTCCAAAAAAATTGGACCAACTTTTTTTTTTTTTAATGCATTAAAAAAAAAACACTGAAGAAGAAGAAGTGTTTGAAAAATTACTGCGCAAACACCATGTGAGATAAAAAGTTGCAACAACTACCATTTTATTCCCTAGGGCAGTGATGGCGAACAGGGGTAGGAAAGCTTAACATCCCAGCTCTTTTGAAACTACAAATCTCATCATGCTTCCAACCTCTGAGTCATTACTGTGGTTGCCCAAGTCTTGCAAGGTTTCATGGAAATTGCAGTGTCACCACCGCTGGAGTGCCGAGATTGCTTAGAAGAATGAAGCAGCATCTAGCTTCTAACATGGACAGCTTATACTCCACTTAGAAAACCAAGCAAATAGGCAAGCGATCCTTTAAATGGACTGTTTCCTTGTCATTCTAGCAGCCCACATTTGCACAAATGTTAATTTCCACAGCCTTTTAACCAAGTTTATAACAGATACCTACTTGTCATCAATGCTGTTTTGATAGTAAATGTGCAGAAGTTTATCCTTTATCCAGTTGACTTTCTCTGCAGCTTCCTTCCCAGCTTCAGCATGCAGGCAGTATTTCTTATATAGTTGGGCAAGACCCATCATTGCTTCTTTCCTTACTCTCCACTAGAGGGCGAGAGAGTGCATGTTGAGAGATTGAATGGTTGAAAGCAATACATGGTGTACAAATGTCACTTGGGGATAGTAGCATACAAGCCAAGGAGTAAATAGAATGGGGAAAAGAATACAATTTCATATCTTTAGTACTCAGAAAGATCAAAAACAGCACATGCAGAGGTGGCAGCAGCCTTGTTAGTTGGGATTGGGGGTAAATCCACCACAGATGCAGAGGGACACTTCTAAAAAAAAAAAAAAGTCCTCTGTGTGTGAAAGGATGACATAAATGTTTGAGGGACAGAGGTGGTGCATAACGAGATTTATATTAAAAAAAAAAGGTACACTGGGGAAACACCTTTCACAGCTTAGTATATGACGCTTGCCTTGCTAGAAGGGGAACTGAGAAATTGTCTAGATTCCACAATCTTCCAGCTGATGGCTTAAAGCAGTATTACACCCAAAATGTAATATATTGCAGTTTACCAATCCTTACACGTGGTGCAAGGATTTTTTTTTTTTCCCCTGGTAATCTGCCCAGCAACACACCTCATGTATTAAAGAGCCCATGTCTAGATAAAGGAGCACAGGGGGCACAATTGGACTTAAGCACAGTTAGGCTGTGGAGGCCGTTAGATGTACTAATTTAGATAATAATAAATTGAAGCCAAAACACCAGCTAACACTAAGTAGCTATAGCAAACTTTTTGTTGTTTTTTTGATGGGGATAAATGTATTACACAAATTGTCAGTTAAAGCGACGCAGTGCTGAATCGCAAAAAGGGGCAAGGTCCTTTATCTGCATAATGGTCCGGGTCTTAACCGGTTAAGCTCCCTGATATAAGTTATTAGCTTAATAACTTAAAAAAAAATATGAAACCATGCAACAAAAAACAGAATGAATATGTACAAGCAATAAACAGGTTTTTTTAAAAGGTGATCCTCATTAAATTCACAATGTACACAGGCAGACATTCTGGCTTACCCTTTTATCCAACGTTCTCTCACGTACAAAACCAAGTAGCTGGTCATTTACTAGACAAAGGTCTTTCTTCCCAGCAGTTATTATAGTTACTATAACATCATGCCGGATTGCTTCTTCGGGATCGTGCGACCTCACCTTCAGGAACTCTGCAAAAACATTATGCACAAATCAAAATATTTTTGTGTATAAATGATATCAACCCCTTAATGCCTGAAGGTAAATTAAATATTAACTATTGAACACAGTTTTGGAATGTTGGCATGCGAGTAAAACTGTACGTATAACTACTTAATGTATCCAAGTACGTTTTTTTTTCCCCAGGTTAAAATGTGGCCTTTATTTGGTGGCAGATGTTGACAAATATCACCTGATTTTATTATCAAAGAAAAAACAGGCTAGCATGCAAAGATACAATAAGCTGAGCATGGCTGGCAATCAATCCGTGCTGGGATAAGAAATGTACCAGTTGATTTACTGGGGAAAGTTTATGCTATTGTTCCCAAGGTGTTGGACACTGAGGGGTTAATTTCAGGGCTGGTTGTCCCCACAAAAAACACACTCCAGATGCATTCCGGTGGAGTTTCTGAACGTGCGCTTCTGGTGCGTTCCATGCATTTCCAGATGCTCCCTTTTCGTTTTTTCACTGTACTGGGGTCCGGTGTATATTTTGATGTGTTCCAGTACAGCCCAGTGCAGTGTAGGCCATTATTCATTACTACTGGTTTATGCGTGAACAAGAATGTTGCACTTAAATGAAACAGCAAACAATATAAAGAGAGTCCAAGAGTCACAAATGTTACAATAGTGAAAGCTTGAATGTTGTGTCACCAACTTCCTCTACCTTGTGCGACCACCACCAAAAATAAGTAAATAGGATGTGACCTTACCAGGGCATTGACCACCTATTTGGGGGGGGGGGGGGGTACCTTCAGTGCATTGCCTTCATTTAATCCTGGTAAAAAAGGTTTTACACAATTGTGGCATTTGACTCTCATTTGGGGTAATAAACCCGATATCACGGTTGAAGTAAAAGAAGCCTGATGTTTTCCCCCGGTTGTGGCTTGGAGTTTCTGTGGAGCAGACCTCTTTACAGACGGAGTTTTTTCAGACATACAAGCCTACGTTGACACCCCGTAATAGGTGGTTACCACTCTTTGGTAAGGGCACATCCTATTTTTTTTTGGTGGTGGTCACACAAGGTGGAGGAAGTTTGTGACAACATTTAAACTTTCATCATTGTGTTACATTTGTGACTCTTGGACTAACTTGTTTATATCATCTCAATTTTTGTTTTTGTTTATCATAAGTGCAGTTTTGATTTTTTACTACATATAACTGTTGGTGAGTATATCCTAAGCAGTTGAGCTGCTAAATATTTGTAGGGGCCAATATGAGTGGTCGCTCCTCATGTAAGGGGTCTTTACCATAGCCAAACAATGTGCACACAATACAAGATACTATCTTATGGGGAACCTCAAGAAGGGAGGTACCCCAAAGGTAGAAAAGGGGGCTACTATTGGTAAGGATGGACGGCACTCAGGTATTGGAAAAATAGAATTTTTTTTTTTAAAAATGTGCCACTACAAAAAAGATAAAATTTAGCAGTAAGGTGCTAATGCAAATGGTGAGCAAGACAGGGATCTCAATATTCAAACAATATACACCAGTAAGAGATTACTGTGTGCTAATTAATATACATAAAGGACAATGATTTTTTTACTACCATCTTTAGGTGAATGGACACTGATAGACAACGTCTTAGACAGAAGTCTGGCCCTATATAATCCCTACCATACAGGAAGACTTCAGTTTTGTAGCAAGCGCCAAATTCTTCAAAAGAGGGGAGAGACCTGTGTCCGTGATGTATTCAAAGAAAGATTTTACCAGTACTTATGATGAAAAATACCCTTGCCTGGACCGTATCTAGGATCAGACCTAAATACTTCAGACTTTGAGCTGATCTCAAGGCTGACTTTTCAGTATTTATGACCCAGCCCTTCTAAATACCGCACTGTGCAGGCCATGTTCTGTTCGACAGCCTGTAGCGAGTGATCCCTGAGCAGGAGGTCGTTCCGGATATCCGAGCGCCAAGATTCCCTAGTCCCTTAAAAAACTCAGTACTGGTGCTAGGACCTTTGTAAACACCTGGGTGCTATGGCAAGCTCGAAGGGCAGAGCCACAAACTTGTAAAATGCATTCCTCTACTGTAAAATCGCAGGAACCTCCGATGAGGTTGAAAGATAGGTACGTGTAAAATACACGTCCTTGATATTGGGGGCCAAGAAGTCTCCCATCTGGAGCAAGGCTACCACCGAGCGGACTGACTCCACCAAAAAAGACTGGATACATGCTGGTTCAGGGATCTTAGAACCAAAATGGGCTTTGTATCCCTGTTAACTTATTTTTGAACCGTGAACAAGTTTAATTTAAAAAAAAACCAGCACCCAGTTTCAGATACAGGAACCAGTATAATCACTCCCCGATGCACTAAATGATCTAGTGCCTAACAATAGTTTTTTTTTGGAGGATCTGCGGGAATGCAGGATCTTAAAAACCTCTGAGGCAGAGCGCCCCCGTAATTCCAGCCTGTAACTGAAATACGGTTGAGGTGACCCACTCGCCCTGAACCACTGCTCTCCAAATGCCTGAAAAGTGCAGCATCCTTCCCCCCACTGGATAGAGTTCCCTCAAAAGGAGGGCTTGGTGTCAGGTTTAGAAGAGATTTGGACCCAGGGTTTCTTCTGTGGCTTGCCCCTGGGCTCTAGCACCCTGTTGGCAATGGAACTGCCTTGTTGTCAAGACACCTGCAGAAGCGGTCCCTGCGGTTTTAAATGAGGGAAGACTGGTCCTTCTCTTTACAGGAAGTTGAGAGCTCTTCCCTCCAGAAATATTTTGGATAGATTTGTCCAAGTCATCACCAAACATTCACCACAGAAGGGGAACCCTGCCAATAACTTCTTACGATGAAGTTTGGCTGACCAGTTATAACACCATAAAAAGTCTGTGCATGTGTACAAACAGGTGAGCCATACAAGAGAAGTTAAATAAAACCTGCAAGGGAGCAGTATAGTCAGACCCTCTGCAGGACTGATTTTATCCTGGCCATTAGAAAATCAAAACAAGCAGATTTCCCGTCTACGAACTTACCTGTAAGATCTTTAGCCAAATCTGGATGGTTCATTAAGCAGTGGCTTGCAAATTTTACACTTTCCAATCTCACTGGAACGTGGATATCATTAAACCTAGTCGAGAGGGAAAAAAAATAAAAGTGGCAATGAACATAATAAAATGCAAACCAAACTATTCCTTACCGTTGTGGAGATAAAGAAAGAAGAAAGGAGCGCAGCAGGGTTAGTCCATTTAATCAGTTTATATACGCAACATTCAAGAATATTTTCAGGCATCGGCATTTTATTCCAAGTTTCATTACCAATGTAATTATGTATATGACATATCTGGCCAACGCCTCTGGAAGCTGAAAATCACTGAAGTAGACACTTTCCACTCTTGTAATCTCTACTTGTTTTTGGGTCCCATGCTGAGCGGCTGGGCATGATACCTTGTGAATAAAGTCAGCCACTCAGCATGGGCACCATTCTCTTAATGCGTTGTCGGATTGGACAAGGTGGAAAGCGTGACATCACCGACCCACCACTCCTAAACAGAGAACCCTTTGCGGTCATTCAGAAATTGCAAAGTATTCTCTGAATTTCGCCCGTGCCGAGCAGAGAACCCCCTACAATGCAGGACAGCAGACACATGGTGCAGGGCCTGGAAGCAAGTGAATATCACTGGAGTAGCAGTGTCTACCTCAGTGATCTCCAGCAGCTGATGCTGCTGGAGGTCATATACATAGCAAAGGTCCGTTTTACATGGACGTCATACGTCCAGTCACTTTTTTGTAAAAAGAAAAACTGATTTAGCTTACATCCGTTTGTTAATCGGTCTAGTCTACATCCGTTTTTCCTAGTTGTAGCAGAAACAAAAAAATGTGTGTGTGAGTGTGTGTGTGTGTGTATATATATATATATACACACACACACACATACACACATACAGGGCTTTTTTTTTAGCGGGAACGCGGGGGAACGCAGTTCCGGCACCTCCTGGTCTGACTGTTCGTAATGGAAAGGGGTGTTCTGCAAGGTATTGATACTCACTGGTGGGGATCTATTTTTGCAGGGGGGGTCTTATGTTGCTGGGGGGTCAGTTGTTTCTGAAAGAGATATACTGTTGGGAGAGGGGTCTATTGTTGATGCTGCCGGGAGTCTATTTTTGCTGTGGGGAAATGTTGTTGGTTTATTGTTATTATGGGGATCTATTGTTTCTGGCTGCAGGGCATCTATTTTACTGTTTTTCTTGATATCATTACCAAATTCCATACAAATTACTTAGCTCCACAAAATGATACTTGGTTCTATATTGTCTAAAAGGGGCAGTACAGGCAGGTGGGTAGGGGTGGAGAAAATGGGTGACTTGGAAAGAGGGAGTTCCTGCACCCCTTGTCTGAGAAAAAAAGCCCTGCACTTTTTATTATATATTATATATATATATAAAAAGGAAAGTTTCTTGCCTAAAAATGGATACAAACGGAATGAATGCCAATCTTTTACATAGGTAAAAACTGATTATTCTGTTTTTTTTATAATAGCCCTGATTGGACATGACCATATTGAACGTCAGTATCTGCACCGTCTTTCTCTCTATGAACTTAATACAGAAATAGTAAAACACTG
This sequence comes from Rana kukunoris, assembly GCA_029574335.1. Taxonomy (NCBI): domain Eukaryota; kingdom Metazoa; phylum Chordata; class Amphibia; order Anura; family Ranidae; genus Rana; species Rana kukunoris. The sequence continues at coordinate 637,688,380 of CM056049.1, read as the reverse complement.
GTCAGAAATGCTCACCGCCCCAGAAAACACTGCCAAAGAGGTCGGTTTTGATTGGCCAGGTCCGAGTCCTTAGAACCAAACAGCTTTGCTAGAAGCTTTACAACCGCCAATCGTTCTTCCCCATCATTACTCTGAAAACGAGGACAAGATTATACTACTGAAAAAGCACATATAAGCAATAACAACTATAATTATTTTAGTTCTTTCACAGACACAATGAAAAAAAACACATTATTTTAGAAAATTTACCAAAGGACCTTAAAGGGGTGTTCCACCCAAAAAAATGACCCCTTCTCAATCCACTCCTCACCCCCATACATGCCACATTTGGCATGTCATTTTTTTGGGGGGGGAGTGGGGGCTTCAGTAGGAGTGGGACTTCCTGTCCCACTTCCTGCTTCCGCCGAGGGGCTGGTTAGGCGATTAAGCTTAATCGCCTACACCAGCCCCCTCCCTGTAGGCGATCACATGGGACACTGACAGGTCCCATGCGATCGCCTCTCCAATCAGCGGCGAGCCGCGCCGCGCACGCATGCACAGTACGGCTCGCGCATGCGCAGTGGGTGCCCGGCCGTGAAGCCGAAGGCTGTCACGGCTGGGTGCCCACAGTCAGGATGGAGACGCCGGCCGGGGAGGGGGGCAGAGGAGCGGAACCCCGGTCGGCGCGTCGCTGGAACGCAGGAGCAGGTAAGTGAGTGTTTATTAAAAGCCAGCAGCTACACTTTTTGTAGCTGCTGACTTTTAATAAACACAACTTAGGGCTGGAACACCCCTTTAAGCCCCCTTCAAAACTATATATTTTATGAAATCAGAGGAACTAGAACATGAAAATATAATCCTGTTATTCATTATAGGTGTGCCATCATACTTATTAAAACACCAGTTGCCTGGCTCTGTCTGGTGTTCACATCTTTAACGCTCTTACAGTAAAGAATCCTCTAAACCGCTTCTCTTCCAATTCTAGTGAATGGTCATGTCTTCAAATTCCCTTTCGCAGAAGTTTTATCCCTATTGTGGGGTCGCCAGTATAGCATTTGTACATTGAAATCACATCCGCTCAAGCGTCTTCTCCAGAGAGAACACGTTAGTGCTCATAACCTCTCCTCATAACTAATGTCCCCCAGTCCCTTTATTAGCTTTGCTGCCCTTCTCCGGACTCCCTCTAGTTCGAGCATATCGTTCCCGGGGACCGGTGCCCAGAATTGGACAGCATACTCCAGGTGCGGCCGGATAAGAGTCTTGTAGAGTGGGAGAATTATCGTTTTATCTCTGGCGTTAATCCCCTTTTTAATGCATGACAATATTCTGTTTGCTTTTCTTGCAGCAGCTTGGCACTGAATGCCATTGCTGAGCTCATCATCTGCTAGGAACCCCAGGTCCTTTTCCATCCTAGATTCCCCCCAGTGCATAGATTGCATTCAAATTTTTCCCACCCAAATGCAATTTACATTTTTCTACATTAAACCTAATTTCCCCATCTAGTTGCCCACCACATTAATTTGGTCAAATCTTCTTGCAAGGATTTCACATCCTGCAAAGAAATTATTGCCCAGCTTAGCTTGGTGTCTACAAACACAGAGATTGCACTGCTTATCCCATCCTCCAGGTCGTTTACGAATTAAATAGGATTGGTCCCAGCACAGAACCACTGCACTGATGGTGGATTTAAGGGGATTAACTTCTGGCAATATTTTCTCTTTAGAATTACTTCACCATAACATCCAGCAAAGTATGCAGTAAAGGAAAATCAGAATTCCTTTCCAATTCAATATTGAAGGCAACTAGCATTTCCAGAAGATGACATCAATAGTAGCCTTTTGAGCTAGATTTTGTGCCCATGGCAATATTTTCTGCCATCGATAAAGTTTTCATCTGCATAACATGAGTAGGAAGCAAAGATTAAAAGGGGCAAAAATGTAAGATCATTGTTCTGCCTGGCACCTCTTTTGAAATCACTGCCTTCAAGTTTCTTAGTTAGCCCTGGTTCATACCGTTGCGCCTTTAAAACCAAATCCAAGTGCGACTTCGGCACAACTTGCATGCGACTTCTTTAGCAGAAGTCAATGCAAGTTCTACCAAATTTGGACCAAAAGTAGCGCAGGAACCTTTTTCTAAGATGGAGCAAGGCAAGTCGCACTGATTAGAATGGTTCCATTGCACTGAATTAGGTGCGATGTGCTTAAAAAAAAATCATCATAGTGTTTGTCGCATCAGTGTGAAACTTAAAATATTGGGGCCCTCTACCAATTAAATTAACTAAATTGACAGCTGGCATTAACAAAAAAATGTAATTCTTATAATTTTTTTACGGTAATGCAGCAATGTCAGATTACAAAAGGCAAGTAATAAAAGAGCAGGGCTTAGATGTGAGCTGTCAGTTTTCCTAAACCAAGAGATTTTTTTTTAAAACAAACCCTTGTAATACATTAGGTGTCCAGATCAGGTCCTTACCTTTAGTTTGAATTCCAGCTGTGGCATCACAGAAACCAGCAAGTTCGGATCTATTGCAAAAAGCTCCTGAATGAGGTCAAAGACATGCTCTGACAAGTCACTAACAGATGATTTTCCCAGTACCAATACCTGGTTAAAAAACTGGATTAAAGAGAGAAAATATATTAAATGCAGTTAAAACAGTGTTACAATCTAAAACTAAACTCCCTTAAAACAGCTACAGATGCAGAAATTTGGAGTTAGATCAATTGCCTAATATCAGTTTTGTAGCTCACCCCAAGAATTAGCTTTTACACAAGAGGGAAATTATCAAGGTGTGGAACAAGCAGAGATTTTTTTCCGCAACAGCAATATTTAAAGGGGTTGTAAAAGGTACAATTTTTTCTTTTCCTAAATAGCTTCCTTTACCCTTAGTGCAGTTCTCCTTCACTTACCTCATCCTTCGATTTTGCTTTTAAATGTCCTTATTTCTTCGGAGAAAACCTCACTTCCTGTTCTTCTGTCTAACTCCACACAGTAATGCGGGGCATTCTCCCTGGTGTGGAGCGTCATACTCGCCCCTCTCTTGGACTACAGAAGAGTCAGGAAACCCACTAACACAGCTCCTTTATCTGCAACATAGGGAGCACCCCGACTCTCCTGTAGTCCAAGGGAGGGGGCGAGCATGACACTCCACACCAGGGAAAGTCTTGCATTACTGTGTGGAGTTACAGGAAGTGAGGATTTCTCAGAAGAAAGGACATTTAAAAAGCAAAAAAAAAAAAGTGACGTGAAGGAGAACTGCACTAAGGTAAAGGAAGCCATTTTAGGGGAAAAAAATAAAATTGTACCTTTACAGCCCTTTTTAAGGGTGGGGAACATTTTTAGCAATTTCAAAAAAGTGTATATTGGTTTTAACTTGTTCAATGTTATGCCGTTCTCTCAGTTATGCAAAATATCCAAAATAAAATAATACCCTATTGCAAAGAACAATCATAAATCGAAGGTTGCATGTAAATAGTATTTAACACTTACATTTGCAATACAAGGCTCAATTGTTTGAACAGTCCTCTTTAAAAGTACTTTGGCCAGGTCAAATGCTTGCTTGTTAAGATTCTGGGGGGGAAAATATAAAGAATGCAGATCAGAAATATTTAATGCATATTATTGGTGGTACAAATGCTGGTACAAATAAATAAAAAATAAAATAAAATGTTATATGTAAACAGGTAGTTCTGCCCAGGACACACCTTTCATATACTGTATAAGAAATCTTATGCTAGGTAAACTTTGTGCAAAATAAATGCATGGTAACACTTATGGCTCGTTTACACCTTAAAAATCACAAATACGCCTGTCTGCTGAACACCATGGCTTTAGGGAGACTGTAAATTTCATATCTTGTAGTACAATACAGGTCACCAGCAATTTATTCAGACACCATAGGTTATAGGCTTGTTCTTCACCATGAGCCCTCAGTTTTGTAGCAAATAATGCAGAACAAAAGGATTTTTAATAACAGCTTACCTGTAAAATCCTTTTCTTGAAGTACATCACGGGACACAGAGCGCATAGCCATTACATATGGGTTATATGGGTACCTTCAGGTGTGGACACTGGTGTAATCAACTTCACAGGAAGTTCCTCCCTATATAACCCCCTCCCACTGAGAGTGCTTTAGTTTTGTAGCAAGCAATTTCTCTGAGGTTACACAATGTTCCCCAAAAAGAGGGGTGGGAGCTCTGTGTCCCGTGATGTACTTCAAGAAAAGGATTTTACAGGTAAGCTGTTATTAAAAATCCTTTTTTCTTTATCGTACATCACGGGACACAGAGCGCATAGCCATTACATATGGGATGTCCCAAAGCAATGCTCCATGAAGGGAGGGAGACCGTAAGGCCAAAAAATAGCCAAACAGAACATATATCAGGAGGTAAAAAATGGCTCCACCAACAGAAAAAAAGGGGGCGTGAACCGGGCCAGAGGATTCTATACTGCTGCCCGTAGGACCGCCTGCCCAAATGCTGCGTCCGTAGCCTTTGCGACGTCCAACTTATAAAATTTAGTAAAACGTATGTACGGAAGACCAGGTTGCCGCCTTGCAAACCTGTGCCATAGAGATCTGATGGCGTGCCGCCCAGGAGGCACTCATGGCCCTCGTAGAATGGGCTTTAACTGATAAGGGAGGTGGAACGCGCTTCAGACCATAGGCCTGAAAAATCAGCTGCTTAATCCACCTAGCCAAGGAAGACTTGGCAGCCGGCTGACCCTTCTTGGGGCCATCCGGGAGAACGAAAAGCACATCTGTTTTCCGAATCTTTTCTGTAGCCTTGAGATAAACCCTCATGGCTCGAACCACGTCCAAAGTATGAAGCAGTCTTTCCTCTCTGGACTGGGGAGTAGGAAAGAAGGATGGTAGGACTAGGTCCTGATTCAAGTGAAAACTGGATATGACCTTAGGAAGGAAAGAAGGCTGAGGCCGCAGAACCACTCTGTCCTTATGCAGAATCAGGTACGGTTCCCTGCAAGACAAGGCTGCCAGCTCGGAGACCCTTCTGGCCGAAGCCATAGCCACCAAGAAAACCAACTTTCGGGTTAGCAGCACAAGAGGGATTTCTGTCAGAGGTTCAAACGGCTGCTTTTGTAAAGCTGACAAGACCAGATTTAAATTCCAGGGGCAGAGGGGAGCTCTAATAGGGGGATTTACATGCAAGACCCCCTGCAAAAAGGTTTTCACAAGCGAATGTGTGGCCAAAGGCCTTTGAAACCATATCGATAAGGCAGACACCTGCCCCTTTAGAGTACTAAGAGCCAACCCCTTGTCAACGCCAACCTGGAGGAATCGCAAGATCCTGTCAATAAAAAACTTGCGAGGATGCCCTCCTTGAGACTCGCACCACTCCACATAGGTTCTCCAGACTCTGTAATAGATATTTCTAGAGACTGGCTTTCTAGCTTGAATTAACGTAGATATGACTTGGGCTGAGAGGCCTCTGCCCTTAAGAATTAGGGATTCAGCCGCCAAGCCATCAAATTTAGCTGCTGTGAAGCAGGGTGGTAGATCGGGCCCTGAGACAGCAGATCTGGGCGCAGGGGGAGTGGCCACGGTGCCCCTACTGACATCCTCACGATGAGTGCGTACCAAGCTCTTCTGGGCCAGGCTGGGGCCACCAGGATCACCGGCCTGCGCTCCACCCTGATCCTTCGTAGAAGGCGGGGAATCATCTGTAGTGGAGGGAACGCATACAGGAGAGAAAACTGGTGCCAGGGGCAAACCAACGCATCGGTCCCGTAGGCCGAGGGGTCCCTGGCTCGGGATACGAATTTGTCCAACTTCTTGTTGAATCTTGTTGCCATGATGTCCACATCGGGAACTCCGAATCTTTGGCAAATCTCTTGGAATACCTGGGGGTGAAGAGACCACTCTCCCGGGAGTAACTGTTGACGACCCAAAAAATCTGCTTGAGAATTGTCTATCCCTGGGATGAACACTGCTGAGATGCAGGGTACGTGGGCTTCGGCCCATGAAAAAAATCAGGTTTACTTCCCTTTGAGCCGCTAGGCTCCTTGTGCCCCCCTGGTGGTTTATGTATGCCACCGCCGTGGCATTGTCGGACTGTATCCTTACTGGCAGACCCTGCAGGGGGAGAGTCCAGGCGACCAGGGCCAACCGAGCAGCTCTGATCTCTAGGACATTGATGGGAAGCAGACTTTCTGCCTCTGACCACTGTCCCTGCTGGGTCCGTTTTCCTAAGATTGCCCCCCAACCTGTTAGGCTGGCATCTGTGGTTACTATTTTCCACGAGATGGGGCAAAAGGTTTTCCCTTTTGATAATTTTTGAGGGATCAGCCACCAGTACAGGCTGCGCCTGACTCCTGGGGAAAGAACTAATGGACGGTCTAATGCCTGTATGGACTTGTTCCAAGCAGAGAGAATAGCTGCCTGCAGAATTCTGGTATGGATCTGGGCATAGGGCGCTGCTTCGAAGGCGGCCACCATCTTTCCCAGCAGTCGCATGCATAGGCGAATAGTCGGCTTCTTTTTGCCTAAGACTATTTGAATCGTTTGAATCAACGACCTGATCTTCTCTTGAGGTAAAAATACCCTCTGGCATTCTGTATCTAACCGAAAGCCTAGATATTCCAACTGTCTTGTGGGTTGTAACCTTGATTTTTCTTGGTTCACAATCCACCCGAACTCTTCTAGATGCCGCACTGTGCGGACTACTGCATGATTGAGGTTGGAAGCTGAGCTGTCGATAACCAGGAGATCGTCCAGGTATGCCAGGACCAAGATGCCTTCTGTCCTTAGGACGGCTAGCACCGGGGCCAACACCTTTGTGAATACCCGTGGAGCTGTTGCCAACCCGAAAGGGAGGGCTACGAACTGGTAATGACTTTGATTTATCGTAAAACGAAGAAACTTGTGATGTGCTGGGTAAATCGGCACATGCAGATATGCATCCTTTATGTCTATAGATGCTAGAAAGTCGCCCTGATGCAGGCTGGCTGTCACTGAACGTATGGAGTCCATACGAAAGGTCTGAATCCTTAGAAAGCGATTTAGGCGTTTGAGGTCTAATATAGGCCTGACGTCGCCATTGGGTTTTGGTATAACAAAAAGGTTGAGTAGAATCCCAGACCCCTTTCTTGGGTTGGTACTTCTACAATTACTCCTTGGAGCAAGAGGCGATCCAACACCTTTACGAGAGAGGCCCTCTTTAACGGGTCGCTTGGAAGACTTGACCCCTGAAAATGAGGAGGGGGGATTTCTCGAAACTCTAGTTTGTAGCCTGAGGCTACTACGGACCGAACCCAAGAGTCGGGAATTCTGGCCTTCCAGACTTCGGAGAAAAACTGAAGTCTTCCCCCCACCCAAGAGAGTGGGGGCGCCCCTTCATGAATCTGACTTGATGACTGGTTTAGCCGACTTGCGAGACCAGGGCCTCTTGTTTGCCGCGGCTTGTCCCTGTGGGCGGCTATTAACTGCTGAACGCCCGGGAGGCCGTCGATACTGACGGGAAGTCGAAGGGGCCGAGCCTGCAATGGCCTGTCGTTTAAACGTGGGCCCACGCGGTCTTTTCTTGACCGGTAAGGAAGTACTTTTTCCACTTGATATGGTGTGGATATATTTATCTAGGTCTTCCCCGAATAGTCTTCCCCCATGAAAGGGAAACCCTGCTAAAAGCTTTTTGCAGGGTGCCTCTGCTGACCAGTTCTTTAGCCACAAAAGGCGACGCATGTGAACCATCAGTAGAGATGAACGGGATGCCTGTTGGATGGAGTCCTTAATAGCATCTATTGCAAAGCAGAGAGCCCTAGGGAATTCTGCTAATTCATGAGTATGCTGAGCCGGCATGTCCTTTAATATAGGTTTTGCCTGATCCTTCAGGGCCTGACAAACACCAATGGCTGCTACTGCTGGCTGAACCATGGCACCTACTGAGGTGAAAGCTGCTTTCAGTAGGGTCTCGAATTTTTTTTCGACCGGATCCTTGAACATATGGACATTTTCAACCGGACAAGTCAGGGATTTATTCACGCAGGAAATGGCCGCGTCCACTGTAGGGAGTGCCCATTTCTTTACATATTCCTCTTCCATAGGGTAGAGAATAGAGAATCTTTTAGGAGGGACAAAGATTCTATCAGGTCGAGCCCAATCCTGGTAAATCACGTTCCGCAGAAGGGGGTGCATTGGAAAAGACGCACAAGTTAATGGAGCCTTTAAAGAACCCAACGAGGATACCTCCGGGGCTACTAGTTCTGGCACTGGAAGTTTAAAGGCAGTGCGAACCATATCTGTCAAAGACTGGATCCACAGGCTCTCCGCTTGAGAGGCCGAAAAATATTCATCTATAGTGGAATTTTCCCTGTCTGAACCGTCGGGACTTGGGTCTGCCTGATCCTTGTGGGTCCCGTTCCTCTGAAGAGGAGACCTCCGCATCTGAAAACCCCACACTGGGTGAGGGGGATCTAGCCCGCTTGCTACTTGGGCAAGGACGGGAAAACAACGCAGTTAACCTTTTCTCTAGCCCACTCATGGTGGCTGCTAGCATTTCTTCCGTCACGTAAACGGGAATGGGTGGATCGGGGGCCGCCTCTGCCCCCAGCACCCCCAATGGCTCTTGTACTATGCCACTCGGTGTCCTAACTGGCGAGGGTGGGGCCGTAGAAGCCTGGCCCAAATCCTCTGACCCCGATGGAGACCCCTTTTGCTTTTTGGCACCTTTAGCAGCCTTGGCTGGTCCAGATCCCTTTGGAGCCATTGTACAACCTTGGGTCACCCCTATAGCCAACACCTGACTGTTGTAGCTAGGAGTAACCAATATGAGGGCAGGTATGAGGAAAATGAAAAAAGAACTAATTTCTCTCTTTTTCCTTTTTTTTTTTTTTTTTTTACCCGCCTGGGAGGTGGCAATACTGAGGAAACCTGTGAGTATTGACACACCAATGCCCGTTAGCCGGAGTCCAAGGTAGACTCAGATACTGCTGGATCTAAGGCTGAGTCCCTTTAAGCAAAAAACTTCCTTTTTTTTTTTTTTTTTTCTGGTCAATAGTGGACCTAAGTCCTAGACCTGAAGATCCACAAAACCGCCACTAGGTGTCCCTGTGTGGCCAAAAGACCCAGCTGCACGCTCTGTATCCTTTCTTCCTCTGCCTCCAGGAGGGAAAGACCAGCCAGAGAAAAGTTTTCCCTTTAAACAGACCCTGACGCTGCTGGCCCACCCCCCCGACGCACGCCGTCGCTATAAAAGGCGGCGTGCACGCGCGCGCGTATGCGCGCGCGCACAATCGCGCGCACCGCGCTGAAACCACATGGAGGAAGCAGAGCAGAGGAAACAACATGGACCAGCGTTTAGGCAGCACCAACAGACACCAGGTAAGCACTAATCTTATTGTAGTGCACACATAGCGAGGAAGCTGTCCCCATGGGCTTCCTAAGAAACAGGAGTTTTTACCAGCAATTTCCTCTTTAAAACATGTGGGGTTGCAGTATCAGTGTTAACAGGCAGACCTGGGGTGAGTAGCAAATATATAACTTACACAAGTATACATATATCTACATGTTATCTGGGTAAACATTAGTATCCCATCCTGCCTACACAGACATAGTGGAGATAGTGGCTGATGCACAAGCATACTGTTAGCCAACCCAGAACCCCCAGGGGGATACCTACTGTCGAACCAAGTCCCGCAGGTTCCCTCTTACCTGCTCCACGCCGCAGGGTATTGCAAAATGCAAGAGGCCCAATCTTCCCCCATCTCCGTGGGTATTGTCTTGGACCTTCAGGGACCGGGGTCCTGTGTTAAGGAACCCACACCCCTGGACCTATATAGCATCCTGGCATCAGTAGCGTTTTAGTTCTTGGAAGAGACTAAGGCACTGGAGCCCAGAATCCAGCCCTCCAAGGAGAGGCATTATAGGCAAAACCCCACTCCAGCAGGGCCCGGGTACCGTACACCTTGGCTTTGAAGCACTTCGGACGGATCCGGCTAGCTATCCTGGGTCCCGAGACCTCCGAGGGACAGCTAGACGTGACCAACACCTAAGACACTGGCGAAAAAACTAAAGCACTCTCAGTGGGAGGGGGTTATATAGGGAGGAACTTCCTGTGAAGTTGATTACACCAGTGTCCACACCTGAAGGTACCCATATAACCCATATGTAATGGCTATGCGCTCTGTGTCCCGTGATGTACGATAAAGAAAATGAGTGTTTTTGAAGAGTGGCCTGTGTACCATACTTTACAAGATATGCAATTTACTGTACATGCAAGTCATGTGGTAGACCCAAAGCAATAAAATACAAAGAGTGGGCCCCAACCAGGCAAATCATAACTGTGCCAAAAGGTCCAATAATTAAGTTCTCAGTAGTGTTGCAAGAAACTTGTGGTCAAAAGCTGCATCCGCAGACTTTGTGTCCATCCAACTTGAGAAAGTATCAACAGAAGACCTGGGGGCAGCCTTACACTGTTGAGGCTTGGTGCCTAACTGCCCAAAACACTCCTACAGATTTGATAAAGTGGGCACAACAGTCGTTTAAAAGCATAAAAGCGCTTGCAAACAAGTTTGAGCCACCCATCAATGTTGAACGTCCTATAAAAAAGCACCTAGGAGAAAAACTTTCAAGTATCTGCCCAACTCAGCATGTCCAAGGTCTATCCCTCGACATTTAACAAGACCAAACCTTAACCTCTGCCAGGTTAGCCCCCCATATAAAAAATTTAGACTTTTTTTTATGCAGTTTGTTAGATCTTTGTTAGATCAGGTTAGATCAATCATTGTTTGCGTTAGATTTCACACAAAAGAAGCAATATTAACAGTTATTTGCTGGGGGGCCAACCCGTCATCAGCCCCCCCTATCAAATTTTCTGGCCAAAAATCATTCAGGCCAATAGATATTTGTTAGATCCGGTAAGATCAAGTGGTTTTAACATTAGATCTCACATCATTTCAGAGATATTCCACATAAAAAAATAGATTTTTAGGTGGTACATATGCATGGGCATATGGACGGGTTGGCCCCCCCATATGAAATTTTCTGGCCAAAAATCATTCAGGCTAATAGATATTCGTTTGATCCGGTAAGATCAAGTGGTTTTAACGTTAGATCTCACATCATTTCAGAGATATTCCACATACAAATACAGATATTGAGTGTATACAAAGACTAATGAGGGGGGCTGGCCCCCCCTTATCAACATTTTTGGCCAAAAATCATTCAGGCTGATAGATATTTGTTAGATCCGGTAAAATCAAGTGGTTTTAACATTTAATTATGCAAGATCTAACGTTAAAACCACTTGATCTTACCGGATCTAACAAATATCTATTAGCCAGAATGATTTTTGGCCCGAAAATTTGATAGTGGGGGCTGATGACGGGTTAGCCCCCCCCAGCAAATAACTGTTAATATTGCTTCTTCTGTGTAAGATCTAACGCAAACAATGATTGATCTAACAAACTGCATAAAAAAAGTCTACATTTTTTATATGGGGGGGGGGGGGCTAACCCGGCAGAGGTCAAACCTATGCGAATTGGATGGGGTTTCTCTGCATCCATTTTGCATGACAGGAGATTGTGACTGGATCTCTATAGAGCCGGTTTACATATCTCCGTTGCGGCTTGCACAGGACTGCTGTGCGTCTTCGGCTCTGTTTAAGACACAAATTCAGGAAACAATTCATCCCTGAAGAGAAGAACAGGGACACAATGGATGCCTGTGGTGAGCCCCATCCGTCGGAGGCATGTACCCAGTCTGAAAGTAGGTTGTAAGGCTTTTAAAAAAAAAAAAAAAGGCCTCCAGTCAACTGTAAAAAACATGTTTAAAATTCTGGGACCTTGTCCACTGGAATCATAAAAAGGGTCTTATTGGTATGGGAAACTACCAGAGCCATCCGTTGGTGAACTCACTTTCCATGGGATATTGTTTAGCAAATTGTTTTGGCAGAACAATGCCTTTTTAGGACAAACTCAGGCCACATGTAATATATCCTTTAAATAAGGAAGTACAGCACAAGAATGGGGATGCTCTAGCAGGTACCATGATCCATTCCAGTACCCTTTGGGGCAGAGGATTCAGTATGCGGCAATTTAAAGTGGGTCCGAACCACCTCTATGAAAAAAAACACTTTTGGGTCCGAGATAAAGAATGTAACCCAGTAAAATCACCACGGGACACAGAGACTCTATTCATTACATAGTGGGTTGTATGGTCACCAGAGGTGATTGGACACTGGCACAACCAATGAAGACATGTTCCCCTCCATTATAACCCCTCCCCTAAGGGAAGTACCTCAGTTTCCGAAAAAAGCCGAAATAGGACTCGGAGAAATACGGCGCCTGCGCAGTCAGCTCCTAGGTCTGTGCGCAGCCGCCACATAGCGCCGGAAATACCCGAGTCCTAAATCGGGTATTTTCGGAAGCTGCGACGGGCTATACAGGCGCCATCCACCGCAGGGGAAATAAATCAAAGATTACACAGTAAGTGGGGCATTTAAAGAGAGGAAAAAAAAAAAGCATACTGGCGCTGACGCCAGTATGCTGGATCACATGGGAAAGAGTATATTTAGGGTAAACCACCGCTTTAAGTTGTAGGTCTCAGTAGCCAGACCATCAAATTTAGCTTCTGTAAGGAAGGGTAGAACAATGGACCCTGTGACAGCAGGTTGTGACGTAGTGGAAGCACCCAAGGTCTTCCTACCGCCATCTTTATAAAATCAGCGTACCAGGGTCTCCTGGGCCAATTCGGGGCCACTAGGAGTACTGGTATTCCCTCCTTGATCTTGTACAGCAATCTCTGTAAGAGAGGGATCAGAGGGAATGCATAGACCAGTGAAAACGGATCGCAAGGAAATATCAGAGCATTTGTTCCATAGGCCAACGGCTCTCTCGTCCTGGACACAAAGTTGTCCAACTTCCTGTTGAGCCTGGAAGCTAGCAGGTCTACATCCTGGGTCCCCCATTTCTGGCATATTGCCTGAAAAACATTGGGTGGAGGGACCACTCTCCTGGAGACAGTTGCTGGCGACTTAGATGGTCTGCTTTCCAGTTCTCTACCCCTGGAATGAAGACAAGGCACATGTTTTTTCTGCCCATTTTAAAATCCGATTCACCTCCTGGGTATCCCGACCCTGGACACCTCCTTGGTGATCGATCTAAGCTACTGCAGTAGCATTGTTGGATTGAATCCAAACCGGTGACCCTGTAACCTGTATGTCCAGATTCTGAGGGCCAAGTATACTGCCCAAATCTCCAGTATGTTGATGGGCAGGCTCTTCGGATTTGGCCCGGGCACCCTGGGCTGAAGCTTCTTCCAACACTGCTCACGAGCCTAACAGGCTGGCATCCGTAGACACCATCTTCCAGGTGAGTGGGAGAAAAAAAAAAAATTCCTTTCCGCAAGTTCTTGGTCTTTAACCACCAACTGAAGCTTCGGCGCACCTGCAGAGATAGGCACAAGGGTAAATCCAGCGCTCGACTTTTCCTGTTCCAGGCAGCTAGAATATTGCTTGGCAATAGTCTTGAATACAACTGGGATGTAGGGAACAGCCTCGAAGGAGGCCACCATCTTCCCCAATAGCCTCATACAGAGGCGATTCGATGGTCCCTTTTTTCGCCCCGACATTGTAGATCAATTCTCTTAAAGACTTGATCTTTGGCTCTGGCAGGAATACCCTGATTTGGGCTGTGTCTATGATCATGCCCAAATACTCTACCCTTCTTTGGGCTTGCAGGGAGGATATCTGTAGGTTTATGACCCATCCTAAATGCTTAAGTATTTTACTGTATTAAGCACTGCGTGATCTAATCCTGACACTGACTGATCCATCACAAGTAGATCGTCCAGACAGGCCATCACCGCTATGCCCCATACCCTCAGATTTGCCAACAGAGGGGCCAGAACCAAAATACTTGGGGCGTGGTTGCCAAACCAAAGGGCTAGGGCAGAGCCACAAACTGGAAGTGGCGATGTTCTACCGCAAACTTTAGAAACTTTTGGTGAGCGGGATGGATAGGCACATGTAAATATGCGTCTTTGTTGTCTATAGACGCCAAGAATTCTCTGACTTGTAGGGTGGCGACCAGGGCTGGACTTACCATTGGGCTTGACTGGGCTAAAGCCCATGGGCCCCGCCCAATAGGGGGCCCCTCTAAAAAAAAAAAAAAAAAAAAAAAAAAAACATTTTTTTTTTTTTTTAGGGGTCCGGAGGTCCCCAGGGCCCCGGACAGCAACTCTTCCTTTTTTTATTTATTTTTATAAAAAAATATGTTTTTTTTTATATATTTATATATATACAGTACACACACATTATATATATATATATATATATATATATATATATATATATATATATATATATACACACACACACAGTACATATATATATATATATATATATATATATATATATATATAATTATTATTATTATTAAAGGGCCCAGAGGTCTCCATAATTTTCTAGCAAAAAAAAAATGATTTTAACTTGAAAAGAGCTGTCAGAAAAAGGTTTGGTGTTTAAGTGGTTAAAAATTCCTAATTTACATACAGAAGGAGTTAATTCTTTTGAAGAGATACAATGTTTAGACTTAACTTTCCACTGATAAAGAATGTTTCCAAAACTTGGCAGATTGCCCAGACTGACTTTTGGCTGAGAGCAGACAGGAAATTCTTTGCATACCAAAGTGCAGAGAGAAAATTATTTTCATGTGAAAGATTGTGAAACCCTGTATCAAGAATCGCAACAGGAAAAAGATCGCGATAACGATTCTTGACGATTAATCGTGCAGCTCTAATATATGTATATATATTTATTATTAAAGGCCCCAGAGGTCTCCAGGGCCCCTGGATGGCAACCCCTCTTTTTTATATAAAAATATTTACATTTTCTTTATATTTCTTATAAATGTTTATTTTCTTTATTTTTTTATTAAAGGGCCCAGAGGTTTCTTTTTTATTATTAAAGGACCCAGAATTTTTATTCCGTGCACAGATGAGAGTCACACTTTAATGTGCACCCCCCGCTCAACAACTTTAATGCGCACCCCCGCTCAACAACTTCAATTGCCCCCCCCCCCCCGCTCAACAACTTCAATTGGCCCCCCCGCTCAACAACTCTAATGAATGCACCCCCCCCCCCTCAACAACTATGATCCCCCCTCGCTCCAGGGGGCCCCTTCAACACTCAAGCCCAGGGGCCCCCACCACCTTAAGTCCTGCCCTGGTGGCGACCATGAACTAAATAGTTTCCATTCGGAAACGGCGATTGTTCAGAAGCCGATTCAGAGATCTTCGATCCAGGATAGGTTCGTAGCCTCCATTTGGTTTTGTAACCACAAAGAGGCTTGAGTAAAAACCTAATTCTTGTACCTTTAGGGGTCCTTCCATGATCACCCCTTGGGACATCAAGTGATCAATCCCTTGAAGGATTTTAATGGATATTTGGAGAGCCTTGAACTTCGGAAACCAGTAAGGTGGGATCTCTTGAAATTCCAGCTTGTACCCTAGGGACACTGCGGAAACTATCCACTTGTCCAGGATCTGTCTGCCATGCTGCTGAAACCTGCCGAAGTCGACCACGCGCCCCCCCCCCCCCCCCCCCCACTCGGCCGAGCGGGGCCGCCTCTGCATAAAGAGGTTTTGGGGCTTTGCCTGTTAGCTTTTAAACCCCACGGCTTCTTGTTTTTCTAGGCCTGTTTTTTTTTTTTTTGCCTCTGTGGTTGGCCGTAAATGCTGTTGCCACTGGCAGATTTTCTAGGATTCGGGAAAGAGAGAACATTTAAATCAAGGATGCTTGTTTCCCTTCTCTGGCAAAAGGGTAGTTTTACTGCTCGATATCTTGTGGATATATTTTTCCAAATCATCCCCAAAGCATCAGCTGGAGCGTAAGGCGAGATGCCTGTTGGAGAGAATGGCATCCACTGTGAAAAATAAGGCCCTAGGCATATTTTCCCAAAATTTTATCTGCTTCGAAGGCAGATCTTTTAGCCCATGTTTCACCTGGTCCTTTAGGACCAGACACATACCAACTGCCCCCACAGCAGGTCGGGTTACTGTGCCCGCCAGGAGAAAGGAAAGGAAGGAAGACCTTAGTAAAGACTCCAACTTTTTGTTAGAAGGATCTTAAAATACCTGGGCATTGTCCACTGGACAAGTTAGGCTTTTATTTACACAAGAGATAGCTGCATTCACAGAAGGCAGACTTCACTTCTGGGTAAACTTCTCCTCCATAGGATAAAGAACTTCAAACTTCCTAGGAGGAGAAAAAACGCTTATCTGGGCGTTTCCAGTCTGCGTAAATCAGATTCTCCAATAAATGGATCGGAAAGGTACAGTCAGCTTGTGGGGGATTTTAATGAACCCAGAGATGAGACAGGTGATTCAGTTAATTCAGGATAGGGTAATCTGAATGTAGAGCATTACATTGCACCTATAAATTCAGAACCTGGGAAGCAGAAAAGGGTTCCTCTGATATTACTGATCCCTCAGAGCCCTCATACCCTGATGGGACCTCATCTTCCTCAAATTTCTCTGAAAGGAGATCTGCTTCACTTTTTGTCCTTTTCTGAGGACTTTGCAAATAACGCAGCGATTATACCTTCTAAGTTGTTCAAGGCTGTTGCAAAAAAGTGTCCTTAGTGACAAATGCAGGCACCGGCACCACAGGAGAGGCAATGGCTCATCCTGTATAGGTGCGTCAGGTATTAAAAGGAGAGGAAGGTACAGAGCAGGCGTGGCTAGAGCCTCCTGTCTCAGGCGGCGGTGCTTTGTCTTAGTCCCTGAATTTTGTCTCTGGGTAGACCTATTACCAAGCAAAGCCACAAAAATGCATATACTACTGTGCTAGTTTAGCGATCGACATATAAGTACTGTATGCAACTAAAAAACACATGTTCATGCTAGAGTAGGTGTCCATCTTTGGGAGTGCTCAGCCAACCACATGGAGGTCTTACTTGCTCTTACACTGCCGTGTCGCTTCAAGGAAAAGCTCCAGGCTTGCGAGGCTCCCTATATCGCTTCCTGCGCGATTTGCTATTGGAAATGGCGTGCCCGTGCACTGGCCAGCCCCCTCTCATTGCTCATTAGCATAAAGCACACACGACCTAGGGGTAATGTCGGTGATCCGACATGAGTATGATCCCTCAGACACCTGCCTGAGAGGAGGGAAGGCAGCCATTCATGGCAGAGCTTCAGCAGCGGAAGGAGAGTGCTTGTCTGGAGAAACAGACACTGTTCTGGAGCATGGTGAATGGAACTCGGCTCTTTACTCCCTCCAGTGGTGGCCAGAAAAAAAAAAAAAAATACACACACCTACTCCAAAATAGGAAAAAGGTACTTAAGTTTAAAACTTGGACTTTTTCCTGCCTTACCTTTTCCCCGCCGGTTTTCTGCCAAGCAGAACCAATCTTCCCCCATCACAGCGGGTACTGTGTGCCAACCTTCAGGGATATGGGTTCCTACTTAAATGAGGCCTCTTCCCTGGGCCTTGTAAAAGACTCTGCCAGGACTTTTAGCATATAAAGTGAAAGTGCTGGACCCTAGAGCCCTGTCCTCTAGGAAAAGACATTACAGGCGACACCTCGTCCACAAGGCTCGCATACCATCCAGTTTTGGCGTAAAATTTTAGGCGTCTTGGATGGACCGGAAATTGAAGCTCTTTAACCCCCCCCCCCCCAAGGGTTTCTTTGGCAGAGCTTCCTTCAGCACATCCTACTCGCGTCAAACACCCTAGACACTGGCGGGGCGGGGGCGTACTGGAGGTACAGTGCCTTGTGAAAGTATTCTGCCCCCTTCAAATTTGCGACCTTTTGCCACATTTCAGGCTTCAAAACAAAGATATAAAACTGTAATTTTTTGTGAAGAATCAACAAGTGGGACACAATCATGAAGTGGAACGAAATTTATTGGATATTTCAAACTTTAACAAATGAAAAACTGAAAAATTGGGCGTGCAAAATTATTCAGCTACTTAAGTTAATACTTTGTAGCGCCACCTTTTGCTGCGATTACAGCTGTAAGTCGCTTGGGGTATGTCTCTATCAGTTTTGCACATCAAGAGACTGAAATTTTTGCCCATTCCCCCTTGCAAAACAGCTTGAGCTCAGTGAGGTTGGATGGAGAACGTTTGTGAACAGCAATTTTCAGTTCTTTCCACAGATTCTCGATTGGATTTAGGTCTGGACTTTGACATTCTAATACCTGGATATGTTTATTTGTGAACCATTCCATTGTAGATTTTGCTTTATGTTTTGGATCATTGTCTTGTTGGAAGACAAATCTCCGTCCCAGTCTCGGGTCTTTTGCAGACTCCATCAGGTTTTCTTCCAGAATGGTCCTGTATTTGGCTCCATCCATCTTTCCATCAATGTTACCCATCTTCCCTGTCCCTGCTGAAGAAAAGCAGGCCCAAACCATGATGCTGCCACCACCATGTTTCACAGTGGGGATGGTGTGTTCAGGGTGATAAGGTGTGTTGCTTTTATGAAAAACAACGTTTTGCATTGTTGCCAAAAAGTTTGATTTAGGTTTCATCTGACCAGAGCACCTTCTTCCACATGTTTGGTGTGTCTCCCAGGTGGCTTGTGGCAAACTTTAAACGACACTTTATGGATATCTTTAAGAAATGTCTTTCTTCTTGCCACTCTTCCATAAAGGCCAGATTTGTGCAGTATACAACTGATTGTTGTCCTATGGACAGAGTCTCCCACCTCAGCTGTAGATCTCTGCAGTTTATCCAGAGTGATCATGGGCCTCTTGGCTGCATCTCTGACCGGCCTTCTACTTGTATGAGCTGAAAGTTTAGAGGGACGGCCAGGTCTTCGTAGATTTGCAGTGGTCCGATACTCCTTCCATTTCAATATTATCGCTTGCACAGTGCTCCTTGGGATGTTTAAAGTTTAGGAAATCTTTTTGTATCCAAATCCGGCTTTAAACTTTTCCATAACAGTATCTCTGACCTGCCTGGTGTGTTCCTTCATGATGCACTTTAAGAGGACCTCTGAGACTATCACAGTGCAGGTGCATTTATACAGAGGCTTGATTACACACAGATGGCTTCTATTTATCATCATTAGTCATTTAGGTCAACATTGGATCATTCAGAGATCCTCACTGAACTTCTGGAGAGAGTTTGCTGCACTGAAAGTAAAGGGGCTGAATAATTTTGCACGCCCAATTTTTCAGTTTTTTATTTGTTAACAAAGTTTGAAATATCCAATAAATTTCGTTCCACTTCATGATTGTGTCCCACTTGTTGATTCTTCACAAAAATGTACAGTTTTATATCTGTTTGAAGCCTGAAATGTGGCAAAAGGTCGCAAAGTTCAAGGGGGCCGAATACTTTCGCAAGGCACTGTACTTCCCTTAGGCGAGGGGTTATATGGAGGGGAACTTGTCTTCATTGGTTGTGCCAGTGTCCAATCTCCTCTGGTGACCATACAACCCACTATGTAATGAATAGAGGCTCTGTGTCCCATGGTGTACGATAAAGAACACATCAGTATCCCCATCCTGAAAAATCTAGTGTTGCAGCACAGCAGCGGACAAAGAGGAGTGGGGGCACCCGAACCGAGTCACAGCTCCCTGTGTCCATTTAGACATGGAGCCACAGCGCGGCTCCACCTCCTCTCTCCCGATTGGCCAACTGAATTTGAATGACAGCAGCAGGAGCCAACGGCCAATCAGGAAGGAGAGTCTCAGACTGCCGAGACATTCATGGACATCGCTGGACAAGGGATGGGGCTCAAGTAATAGGGGGGGGGGGGCTGAGGGGAGCTGCTGCACACAGAATGCTTTTTATCTTAAAGCGGTAGTAACCCTGTAAAGCAAAAGGCATAATGAGCTAGTATGAACTGCATACTAGCTCATTATGAAGTACTTACCTTAGAACGTGGCATCAGTAACTTACCTGGTCCACGCAGCGGGAGACGACATCTTGCTTTGGCGTGTCTTCCGGGTATAGCGGCTCCATCGCTCTGAATGGCTGGGGCCGGCGGCTGCATTCAGCGGCTCATTGCGAAGGGAATATCTCCTAAACCATAAAATGTTTAGGAGATTTTTTTTTTTACCTACAAGTAAGCCTTATTATCATAGGCTTACCTGTAGGTAAAAGTAATTTTTTTAACTATACAACCGCTTTAATGCATAGAATGCAATAAGATACAAAAACCTTCTGACTTTACAAACCCTTTAAGCAGAGGGATGGAGTACAAGCACAAATTTCCCTAACCAGAAGTGCTACCACCACAGCACTCACCACTCCATGGTGCAAGGCACTCATTTTGGCAGGCAAAGGCCTTAAGGGATTCGAAACTTCAGCTGGAGATCACTGCCTAGAACCCTGTATTTACAGGTTCACACGGCAACATATCATTGCAGACTCAAGTGCTGACGTACGTTTCATTCGTTGAACGTCTTCAGGGGGGCGCCCCTGAAGACGTTCAACGAATGAAACGTACGTCGGAGGCAGTACCCGGTCACGTGACGTGCATCCCGACCCGAGGAGCTAGCAGCTGGGAACGTGAGGTCATGCTACGGCGGTGTCAAGGGATCCCGGACAATCCAATCACCTACCGCATTGACGGTGACACGTCTGCAGCCCCAGCGTCGGGTAGGCACAATTACAGTAAGAGGCCATTTGGCTTTTTCCTTTTGTTTTTAATACTTTTATTAAACAATATCACGCTATTGGCTTCTCCATTGTTTTTTTTTCATAACCCCATGTGGAATCCTGGTGATGAGGTTTACATCAATCATTTCCTGTTATGTGTGCAGGCACAACCCTGCATATGCTCATTTGACTAACTTTTTCACTAAAGTAGTAAATTTGTTCTGGTAAGCGCATCCATTTTTATCAGCACATTTTTGGGTGTAAAAGAAGATTCAAATTTGGTGGTGGCAATTTACTTTTCACACAAGCAAGATATAACAAATTAAGATTCATTGTTACACTCCCACCTATGGATGTTGGGACATCATGTTTTTGATTGTTTTATGACACAGAGACAATATCTACTATTCATTTTATTGATCACCATAATGAATTTTTTTTTTGATTTATCACTTTGTGGTATAGCGCCCTCTATTTTTCCTTTCAACCATTGCAATCAGTATTGTATATGAGGAGCAGCTTTTTGTAACTTAATATTTATATACATATTTAATTTTTGTTGGCGCTGATTTTTACTGTATCCTTGGATCCAATAAAAAAAAAAAAGGGATTTTGTTCTTAAAGTGGTTGTAAACCCACTTTGACTTTTACCTACAAGTAAGCCTATAATAAGGCTTACCTGTAGGTATAAAGAATATCTCCTAAACCTGTACGGTTTAGGAGATATTCCCCTCGCAATGCGCCGCCGATTGCAGCGGCGCATGCACAGGGGGGAATCCACGGTCAAAGGACCGGCCACCGCCTTCCTGGCCGAATTTAAATCTCCCGCGTGCATGTGCGGGAGTGACGTCATCGCCGCTCCAGCCAATCACAGAGCTGGAGCGGCGATACCCGGAAGACACGCCGAGTCAAGGTGAGATCTCGCTCGGCGTGGACCAGGTAAGTTTCCTACACCTCGTTCCGAGGTAAGTATTTCATAATGAGCCAATATGCGGTGCATACTAGCTCATTATGACTTTTGCCTTGCAAGTGTGGGGAAAAAAAATGTTTTTGCGGTTTACAACCGCTTTAAGTAGCAGACAGTAAATGGACTCCTCTCCCTACGAAAGTCACAGATTAAATAAAAATTCAATGCTGTATTAAAAATTCTAACCATTACTAGAAACAGGAATTTACGCAATCTTTCTAAGGGCCCATTTTCAAACGACCAATGAACTCTAACCCTGTGGGGCATGGAAGGTTCATCGTTCTTTCTGAACATGAAACCACATTTTTGCATTGCAAAAGATAAATCATCAAGCAGCCTCAAAAACAAAAATTAAAATACAAACAAAGACACCTTAATGCCATTTGAACTATTGTAATCTAAAGTTAGCATGGATTATTAAATAAGGCGATGTCACAAGCCAAGCTCCTCTATTAAAATATAGAACATATATGAAAAGTGCTGACCTTGTGAGCAGGGATGAGATTAATGAGGATAGAATCCAGCAGTTCTTGTGTAACTCCATCTCCCTCCATGGTTATTGAGCTCATTAAATCCAACATGTGCATTTGAACTTTCTGGTTGTGGCTGTTGCTGTAGAATCAAAAACATCGAAGAATTTATGTGGGATAACATGAAGTGAAAGGTACACAACATACAGCCCAATGACCAATTGGGTAATCAACAAAAAAATAAAAAATATCTAAGACAAAAAAAACATGAGCACTAAAGACCACTTGTTTACATGTGAAAATGTGTATCTTGCTAGAAAATTAAATTAGTTACAACCGCCAAACATTGTATGTATTTTATTTTTTCTATGTATTTTATTTTTTCTAAAGCACAGGCTCGAGAAAATTGGTGGGTTTGGCAATTCTTTATGTCACGGTATTTGCGCAGTGTTCATCTCTAAACAGTTTTTGGGAAAAATATACATTTTAATGTAAAAAAAAATAAAATAAAAAAAATAAAAACACACACAATACATGACCCTTTCTTTGTAAAATAAGAAAAAAAATTGTCACGCTGAGTAAATAGATAACAAACATGTCACACTTTAAAACTGTGCACGCCCCCCACAACAACGGTAAACAACGTAAATGTTACTATCCAAAGGAAACACTATAAAAGCCTTTACAGGTTTAGATGTACAGGAGGCGGCCCAGTGCTAGAATTACTGCCCATGATCCGACATTGGGGGCGATACCTCACATGTGGGAGGATCACAGTTTGCGTGCGGTCGGGGCCGACGCACGTCTTCGCGTGTTGGCACTTTAAAAAAAAAAAAACGGTGCTTTACATTTTTGATCACCTTTATTGCTGTCACAAGGAATAACAGGTAATCTTTAAGGAGGGATCTGGGGTCCCTACCTTTGCACTTAAAAACACCAAGATTGGCATTTTTGAATACTTTTGATTCTTTTTTTCTTTAAGCTAGCGCTTGCCAGTAAACTGGAAGCAATGTCATGACATCACTTCCAAATTGCCATATCCAAGACCCGCTCACAGCTTTCTTCCGGGCTCTGGCCAGCGAGCGGCTGAACGTCCCCTTCAGCTGCTTGCAAAAAATAGCCGGCCATCTGCCCTAAACAAAGATAACTGGGTGATGCTTGCAGCTGCAGGCATCACTCTGGTACAACCACCTGAAGTCAAATGATGTAGAAGCATGTGAATTGGTGGCAAGTGGTTAAAGGAATCTGTTCAAAAATGGAATGACAAATATTAGAAGCAGGTAGCTCTAGCAAGCCAATTATATACAATCAAGCAATTTCTGCAGCCTCTCAACTTAGAAACGTAAATAGTAGCAGTCTCCAAGTTGCTTTTTAGCATGGGCAGCACTGCCAACCCACCACCCAAATGATAAAGCCTAGGCCTGAATTGCAGGATAAAAACAGCAGGAGTTCCAAACATTACGGCACTGGAATGAGTCTGCAAAAAGCAAACTGCTCCAATTGCTTACTTACTCTGTCATCTATTTACCAAGAACACTAGTTTACTTCCACATGTCTAAACTAACTTAAAAAATATATATAAAAAAAAATAAAAATAAGTGTATGAGACGCAGCCACATATTGCCTTGTTAAATGAACCTGCTAAACACCTACCTTGCGCTAAGCAACACTTGATCTTTTTTTATGCTCTTGGTGGCTAAGCTTACTATAGCCCGTTCATGAAAGAAGACCTCTGTATGAATGTCACTATACAGACAAAAAGTATCCTGGATCATGCTCAAGGAGCAAATGTCTAGTGTGAACAAAGATACTGCAAAACTATTTGAAGCCATCTGGAGCCCTTGGGCTACCTATGTACAAGTGAGGCTCTAGGGGACTTGGTCATTAGGGCCATCCCCAGGTGGCTTCACTTTGCATTTCTCCCCACTTTCCATTCTCTTTGCTTTTCCCATTTCTTTCTATTAAGTCTTTCCTGAAAACTATTGTTTACAGGACCTCTCTCCGATGACAAGCAGAGCTCCTGCCACTCTATTCCAGGACAGTAAGAAGGCTGCTTAGATTTGTTATACCCTCAACAAGTCATTTGGAAATGCATTACAAGTTTCCGACCCTCCCTTGCTTGGGAGGGCAATGGTATGGGTCTATTAGATTTCACCTTATTCGTTTTAGAAATTGTGGATGTGTTTACCATTCTGTGTTTTTGTCAGCCTGTGCCAGGGTTCTGGCTGTTGTGACGATAAATGTGATTTCTCTTGGTCTGATTGTCAAACTGCTAATAAAAATGGATTGAAAGTAAAGTCTGTCAGACAACTTATACACCAGCAGGAAATAATTGGAACAACTGCACATATTTAAACATCACAAGTCTTATATACCCAGTATCCAAAGAGTGTCCTATCAGTGCCATAAGGCGACGCTGAGTTCAGAGCACATTTTGCAGATCTATACAATGCCGTGAAAAAGTATTCATACCCCTTGAAATTTTCCACATTTTGTCATGTTACAACCAAAAACGTATATGTATTTTATGTGATAGACTAAAACAAAGTGGCACATAATTGTGAAGTGGAAGGAAAATTATAAATGGTTTACAAATGTGGCGTGCATTTGTATTCTGCCCCCCCCCCCCTCATTCAATACTTTGTAGAACCACTTTTCGCTGCAAGTCTTTTTGGATATAGCTCTACCAGCTTTGCACATCTAGAGAGAGTGACATATTTGCCCATTCTTTGCAAAATAGCTCAAGATCTGTCAGATTGGATGGAGTGCATATATGAACAGCAATTGTCATGTCTTGCCCCAGATTCTCAATTGGATTTAGGTCTGGGACAGATTAACACATGAATATGCTTTGAGCTAAACCATTCCATTGTAGCTCTGGCTGTATGTTTAGGGTCGTTGTCCTGCTGGAAGGTGAACCTCCGCCCCAGTCTCAAGTCTTTTACAGACTAACAGGTTTTCTTCCAAGATTGCCTGTATTTGGCCCCATCCATCTTCCCATCAACCCTGACCAACTTCCCTGTCCCTGCTGAAGAAAAGTATCCCAACAACATGATGCTGTCACCACCATGTTTCACTGTGGGGATGGTGTGTTTTAGGGCAATGTGCAGTGTTTTTTTTCTTCCATACGTAGGGTTTTGCTTTTAGACCACAACTCAAATTTGGTCTCATCTGACCAGAACACCTTCCACATGTTTGCTGTGTCCACCCAACACAGTTTCTTGAAAACAGCAACGGTCTTTTAAGGCTTTCTCCTCATCAATCTTGCATAAAGGCCATATTTGTGGAGTGCATAGTTGTCCTGTGGACAGATTCTCCCACCTGACTCGTGGCTTTCTGCAGCTCCTCCAGAGTTACCATGGGCCTCTTGGCTGCTTCTCAAATGAATGCGCTCTTTGTCTGACCTGTCAGTTTAGGTGGACGGCCATGTCTTGGTAGGTTTGCAGTTGTGCCATATGCTTTCCATTTTCAGATAATGGGGATGAACAGTGCTCTGTGAGATGTTTATTTTTAATAACCCAACCCTGCTTTAAACGTCTACACAACTTCATCCCTGACCTGTCTGGTGTGTTCCTTGGTCTTCATGATGCAGTTTTGTTCACCAAGGTTCTCCAACAAACCTCTGAAGGCTTCACAGAAAAGCTGTATTTATACCGAGATTAAAATTACACAGGTGGACATTTACTAATTAGGCCACTTCTAAAGGTAATTAGTTCCACTAGATTTTAGTTAGGGGTATCAATGTAAAAAGGGGGCTGAACACAAATGCACACCACAATTTTCAAAAAGGTTTTTAAAACCATTTATCATTTTTCTTTCACTTCACAATTATGTGCCACTTTGTGTTGGTCCATCACATAAAAATCCCAATCCATGTATGTTTTTGGTTGTAACATGACAACATGTGGAAAATTTCAAGGGTTATAAATACTTTAAGGCACTGTATATACCACACACAAACTGTATGCAGATATAATGTAAGAGGGCAGTACTTTCAAGAAAAGCAAAAAAAAAAAAAAGGAAAGAAAAGAAGAAGAGGTTTTAACTTACTTAATTACCGAGAACAGAGTTTTAAAGAGTTGAATAAATATTTCATTGCAATCCTCCAATTCAAAACAAATGTTGTAGGATTTGACCCATGCCAAATTCTAAAATAAGGGGAAAAAAAGGAAGAATTATATGTAGCCAATGAAGGGTTGACCGCCAACATTTACACATATACCTTTATCTTAAAAAAAAAAAATGTCTAGAAATACAGTACAAGACAGGAAGTCATAGACCATGGGTTATTTGCCATTATCGGCAGGTGACTGAACACTGCCAAAAGCTTTCCTGGGAATGATTCCAGTGCACCTTTATATAAACCTGCCAACTCTGGGGTACTGCAGTTTTCTAGCAAGCTATAGGGAGACAAATGAGACCTGTGGCCTGTACTGTATTCCAAGATAAACACATATGCCACTTTGTAAGTGTTACAGATTTCACTAGGGTAAAAACAAATAAATACCTCTAACAGATAAAAATATCTATTGAACTGAGGGCTTTTTGTGTCTTCCAGACCTTTCAGTTGTCTTGTTATAAACAAGAATATGTCCTGCATAAAAGAAAAAAAAAAACAAAAAAAAAACATTTATTTTAGAAATGCATATAAAATATGAAGAAAGGTGCATTTTATTTTTAAGAGGGAAAAAACGGACTATCACACTATCAGACATGAAATATCAATTTAGGCTGGCCAAAAGGAGGAAGTTAAAAAAAAAAAACACACGTTCTATCCACACATTTAAGGTAGATGAAGAAATGCTCCCCACTATGCTATTGTACTCTGACTGTCGGACCCCTCTGCTGTCAGAATACATTCAACAGTGCTGCAGTCAATTGGCTGCATGCGCTGTTCAAAACAAAAATTTCCAACAGTCCCTCTGGAGAAGAAATGATTACTAGGTCAACTCCTCTCCAACGGAAACCACCCTAGATGGATGGAAACTCAGCTGGTCCAAGGCCAGCTTAGTAATAAATGTTTATCACATCTATCAACCAAAGGGAAACCATAATCTGCCCAGAATGGCAGGCACAAGTTATCCATTCTAGCAGGGATATGCAATTCGTGGACCTCCAGCTGTTGTAAAACTACAAGTCTCATCATGCCTCTGGGTGTCAGGTTTGTGGCTGTCAGTCTTGATAAGGCTCATGGGACTTGTAGTTCTGCAACAGCTGGAGGTCTGACAATTGCATATTCCTGCACTATAGGGTATCTGGTTCCACCTTTCTCACCCTGATCCAAGGCCAGAGCGCTGACAAAAAACACAAACCTCAGGGTAAGGGATACAAAGGCATTACCTCCTGCATACCACAAGTCAGTCATTGGAAGAGACTACAAGAGTAGTCAATTACCAGGTCACAGCTCTATCATATGGGGTATTAGGAGCAGAGAATACTCGTGAAAGTGAACATCAAAATTCATATTCGTATAGCACTTTCAGGGCTCTGGCAGCAGATTTGAGAATGTAGTAATGCAGTGAACCAAACAGCAGGCACCTTACAAAGTCTAAATTATAATGAAATTAGTACAGCACAACCACTACATTACATACATCAAATCAATGTTAAAAAATAAAATAAAAAATAATATAGATAAATAGATTAAAAAATAAATAAAAGCACAGATTTTCCAATCGTGTGTACACAGGTTCGGACAAAAGTTCAAAGTACAAACACGCATGCTCGGAATCAACGCTCAAAAACGTCATAAGCAGGTGTCCAAAAGGTGGCGCTAAAGAGCTGAACAACCATGTAGTACCATATTTATCGGCGTATACCGCGCACTTTTTTGCCCTGAAAATCAGGGCAAAATCGTGGCTGCGCGATATACGCCGATACCCGCGCCAGCATATACCGAGCGCAGTACACTTGCATATAGTCTGGCAGGCTCGGCTCCTCTCGCGCTCACGTCCTGTACGTACAGGACGTGAGCGCGAGAGGAGCCGAGCCTGCCCGACTATACACGAGTGTACTGCGCTCGGTATATGCTGGCGCAGTATGCAAACTCGGCGCGGGAAAGCGGGGATCGAGCGGGGAGGAAGCCACAGAAGGACGCCGTACCCGACGAAAAGGACACCCGAAGCCACCGATGGACGCCGTGCAAGACACCAAAACTAAGTACAAAAAAACTTTTTTTCCACAGGAATGGGGGCCATTTTAGGGGTGCGCGCTATACCCCGATAAATACTACGTTCGCGTTTGTTGGCCGACAATTGTGTGCCGTTTGTATGCAAGACACATTTTTGGCCAAAAGTCGGAGGCTTTGTCTGCGGAAAATCCAATCGTGTGTATGAGGCTTAAGTTTCCAAAAGGAAATAAGGAAGTACTAGCTAAGGAAAAAAAAAAAATCACTAGATACAAAGCATGTAAAGTCTTGTGTGTGCCCCGATATAACAAAAACACTACACTACTCAAAAAAAACCACAGATGAGACTTTAAAACCATCTGTTTAGTGGGTAGCCATGTTCCTAGAATTCTTGCCGTCACCCAGACATTTGCAGAGATACCTCACGTGTCATGCAATCATGGTTTACATACATGTGTGCAGGGAAATTGGGGTCATGTTTAATTTTTTTTTAATAAACTTTACTGTTATTTTTATTGCTATCACAAGGGGGTCAACAAACCCCCATGTGAGATCTTTGAGAAATTAACTGGTTAAATACAATGTCATCTCCCTGCGAGGAGAGATCAGGAGGTTTATTTTAGTACACGAGTAGACTGTACCTTTAATTTATCATGAGATGTATATGGGGCTTCTGGTGCATATATTCTGAAGATATCAGCCAGACAGCAGGCTACTAACAGACGAACATCTTTGTTAGGATTCCTGAGGAAGAATTCAGATGAAAGGTGCAGGGCTAAAGGGAGATATTGCTGTTTCTCATCTTCTGAATCTTGGTCCATATCCATAAACGTTTTAACCACCATCTAGAAGAAAAAAAAAGAAAATCGTAAAGAATAGGACACCTTTATGCCTGCTATATCATTTTTTTTTTGTGGGAGGACACTTTGGCCTTTTTCAACAAATACAAAGGGTAAAGTCTGTGTATCCCTCAATAGAGAACCCTTTAAAAAAGTCAATTATGGAGCCCACGTGCATGACACTTATGGTTTCTTCTAGCCTAGATGTTGCACTACTAGCCTTGGCAGACCCTTCCTTTGAGTGGCTTGTTCAGGCAAACCGTTAACCTAACGCCACTAGCTCCACTTCATAGTGATCCACCGAGCAGAATGTTGCGCATGCTTCTCTACCTTAATCTACTCCCTTCTTCTTTCTCTTTAGCCAACTATCTGATCTCATTTCTTCCTTTTCAACATCCTCTCTTCTTGTTGTTTAGGTACAAACGTTTACACACACAGCTCCCGGTCCTCGCTCTGTAACGAGCGATCGCAGGTGCCCGTGGGTGATCGCGCCTGCCGGGCATGCGCACGGGAGTCGGGAGCGCGTGCCCCTATTTGCTGCTGGGAGAGGCGACGTTATATTACGTGCTCTTGCCCAGCAGAGCCGACCTGCCGCCGTATAACTGCGGTGGCTGGTCGGCAAGCATATAATAAAAGCGTCCCTCGTTTTAATTATTAGTAAGTTTGTCTACGCTATGACGGTGGTTCTTTTTGTTTCATATGACACCTTTGAGAGTTGCTGCTGGTTATCTGTCAGAGGAGCTTTGTTTCTTTTACAAGTGCCTTGAGATCAGCTTACCGATTTAAAGTGGGAGTTCACCCTAAATATAATCTTTCCCATGTGATCCAGCATACTGGCGTCAGCGCCAGTATGCTGGTGTTTTTTTTTTTTTTATTTTTTTTTTTTTTTTTTTTTTTTTTAATATGTTTTATTGGTATTTAAGATATATAAGTATACATAAAGCAATAATATAAAGCACAACATCATACAATAGGTATAAGCAAATAACAAGTGGTTCTATACAAGAGTATAAATATAAGAGCACAATAAATCAGTGAATAAGTAGTAATTGAACAAGAAGTACTTAGGGGGAAGGGTAAGAGAGGGGATAAATACATGTGGTTGCGATATTACAAGCGTTTAGAATATACAAAGACAAACCCTAAAAAAGGAAGATGAAAGAATGTTAAAGAATGTTTTCCCTAATCCAAACTTAGTTAAGTATGCATCAACATCTTATAATCATTAGATTTCGTGAACTGTGTCCAACAAGCCCATTTCTCGCTATATTTTCTCGAAGTGTCTCTAGATTGTGAAATCAACTCTTCCATCTTAGCAATATGGTCAACTTTACGTATCCAGTCCAAGACTCTAGGAGGAGATGCTTGGGACCACTTGTTGGGGACGCATAATTTGGCCGCATTAATTAGATGAACGATAATAGAATTTTTATAGACCGAGTTAGATAAAGACGATAGGTGTAGCAAGTACTGTCCGGCTGTAAAATCAGGGGTATAAGAAGTAATTGAAGAGATGAGCTTGTGAATATCAGTCCAGAATGGTGAGATGAGAGGACATTCCCACCATATATGGAGAAGCGAACCGGGGTTAGCTTTACACCTCCAACACATTGGGGAATAGTTCGGATTGTATTTGTTAATGACCAAAGGAGTCTTATACCATCTCGAATATAACTTATAGCTATTCTCCTGAGTCAGGACATTCGTCGAACCTTTGTGTAGGTGGAAAAAAATTGAATCCCACTGGTCATTTGGGATTGAGATTTTCAGATCCTTCTCCCATTTCATATTTGTGTCGTCCATTTGTGGGTCTACATCTTTATTCAAGATGTCATATATGATAGATATTAAATGATTTTGGGGGTCAGTACTTAAACAAATGGATTCGAATCGTGTCCTTTGCCTATGCCAGATACTTGTGGAACCAAACTTGTTCAGAAACAAAGCAATCTTGTCAAAGTCTTGGTGCGTGATGGCAGAATTCGCGAAAAGGGAGGAGAAGGTTTCGAAGGTCAATAGGGTACCCCTCTCAAAGAAAGATTCAGCTCTACAATGTGTAAATGTAAGAAAGTCGGAGGATACAGTAGAGTGAGATCTTTGAAAGATTTCGGGATTATGGTGAATAGGGGTGAGGGGTCCATACATGGTGGATAAGTTGTAAGTTTTGCACAAGTGTCTAAAAATTTTTAGGGAAGTACCTGTAATGGGATGAGAACTAGTTTTCGGTGGGAGTTTAGAAGTGTTAATCCATGGGAGACATTTCAGAGGAATAGGAGTGGAAGATAAACGGTCTTCCAGATCAACCCAATCCTTATAGGGTCCATGAAGGTGCCAGTTCACAATCCTGGTTATATGAGAGGCCCAATAATATTTTTTAATGTCTGGTAGTCCAATACCGCCCAGGTGCTTTGGGGTTGTAAGTTTGTCCCACTTGATTCTGGGTTGCCTAGCGTTCCAAAGGAACTTCAAGCATACTTTTTTAAAGGTTTTGAAGAAAGTGGAAGGGATCCTAATAGGTATTGTTTGGAATAGATATAAAAGTCTAGGTAAAATGTTCATTTTGACAATATTCGCTCTGCCAAACCATGAGAATAGACCTTTCTCCCATCTGACCATATCCGATTTAATCGTATTTAGTAGAGGTATGAAATTTTTAACATATAGAGTATCTAGATTAGATGTTAAGGCAATTGCCTAGGTAAGATATTGAATCATCCTCCCATATAAACGGGAAATTAAGTTTACATTGGTCAACCAATGGATCTGGCAAAGAAATATTAAGCGCCTTTGATTTAGAGAAGTTAATTTTGAAATTTGAGATGCGCCTAAATAAAGAAAAATCTTTCAGTAAGTTTGGGATAGTGATTATAGGGTTTGACAGGTACAATAGAATATCGTCCGCAAAGGCCGCTAGTTTATAGATTTTATCGCCTATTTTAATACCCTTAATGTCTACATTCTCTCTCAGTTTTTGCAGGAAAGGTTCCAAAATAAGCACAAATATTATTGGTGACAAAGGGCAACCCTGACGAGTGCCATTTGCCACCGAGAAGGCCTTCGACAGGTCGCCATTGACTTTTATTCTCGCTGTGGGATATGAATATAAGAGTTTGATAAAATTCAACATACGATCGTGCAATCCCAGAGCTTTTAAAGCTTCGTGCATATAATCCCAGGCAATCCTATCGAAGGCCTTCTCAGCGTCCAGGGACAGTAGAAAACCCGGGGATTTGGATTTGACAAGCCATTGTTGGATAAGAAGAGTTTTAATAGTATTATCCTTAGCTTCCCTCCCTGGTGTAAAGCCTGTTTGGTCAAGGGAAACAAGCTGTGGGATCAAAGGCAAAAGGCGGTTTGCAATAATTTTGGCATATAGTTTGATATCAACGTTTAATAAGGAAATGGGCCTATAATTGGACACTAATGTTTTGTCTTTATTTGGCTTTGGGATTACAACAATATGGGCTTCCAAAAGTTCATTTGGAAGTGGAGAAGGAAAGGGATCAGAATTAAACGTTTTAATGAACTGAGGGATCAATAAGTCTTGAAAGGTTTTATAATAATTAACAGAAAAACCATCTGGTCCCGGGCTTTTGCCAGTCTTAAGTTGTCGTAGGGCCAGAAGAGCCTCAGACAACTCGAGAGGTCTATCAAGGTCCCGTGAAATGACCACATTCAGAGGTTTTGGGCTAAATGATTTCAAAAAATCCGCTATTAAGTCTATCCGTGAGGTAGAGTCTTTAGGACGGGCTTCAGGCGGTAAATTATACAATTTGGAGTAGAAAACACGGAATTGTTCTGCTATTTCAGAGGTTGAGGTATGTTTAATACCGTGCGGGTCAGTAATAGAATATACATTTCCAAATTTTTTGGGTGTCGAATTTAAAGATTTGGCCAATAGTTTTCCAGTTTTTATTCCCAAATTCATAAAAGAATTTTCTAGAGAGAATAAAATTACGTTTGATCTTGTTATCTAAGATATGGGATAGTTCCGATCTAAGGTCTGAGAGTTCCCTAAGAGAATCAAGAGCTAGTGAACGCTTATGTAGAAGCTCCAGAGCAGCTATCCTATTAATCAAGTCATCAGTTTGGGCACGGCACAATTTATTCCTTTTGGCCCTCAAGGATATTAATTCACCCCTAATGACACACTTGTGAGCGAGCCAAACGAACAAGGGATGCGTAATATCGTCAGAATTATATTTGAAGTAGTCAGAGATTTTAGTGTCTAGATGCTGCAAATTGTCAGCGTTGCTTAATAAAGAATCATCAAGTTTCCATGTTTTAGGGATAAACGGTGTATCCTTGAAGGTCAAAGTTAGGGTGATCGGGTTGTGGTCCGACAGAATCATAGGTTCAATTGAAGCATTTACTATAGAAGTTAGATCATTTTGGGATAGAAAAAGATAGTCTATTCTAGAGAGTAGGTATTGTGAGGAGGAGAGTAAAATGTGAAGTCTTTGGAGGAGGGGTTCAGTATACGCCAAGAGTCGTGAATCGACAAGTCACGTAGTAATCGTTTCACCTCACTTAAGGCCTTATATGAAGATTTGGAAGAGCCAGAAGAAGTGTCAAGCAGTGGATTAAGGGCCAAATTAAAATCACCTCCCAGTATCAACGAACCAATCGTAAAGGAATCTAGATTTTGAATCATAGTCCTGAAAAACTGGGCGTGTAATCTATTCGGGGCATAAATGTTAGCTAAAGTTAACGGTCTATTATGTAGTAACCCTTTGAGGAACAGGTATCTGCCATCACAGTCAAGTTTGGTATCCAATATCTGAAAAGGGCAATGTTTGGATATGAGTATGGAAACTCCTTTGGTTTTAGAGCCCGAGCAAGTTGCATGAAACATATGAGGGAACAATTTGTCAGAGAATGAAGGGAAATTGTCAGTCTTAAAATGGGTCTCTTGTAAAAATATTATATCTGCTTTAGATCTCTTTAATAAAAGCATGAGTTTGGACCTCTTCTCAGGGACATTGAGGCCTTTAACATTAAGGGAGTAGACCTTGATGTTATTCTGGGCAGTCTTTGTACTATTACAGTAGGTCGTCATGGTCATAACCGGGGGAGAAATAAAAAAAACAGATAGGGGGATGGAACAGGCACAAGGGGGGAGGAGCTAAGAAGTCTGTAACTATAGATGTGAAAAACAATACCGTATAAATGACAATATCAATGAAAAAAAAAAAAGAAAAAAACAATGGGGAAAGGGCTAATCCCTAACGGGAAGAGGTGTACGGTATGAGAGAAAAAAAAAAGTAGTATTCTTCAAGGAACAAGTCCAACAAGAACTACTTTGCGGGGGGGTTGGTGTGAACCAGGTCTAAAGATGAATAGCCCAATTGTCACGTCCACCGCCGCAGACAGACTGGCAAAACAATTAAATTTGGGCGTAAAAGTGTAAATTGAATGACTCAATCAAATTCATACAAGCAGTTGGAAACTTAAAGGTAACATTGAAAAATATGGACATATGTCCAACATGTAACTATTATTTCATTGTTGTTTCTTCAATTGAATGTAAGACATCAACACAGCGTGAGGATAAGCAAAGAACGAGAATCTGTAAGTGATAACACATTAACCATATGAGTCTAAAAACAAAATAGACAGCTACAAATAAACCTAAGAAATGAAAATAAACAAAGGCTTCTCCTCATCTAACTCAGTGTATGTTTCCAAAAGTTAGGAGTAATATACGCAATGAAAACTAGTTAGGTGCAATTCGCTACACTACTCTCAACCCTTTTCCCCCTTCCCCTCCTGACTTGGAAAAAGGAGTGAGAGTATAGGAGAATGCTGACATTACCGTATGACTTTACAAGAAATTATGTCTACATTACATACACACAATCATTTTTCTTGTCTTGGTTTCCTGGAGCGAGGTTGATTCATCGATTGGAGGGATGGCTCCTGTTTGTCTGAAGTTCCTGGTGGGCTGTCGTCGGAAGGCGATCGACGTCTTCTAAATCTAGACGGATTGGTTTCCATAGCAACATCCGGTTTATGGTTCTTAGCCGAGCTAGTAGGCCTAAACTCCGCGTACCAGTTAGGCAAGTCTAAATATGGTGTATGTCCATAGTTTTGCAAAAAGAATTTAAGTCTTCTGGAACTCTCAAAATAGCTGAGCGACCTTGATTGGATGCTTGTAATCCGAATGGAAATTTCCATCTGTAGGTGATGTTATTATTCCGCAATGCATCAAGCAGAGGTTTTAAATCGCGTCTGTTTTGTAGGGTGATATTTGAGAGGTCTTGAAAAAGCAAAATGGTGAGACCTTCAAAATCGATATGAGAACGCAGAGTTTCGCATTGCGTAGTATTTCTTCTTTTAGTTTAAAGTCGTTTATGTGGCAAATAACATCCCTTGGGGGATCAGTAGGTTTGCTCTTAGGTTTTAAGGCCCTGTGCATACGATCCATTTTAATTGTAGACATGGGTGGTCGTCCCAATAGGTCATTGAATATGTGCAGTATAGCCGCTGGTAGTCGATCGAAATCGATCGTTTCAGACAAGCCTCTAACCCTAATGTTGTGTCTTCGACTTCTGTTCTCCAAATCTTCGATTTGTCTATTTAATTCTCTCAGGTATAGGGTGTTAGAGTCAACTTTGCGGTTTACATGGCGCAGCGCCGCGTTCTGTTGCGCAGTTGTTTTTTCCACCTCAGATACGCGCGCTGTAACCGCGCGTATGTCAATTTTCAGATCCGCTATGGCTGCTGATAAGACAGTTTTTATGTCTGCTGCCACCATATGCAAGTCGTTCAGACTAGGACTCAATTCTCGCTCTGAAGAGGGGTGAAGAGTCCCGGTGGCTGTTTGGTGGGTTACCCCGTCTTTTCCCCGCTGACCTTGCATAGTGTGTGATGCTCCTTCTTGGATGTCGGCCATTGGCAACCCAGGCCGTTTTTCCACAGGGCTGAAAGTCAGTCAAAAAATGCCCGGGGATACGAAAAGATCGTATAAGTAGTATCCTTGGTCTAGCGGGAGTCAGGTCCGATTCGATCCGACAATCGGGGTGTCTTACCGGCGCCCTATTCGACAAATTTCAGTCAGCAGCGGCGGGAGCTCTCCAATTAAGCCTCCATCTCTGATCACGGCTAGACCACGCCCCCGTTTTTTTTTTTTTTTAAATGCTCCACTTACTGTCTAATCTTGAATTTTGATTTATCTCCCCCGCGGTGGATGGCGTCTGTGTATCCAGTCACGGCTTATGAAAATACCCGATTTAGGACTCGGGAATTTCCGGCGCAATACGGCGCCTGCGCACAGACCTAGGAGCTGATTGCGCAGGCGCCGTATTTCTCCGAGTCACCCTCCGAAAAAAGCCGAAATAGGACTCGGAGAAATACGGCGCCTGCGCAGTCAGCTCCTAGGTCTGTGCGCAGACGCCGTATTGCGCCGGAAATACCAGAGTCCTAAATCGGGTATTTTCGTAAGCCGTGACGGGATATACAGGCGCCATCCACCGAGGGGAAGATAAATCAAAATCCAAGATTAGACAGTAAGTGTGGCATTAAAAAAAAAAAAACCAGCATACTGGCGCTGACGCCAGTATGTTGGATCATATGGAAAATTATATATTTAGGGTGAACCTCCTCTTTAACTGGTCATTTCAATATGCATGGATTTTTGATGTTTGCTATAAAAAAATAAAAAAACTCCACCAGAGTTAAATGATACACTGGGTACTGAAGGATTTTACTTTATGGATTGGAAGTTGTGGAAAATAAAATAATTGGTTCCTAAAAATTGCAGCCAATGTTTGCAAAACCTTTTTTTTTTCTATGCTTTTGGTAGAGAGTTATGTGAAAGAAATATTAGACCCTGCATACATGCACTAGATTTTGCATGCTTTGGCTATTTGGCACTTGACCATCCTATCATGTACTCTTTCCAGAGACCCCGATACTAGCCTGTTTATGTATTGCTTAGGTTACATCCCTTGTTACCTTCAAAGTAATATTAATATTAAATGTGGTGTGTGTCTCAAGAAAAGTCATAACAGTTATTTGGAGACATGCAAAGCATCTTTGTCTGTCCCCCAATGCAGTAGGTATAAACCACTTTAAAGACCAGACTTTTCTGGAAGAATTTTAACCACTTCAGCCCCAGACCATATTGCTGGTCAATGACCAGGCCACTTTTTGTAATTCGGCACTGCGTCGCTTTAACCGACAATTGCGCAGTCGTGCAATGTGGCTCCCAAACAAAATTGGTGTCCTTTTTTCCCCCCACAAATAGAGCTTTCTTTTGGTGGTATTTAAACCCTCTGCTGTTTTTTTTTGCACTATAAACTAAAAAAAATGTATATTTTTACAGTTGTGCTGTAATATACATAAATATCCCCCAAAAATACATAAATATCCCCCAAAAATATATAAAAAAAATTTTTTCCTCAGTTTAGGCCGATACGTATTCTTCTACATATTTTTTCGTAAAATTAGCAATAAACGTTTATTGAATAGTTTGCGCAAAAGTTATAGCGTTTACAAAATATTTACGGCATTTTTGTTATTACTTATCAGAATCTGGAAGCCGGAGGAGGGAGAAGAAATCGGAAGAGATGCCGGAGCTGCCTCAATAAAATACTTTAAAAATCTGTGTACGGTGTTTATTTTTGGCACGTTTTTGGGTGATTGGGTAGGGTACAATGCCCCTCCATACTTATTCACATAGGGTGAGGGTGGGGGTGGCCGCTCTTCCCCCCCTCCCTTCCTTGACCTGCTAGGTAGCTGCTTGCTCAGATAAGGGTCTGGAATCTTCCTAGCAGGGGGACCTCCAATTTTTTTTCTCCATTTTGGCAGGGGTTCCCCCTTCAAGGTCCTCAGCACACAACAGCTTTTACCGGCGTCTGGCATTTTTACAGCTCTAGGGCTGGGGCCTCAGAAGGCACTGGTCCAAAGAACATCATGGAGAGTTGTATTTAAGCTGTAAAAAACACCGCTAAAAGCATCTGTAAAACACCCGTGGGCACGAGGCTTTATTCCCATTACAATGAATGTAAACATCCCTTGAAATATAAAATGTGGCAGGTCCTCTTAATGGAGGGATCTGGGGTCAAAAAAATAAAAAAGACACCAATGGAAGACAAGAAATTTGCGCCCCTAACCCACCGACATTTAGCGCTCCCTGAGTCCCTTCCACTTGTACAGGATTAAAACCCCTTATGGTACATTTTAGGATGTACCACTCTCTTTGTTCTCCTTTCTTTCCCTTTTATCTCTCTATCCTAATTTCTTGTTTTTTTCCCCCATCCTTCTTTCTAACCGTATTTCTTCTTGTTTCTCCTATTCCGTCTCTCCCTTTTTTTCCCCCTCTCCCATGTGGTCTCTATTTTTATTTAATTTTTTTAACAGAAGGATGTATTCTCTACATTTACTCATTCTCTTACTACCTGGTGGGGGTGGGATCAGTGGCAGTGCTGGTAGGGGGTTGGGATGAGTGCTGTGCAGTGCTGGGGGGGCAGATCAAGGTCATCTAAGAACTGTAGTAGGGACTTTTAATAGCAACTATAATCATAGGTAGTATTACTCACTGTGTCCCGACTTTATGGCGTTCCGCAGCAGTGACACCTATGCCCAAATCAGGAGATGGGGTCTCCTCCTCCAGCCCCCACCCACTTCACATTCCTCACCA
Source organism: Rana kukunoris (assembly GCA_029574335.1). Lineage (NCBI taxonomy): Eukaryota > Metazoa > Chordata > Amphibia > Anura > Ranidae > Rana > Rana kukunoris. The sequence goes on along the minus strand of CM056049.1, from coordinate 637,649,794 downwards.
GCCAGCTGACACCTAGTCTCTGCCCCACCCATGAACTAAATGGGCGGCTGCGAAGAGGCCGAGTGGGTGGCCGTGGGCTCCAGGAACAGCCCTGCTGGGCCGCCATGAAAGGGCTGGGAGATCAGTGCGGGATTCAGGATCAGCCCAGGATTTGGTGACCCCTGGCAAATTGTCATTTGACCCCCAGGTTGAGAACCACTGCTCTAGCTCCTGTTTTCTTGCCAGAGGCTGCCATTTTGCTGAAGCCCAGAGTCCCTGTGCAGCACTATATCTTTAGGTTTTCAGTAAAGATGAGCCCCTAGTAGCTCCGATTTTGGGCACAATGCCAAAATGAACAGCAACTGAGCAAGGAGAGACTATTGCTGGATTTTATACAGAATGAACACATATTTTGTTGAAATAGCTATACCTGCAAAAGGAGCCAGCCTGAAGTGATCTAGCAGGACTTTGAGTTGTAAACCCTCGTGGTTTTTCACCTTAATTCATTATGGTGAAAATCCTAATGTAATGCAGCTGGCCCCCCCAGAGCCCCTCCTTTTACTTACCTGAGCAAGATCGTTCCAGCAACATGGACGATCACAGCAGGTGCTGTCTCGGGTCCTCAGATAAATTGATAGCAGCAGGAGCCATTGGCTTCCACTGCTGTCAATCAAATCCAGTGACATAAGAGTCGCGGGCAGGGCCAAGTCCTGCTGTCTATCAAAAAATGCAGCAGCAGGACTCGGGAGCGTGCCCCCATGGAAAGCAGCTCTCTGTGGGGATACTCTAAGGCCTTGTACACACGATGTAATATATCCGATGGAAGCGGTCCGAAGGACCGTTTCCATCGGATATGTCCGCCGGGCTGTTTGATCCGGTGGCTGTACACACCATCGGATCAAATTCCCCGCCGGCGGACAGCGCGGTGACGCCGCCATGTCACCGCACCAGGAAGTAAACACTCCATTCACAGGATACGATGCATGTGCGGGCAGATATGTCGGCTGGTTTGCCGTACTAACCAGCGGACATATCTGACGGGCAGCTATCCGGCGAAAAAATTTCAAAGCATGCTTTGAAATTTTTCCGCCGGAGGAATCCGGACAGAACGGTCCGTTTGCCCCTACACACAAGCGGATTTGTCGGCTGAAATGGTCCGTCGGACCATGTTCAGCAGATTTATTCCCTCGTGTGTACAAGGCCTAAGAGGAGAAGCCGCCATGAGTGAGGCGGGGACCCCAGAAAAAGAGTATCGAGGATACTCTGTGCAAAACCTTTGCACAGAGCAGGCACGTATATAACATGTATTATAATATAACAGTAGACCTGAAGGATATTTTGGGTCCAGTAAGGACTACAAATAATTCTAAAACATAAGAAAAAGGTTATGGAGAAAAAGTTTAAATGTGTAAAAGGAACATCAGAACCTCTGGCCCAAATATACTATTCAATATGTGGACAGAGAAGATGGGTCAATCACTACAGCTGCCTGTCTGATCAAAAAAACTAGAGTAGTAGTACAACAGGATGAATAAATTATATATTTTTATATATTATTATATATATATATATATATATATATATATATATATATATATATATATATATATATTATATATATATATTATATATATATATATATTATATATATATATATATATATATATATAGTCCCGATACCAAAATAGAATACTCCCCCCCTCATATTGCAGCGATGGCCTGTCCCTTATACCTTTAGATATGATGATGCTGCCGCATACCGCCATTAATCCCCTGCAATATCGCGTAGCGCACATTACAAGCTTTCATTCTGAATACTTGTAAATGCCCGCGCCGCCATGTACAGACACTCCCCTTCTCCGGATTGGTGGGATCCCTCCAATCCCGAGCAAGGGGGAGTGTCTATACATGGAAGCGCGGGCATTTACAAGTATTCAGAATGAAAGCTGGCTGCTGCATTATGTGGGGGGGGGGGGGGACAGACATGGCTGCTGCATTATGTGGGGGGGACAGACATGGCTGCTGCATTATGTGGGGGGGGAGACAGACATGGCTGCTGCATTATGTGGGGGGGGGAGACAGACATGGCTGCTGCATTATGTGGGGGGGGGAGACAGACATGGCTGCTGCATTATGTGGGGGGGGGCAGACATGGCTGCTGCATTATGTGGGGGGGGACAGACATGGCTGCTGCATTATGTGGGGGGGGGACAGACATGGCTGCTGCATTATGTGGGGGGGGGACAGACATGGCTGCTGCATTATGTGGGGGGGGACAGACATGGCTGCTGCATTATGTGGGGGGGGACAGACATGGCTGCTGCATTATGTGGGGGGGGACAGACATGGCTGCTGCATTATGTGGGGGGGGGGGCAGACATGGCTGCTGCATTATGTGGGGGGGGGGGGACAGACATGGCTGCTGCATTATGTGGGGGGGGACAGACATGGCTGCTGCATTATGTGGGGGGGGACAGACATGGCTGCTGCATTATGTGGGGGGGGGACAGACATGGCTGCTGCATTATGTGGGGGGGGGACAGACATGGCTGCTGCATTATGTGGGGGGGGACAGACATGGCTGCTGCATTATGTGGGGGGGACAGACATGGCTGCTGCATTATGTGGGGGGGGGGGCAGACATGGCTGCTGCATTATGTGGGGGGGGGGGGGCAGACATGGCTGCTGCATTATGTGGGGGGGGGGGGGGGACAGACATGGCTGCTGCATTATGTGGGGGGGGGGGGACAGACATGGCTGCTGCATTATGTGGGGGGGGGGGACAGACATGGCTGCTGCATTATGTGGGGGGGGGGGACAGACATGGCTGCTGCATTATGTGGGGGGGGGGGACAGACATGGCTGCTGCATTATGTGGGGGGGGGGACAGACATGGCTGCTGCATTATGTGGGGGGGGGGGACAGACATGGCTGCTGCATTATGTGGGGGGGGGGGGACAGACATGGCTGCTGCATTATGTGGGGGGGGGGACAGACATGGCTGCTGCATTATGTGGGGGGGGGGACAGACATGGCTGCTGCATTATGTGGGGGGGGGGGGACAGACATGGCTGCTGCATTATGTGGGGGGGGGGGGACAGACATGGCTGCTGCATTATGTGGGGGGGACGGACAGACATGGCTGCTGCATTATGTGGGGGGGACGGACAGACATGGCTGCTGCATTATGTGGGGGGGGACGGACAGACATGGCTGCTGCATTATGTGGGGGGGGGACAGACATGGCTGCTGCATTATGTGGGGGGGGGGACAGACATGGCTGCTGCATTATGTGGGGGGGGGGGGACAGACATGGCTGCTGCATTATGTGGGGGGGGGGACAGACATGGCTGCTGCATTATGTGGGGGGGACAGACATGGCTGCTGCATTATGTGGGGGGGACAGACATGGCTGCTGCATTATGTGGGGGGGACAGACATGGCTGCTGCATTATGTGGGGGGGACAGACATGGCTGCTGCATTATGTGGGGGGGACAGACATGGCTGCATTATGTGGGGGGGACATACATGGCTGCATTATGTGGGGGGGACATACATGGCTGCATTATGTGGGGGGGACATACATGGCTGCATTATGTGGGGGGACATATTTAAAAAAAGTATCGGTATTCGGTATCGGCGACTACTTGAAAAAAAAGTATCGGTACTTGTACTCGGTCCTAAAAAAGTGGTATCGGGACAACCCTTAATTAATATATATATATATATAAATTAAGTGTTACAAAAAAACAAACACACACACTTAATAAATCTGTTTTAGTGCCCTTTGTTGCCACCACACTGTAAATTCAGCCATAAATCCTTTGTCCTACCAAAGAAACCAAAATAAATTCTCGTGCTCTTGACAATCACAGCAATACCACATGTGTATATGTTTGTATCTGTAGTAGGGCCCATAAATACCAGTGCACATTTTTTTAAATCCTACCTAAAATATGCAGACCCCGACTCCGATAAAACCTTGAACTAGCCATTGTTGTAAACCCTCAACATTTTTTACCTTCAAGTGGTTGTAAACCTGGTAGACTACTTCTACCTATAGGTAAGCCTAGAATAAGGCTTACCTATAGTTAGTGGAAATATCTTTTAAACGTGCACCGTTTAGGAGATATTTCACTTGTAGTTCGCAGAAAATCTTCACTGCGCATGCACAGGGATGAAACAAAACTAAGAGCCGTTTCTTCCCCAGCCTGCGCGGGAGTGACGTCATGCAGCCTTGACGTCACAGCGCCGAGTCTGTGTCCTGGAAAGAAGAGAAGACAGAAGATGGATGCTGCCTACTCTGGGGACGGCGCTGGATTCTTTTGCAGGTAAGTGGCACATAATGGGCTAGTATGCGATGCATACTAGCCCATTATGCTTTTCATTTGCAGGCTGCAGCAAGCAAGTTAAAGAAGTAAAACCCATCAGGGTTTACTTTCTCTTTAATGCATTAAGGTGAAATGCCTCCCCCCCAGTGACGAGAAAAATCACACCCGCTCCAGCCGGTGTCTCGGGTCCTCATTGGATAGATTCATAGCAGCAGGAACCATTGGCTCCCGTTGCTGTCAAATTCAATGACACAGAAGTTGGGGGCAGGGCCCAGTTCTGCTGTCACAGGAGCGTACCTGCAAGAGTGCCCAGAGGGAGAGTGGCTCTCAAACTGGGCACTCGAGAAGAGGAGGAGCCAGGAGCACCACTGAGGGGCCCCAGAAGAGGAGGATCAGGGCCACTGTGCAAAACCAACTGCACAGAGTAGGCAAGTATGCTTTAGTAGTTGTTTTTTTTACACACTTGTTTGTTTAGCTCTTGTTTACATCTTTCTCTCCTGCCATTACTACGCAAATGCCACACACAAAGTATTCGGGCTTACAATATGCCAAAAAGAGTACAAAGACAAGGCTCAAACCTTCTGGCAGTCATTTGGGGTGATTTGACCATAAACGCTACATTTGGAGAGGAGTTAAGGCCTATGATGAAAAGTTCACCATTCCTACTGTGAAACACGGAGGTGGATCGCTAATGTTTTGGGGGATGTGTGAGCTACAAAAAAGGCACAGGAAATTTTGTCAAAATTGATGGCAAGATGAATGCAGTATGTTATCAAAAAATACTGGAGGAATATTTGCATTCATCAGCCAGGAAGCATGGGACGTACTTGGACATTCCAACATGACAATGATCCAAAACACAAGGCCAAGTCGACCTGTCATTGGCTACAGCAGAATAAAGTAAAGGTTCTGGAGTGGCCATCTCAGTCTCCTGACCTCAATATCAATGAGCCACTCTGGGGAGATCTCAAACGTGCAGTTCATGCAAGACAGGCCAAGAATTTACAGGAACTGGAGGCTTTTGCCAAGAGGAATGCGGAGCTTTACCATCTGAGAAGATGAAGAGCCTCATCCACAAAAGACTTCAAGCTGTCAGTGATGTTAAAGTGGGCAATACAAGGTATTAAGTGAGGTATGTAAACTTTTGATCAGGGTCATTTGGCTAGTTTCTGTTATTATGATTTAACCACTTGCATACTGGGCACTTACACCCCCCTCCTGCCCAGGTAAAATTTCAGCTTGCGGCACTGCGTCGCTTTAACTGACAATTTGCGCGGTCGTGCGACGTGGCTCCCAAACAAAATTAACGTCCTTTTTTCCCCACAAGTAGAGCTTTCTTTTAGTGGTATTTGATCGCCTGTGCGATTTTTATTTTTTGCGCTATAAACAAAAAAGGAGCGACAATTTTGAAGAAAAATACAATATTTTTTACTTGTTGCTATAATAAATATCCCAATTAAAAAAAAAAAAACTTTTTTCTCAGTTTAGGGCGATACGTATTCTTCTACATATTTTTGGTAAAAAAAATCGCAATAAGCGACTGGTTTGCGCAAAAGTTATAGCGCTTACAAAATAGGGGAGAGAATTATTATTTTTTATTATTTTTTTTTTTACTAGAAATGGCGGCGATCTGCGATTTTTATTGGTACTGCGACGTTATGGCGGACACATCGGACACTTTTGACACATTTTTGGCGCCATTCACATTTATACTGCGATCAGTGCTATAAATATGCACTAATTACAGTATAAATGTGACTGGCATTGAAGGGGTTAACACTAGGGGGTGAGGAAGGGGTTAAATATGTATGCTAGGTGTGTTCCAACTGTGGGGGGAGGGGGGGACCGATCTGTGTCCCTATGTAGGAAGGAACACAGATCGGGCTCCTCCTCTCCAGAGACAGGACGCTGTCTCTGTGAAACACGGCAATGAGAGATGATCTATGAGAGATCATCTCTCATTGGCCCACAGATCGCATCGCAAACGGCCACTCTGATTGGCCGTTCGCCACGATCTGTGATTGGCCGTGTCCAAGGGACACGGACAACACAGGGCTTCCCCGCAGCGCGCTCTACAGCGCGTGCTGGGAATGCCAGAATGACATGCCGTCAAATGACGGCATGTTGGATATTCAGGCCCGCGCTGTTGCCGTCATCCGACGGTAGCGCGGGCCTGAAGTGGTTAAAGAGTAAACACAGTTGATGGGTAATAAACGGCTTCAGCCAAACACTAAGCCGGTTCACACTGGGGCGACTCGTCATTCAATGCAATGGAACCATTCTAATAGGAGCGACGCAAGTCGCTCCAACTTCGAAAAAAGTTCAAGCACGACTTCAGGGGTGGCTCGGGGCGACCTGCATTGACTTCTATACAGAAGTTGTTTTGCTGGTCGCCTCTGAAGTCATCCTCAGGAAGACCTACAGAGTCGCCCCCGAAGTCTGGCCGCGGGAGTGTGAAAGAAAAAAGTTTGTTTTCATATTATCTTAAAAATGGGTAAGAAATCATAAATTCTGCCAGGGTGTGTGCATATGCAAAAAAAAAAAATTATATATATATATATATATATTATATATATATTTTTTTTTTTTCCTTAAATGGTCAAAACTGTATCTCCATTAAAAAACTGCTGTAAAAAAAAAAAAAAAAAAAACTAAATTCGAGTTACCACGTTTAAGAGGCGTTACAGGCATTTGGCTTTCAAATGCCTCTGAACATCCATCCTGAGCGCAATTTTTTGCTTTCCAAAAAATGCTTCTAAACTCAACTGCCTAGAAAATTACCCTGTGTACACATACTGATAAAATAACAGGAGAGTTCAGGGGTAGCTGAAAAAAAAAACACCCAACTGCTTTTAAACATCTGTTTAATAGCAGCAGTGTACATAAAGCCTTAGAGGTTAATTTATGCTGAAAAAAATAAATGTGAAAGTAATATATTGTGTTGATGCGACCCTGTGGCACAGGTGCATATGAGCAATGTATGCCCGATTTTGTCAGGAATACTAATTACACAGCTGTGGTCTGGGTACATAAACATCCCAGGAAGAAAGCTCAGCGCTCGCATTTGGGAGACAGCTCCACCCTACAGGCAGGAGGCCTGGTCTAGGAGTCTGGAGGGTTTCAGGTGGAGACGATTTTCGGATTGTATGTACACTACTTGAGAGCCGATCACGACAGCCGATCTGATATTATTAGATCGGACAAGCACGGAAGATTTCCTTGTACGATACCAGATCGTACATTTTTTATTTAGTCAGTATAGTTGTTGTCCAAAAATACAATACAAATACATTACAACACTTCGATTTTCTTTTTCTGCCTTACGAGAATTTGTGACTTTAGTAACCTATTCAATTTCTACTTGCGACTATTAACCCCTTCCATACAGGGCATTTTCACCCCCTTCCTGCCCAGACCAATTTTTAGTTTTCAGCGCTGTTGCACTTTGAATGACAATTGCGCGGTCGTGCAACACTGTACCCAAATGAAATCATTATGTTTTTTTCCCCACACAAATAGAGCTTTCGTTTGGTGGTATTTGATCATCTCTGCGGTTTTAATTTTTTGCGCTATAAACAAAAGAAGAGCGACAATTTAAAAAAAAACACAATATTTTTTCCTTTTTATTTAATACATCTCACAATATTTTTTTAAAAAAAAACTTTTTTCCCCTCAGTTTAGACCGATACGTATTCTACGTATTTTTGGTAAAAAAAAAAAACGCAATAATCGTATCGTATTGATTGGTTTGCGCAAAAGTTATAGCGTCTACAAAATAGGTGATAGATTTATGGCATTTTTATTTTATTTTTTTTACTAGTAATGGCGGGGATCTGCGTTTTTTTTTTTTGTGTGACCGTGACGTTGCGGCGGACATATCGGACACTTTTGACACGTTTTTGGGGGACCGTTCACATTTACACAGCGATTAGTGCTATAAAACTGCACTAATTACTGTGTAAATGTGACTGGCAGGGAAGGGGTTAACACTAGGGGGCGCTGAAGGGGTTAAAATGTGTCCTAAAGTATGTTCTAACTGTAGGGGGAGGGGGACTCACAGGGGGAGGAGATCGATGTGTGTTCCTCTGTACTGGGAACACACATCAGTCTCCTCACCGCTGACAGGAGGTGGATCTGTGTGTTTACACACACAGATCCACACTCCTGTCGTGATTTCCGGAAATCGCGGGTGCCCGGCGGCAATCACGGCCGTCGGGCGCGCGGGATCGCGGGTGTTGCCGCGGGCGCGCCCTAGAACGCCGTGAAGACAGGACGTTGTGCAACGTCCTGTCTCATCGGCGAGGGGATCACAATGACGTGATTCCCCTATGGGCTGGTAGGGAAGGGGTTAAGCAAAAAAAGTCATACGATTTGTTGTACGATATTCAGATCGTGTGTAGGGGCCATATAGCTGAAGATGACAGTCTGTGTGTCCATGTCTGCAGGAGACAGATGTGGCCCGCGACGGAGTAGCACGAAGCTGACCAAATAAGCTCCAGGAGGGAGTTTGATTAAGTAACAGTGAGTGAGCCAGGAGGCCGACGTTTGTGTTAGACAATGATGGTGGAACCCCATGCGAGAGAAGATTAGTGTGCATTAACTTTTCATTTTATTTGGAATAAAATTGGGCCGTTATGCCCATAAAAATACAGTCTGGACTGACCAGCATTTCTGAAATTGCATAATCACCCAGCATCTTTACTATACATATCACACACATACTAGAAGAAGTACCAAGTATTGTACTTGGGAGTTAGACATGACGCTACATGGGGCGCTTTGAGATAGAAAAGTTTTATATTAAAAAGTAGTATTAAAAACTGAAATGGTTATAATCATTTTGAATATAAAGCACAATATTGGTAAACCTGTACTTCAATTGTACCGGTAATTGTAATGTTATGCATTACCTCCAGTCCATCCGCCCTCCAGCTTCTCAGAGTTCAGATGCTGATCTTGCCTGTACACAGCCCTTGAAGCAGCTCAGCGAAGCTGGCCCCCCTACAATCAGCACAAATATAAACTCAAGTGTGTTTCTTTAGTGCTACGTTTGTGCTGTTATGTGCCGCAAAAAAATTACGTTTGTGCTGCTTTTATTTTAAAGATATTAGCAATGGTTTTTTTCAGACTATGACATCACACAGCCCCCCTACAACAGCCAAATGGCACAAAACTGGTCTCATTGGTTAGTACTACATTTGTGGTGCTAATATTTCCGTTCTATCTTTTATCGTTTTTGCGTTATTAATGATTTATTAAAGGTCACCAAAGGTCAATCAGCCCCCCTACAATGCCCAAATGACACAAAACTGGTCTCGTTGGTTAGTGCTACGTTTGTGCTGCTAATATTTTTTATTTATGCTGTTATGGTTTTAAAGTTATAACAGTTTATTTTATTTTTTCAAACCCCACTCACTTTGCCCACCCTACAATCAGCACAAATAAAAACTCAAGTGCGTTTCTTTAGTGCTATGTTTGTGCCGTTTTGTGCTGCTAAAATTTTATTTTCTATCTTTTATCGTTTTTGCTTAATTTATGATTAAAGGTCACCAAAGGTCACACATCCCCCCCTACAATGCCCAAATGACACAAAACTGGTCTCGTTGGTTAGTGCTACGTTTGTGCTGGTTTGTGCTGCTAAAAAATTTCTTTGTGCTGTTATGTTTTTTAAGTTATAACTGTTTTTTCAAACCCCAGTCACTTTGTCCCCTCTACAATCAGAACAACTGAAAACTCAAGTGTGTTTCTTTACATTTGTGCTGTTTAAATTTCCTTTCTATCTTTTAGTGTTTTTGCATTATGATTTATTAAAGGCAAATAAAGGGTATAAAAATAACCCATTATAGCATGTAATATATCAATATACTGTACATAAAGTTAGAGTTACGTAAGCGACATAGGGAACAAAAGTTGCTTATATTTACATACAAAAATGTCTTGTGTCTCTTGTAGGGGAGCTGGGTGACCTTTATTAGATCAACAATAACTGAAAAACAAAAAGGAGATAGAATGGAGAGTAAATATCTTGCCCATAGCACAAATGATGTCTCCCTGTGCATACATATGCGCAGACTGGCAACTGGCTGGGCAGATGAGTGCGAGCCTGTCGTCAATGCTGGCGCCAGACAGACTATTTAAACAGGCTGCAGTTTGGTGTGCAGCTTCTGTGTGTTTGTTCCCGATTGCAGTTTGACTTCTGATCCTAACCCAGCTTGCTCCTGACCTCCGTTTGACTGCTACCTGCCCTGACCATGGCTTGTCTCTGGTTTCTGTCTTCTGTTCTTACCTGATCTAACTTCTGTTGCTGATTTGGCTTGTGACCCAACTATCCTGTTGTCTGCCGTCTATGCCTGACTATTATGGACTCGGCTCATCTCACCCTGCATCAAGCTCATCCAGCCTGCTACAGCTCTTCAGTCCAGCAAGGTCTCATCTGTCTCCTGCTTCCAGCTGCTTAGCCAGAGACTGCCGCCAGCCAAACTCAGTGCCAGCTTATATGCCACCAGCCGGTTCTCCTGCCACATCCACCAGCTGACTGCTGCCACCATGCAGTCTATTGGACTGATCACAGGCACTCATACCTCGCTGTACTCGCATTGCTGCTCTCTAACCAGGAGATCACTAACCAGGTATGGGACAGGAGGTCAGGGTGATGTCATCGCCTGGGAAAACACATATTGCTATTATCTTAAAAATAAAAAGCAGCACAAGTTTGTATTTTTACGACACAAAAAACACAAACGTAGCCGTAACAAATAGTATGTTTGTTTTTAAGATTTAATAACATGGGTGGGTGGTTATCAAATAAAAAAGCGAGTGGGTGGTTATCAAATAAAAACAAGCTGCTATATCTTAAAAACCATAACAGCACAAATAAAAATATTAGTAGCACAAACATAGTACTAAAGAAACACTTGGTTAGTAGCACTAACCAATGAGAACCGTTTTGTGCCATTTGGCTGTTGTAGGGGGGGTTGTGTGATGTCATAGTCTGGAAAAAACAATTGCTAATATCTTCAAAATAAAAGCAGCACAAACGTAAATTTTTGCGGCACAAAACAGCACAAACGTAGCACTAAAGAAACACCACTTGAGTTTTTAATTGTGCTGATTGTAGGGGGGCCAGCTTCGCTGAGCTCCTTGAAGCAGGGGTCTTAAACTGCCAGGCCTCCAGCTGTTGCAAAACTACAAGTCCCATTAGGCATTGCAAGGCTGACAGTTTCAAGCATAACTCCTACAGGCAGAGGCATGATGGGAAGTGTGATGGTTGTCACCGGCGCAAAATAATTATTTAAGTTGACCTGCTGCAGTACTGTGTAAGCCTTTAGGAAGGCCTAGGTAGTAGAGCGGAAAAATATTGTTACTGCGCTGGTCTGAATAGGTGATGACACAAAATAATCTTAGTTTATAAGGTGCTGAATTCAGTGCAGTACTGTGCGTGATAAACCACAATAGGTGATTATCTGACTAAATGACAATGTCCAGCTCTTTCGAGCATGTGCAATTGTGTACTACTATGTGCGACTACTGTGCCAACAAACAAAATACATAAATATATATATACACATATATGCGTGACAGTGTTCAGCTCTCTCGAGCATAAGCTCCTGCTTCACTGTGGTTCCACAGGTCAAAAACACTCTCTCTATGCGTTATCCACCTGGCTTCTACTAGTTTCGCAAACATCCAGCTTTCCTGATGACGCATATTTGCGAAACTAGTAGAAGCCAGGTGGATAACGCATAGAGAGTGTTTTTGACCTGTGGAACCACAGTGAAGCAGGAGCCGGGCACGCACCCCAAAACAAGCTGGTGAGCGGCTGTCCATGCCCGATACTGCCAAAGATACTAGGTGCTGGTTCAAAGCACCTCCCTTGTGAGTAGTCTGATTTTATCTTTTTAAATAAACAAAACCTTTTAACCGCTTGCCGACCAGCCGCCGCAGTAATACGGCGGCAGGTCGGCACGGGTGCGCGAGAGCCCGTAGCTCTACGTCGCGCCTTTCGCGGCCACTAGGGGGCGCGTGCGCGCCGCCGGCGGCCCGCGCCCCCCGCTCGCCCCCGAGTCCCGTGCGTGTGCCCGGCGGGCGCGATCGCCGCCGGGCACACGCGATCGCTCGTTACAGAGCGGGGAACGGGAGCTGTGTGTGAAAACACACAGCGCTCGTTCCTGTCAGCGGGGGAAACGCTGATTTTCTGTTCATACAATGTATGAACAGAAGATCAGTGATTCCCCTAGTGAGGCCACCCCCCCCCATACAGTTAAAACACACTAGGAACACACTTAACCCCTTCCCTGCCCCCTAGTGTTAACCCCTTCACTGCCAATGGCATTTTTATAGTAATCCAATGCATTTTTATAGCATTGATCGCTAAAAAAATGCCAATGGTTCCAAAAATGTGTCAAAAGTGTCCGAAGTGCCCGCCATAATATCGCAGTACCGAAAAAAAACGCTGATCGCCGCCATTACTAGTAAAAAAAAAAATAATAATAAAAATGCCATAAAACTACCCCCTATTTTGTAAACGCTATAACTTTTGCGCAAACCAATCAATAAACGCTAATTGCGATTTTTTTTTACGAAAAATATGTAGAAGAATACGTATCGGCCTAAACTGAGGGAAAAATATTTTTTAATATATTTTTGGGGATATTTATTATAGAAAAATGTAAAAAATATTGCATTTTTTTCAAAATAGTCGCTCTGTTTTTGTTTATAGCGCAAAAAATCAGAGTTAGTCTTACCGGAAACTCTGTTTCCAGGAGTCTTCCAGGACAGCCCTTGAGAGATGGAGCTCCTCCCTGGACAGGAAACACATCACCTCCAGCTTTTTAAAAGGCGGTCCCTCAGGCATCTGGTCAGTTTTACTCCAAGAACCGAAGGACAGAGCTGAAAAACAGTTAATGACATACATACATATTATCCATGCATATATACATACCCACATAAATACCTACCTTAAGCATAGTAGGTGGGAACGTGCTGTCCTGGAAGACTCCTGGAAACAGAGTTTCCGGTAAGACTAACTCTGATTTTCCCAAGGCGTCTTCCAGGACAGCCCTTGAGAGGATGAGCAAGCACTCACCAGATTAGGGTGGGACTACCGCCTGCAGGACTTTCCTCCCAAAGGCCTGATCTTGGCTACTTAGGACGTCCAGTCGGTAATGTGTCTAATGAACGTGGACATGCTTGACCACGTAGCGGCCTTACATATTTGTTCCGGGGTAGCGCCGGCTCTCTCTGCCCAGGACGTGGCTAACGCCCTTGTAGAGTGAGCTTTCAAACCTTGCGGAGGATCCAAGTGTAGGGCTTTATACCCTTCCAAGATGGCCAATTTAATCCATCTGGCTAGAGTCCCTCTTGAAGCTTGTTTTCCTTTTCGATTACCAGAAAAAAGAACAAACAATGCATCTGATTTTCTAAAGTCTTTAGTTACTTCCAAATAGACTAAAAGACATCTTCTGACGTCAGCCAGTGTAGCTGTTCTTCTTTGCTATTTCTTGGTTTATTGCAAAAAGAAGGAAGTATAATGTCCTGACTCTTGTGGAAGGCAGAGGCGACTTTTGGCACAAAGGACTGATCTGTTTTTAGAATAACCTTATCCTCCAAAATTTGCATGTACGGATCCCTAATTGAGAGCGCCTGAAGTTCGCTGATTCTGCGGGCAGAAGTCATAGCGATCAAAAAAATTGTCTTTAAAGTAACCAGCTTTAAGGATGCCTCTGATATCGGCTCAAAAGGCTCTTTAATGATTGCTTTCAACACCAGAGATAGGTCCCACGTCGGTATCTTACGGCATGGGGCCGGGCGTTGTTTGGCAATTGCTTTGCAAAATCGACTAATAAGCGGGTCTTTTTGTAGGGAGCGTTGAACATAAACTGAAAGGGCAGCAATTTGAACCTTAATCGTGCTTAAGGCCAGTTTCTTGTCGATGCCTTCTTGTAAGAACTCCAAAATCGTTGGGGAATCATGTTCCCTCTTTCCATTCTCTTTTAGCCAGAGATTGAATTTTTTCCAGTGTTTCAGATAAATCGCTCTGGTAACTGGTTTGCGACTCTGTAACAGAGTTCTGATTACTCTATCTGATAGACCCTTAGACTTCAGGATGTCTATCTCAGAAACCAGGCCGCTAGATTCAGAAAGGCCGGATTGGGGTGCCGAACCGGACCTTGAGTCAACAGATCTTGACTGCACGGCAACATCCATGGTGGACGATCCGCTAACGCTAGTAGAAGCGAAAACCACGCCCTTTTTGGCCAAAAAGGGGCTATCAGGATAAGGGAAGTCTTTTCCATCCTGTACTTGGCCAGGACCTTCGGCAAGAGGTGCAGAGGTGGGAAAGCATATGTCAGGGAGAATGACCATGCGCTTTGAAGGGCATCGACTGCCACCGGCCGATCCCTGGGGTTCAGTGAGAAAAACTCTGGAAGCTTGGTATTCCTCCTGTTGGCGAACAAGTCGACCTCCGGAAGACCCCATTTGGACACTATCTTGGCAAAGACTGTCGGATCCAGAGACCATTCTTCTTGAGAGACTGATTGTCTGCTCAAAAAATCGGCTAGACTGTTTTGCGTACCCTTGAGATGGACAGCTGAAAGTGACTCGAGATTCTCTTCTGCCCAAACAAAGACTTCCTTTGTTATGCCCATCAGGGCGGGATTCCTGGTCCCTCCTTGTTTGTTCAAATACGCTACAGTAGTTGTATTGTCCGACCTGATCTGTAGATGTTGATGCTTGAGCCGCCCTTGGAATGCTGCGATCCCTTTGGCTACGGCTTTTAACTCCCGATAATTTGAGGAGCGTTTCTTTTCTAGATGATTCCAGGTGCCTTGTGCCATCTGACCTTCTAGGTGGGCTCCCCAACCTTGGTTGCTGGCGTCCGTGGTCAAGATGCGTGTCACAGGTGGGTTCCACAGTAGACCTCTGTTCAGGTGGTTTTGGTCTCTCCACCACCAGAGAGCCTGCTTTGTTTTTTCTGGCAGGTATATCTTCTCCTCTAAGTCTTTTCCTGTGAGATTTTGAAGGAGAAAAGACTGGAGTGGCCTTTGGTGGAACTGGCCCATCTGACTGCTGGGATGGAGGCTGTCATGAGGCCTAAGACTGACATTATCTCCCTTACTGTGACCGGGAGATTTGTCTGCAACCGAGCTACTCGTTGATTTAGATGATCGATTTTTTCTTGTGGGAGAAAGGTCCTTTGTTCTGTAGAATCTACTATGTAGCCCAGGAACAGGATTTCCTGCGTGGGAATGAGGATTGACTTTTCCCTGTTGACTATCCAGCCTAACTGAGTCAACCACTGCTGAACGACCACTAGGTCCTCGAGTAGCTTTTGTTTTGTGGATGCCAGGAACAACAGGTCGTCCAAGTAGGGGACAACTGTTATTCCTTGGAGTCTTAGAGGGGCCAAAGTTTCCGCAAGGATTTTGGTAAAGATCCTCGGAGACGAGGAGGAGAGACCAAAGGGGAGGGCCTGGCTCTGATAGTGGAAAATCTTTTCCCCTATCCGGACAGCTATGCGAAGGAACCTTTGGGAGCTTAGTCTGATAGGAATGTGAAGGTAGGCATCCTTCAGATCTATCTTTGCCATGAAGCAGTTTCTCTGAAGTAAATTCTTGACAGAATAAATGGATTCCATCCGGAATTTTTTGTATCGAATGACTGTATTCAGTGGTTTCAGGTTGAAAATCAGGCGATACTTCCCTGATGGTTTTCGTACCAGAAAGACGTGCGAGTAAAAACCATGGCCTTCTTCTTGTTTGGGGACTGGTATTAGGACTTTTTGATCTACAAATTCTCCTATGAGAAGCTGTAGTGCCTGTGCCTTTACTGGGTCCTTTGCCAGCTGTGTAACCAAGAATCTTGTTGGTGGCAACTGACTGAACTCCAGGGCATAACCCTTTCCTATAACTCCCCTGACAAAGTTGTTGGAGGTCAACTTCATCCATTGTGGAAGGAAATCCCCCAGTCTTCCTCCCACTTGGATCCTGGCCTCATTGAGATTTGGGGTTTTTATCAGGAGGGTTAAAGAGCACTTTAGCTTTTTGCTTCCCTCCTTGCGCCCCCCAGGGTCTATTTGGCTTGCCTTTCTCTTGAGTCTTCTTTTGCCCCTTAAAGGAACGAAAAAACTTCCTATTAAAAGGTTTTTTCTTTTCAGGAAAAGTCCTCTTTTTATCCGCCGTGCGTTCTAATGCTTCATCTAGCGGAGTGCCAAATAAAAGGTTACCTGAGAAAGGGACGCTACAAAGACGTAATTTAGATGTGGTGTCTCCTGGCCAAGTTTTGAGCCAAAGAGTTCTCCTCGCTGCGACTGACAGTGAAGCTGACCTGGCTGACAGTTTTACCGATTCTGCCGACGCATCTGCGATTTAAAACCGACTGCCTTAAACAGCATTGGAAGAGATTTTAATAAATCTTCTCTAGGAGTACCCGCTGTCAGGTGTTCCTGTAGCTGTTTGAGCCAAAACTCTAAATTACGGGCTACACATGTAGTTGCCAGGGCTGGCTTAAGATTAGCCATGGCTGCGTCCCAGGATCTTTTGAGGATAACATCTCCCCTCTTGTCCATGGGGTCTGCTAAATGTCCCATGTCCTCAAACACTAAGTCTGAGTGTTTTGAGACTTTTGACAGGGGGGCATCCAGTTTTGGGGACTGGTTCCAGACTGCCTTAGGGTCTTCCTCAAAGGGAAATCTTCTTTTCAAACCGCTAGAAAAGAAAGGCCTTTTGTCAGGTTCCTCCCATTCCCTCAGCACCAGGTCTGACATCAGCTTGTGCACCGGAAAAACTTTTTGTTTTTTCTTGCTTAACCCCTGATACATTTTATCATGACGTGAGAGAGAAGTTTTTTCTTCCTTCATCTCTAACGTTTCATGAATAGCCCCAATTAATTCATCTACCTCTTCCTGGGAGAGCTTGAATCTAGTGGGTGTGCGGGAGTCATTCTGATCATCTTCTTGCCCAGAATCTGAATGGGAGGAATCTGAATCAGGAATTCTAAGGGAAATCTCCTCATTCTCCACAGGATCACCTGCTCCTGATGCTACCGGAGTGGGAGAGGTGGGCACCTCTTGCTGTGTGGTGGCTGGCGTTGGGATTTGCGAATCAGCAATAAGTTTCCTAAAGGACTGAAAAGTTGCTTTCATCTCCTCTTTAAAAGAACCCAAAAATTTGTTAAGTGGGGAATCCTCTTCACTGCTTATCACAGTAGAAATACAGGGTCCACAAAGGCTCTTGGTATAACCTGATGCTAATCTTGCATTACAAGTGGCACACTTCTTTTTGCTAGAAGGGGCTTTAACACTGTGGTCTTTTGGATCTTTCTGGTAGGAAACAAAAGAAAGAGACATCCTCCTTTAAGAAAAGGTATCTCCAGCCTGCCATCCTAAGGTGCCCACTGAGCTAAACATAGGCAAACATTCCTATCTAGCTCCCCTTCTAAAACAGGTGAAATACACAGGAAAAAAGAGCTCTGGCACAGCCAGCCTACCTGTGAAGAGCCGGCGCTAGACTCCCCTGGCGCGTGTATAGCGTCCATCTTGTCTGTATACAGGCAGCGTTCAGCCCACGCTTGCTGCCTTTTTTAAAACGCCGGCTCGGCCTTCCAACCTTCCCGCGCCAGAAACCGGAACAACACAGCTTCCGGCGCTCAGTGATGACGCGCATCCTGGCCTGGAAGTTACGCCCAGCGACTTCCGGGTCACGGCGTCCACCGCAAGGAAAGAATTCCTTCGCCGCTAACGCCGCCCGCCTGACGCGCGCCATCACCGCCAACTCCCTCGCCGGGCACCGGGGGAAGGAGGAAACGGGGAACTCCAGACCCAGTCGGAGGGAACCCGCGGCCAAAGGAGGAGAGATCGATCGGGTCAGTACAGCCCAGCTGTCTTCCCTCAGCCCCTGGAGATGGACTCCCTCCCGGATCCATCCCCCAGCAAAAGACGGTTCCCAGGTGACATGTCTCCTCCGACTGAGGAAACACATAAAACTGACCAGATGCCTGAGGGACCGCCTTTTAAAAAGCTGGAGGTGATGTGTTTCCTGTCCAGGGAGGAGCTCCATCTCTCAAGGGCTGTCCTGGAAGACGCCTTGGGAAAATAAAAACCGCAGAGATGATCAAATACCACCAAAAGAAAGCTCTATTTGTGGGAAAAAAAGGACGCCAATTTTGTTTGGGAGCCACGTCGCACGACCGCGCAATTGTCAGTTAAAGCGACGCAGCGCCGAATCTCAAAAAGTGCTCTGGTCTTTGGACAGCAATATGGTCCGGGGCTGAAGTGGTTAAACGTACTACACCATGATTAGCCCCTTGTTTTTTGAGGCACTAAGGAACACTGTGTGAAAGGAGCAAGGAGCATATATCCACTGACAGGAACGGAATAAGTTTGGGGCCCATTACCAGCTGGAGTCTGGTGAGTGCGCATTTCAGCAGTTGGTGGTGGTAGCACTTATTTCAGTCGGGTGGAAGAAGTAGAAACACAACACCAGGATTAATTATCACATTTATTCCCTTATTGGACTCTAACTGTGAAGTTGTGACTTCCACGTCAATCGGGATATGTTATGAACATTTATGAACTTTCATGCACATATATATTTTTTGCACATATGGTTTATGATATTGATATGCATATTTATTTATTTACAGTTGGTTGCTGGTATAATAGCTGCACATAGTATCACACACTCGAGAGAGTAGGACATTGGTATATAAAAATACATTTTTTTTTATTTATTTTTTGCATATGCTCGAGAGAGCTGAACACTGTCACGCATATATGTGTATATATATATTTATGTATTTTGTTTGTTGGCACAGTAGTCGCACATAGTAGTACACAATTGCACATGCTCGAAAGAGCTGGACATTGTCATTTAGTCAGATAATCACCTATTGTGGTTTATCACGCACAGTACTGCACTGAATTCAGCACCTTATAAACTAAGATTATTTTGTGTCATCACTTATTCAGACCAGCACAGTAACAATATTTTTCCGCTCTGAGGCATGATGGGACTTGTAGTTTCGCAACAGATGGAGGGCCGCCAGTTTGAGACCCCTGCCTTTAATTGTAAATATTAGATTTTATTTCCCATTATTAATAAAAAACTGGTCATATTTGCCTGCTCTGTGTAATGCTTTTGCACAAAGCAGCCCCTGCCAGTGCTTCTGGCTCCTCCTGCCTTTAGAGTGCCCCCATAGCAAGGCACAAAGTATAGTATAGAGCCCCTATAGGGTAAAAATAAAAAAAACTTCTGCCTTTAGAATCACTCACTACCTTCTCCTACCCAGGACTACATGTCAGTAAGTGCATGAGAGCTTGTGAATGTGTGAGGAGAAATGCTTCATGGGACATGTATGGATGGTGTACTGAGCTGTATGTGTGCTGCACTGTATTTTCTGATATGTAAACAAAAAATGCATTCTATATGCAGGTCTACCAATTGTTTATGAAAATAGTTAACTATTTTGATTATCAATTATGCGGATTAGTTGTTTCAGCCCTACTTCCTTCTATTCTCATACCCGGTTCACACTGGTGCGACAAGCGATCCGACAGAGCACATGTCGCATGACAAGTCACGATCCATGCAATGGAACAGTTCTAATAGGAGCAACTTGAGTCACTGACTTAGAAAAAGGTTCCTGCACTACTTTTGCTGCAACTTGCATTGACTTCTGCTAAAGAAGTCATATGGTGGGTGGGATGGAATACATCCTAAATTACAATTCAACCACCCACCATCAGAGCTGTGAAGGAAGATGCATCATTTGCCGTCGCAGACTACAGAGGGATGCGTTTTAGGCCAGAGAGATGCAGCAGGAAGTGACTCAGTCTGCAGCAGGATATACAGAATGTCACATGGTACAAATCCACAACTAAACCCAGAATACCAGAGGATCTACAGACAGAGCAACATGATGCAAAGGTATGATCTATGCTGGGACCGATCATTCCATTCAGTTCAAAAAAGTGTACCATTTTAAAACCAGTCACACTATTGCACTATTGGAGACAAAAGAGCTGCTGCAGCTGGTTAGCTTGATACCCTTCTTAACCACTTAAGCGCCAAGCCTGTTTTTCAGATTCAGTGTTTACGAGACTAAACTAATGGCCCATACACACGATCCGAATATCGGACGAAAACGATCGTCCGATGATGGATCGTACGATTTTCGGATCGTGTGTACACTACTTTCGAGAGCCGATCACGACCGTTCACCCGATATTTTTCGATCGGACATGCGCGAAATGTCAGATCGTACGATTTTCGTTTAGTCAGTACAGCCTTCGTCCGACAATACAATACAAATACATTACAACACGTGACATCACTTCTGATCTCTTTTTTTTTTCTGTCGTATGAGAATTTGTGAGTTTAATAACCGATTTTATTTTACTTGCGATTATTAAGCGAAAAAAGTCGTACGATCCATCGGCCGATATTCGGATCGTGTGTATGGGCCATAAGACTTTTTGCTAGAAAATTACTTAAAACTCCCAAACATTATATATATTTTTTTTCTAACACCCTAGAGAATAAAATGGCAGTCATTGCAATACTTTGTCACATCGTATTTGCGCAGCAGTCTTACAAGCGCACTTTTTTTGGAAAAATTCACTTTTAAAAAATAAAATAAATTTGGCCCAATTTTTTTATATATTGTGAAAGATAATGTTACGTCGAGTAAAACGATACCCAAAATGTCACGCTTAAAAATTGCGCCCGCTCGTGGAATGGTGTCAAACGTTTACCCTTAAAAATCTCGATAGGCGACGTCTAAAAGATTCTACAGGTTGCATTTTTTGAGTTAGAGGTCTAGGGCTAGAATTATTGCTCTCGCTCTAACGATCACAATATGTGTGGTTTGAACACCTATTTCATATGCAGGCGCTACGTGCCTATGCTTCTGCACGCGAGCTCGTTCGGAATGGGGCGCTTTAAAAAAAATGTGTTTGTTTTCTTATTTATTTTATCATTTTTTACACTAAAAAAAAAAGTATCACTTTTATTCCTATTACAAGGAACGTAAACATCCCTTGTAATAGAAAAAGGCATGGCAGGTCCCTCTCCCGCCACCGATAACGGCGATCTCGCAGCGAATCCACCGCGGAGACCACCGTTATCATTCACAGAACCGCCCACTGAAGAGATGATATCCCGGTTGTGGCAGCAGCTGCTGCTGTTACTGAGATAGCCATCTTTAAAAAACAGGACGTATATATACAGTGGGCGGGCGTTAAGTGGTTAAGAGCTGCCAAAGAGCTTTCCAAGCAATTAAAAAAAAAAAAAAAAAAAACTTTCTTGCACACATTAAAATCTCTCTTTTTGGCTAGATATTACATTTTTTTTTTTTTTTTTTTTTTAGGTCACATATTTGTAAAATCATAAAAAAAAAATATATATGTAGCGCCCCCTTACTTTTTGTAGGGGCGTTCCACTAAAGTTAGTGGGGAATTGGAGATTTACGCAGCTCCCATTCACAATTTGTCAGATTTCAGAACTGTCCTGTAGGTCAGTCTGCGCTCCAGGGGTGTGTTCCCACCCCTGGGCGATAGCTGGCGCTAGAGTGGTTCTGGCAGACTCGCTTTCCTCAGCAGCCAGAGGGGTTGGTTCCCTCGCTAGGGCATGCTGGGGGAGGCTATATCTGGGGCAGCCGTCTTGGCTCCAGGGCCGTTTTTCTTTTTTTTTCTGCGGGGTCCAAGTTCCAGGTGCGGCATCCACCTTCAGGGTGCGCGCATCCATGGCCTACCTGGCCGAAGTTGCGCACCATGCGGAGCTTCACTCTGACAGAGAGGGGTCCCAGTAGCTGCTGGGTCCCAAACCTTTCCTAAAAGGATCCCAAGCTGGGAGCTGTACGGTAGGGGATCGGCTTGGAGAACCCGGAGGCAGGTGATCCAATACGGCTTGAACGAACCATCGGGGATCTGGTGACCGGGAGATTGACAGGTACACTTCAACTGTCAACCGGTGACTCTGACTAAATTCACTGGGAGGACTCGCTCATTCCGGATCACGCTCATTCAAGTACTAGGCCTGTGGCAGAGGTCTGGTCCTCCCAGCATTTGCAAGTGATGCCTCTGCTGCCAGGCCTGTGGCAGAGGTCTCTCTCTCTTCATATCCAAGGTCTGATACTCAAGTTCTCTCTCTGCTCATAAACCTTTACTGTCCTGTACCATGTTGATGTTGGCCATGTTGGGCCTTGGAATAAAGCATTGAAGAAACTCCAACTAAAGACTGGACATTCGCTCAACAAGTATCACACCTAGACACCTGCAAGGTAACTCAACACGCCGATCCCACTTATAATCAGCAGCTCCTCCGGGGGTAGCGCTCCATATACATAATTACTAATACCAATGATAATACCCTAAAATAAATTGTAGTGCATAAGTGCAAACAAAAGTAATGTATTATACCCAATTTTGAGAATTAACACTGCAGAATGTGTCAGTTTCCTACTTGCACATCATTGCCTTCTTTTCTTGGAGAGTCCAATTACAGTCTGTGCGGACCAAAGCCCTCAGCCCCTCCTTTTACAACCTTTTATGTAGCAGGCAGAGAAGAGCAGTGAAGGGGATTTCAGTGCAATGTTCTTTAAAGCGAGCTTAGTCTTTCAGACTGAGGCATGTGACAGCGATCAGGTCTCAAGTTCAGGTCCTTTAAAATAAACACCGTAAAAAAAAAAATTACAACCGTGTGGTAAAAAGATTTTGGAACCCTGAACATTCCCTCTGCCCCCATGTATTAGAAGTGCCACCAGGCCTAAACTATATGGTGTCTGCAATTAAGGACACAACCTACTATCTGAAAGTCAGACTGGATGTTCAGTAGCTAAATTTTATGCATGCCACTTTAATATGTAAAGTGTGAAAAAGTTAGACTATTTTGCCGATTTTCAAACAGTACTGTAATATATGCTGGCCATACAAAAACAAATGTCTTCCTTCAGAAAAATTCATTTTAGGAAAGGTCATTCAATTTTCTAATCGTTGGTGGGGTCAAATCGACGTTTGTTTTTAACCACAGTGACTGGAAAATGTATAAAAAGAACTTCTTGGTCAAAGGAATTTTCACAGTATGTGTTTTTCATTCAGAAATTACATTCATTTAAAAAACAGAATGTTAAAAGCAAGTGAAAATTTCAAACATTCTTTCATTCAGCGAATCTACAAAGATTTTTCGTATGAATATTCTCGTCTGAAACTTGATCCGTGTGGCCAGCATAAGGCTCGGTACAGACCCATGCAGTTTGCTTTTGATCTGTTTTTGCTGTGCATTTTGATTTTTGTGCACATGATTTACCTGCAATTTGTTGTTGGGCAGATTAAAAAACACAAATTGCTGCTGCAAAAAAAGGACAGTTTTCCAAATACGCAGCTGCTGAAAAAAAGCATAGATGTGAACGTGTCCCATAGGAAACCATGTAAATGAACTGTAGTGAGTTGCTAAGACATTTAGTAACATTATGGGGTTAATAAAAAAAATTGCCCTTTATAGTACAAAAAAAAAAAAAACACAAACAGATAATCGCTACTGTAATGGGTTCATTTTTTTTTTTTTTTTACTTACTGTGAAAGTAGCGATTTGCTTTTTTTGCACTATAAAAAGGGCCAAATTTAGTTCTTGGTCATAGAACCAAAAGTACCTTTGTAAGAAATGCTGCTACACCACGCTCTTTCATACAAGCGTCCGTGTGTGTGTGTGTGTGTGTGTGTGTGTGTGTGTGTGTGTGGGGGTGTTTATGAACCAGACAGGCAGGGTTTACTGTCCATCAGTTCAGAAAAGGAAACAGGATGATTCCTATTGTCAACTCGGCCAGGTGTCAAGAATTCATGTACATCCCAAGCCTGGGACTCAAGGAGGTTGCTCAGAGATAAATATTGACTGAAAGAGTAATGCTAACAAAATAAACTACTTCAGCACTGCTAGCATAACATCTTTATCTGCTGAGATTATGGCAATGGTTTTAAGGCCTCATGCACAATGGGCATTATACAGTTGCTGTTTTTGGCTTCAGGCATTTTTTTTTCTGCAGCCAGCAAACTCCCCAGCATGTTATCCTATGTGTCCATGCACACATAGGCTGTTATCAGCATATTTTGTCAGAGGCCTCGACTGAGGGCAATGACATTGAAAACGGGTCACAGGAGTGCAATACTAATTGCACTCCTGTGACCCTTAGACCCCTTTCACACTGGGAGGAGTTTTGAGGCACGTTTTCACTAAAAATAGCACCTGTAAAGCGCCTGAAAAAAGCCTCAGCTGCAATCCCAGTGTGAAAGTCCGAATGCTTTCACACTGAGGCACTGAGCTGGCAGGGCATCAAAAAAAAAAAGTCGTGCACACAGCTTCTTTGCAGCACTTTGGGAGTGGTGTATATGCCGCTTCTAAAGCGCCCCTGCCCATTGAAATCAATGGGAAGCGCTGCCGAGCCGCCAGCAAAGTGCAGCTTTTTTGGCCGCTAGTGGGGGTTAAAAAAAAAAAAAAAAAAGAAGAAGTACACTGCTAGCGTGCAAACAGTGACAAAAACACTGCCGACGCCCAGGCACTTTCAGTGTGAATGCACTAGGACTTTTGTCCAAAGGGTGTTGGCCGGGAACTTGTATTGCATACAAACGGCAAAGAATTGTCAATCAAACACGAAACGTGTTTTTTTTCAGCTCTTCAGCGACACCCTTTGGGCAACTTCTGCTAATGTCACGTTATGGTGAGCACTGCTTCTGAGCATGTGTGTTTGTTCTTTGGCCGACAGACTTGTTTACACACGATCTGAAAAATCAGACACAATTGTAGGCGGACAATATTAAAGCATCCTATCCAACATTTGTCCGCAAAAAATCCGACAACAATTGTCCAATGGAGCATATAAACAGTCACATTTTCCAGCAACAAGGCAACAAAACGCTTTAGAATAAGTGTATTCTTCGCAGTCCAATTCCTATGGGAAGATTTCTATCCTGTCTGACACCATTCACTTGGCCAGGAAAGGAGGGGATATAGAAGGGGGGGGGGGGTAAATCACTCCCCTATAGGCATCAGAAGCACTAAACCTTGCCCACTAACCAACACTTCCTGGTAGAAACGTTTTCAACAAGCCCTGCTCAACACACATCCCCACCGATCCAT
The DNA here is from genome assembly GCA_029574335.1 of Rana kukunoris. NCBI lineage: Eukaryota > Metazoa > Chordata > Amphibia > Anura > Ranidae > Rana > Rana kukunoris. The sequence goes on along the minus strand of CM056049.1, from coordinate 637,624,355 downwards.
CACTAGGGCTGGAAGCATACCTGGTCAATGGGAATATGTAGGCAGCAGGACAAGGCAGGTAAGCTTTGGTATGATCAGTTCTACAATAGTCACAGATGCTGAGGATTTAGCAAAGCTGCTGTAGGCTGGTGACTGTACTTGTACTGGCAACTTTTTTTTTTTTTTGAAAATCTTTTTATGGAGTATAAAACATACAAAACAAACCACAACAGTAAACCTGCCACAGCATTGGGACTAGACCCACGCAGGAGTCAGTACCAGCTGGCCATAGGCTGCTTCCATCATTAGTAACATACAGCTGCAGCACGTTTACAAGAAAGGGACAAACAACCTACTGTAGTAGTGGCTCCTGCTCAAATAAAATGTCCAAGTATCAAATTCTTCAGTCAAAGCCCAAGGGACAGTAAATTATAACCAGTAAACCCATAGCAGAGATAATACAGAGGAAAAAAAAAAAAAAACACCCAGTGTTTCAGAATCACAACCACCCATGGAGTAGCATGGAGTACCATGGAGTAGCACCAAGTACAGGTCGCCGTGGAGGCCTCCGCTAGCCATTTGGCGCCCAGTCTTTTTTTGGGGCATCCTCTATTTTGGTAGGATCCCTTATAGTGTGGCAGTACTTTGACACAAGTTTTCCATAGCAGTATGGATGGTGGGGCACGTTTTTTCCAGCAGAGAGTGATCATTTTCCTGGCATAGAATAACAGGAGTCCTATCAGAGTTCTCTCTGCCACCCTGGGGGCTAATTCTTCTACCAAGCCAAGAAGGCACATCTGCGGGGTTGGGGCTACCTCTATTCCCACCACCTCTTGTATTACAGATAGTACTTGTGACCAGTAGTGTTTAATTACTGGGCAGGTCCCCTGTACACTTCCAGCACTCCGCTGACAGGGAGGCTTTCATTTTATGCAACCTATACGGGGTAATATAAGCCCGGTGTAGCATTTTTTATTGTATGAGACGATCTCGAATGGAGACCAGTATTTTGAAGGGGAAATCCCACATGTCCTCCCAATCCTCTGAGTCCAGTCCCGGGATGTCCTGTGTCCATCGCTGACGGAGCTTAGACAAATCTGGAGAGGAGACTCCAAGGAGATGTGCGTAGAAGACCGATGTCAGTTTCTTGGTACATTCATATCGAATGACCCTCTCTAGATCAGATTGCACTATTTGCGTGACATTTGGTGTTATTTGGGCTTTAAATGCGTGAGACAGTTGCATATAGCGAAATAAATGCGAGGAAGGCACATTGTTATGGGATACCAGATGATTAAAAGGGCGTATAGCTGTGTCGGTGGCAAGGTCAGATAACAGTTTAATACCGCATTTGGCCCATATTTTGGGGTCCGGTAACGAGAAAAAAAAATGGGGCAGTTTAGGGTTGTTTCATATGGGGGCATGTGGGGAGACTGTAGTCTGTGGGAACTTCTAAATTCCCAATCCTGCCCTCCAGGCCTTCAGAGTCGTGTGCATGGGGGTGGTCAAATCATATCATTGGAGCCTTGGGACTGTGAAGGGGGTAAATATGTCACGGCCTCTACAGAACGGACCACCGCCGCCTCCAAAAAGACGCTGGGTTGGACGCGTCCGGTACCAGCCACCAAACTGCTGTGACCAGCTGGGCTGCCAGAAAATATTTCCGGCAGTCCGGAAACAACAACCACTCCCCCCCCCCCCCCCCCCCCGGGACGCATCAGTGTGGATAATTTAAATCTAGGAGGATTTGGGCCCCAGAGGAAGGAGGAGAAGAGTCGGTTCAATTTCATACAAAATGAGCAAGGTATCCACTGTGGGGAGTTACGGAATAGGTAGGTAAATTTAGGTATGATTTACCTTTTAATTAAGTTATTGCGGCCTAATAAGGACAGAGAAAGGTTCTCCCGGGCTTTTAGTTTGGCCTTGACTCCTTGGACCACCGGCTCTAGGTTAAGGGGTACAAAGCTGGACGCGTCCCTGGAGACGCGCACCGCCAAGTACACCATCGTCTACCCATTTCAGTTGGATATCTGGCGGGGCTAGTTTTTAAGCCTCAGGGTCTATAGCTATACTGGCAACTTTTTAATTTAGATTTTTTTTTTAAACCACCATGTTATACTTACCAGCTTGTGCAGTGGTTCTGCACAGAGTAGTGCAGATCTTCCTTCTGGGGTCTCTGGCTCCCCCCCCCTTGACTAGTGCCCCTAATAGAAAGCTGCTTGCTATTGGGGCACTGGCGCATGCTCGCTCCTGAGCTATGCATTCATAAGACACAGAGCTATGACTCAGTCCCGCCCTTGCTCTCTACTCATCAGCTGAGTGGCTGATTGACAGCAGTGGGAAAACGTGAGCTCGTATGGCCTAGGCGATCCAAGTTCAAGTGTTGGGGGGTGACCGCCCCCCCCCTACCCCCCCATACCAAAATTACATGCCAAGTTAGGCAGAGGGGGATGGTAAAGAGGAACACTCCACTTTAATACAACCATAGATTTTGCAGATAGCCAAATTGTTTTTCCTGACGATTCAAAATTCTTAAAATAAATAAGGTTTCAAAATCGGTAAAGGACAAGAAAAAAGTTAAACCAATAGGAACATTATCCTTTAAACAAAGCACATATCCAAAATAAACGACATGATCTGAACACACTTGTTATTGGATGTGTTTCATAAAAAATGCCATTAATACCCCATTACAAGAGTACCACAATACCCTAGCCCATGGAAACCCCAACGTCTAAGCATGAGATGAGTAGCTATATTTCCTCCTACACCAAAGTGACCCATCACCACCAAGGCCAAGCACTGTCACATTTAGAGGAGCACTGCCATACAGTTTCTGATTTTCAGAAAATATTTGAATGTGAACATCAGATGCTCTCTGGTGGAGGGAGAAGTCTTTCCACAAGGTGTAGAGTAGCAGCTTGCTGTGCAATAGCAGTTTCAGTGTCTACTACATGTAAATGAAAGAGGTATTTGTCAAGTTATAGCAAGTTTAAAAGTGACCTAAAAATCGTGCAAATCATGCACAAATTTTCAATTCTCGTCTACTATTTTGCATAGCGTTTGCATATCAAAAAAAAAAAATCATAATTACTGTCCTAACACTAAACACAATTGTCATGTAGAAGCACATTTTACCAAAAGTAATAGAACAGTGATATTGCCATCTGTCCAATGAATGTCTATGTGGACATTTACAGCACTAAAGCCAACCTGTCACTTGTCCTGAAAGAGAAAGCAAAAAACAAAAGCTTGGAGTACCGCAAAAGCATTAAAACCCAGAGCACTCAATATGCAAGTGTCAGTTTTCCAACTGTTCCAGCAGCTCAAGGATGATTTGATTCCAGTGGAAGGAAAGGAAAACTGAAGATCCCCCCCCCATTAACACCAACACTGAATGCCTCCAGCAGTACCATTGTGTCCTGCTGGCGGGGAGTCTTCCCGGTTGGGGAAAAAAAAAAAAGGCTGGTAGTCGTCGGCACATAATTAGGTACAATCAGCATGTCCATAGATGGATTTTCAATCAATGTATGGCCTGCTTTAGTCACTGACTGGGTAAAGAAGAGATTTGAGTTCAATGTCCCATGTGCTGGGACATGGATTCAGATTACCCAGAGCAGGCAGTGCCAGCCTACATTGCTTTCACAGTAAATGTTCAAACAAGGGCAACATAATGACAGAACAAGTTCGTGAAAACTGCCATGCAGCACATTTACAGCACTGAAATCTAGAGATATGGCAAACGCACCAACTATACACAGAGATAGTACACCAAAGTGGACCAAAATGTGCCAATTTATACAATACCCTCAAGAAATACATTTGATTCAGTGTTATGTCCGCATCAATGTATTGTAGAGCATTACATCCCACCTCACTTTACTGCAGGCAAAGCAGACGGTAAACAGACAATGTCAATAAGTGTGTAAGACTCGGGCCCCTTTCACACTTGCGATTTTGCCACAATTTTGCGTGATTTGGGATCAGTACAACTTCGACTTTGCCACAACTTTGGCATTAACCAATGAAAACATAGATGGTGTGGGGTAATTCTTTTTCCTGCCACCGCAGTTGTCATTCCTGCTGCAGCAGTAGCAGTGAATGAGGAAGAAGAGGAGAAGACGTTGATATTGGGTACATCCCATCATTGCCAATCGTGAAGATAGGGGTCAATTTTGGGTCCTCTATAATGAAGAATGAGAAGAATGCCCCCTTACATTGGTGGTCACCGAGAGAAGAATGCCCCCTTACATTGGTGGTCACCGAGAGAAGAATGCCCCCTTACATTGGTGGTCACCGAGAGAAGAATGCCCCCTTACATTGGTGGTCACCGAGAGAAGAATGCCCCCTTACATTGGTGGTCACCGAGAGAAGAATGCCCCCTTACATTGGTGGTCACCGAGAAGAATGCCCCCTTACATTGGTGGTCACCGAGAAGAATGTTCCCTTACATTGGTGGTCACTGAGAAGAATGTCCCCTTCATTGGTGGTCACCGAGAAGAATGTCCCCTTACATTGGTGGTCACCGAGAAGAATGTCCCCTTACATTGGTGGTCACCGAGAAGAATGTCCCCTTACATTGGTGGTCACCGAGAAGAATGTCCCCTTACATTGGTGGTCACCGAGAAGAATGTCCCCTTACATTGGTGGTCACCGAGAAGAATGTCCCCTTACATTGGTGGTCACTGAGAAGAATGTCCCCTTCATTGGTGGTCAGTGGGATATTGTCTTTGTAGTATATCTTGTCTTTGTAGTTTGGGTCATCTAAAACATAAATAGCTGGACGCTCACGGATAAATCTAATGATTTGCTCATTATCGAGGACGTCTCCTTTTTTTACCTGTTTGGAGCACATTGTTCCTGAGGGAATAACCAGGAAGTGAATGTGTGGTGGAAAAATGTGCTTGAGAGGAGCTATTATGCTGAAAGGATTGGGTGGGACAAGGGTTAAAAAGATGCTTGTGCTTACAAAGTTGTACTGAAATTGTGTCTATATTATTCAGGTATGATTTGCATGCTACTTAAGGGTTTAACATTGAGGCCTATGGACATCAACTCGCATGGAAGTTGGACCAAAGTAGTGCAGGGACTACTTTGAAGTCGGCACTACTTAAAAGTCGGCACTACTTAAAGTCGTGCCAGTATGCATGGTGTTCATTGAAAATCATGGAGAATGACTTGTCATACGATTTTGCAGTACAAAATCGTGAGACAAGTCGTATAGATGTGAAAGGGGCCTTAGGCCTCATGCACACTGGATGTTTTTGCAGCTGCTTCTAGGGGCAGAAGGAACACTGGCAGAAAAGCCCTGACAGGAAAAAGCACTTCACGTGACTAAATACAACTAATAGATTCCAAATCACAGCAAAATCCATGACACCCATTTGGGTTCTATTCAGCCTGAACAAAAACAGACATGTAAAATTGTGTTGCCCAGAATTGCATGAAACTAGCAGTCTCAAGCGGAAAGTTCCCACTACATTAAGTGTAAACAGAATCATTATGCGAAAAATAAAATCTTGATGAAATGGTTGTCCCCATCTCCACCTGTACTATCCTCTTGGGAGGCTATGGTGGATGCTCTGCCCCCCCCATGTACAAAATTACGTATATCAACCGGGGATGTCCATGGAAGACAAGGTATGGCCCTCCTGGACCTCTGAGTAACTGGCTGACATAGGTGGTAAGAGATGGGGCGGATGGCCTGGAGGTGGAGTTTTAGTTTCATATTATGTCCATAATCTGCTGTACTTAACCACTTCAATAAATGGGATATTCTTTTAGTTTAAAGCAGAGTTCCACCCAAAATTGGAACTTCCACTCAACCCACTCCCCTCCCCCTTACATGCCACATTTGGCATGTCATTTTTTTTTGGGGGGGGGGGGGGGGGGGGGAGTGGGACTTCCTGTCCTGCTTCCGCCGAGGGGCTGGTTAGGCGATTAAGCTTAATCGCCTACAGCAGCCCCTCCCTGTAGGCGATCGCATGGGATGACAGGTCCCATGCGATCGCCTGTCCAACCAGCGGCGGGCCGCGCCGCTCGCACATGCGCAGTGGGTGCCCGGCCGTGAAGCCGAAGGCTGTCACGGCCGGGTGCCCACAGTTGCAATGAGGAGGGTGAGAGGAGCGGAGCCCCGGTCGGCGCGTCGCTGGAGCAGGTAAGCGATTGTTTATTAAAAGCCAGCAGCTACAATTTTTGTAGCTGCTGACTTTTAATAAACACAAATATTGGCTGGAACACCCCTTTAACCACTTGCCTACCATGGACGTCCTCCACTTTGTGCGGGGATATCTGAAAGATGCCATCGGGGGCCCGGAGAGCGAATCCGCCGGCGCTTGTAGCAGATCCATAGAGATGACTGGTGACCAGATGGTCACCGTCATCTCTATGACCGTCAGAGGACCGGACGTGACGTTATGACGTCACGCCCGGTACCCGGAAGTAAAAAAAGCCGCAATCGCGGCTATAGGCATGTAATCAGTGGTTTTTTTCACCGATTTCATGCTTGTAAGCCTTATTGACCCCACATCTCTCCATAAAGAGGACCTGTCACACGGATTCCTATTACAAGGGATGTTTACATTCCTTGTAATAGGAATAAAAGTGATCCAAAGGAATAAAAGTGATCCAAAAAAAAAAAAGTAAGAATAAAAATAATTAAATACATTTTTTTTTTCAAAAGCCCCTGTCCCTGTTATCTCGCACGCAGAAGCGAACACGCATACAAGTCCCGCCCACATATGTAAACGCCGTTCAAACCCCACATGCGAGGTATCGTCGCGTGCGTTAGAGCGTGTGCAACAATTCTAGCACTAGACCTCCTCTGCAACGCGAAAATAGTAACCTGTAAAAAAAATTAAAGCGTCGCCTATGGAGATTTTTAAGTACCAAAGTTTGGCGCCATTCCATGAGTGCACCCAATTTTAAAGCGTGACATGTTAGGTATCTATTTACTCGGCGTAACTTAATCTTTCACATTATACAAAAACATTTGGGCTAACTTTAATGTTTTGTTATTTTTTAATTCATGAAACCGTTTTTTTTCCAAAAAAAGGAGTTTGAAAAATGATTGCGCAAATACAGTGTGAGAAAAAAAGGTTCAATGACCGCCATTTTATTCCTTAGAGTGTCTGCTAAAAAAAAATATATAATGTTTGGGGGTTCTGATTAATTCTCTAGCAAAAAAATTTTGATTTTTACAAGAAGGACAGAAGTGTCAAAATAGGCTCGGTGGACAAGTGGTTAAGTAAAAATGGTAAACAGGACAACTAGAGAGAGGGTAATCCCCCTTACAGGGGCACAGACAACATAAACCAGACGAGACCCAATACCTCGCCACAACTAAAAAAAAAACTAAAAAATAAAATAAAGTTTAGCCTTTAGGTATACTTTAAGGCAGGGGTGCACAACCAGTGGTCCACGGAGCAATCTGAAGTGGTCCACAGCCTTCTGCTCTGGGATGACGGATCCCAGCCCAGATTTCCGGTCACTGAACCACCCCCCCCCCCCCCCCCCCCATCAGTTTTGTGAATGAATCCAGTGGTAGAGGAAGCAAGCGGCTGCAGACCAGAGCTGCATAAGTCGATGCTTCCTGTAAGCGATGTCTGAAAGTGCTCCACACTTGCAGGATATAATAGACATCTATGGCAAAGTGCAGAGTGGACACAGACCTGTCATCCGCCACGCTCCGCTCATTGTGGCCCGTGACAGGTTACCAACTCGCTTAAGTGGCCCCTGCTCCTCAAAAGGTTGGGCAACCCTGCTTTAAGGCTGCATGTTCAGGATAGGAATGTTTTGACCACGGGAAACCGCAAAACGCTGTGATTTGCATTTTCCTGTGGCACATCATGGCCAAGTGTACATGAAGCCTAATACTTCCCAGATATCTTGTCCTGTAATTAAACAATCAACTTAAGATTTACCAAAACAACATAATATGAGGAGCTACCCTCATCTATTCAGGCAGACAGGCCCTTGCACTACATAATTGTTGAAAGATCCAAAAAAAGAATGTAAAGTGTGGGACAAGCTTTAGGCTGACCATAAATGCTGCATCTGTCCCCTGGTGCCTCTACACTGAGAACCGAGCCATCGAACACCGCCAATGGCTCGGTTCTCTCGGCTCCCGGAGGCCGAAAGCTGCAGCCCGTCAATCAGGAGCTCACCTGATATGCCCCACCAAGCTCCTCACTGGAGCGCGGAGCTGTGTAGGGGCAGAGAGCGGTCATCTCAGCGACTCGCTAAGATGGCTATCAGTCCAGGCACCTGGCGGATCCAGACTTCGAGTCGGGATGAGGCGGCGCATGGACTGATACTGGCGACGTCAGCAGACTGAAAATGGGTCACAGGAGTGCAAAACAAATTGCCAGGTCCAGCCAAACAAGCTCAGGCTGGACTTCTTTAAAGGTTCACCATACACATTACAATCTCTCCATACCATCAATTTGAGATTTACCAAATCTATGTAATATATGAGGACCTACCTCATCTAACCAGACGAGCCTTTGCACCTTAGGCCTGGTTCAAATGCCGTTTCCAGCAGCTTATTCAAATTAAGAGGATGATGTACCCGTGCAAACACACAGATCTAGCTAGATTTTTCCTCTTATCAGTTATTGATCATAACAAAGTGAGGAGAGACTCAAGCCAGATGATCTGTAAGTTAAAGCAGCACACATACACTGGTTAGGAACTCGGTTTACCCTTTGAGTGCGCTCCTGATCCCTCCTGTCACCCAGCCAGTGCCATTAGTACAATGTACAGTGGTAGCACTGATCACTGTATTAGTGTCACTAGCGACATCAGTGTCAGTTAAGGATCCTCCCAGCCAGTGTCAGATAATGTCACATTGTCTGCCACTCTATAGGTGGCCGATTACTGCCATTACTAGTATAGCGTCTGTATGGATCAGTAGCTTGATCACGAGCAGAACTGTACTAGTGTCCAGAGGGTGTAGCAGAATACATTTTTATTGAATAGGTTTTATTACAAAGTAGGAAATATATTTGTTTGTAGTTTTCAATGTTTATATAAAACAAAAAATAATCCCAGTGGCGATTAAACACCATCAAAAGAAAGCTCTATTTGTGTGGGGAAAAAAAAAAAAAATCGACATATTTTATTTGCGTACAGTGTTGCACGACTGAGCAATTGCCAGTTAAAATAGCACAGTGCTGAATAGTAAAAAATGTGCTGTCATTAAGGGGTTAAAACCTTACGGAGGTCAGTTGTAAAAGAACAAACACAAGGAAAAATGCATGGCAGCAGAGGCAGAGAGATGTAAACCCAGCCTTATAGATGGGAAGTCTTCTGATGGAGACACTAGTTATTGTATCACCCTTGGATTCCCTCAGGAATTTTCATTTGAGTTCCTGTTTTGGCTCTGGGACAGGGAGTGAAATCTCCCCAATGGGACACAGAGAGCAAAAAAAAAAAAAAAACGATGGGTGTTTAAACCCTACCTTAGGGCCCTTTCACATCAAACGCAGTGGGCTGCACTCCAATGGCATAGACGGCTCAAAATCAAGGTAATTCTAGTGGCATTTTTTTTTTTAAAGAGAAGAGCATGCTGTATTTTTCATGCATCGCAAATGCAGGAAACACGCTTCAAAAGTCACTGCACCCCTTTAAGACCCCTTTCACATGAGGCGGAAACCCCCTGGACTGATTTCGCTACCTCAGCAGTGGGTTTGATCCATTGATTCCTACTGAGCAGGTGGAATGACAGGTCCATCTCCACTCACTGTGCCAAGACAGACCTGATGGTGAGATCGGATGAAAACGGACCGCCTGTCGGTTTTCATCCAATCCCCTGGACAGATAGCATCATCATCCGTCTGTTTTGAGCAGATCTTGTCAGATCGAATGGCAGGCGGGTGTCAGTGGACACATCTCCGCTGACATCCGCCTGACTAGGGTGGCCAGCTCTGATCTGCCTGAAAAAAAACACACACACGAGCATGCCCATTGTGTGAAAGGGGCCTAAAGCGTTTGTCACCCCAGCATTTCATATTGCTGATGTGTGCCTGCTATACCATGTACTTGTATAGAAAAAGTCTACTGTTCTCTTTATATTGCTTCCCTTGTGTGAAATCCCCAGTGTTCCTGGCAGTCCCTCTGCTTTTCTTTTAAAAACTGACCACACCAAGCAGGAGAACATAGATATGCTCTCTAGCTGTGCAGGGAACTCAGCCTGCTCTCCTCCAATGAGCAGAGCTATCATGAAGCCATTTACTAGGAAGCTCAGTGTGCTACAGCTTCTCTCCCAGCTCTTAAACCCCTTTTCACACTGGGGCACCTTTTAGGCATTTTAGTGCTAAAAAATAGCACCTCTCCTGCCTCCCCCAGTATGAAAGCCCGAGTGCTTTAACCATGGGCGCTTGCAGGATGACGATAAAAGAAAAACCTGCAAGTGGCATCTTTGGGGCTGCCCTGCCCATTAAAATTAAAATTGCAATGCAGCAATTTTAACCCTTTCTTCGTCCGCTAGACGCACACACAAAGGTTTTGGTCCCACCCCCCCATTTTAAACGGAATAGGTTGTTTTACAATCACTTAGGCTGGGCTCACATTTGGCAAGCTTGGTTCAAAGCAGGGGGTGCGGTGCATCCCTGTTCACTGAATTTGCACCTGAATTTCAACCAAAGACGCACAGGACCCTTTTTAAAGGCTGGGTTCACAGTGATGCGAATTGGATGAGGTTTTTGTCTGTATCTAATTCGCATGACAGGAGACAGAACAGCTCTCAATGGAGCCAGTTCACACATCTCCGGGGGCAGCCACGAATGGCATTACACATGGGTCCTGAATTCAGGCAAAGATTTGTCCCTGAAAACGGATAACGGGAAAGCACCAGACCCCTGCCATGAGCCGTTCCGCACAACAGTGTGAATCCAGCATTAATGCAGACTGTGGCTGCCCCAGATACAGTACAGACCAAAAGTTTGGACACCTTCTCATTCAAAGAGTTTTCTTTATCTTCATGACTATGAAAATTGTAGAGTCACACTGAAGGCATCAAAACTATGAACACATGTGAAATTATACATAACAAAAAAGTGTGAAACAACTGAAAATATATGTCATATTCTAGATTCTTCAAAGTAGCCACCTTTTGCAGCAGACACATCTCTAGAACAACTGTTATGAGGAGACTGTGTGAATCAGGCCTTCATAGTAGAATATCTGCTAGGAAACCAATGCTAAAGAAAGGCAACAAGCAGAAGAGACTTGTTTGGGCTAAAGAACACAAGGAATGGACATTAGACCAGTGGAAATCTGTGCTTTGGTCTGAGGAGTACAAATTTGAGATCTTTGGTTCCAACCACCGTGTCTTTATGCGACGCAGAAAAGGAGAACGAATGGACTCTACATGCCTGGTTCCCACCGTGAAGCATGGAGGAGGAGGTGTGATGGTTTGGGGGTGCTTTGCTGGTGACACTGTTGGGGATTTATTCAAAGTTGAAGGCATACTGAACCAGCATGGCTACCACAGCATCTTGCAGCGGCATGCTATTCCATCCGGTTTGTGTTTAGTTGGACCATCATTTATTTTTCAACAGGACAATGACCCCAAACACCCCTCCAGGCTGTGTAAGGGCTATTTGACCAAGAAGGAGAGTGATGGGGTGCTGTGCCAGATGACCTGGCCTCCACAGTCACCGGACCTGAACCCAATCGAGATGGTTTGGGGTGAGCTGGACCGCAGAGTGAAGGCAAAAGGGCCAACAAGTGCTAAGCATCTCTGGGAACTCCTTCAAGACTGTTGGAAGACCATTTCAGGTGACTACCTCTTGAAGCTCTTCAAGAGAATGCCAAGAGTGTGCAAAGCAGTAATCAAAGCAAAAGGTGGCTACTTTGAAGAACCTAGAATATGACATATTTTCAGTTTCACACTTTTTTGTTATGTATATAATTTCACATGTGTTAATTCATAGTTTTGATGCCTTCAGCGTGAATCTACAATTTTCATAGTCATGAAAATAAAGAAAAGTCTTGGAATGAGAAGAGGTGTCCAAACTTTAGGTCTGTACTGTATGTGTAAACCGGCTCCATTGAGAGACAGTCACAGTGTCCTGTCATGTGAATTGGAATGGGGGGGGGGGGGCGACCCAAGCAAACCAAGACAAAAATGTACAGAAAATGCACAGCAAGCATAGTGCTAAATACAACCAAGCTCACTTCAAATGTGTGTAAACATGTAGTTTTGGGCATGAATGTGTCCAAAACGGGGGGGGGGGGGGGGGGGGGGGGGGGGGGGGGGGTTTGCCCTTAGCCTAAGTTTCCAATATTGCAAACTGAAAGTCACACGATTTCGCCACGACTTGAAGCAATGCATGTGTTTTCTTGAGGTCTATGAACCTCAAGGTTGTATCAAAGTGGGTCAAAGGTAGTGCAGGGACTATTTTGAAGTCACACCGATATGAACAGTTATCATAATATACAACTTGTCATGCAACCTCGCAGTCCTAAACGTGGCACCTTAGTTCTTTAAGGACCCGTTCACACCAGAGCGATAGCAGGCAAGTCACTTTGAGAACACATGGCGGGTGCCTGTAATTGCTAATGGCACCCCAAAACGCATCTAACAAATGCAACAGGTTTGCAGCCAAACTGCACGTCACAGCCCTACCATATGGTTTGGTACAATGCCATTTCTAAAAGTCACACCTGCCGTAGTTTTGGCACCCCACTGAAATGAACAAGCCGCCAAGCCCTTGAGAGGGGGGGGCACTATAAACATTACAATTATTAATCAAGCTTATATTTACCAAATCTATGTAATGAGGACCTACCTCATCCCTCCAGACAGGCCCTTACACTATACAATCTCCTCCAGCAGCAAAAAGGCCTGTGTGGAAGGTCTCCTCATCTACATAGATGGCGATTGGTGTACAGAGGGAGAGAGAGAAAAAACTACTACTAATAATAACAACAACAACAACAGACGAAGAGTCTTGTAGGAGACACAGGGAAGGCCTGAAGCCGGCTACTCACTTTGAGCCTCTTGACCACTTCATCGTTGGTGATCTTGTCGGAGATCTCCTTGACCCCGGGCGGGTAGATGACGACCCTGCTCTCGGCGGCTTTGATCTGTCCTGTAGAAGGGAAGTCCATTCTTCCAGGTGGTGGGTCCCGGTGGTGGCGGCGGTGGTGTCGGTGCCTCTTCCGCGCTCCTCTAGCGGCCTCTATCGGTCACAAAACAAAATGTCACCAACCACGGTGTATGGAACAAAAACAGCCCGGCCAGATGTACCCTCCGATCCCGGACACAGCGCGGGGGGTGGTGGAGGAGAGGCGTGGGGTGGGTGAAGGTGAAGGCCCAGGCTGGGGGGGCGGGGACTGGGCTCCGGGCCGGTAAGGGAGGCCTGTGAGGAGACGGGACGCTACCGGAAAGGGGAGCCGAGCACCCTGAGGAGGCCCCGGCCTACACTGCAGGCCTCACTCCAGCCTGGATAGCGCTTCGGCCCTCAAACTGTGGGAGGACTACAAGTCCCAGCGTGCCGGCCCAACCCGTACTTCCTCAGGAGTTGAAGGGCCCCACTAGAGTAAATCAACGTCACCCGAAGGAGATCTGCCGCCCCCAAGACCTTCCACTAGCGCCCCCTACCGTGTAAAGCTTCTTACCTCCAGCACAGGAGGGCGAGCTCCCCCTTCATGTATCCGGCGCCCGGTGTGTAGGGGCGGCTCTCAGGAGGAGAGGGGGAGGGAGGGGTGTGAGAAGAGGAGAGAGGGGGGAGGGGAGGAGGAAGGCCTCTCCGCGTGCACCTCGCTCCCCTGACTGGAACCTTCCAACGCCGTGAGAGTGAGACGTACACGTGACTCCCGCACCGGACTCTGTCCTGACAACAAGCGGGAAGACCGGGGCTTCGCTGAACGAAGAACAGTAGGAAGACAGGCGGACATGCGCTCAGGCTCGCGGCCGCTACGCTCACTCACGCCGTCCCTGTCCTGGAGTTGCTTCGCGGAGGAAAGTGGGGCAGGGTGCGGGCGGACAGCGACCCCTAGTGGTTGGCGCCAAAATGTGACGGAGAGGTGCAAGTCCAGGAAACAAAACCTCTGTCACCTTGCTGCTGGGGATCCCGGTCATGTGTCTGGCGGGCAGAGAGAGGGTGGCACGGCGGGGAATTCTTGGAAAGAGACCTTTCCCAATATTACAATCAATCATTAATACTTTGCGCTTTCATTACCAGTTTTGCAGCTGTTGGATGACAGATGTCCCTTATTCCAGGGAATGGATGAAGAACTTAAAGCGGAACTTTACCCATAAAAACTTGATAGAAAAATAAACGTTCTTTAAAATAGAACATACATTCCACATTAATAATTGTGCTACCAAAATGAGTGTGTGCTGTAAATTCCTTCCAGCCTTGTTCCTGTATCTTCTTGCTGGAGGCGGCCATTTTGCTGGAGCCCAGAGCCCCTGAGCAGCAGAAAATCATAAATTGGAAATTAACTAGTCGATTTAACAGTTTCAACAAAACAGTAAGGGCTCTTTCACACGTCCGTTCAGTTCGTCCGTTTTTTGGACGTCCGTTAACGGACCTCAATGCTTCCCTATGGGTTAGCGTCCGTTAGCGGATGAGCATCCGCTAACGTCCGTTAACATCCGTCTGCGGTAAGCTCCGTTTTTTTGGACGGAAGAAAACCCTATTTTTCTTCCGTCAAAAAAACGGAACGGACGAAAAACGGACGTTAGCGGATGATCCGTTTACCATCGGATCCGCTAACGTCAGTTTTTCATCAAAATATGTAAAAAAAAAAAAGTTCTAAAAAAATAAATAAAAATGGATGAAAAAACGGATGGAAAAAACGGATTAAAAAACGGACGGAAAACGGAACGGAATCGGATGTAAACGGACGAAAAACGGATGAAAAAACGGATCAACTGAAGGGGGAAAAAACTGATCTAAAAAACTGAACGGACGTGTGAAAGAGCCCTTATATTCCTGGAATGCCAGGATTGCTAACATTTGTTGTGTCCTCAACTGTCAACCCGTCAAATGGATGGAGTCACTGATCACATATCTGATCTCCAAAATACACCCCCTATCTAACCAATGATTCAACAAAGCTCCTCATTCACTCCCTGGTCACCTCTCCCCTCGACTAATACAACTCCCTTCTCATTGGCTTACCTCTACATAGGCTATCCCCCCTTCAGTCCATCATGAATGCTGTTGCCAGAATCCACCTTACCAACCGCTCCGTGTCTGCTACTCCTCTCTGTCAATCCCACCCATGGCTTTCACTTACCCAACTAATTAAATTCAAAATACTAACAGTATACTTGATGGGTTGACAACTTACAAATCCACCTGCAATTTAGCCCCCAGCTACATCGCTAGCCTAGTTTTAAAATACCAACCTACTCGTTCTCTTCGTTCCTCTCAAGACTTCCTGCTCTCTAGCTCCCTCTGTTGCTGGCCTCCAAGATTTCTCGAGAGTCTCTCCAATCCTATGGAACTCCTTACCCCAATTAGTCAGATTATCTCCAACTCTATTAGCTTTTAGACAATCCCTGAAAACCCTTTTTTTCACAGAAGCCTATCGTACCCACACCTAACAACAGTATTTTAATTTTCTCCATCAGTTCACCCCCCACAGTTATTACCTTTTGTTTTACTTGACCCTCCCTTCTAGATTGTAAACTCTAACGAGCAGAGTTCTCTGATTCCTCCTGTATTGTAACTGTACTGTCTGCCCTCATGTTTTAAAGCACTGTGCAAACTGTTGGCGCTATATAAATCCTGTATAATGTGCAGCACCATGGCAGTTGCAGATCAAACAGAAGCAGCTTCTTTGGCTGTAAAGGATAGGAGGGTTTAATTCCACTTTAAGGCTGTCAGCAGATCGGCCTCTACAAATTCAGCAGTTCCTAAAAATGGAGAGCAACTGAGCATGTGCAGAGCAGGGTGAGGCAGTGTAATACTGGATTATAAACAGTATAAGTCCTTATTTGTAATGTTTTATATAGCTACACCTGCAAAAGGGACCAGCATGAAGTTATCTAGCAGGACTTCATTTTTCCACTTTAACCACTTTAGCCCCGGACCATATTGCTGTCCAAAGACCAGAGCACTTTTCAGCGATTCGACACTGCGCCGTTTTAACTGACAATTGCATGGTCGTGCGACGTGACTCCCAAACAAAATTGGCGTCCTTTTTTTTCCCACAAATAGAGCTTTGTTTTGGTGGTATTTGATCATCTCTGCGGTTTTTATTTTTTGCGCTATAAACAAAAATAGAGCGACTATTTTGAAAAAAATGCAATATTTTTTACATTTTGCTATAATAAATATCCCCAAAAAAAAGATATAACATTTTTTTTTTTCCTCAGTTTAGGCCGATACGTATTCTTCTACATATTTTTCGTAAAAAAAAAAAATCGCAATTAGCGTTTGGTTTGCGCAAAAGTTATAGCGTTTACAAAAAAGGGGGTAGTTTATGGCATTTTTATTAATATTTTTTTTTTCAATAGTAATGGCGGCGATCAGCTTTTTTTTTTCAGTACTGCGACATTATGGCGGACACTTCGGACACTTTTGACACATTTTTGGGACCATTGGCAATGATCTTCTGTTCATACATTGTATGAGCAGAAAAGCAGCGTTTCCCCCGCTGACAGGAACGAGAGCTGTGTGTTTAAACACACAGCTCCCGTTCCCCGCTCTGTAACGAGCGATCGCGTGTGCCCGGCGGCAATCGTACCCACCGGGCACACGCAGGACTCTGGGGCGAGCGGGGGGTGCGAGGGCGCCCCCTAGCGGCCGCTAAAGAGAGGACGTAGATCTACGTGCTCTGGCAGAACAGTGCCACCGTCCCGCAGTAATATGACGGCGGGCGGTCGGCAAGTAGTTTAAGCATATCTCAAGGAAATACAACAGAACAAATGGAAAAACAAATATGCATTACATCTCTGTAACCTTTGCACGTTCCTGTGTTTTATCCCTTTAAAGCTAAACTCCACAAAATGAAAAAGTCCTCCCTTGAAGTGAGTCTGTGCCCACATTGCAAAGGTTTCATGCTCCTTTAGTCAAGGACAGTGGTCTCCAAATTGCAGCCCTTTGTATGCCTTTAGCCAGCCCTTGGGGCACTATTCCTCCCACTGATGTGACAAATTATTCCTTCATACTGACACCGATGATGTGGCACTTTTCCTTCCACTGACACCAACACTAAGGCATAATTCCTTACACTGACAAATGATGGGGCATAATTCTTCCCACTGACACCAATGATGGAGCACTATTCCTTCTACTGACACCAACGATGGGGCACTATTCCTCACACTGACACCAACAATGATGGGGTACTCTTCCACTGACACCCAACAATGGGGCACTAGTCCTTCCACTGACAAACAATGGGGTATAATTCTTTACACTGACACCAACAATGGGGTACTATTTCTTCCACTGACACAGACGATGGGGCATTATTCCTCCCACTGACACCAGCAATGGAACATTGTTCCCAGTGTTGAGCGGAATACGCCATATTCGATTTCGCGATATTTCACGAATATATAAAAGAATATTCGCAAAATATTCGTTAATATCGAATATTCGTGATATTTTATCAAAAACAAAATTTTGCGAAATTTCGCTAATGCGAAATTGATTGCGAAATTCTCGTCTGCGCATGCGCGCGAACAACACGTGAAAACGGAGATCATTTCCTATAGGAAGCACAATGCTAAGCTCTAAGATCGCAATACACAGGTCTGATGCAAAAGAAGGGCAGAGAAAGTATTCGCGAATATTCGTAATATGAATATTCGCATTGTGAATATTAGGCAACATAAAAGGATCACCTCAGCTACTCGGCCCAGGGTCTCTAATCATACCAGCAATGCTTTTAGACGTTGATGGAGATCACTAGGATGTGATTGTTTTAAAAATAAATTTGAAAAAATGCGAATATTCGCCGCGATATTCGATTTATTTGCGAATACTCGAATATGCAATATTCGTAACGAATATTCCCAATGCGAATATTCGTGAGCAACACTAATTGTTCCTCCCAAGACACCAACAATGGGACACTATTCCTCCAAATGATGAGGCACCATTCCTTTCACTGACCACCAAATGGAGCATAATTCAAGCTCAGATAGATGATTACATAATTTCTTCTCAGCTTCCTCGGCTGACCCCAGAGGCCTAGGAAGAATTGGAGGCACAAATAACCTTAGAGGAGCTTCAATGTGCAACCAGTGTCTCAAAGACAGGCAAAGCACCGGGTCCCGACGGTTTCACCTTATAGTATTACAAACTATTCCTGACAATCATAGGCCCCCATATGGTGGAACAATAAAATAGGATCTGAGATGCTTTTCCCTAGAGATACCCTAAAAGCTCTTGTTACAGTGATCCCTAAAGAAGATAAAGACCCAACTAGCTGTGGCAGCTCCAGGCGTATTTCTTTTGAACTGTGACATCAAATTATTTGCTAAGATCAGTGCCTCTCGTATTGCACAACACCTACAACAATTGATTCACCTTGATCAGGTGGGTTTCATCCTATCCAGGGAAGCCAGCGATAATACTCCTAAAGTGTTAAACCTTATCCACACAGCACAAGTGACACAAACACCATATGTTATAGTAGGTACAGACGCTGAGAAAGTGTTTGATCACGTGAACTGGCGATTCATATTTACAGTCTTACGTCATATAGGATTTGGGGACCATATGCTCAATTGGATCACCAAGATATACTCGCACCCGACAGCCCAATTTAAAGCTACCGGAATTCTATTGGACTCCCATCACAAACTGGACAAGACAGGGGTGCCCTTTTTCCCCGCAGCTTTTCGCTCTTTTCCTGGAACCCTTTCTCTGTACAGTCCATCTGACTTTGGTCATTACTGGAGTCACGGTCGGAGACATACGACAAAAAAAAATATCAGCATACGCTGATTACCTGCTTTTCTCCCTAACAAATCCGTTATTGTCCCTTCCAAACCTACTTATGACCTGCTTTTGAACTTGAAGATCAATTTTGGTAAATCGGAGGTTATAGGAGTGGGAGTTCCCCCAACGCTTCTTCAGACCCCGAGGTTGAGCTTCAAGTTCAAATGGACAGATGTAGCTCGAAAATATCTGGGAACATATATCTCTTCCAATATATCCCGGGTCTTTGAACTCAATTTCCCCCCTCTCCTGACCAGAACTTGTATCTTATTAATTAGAGACTTGGCACCGGGGTTTGCATATATGGTTTGGTAGATGTAATCTTCTTAAAATGTGCATCCTGCCTAAATATCTATATCTCTTTGAAGTAGTAAGATGCCTTACCACTACTTTGAACAGGTACACTCCTTATTCATCAAATTTTTCTGGGCACATAGGCAGAGGCGTATCTAGTGAAAATGGCGCCTATGGCAAGCACTGAAACTGCACCCCTGTCAAAACATTTGAAACCCATCTTTCAGATAACCTTAACCAAAAAAAACAGCTAACAAAACTAGTGATATTTATCATCCCTTGTGATACCTTTGGAAGTGACATATACTCTTTATTGAGAAATCTGGGGTTTATTAGACCCCCTGATCCCTCCTCTGCCCTCCAAGGCCAGGTAATTGCAGAACTTATACTGGAAGTGATGAAATCTTCATCACTTAAAGCGGATCTCCCGCGGCTTAATCCTTTTTTTTTTTTTAATGCATATTAAAATGTGTATTAGCACTGCTGTGCTAAACTCACGATTCCGGGTTTCGTCCGCCGCTCCGCTTGTTTTTCATCTAAAAGAATACGTTTTATTCTCCCTCGCGTCCCGTGGCCATCTTGGCTTTGGGCGCGCTATTCCAACAAGGAGTTACTTCCTATTTTGCGGTGGATGCTGTCCAGCATCCACCGCTCGATCTCGTGCATGCGCACTGGCGAATGTGCCCGGCGGCTTGAGCGTCTCTGTTGCCATCGCAACGGCAGGCGTATGAATGAAAAAGGAATTGAGTGCCACGAGACATCAGCTGTGCTTGCTTCATCTGTGCTGTAATGGAGTTTAAAACACCCGCCCTTCCTTTGTTTACATCGCGCGTCATTTCCTCCTAAATGAAGTCGCGCGATGTTTGATTACAGCCGAATATTACGAGCTATGACAATAGCTCCCAGCATGCACAGCGCGGCGCCGGAAGCCCCAGAAAACCCGTCGAAAACCCGAGGGGGGGCAGACCGGAACCAAGGCTAGAATATAAGGTACAAATTAGATAATTAAACTGTAACTAGCCGATTCATGGTCAGTTCGGAGCAGGAGTTATATGGAGGTATAGTGTTAGTGAGGGCGGAGATCCGCTTTAAGGTCTCATTTTTCACAGAGGAGAGAGAGAAAATGATGTTCCTCCTTCTTTATACGCTGTCAATCCGACCAGATAGAATAAGAGAGCCTGGGAGAACAGGGGAGGGCTGTGGCTGAACGCAGCATTGTCCATTAGCAAAGGTGCTGAAAAGGAGATCCTGCCTATGCTCCGGAGGAGGGAAGAAGAGACCCTCAGACCCTGGTAAGTGCCTTGCTGCCCAGCCACTCATCAGCGCCCCCTTCATATGGCGCCCATGGCACTTGCCATGGCTGCCATACCCTAGATACGCCACTGCACATAGGCGCCCCCTGGTGCCAACTATCCCTACCTAAACGTTGCAGGGGAATAGCACTCCCTAACATTCTGAAATACTATAAGGCAGTACACCTGGGGAGGCTCATAGATTGGAACCGTCACCTGGCCAGCAAGCTCTGGGTACAAATTGAACAGGCCCAAACAGACATTTTATTGAAGGCAGCACCCTGGTGCTATGACAACCTACTGCCCGACCTAAAGTTACACCCCCTAATAGGCCCCACAGTCCGCACATGTTCTCATGTCTTTATGCAGACCCTTCTCTCGACCACGGACTCGCCCTTGTTGTCCATTCTTGGGAACCCACAATTCACCCCAGATTTGAGCGACCATCACTTTTGTACCTTACGATAGAATAACTGGTTCCAGGCATCACATTTTCTTTTCTTGGAACACTGGCTCTCCATTTCTTCATTAACCACTTGCCCACCGGGCCTGTTTTTCAGATTCGGTGTTTACGAGACTAAAACTGTTTTTTTTGCTAGAAATTACTTAAACCCCCCAAACATTATATATTTTTTTTCTAACACCCTAGAGAATAAAATGGCAGTCATTGCAATACTTTTTGTCACACCGTATTTGCGCAGCGGTCTTAAAATGATACCCAACATGTCACACTTAAAAATTGCGCCCGCTCGTGGCATGACGTCAAACTTTTACCCTTAAAAATCTCGATGGGCAACGTTTAAAAAATTCTACAGGTTGCATTTTTTGAGATACAGAGGAGGTCTAGGGCTAGAATTATTGCTCTCGCTCTAACGATCGCGGCGATACCTCACTTGTGTGGTTTGAACACCGTTTTCATATGCGGGCGCTACTCGCGTATGCGTTCGCTTCTGTGCGCGAGCTCGTCGGGACGGGGCGTTTTACATTTTTTTTTTTGTTTTCTTATTTATTTTTAATTAGTTTATAATTTTATACATCGAAATAAATTAAAAAAAAAAAATTATCACTTTTATTCCTATTAAAAGGAATGTAAATATCCCTTGTAATAGAAAAAAGCATGACAGGTCCTCTTAAATATGAGATCTGGGGTCAAAAAAACCTCAGATCTCATATTTAGGCTTAAAGCCAGGAGAGAGGAATCAGCCAATTTCTCTCCCCATCGCCCCGGAAGCCCCCCCCCCCCGTCCCCCCCCTCCCGGTGCTTGGCGACCATGGCATATCAGCAATATTCTGCAGAAACCATTTGGAGTTTGAGGCAATCCGCCGCAATACTACCAGCCATCACCAAAAAAGCCCTAAAAATTGAGCGAATATGGAGAGTCGATCAACGATCGACCGTCAGGTATTTCAGCCATTCACCCCAACCCAAGCACATATCTTGTGCTTTGATCAATACAAGATCGGCAGTAAAACACCGACTGAAAATCCGTGACCTCATTTTACAATGCGATTTAGATTGCCTCTTTATTACAGAGAGCTGGCTTACAGCCGACTGTAACACCATTCTAGGAGAACTGGTGTCAGAAAACTACCGTATCATAACGGAAAACAGAATAGGGCAAAGAGGGGGAGGACTGGCGGTGATCCACAAGACGCACCTTGCGGTCACTAAACCAGCCCTTCAAAACCCTCTTCCATTCATGGAAACCCTTACTCTGCAATTGCAAACAAATTCCAAGGAGACCGTCCACATTCTTCTCTGCTATAGGCCACCCGGCCCAAAATCGCAGCTGATATCTCCATTAACGGAGTTTGTCTCCACTTACACCCTCAACAGCAAACATGTTTTGCTGCTCGGGGACTTCAATCTCTGGGCCAACTCCGCACAAGACCCCGTTGCCGACGCCTGTATCGACCACCTGGAAGGACTAGGCCTTCAGCAACTAGTATGTGGGCCCACACATGCTTCAGGTCATACGCTCGATCTTATTTTCAGACAAGATCTGGAAATAAAAATCTTGGAAAATGAACCATTGCCATGGACCGATCACCATGCAATTAAATTCATTATTTCCGAATTCCCCCCCTTAATAAAAACATCAAATTCCCCCCCTTAATAAAAACATCAAAAACACACTGGACCAGATGTCAGAAGAAGCTCCACTCGGAACTCTTCAAAGCCACGTTAGGGGATAAAATAAACACAATTCAGCCGCACCTAACAGCGGAAGAAACATTAGAGGCCATAAACACAGCACTATTGCAGTCAGCTGACTTGATAGCGCCGAAACGAAAGACCCAGATCAGGAAAAATAACTCCAGCTGGTTCAACAACCAGCTGGCGTCACTGAAGCAAGAGCGCAGAAGGGCAGAAGCAGCCTGGAAAAGAAATTCTTCAGATGAGAACCTCTCGATCTACAAGGCAATAACCAGAAAATACCACAAGCAAATCTTCGAAGCCAAGAAAAACTATTTTTCTGAGGCTATCAACGGTGCCCTAAATCGCCCCGGCGAACTCTTCAAGATGGTCACCCAGACCATGAATCCAGGATGTCTTGAAGCCCCCAACTTGGACACACAAGAATTTTGCGATGAGTTATCGGATTGCTTCATTAACAAAATTGAGGCTATCCGGCAAAGCATTCAACAAAACAACTTCGCTCCTAGCCCCCCCCATAGTCAGTTACACAGCACTGGCAGCAATTCACCAAAGTTAGGTGAGTTCACGCTGGAACCCATCTCCATTCAGACAACAAAAAATATCATCGGCACTCTGCGCAACAGCACTGCGCCAAATGAAAACACGGACATCCGCCCGCAGATCCCGGATCGCTCCCAGAGGTGGGGAGACCCCCGCACGCCGCGGAGGGGGTCCCGATGGGACCCCCGAACCGCACTCAGGCGGGGACGTAAATTTACGCCCTTGTGCCTGTACGAGCCATGTTGTGGCCGTATATGTGCGTGCGGGGGTCTTTAAGTGGTTAATGGAGCCCACAGGTCCCTTTTGTTTGCTATTCTGGAGTGCCTTACAACTTTATCACTTTCTCCACTCCCTACAGAACACTAATGCCGCGTACACACGATCACTTTTTGCGATGAAAAAAAACGATGTTTTCAATCATGAAAAAAAACGACGTTTTTCAAACTTCATTTTCCAAAACGACGTTGCGTACACACCATCGTTTTTCTACAAAGCTCTAGCAAAGCGTGGTGACGTACACCACGTTGGACGGCACTCTTTTCCATTGAAGCTCCGTCTCATAACTTGCTTCTGAGCATGCACGGGTTTAAAAACGTCGTTTTCAATGTCATTTTGCCCACACACCATCACTTTTTATGACACAAAAAACGACGTTTTGAAAAAAGACACAAAAAATTCAAGCATGTTGGAATTTTTTTTTGCCCACACACGCATGTTGGAATTTTTTTTTGCCCACACACGATCAATTTAAATGACGTTTTAAAAAATGTCGTTTTTTTCATCGCAAAAAACGACCGTGTGTACGCGGCATAAGGCCCCGTACACACGAGGAGACATGTTCGATGAAAACGGTCAGCGGACTATTTTCATCGGACATGTCTCCTGCAGGATTTTAGTATGGCGGTGTGTACACACCATCGGACGAAAATCCCCTCGGACAGAGAACGCGGTGACGTTGACGCTGCCACGTCACCAAACCAGGAAATAAAATGCTTCCACGCATGCGTCAAATCCATTCAACGCATGCGGGGGATTTCTGTCCGCTGGGTAGTTGTACTAACCAGCGGACATGTTTCCAGCGGACAAGTTTTAAAGCATGTTTTAAAACTTTTGTCCGCTGGAAACCTGTCCGATAGGCCATACACACGATCGAATCTGTATGCTGAAACTGGTCTGCGGACCAGTTTCAGCGGACATGTTCGATCGTGTGTACGCGGCCTAAGAGGTTTGGTCAACAACTATCCACCTTTGAAGAATACTGCTCAGATGATGGGGTACTGACACAAGTGCTTTTAAAAACATATAACCTGTTGATCACCCCTCCGAACACCTACGTTTACCTTGGATGGGGAAAAGGAATTGAACTGTATGTTCACGATCGGCCAACAACAAAATATCATTAGATTCTCGTTGAAATCATCCATCTGCACAAAAATTCAGAAAACGTATTACAAAATATTGACATGGTGGTATCACACCCGGCAGATGTTGCATACATTTTACCCTGAGGTGGCTGATCGCTGCTGGAGATGCCAGGAGGACAGAGTAAAAATGCTGGACATTTTCTGGTCCTGCCCTAGGATAGTGCCATATTGGAGGGTACGGAACATTATTTAAAAAATAACTGACTACTAGATCCCTAACGATCCAGCCTTCTTCTTGCTATATGCTACGTCTATAAAAAATCAATTATACGTCATTTGCTAAAAAGTCTTGTATCCCTCTCCAATCGAAAAATCCGCTGACTCCAACTGTCTGTTGGAGATCAATAAGATCTCACACTTTCAGGACAACATAAGCACGAAAGTACTCCGAGCTATGGAGACTGTGGAATTTGTTTATCCTCTCTGAAGAGGGTCTCTACATGCTAGCCCATGATTATGGGACAGTTTTAAAAACTGTTCTTCCCCCTCTCTTGATATTATGTAAATGGTAATATGATATAGGCTATTTCAGGATTTACTGCAAGCGGTTTGTGTTTTAATTTGTTTTTGTTGACACACATATAATTTACATTTCATTTCCCATAAGCGTACAGATATAAATCTTATTTAAAATACATTCAACATTATATAGCATAAATAACAAAAATACCAACAACGGTAATAACAATGACAACATTGATATGGGTCTATCCTACTTCCTCCTGGTTTTTCATTTTCCTTCTTCCTTTCCTCTCCTCCTCTCCTCTCCCAGGAGAGGAGAAGAAAAAAAAAAAAAAAAAAAGAGCGACAATTTTGAAAAAAAAAAATCAATATTTTTTACTTGTTGCTATAATAAATAGCCCATTTAAAAAAAAAAAATAAGTGTTTTAATAGAGGAAGGAAAGTATATAGTACCTACTTGAAAAGCTGGAGAAGTGTAGTGATGGGGAGGCGTATAGGAGGGTGATTTGCAGGGAGGAGTGTTACAGATCTAGTTGGAGAGTAGAAGTCATTGCAACCCTCCTGCCCACCCTGATTGTTTTTGGTCATGGTTGCCATTCCGTCAAGTTGTGGAAGTTTGGCATTCTTGAGTCCTTAAAGGGGCTGAAATCTAGTGTTTTTGGGAAAAGGTGTGGACCCACCTTAGGTATGGTATCCTTTAGTTGGTTTGGTCAACTAATACTGACCAGTAGGGATGAGCTTCACGTTCGAAACGAACGTATGTTCGACTCGAACATCGTCCGTTCACGCGTTCGACAAATTAGAACAAAAATGATCGTTCGCGGCAAAGTTCGAGTGAAACTAAACGGCCCATAATTCACTGCGGCATTGCGCGCTGATGATTGGTCAAGCATGCACCATGACCCTGCATGCTTGGCCAATCACAACACGCAAAAAACGAAGAACAATAATTGGCCAGAGACAGGGTGGCTTTGGCCAATTATGGCTCAGGGGGTTTAGTACGCGCCCCACACTATAAAAGGCAGCCTGCAAGGCGGCCTCGTGTAGTGTGTTCCCGCTTTGTTAAAGAGATGAGAGAGAGAGAGAGAGGGGGGGAGAGAGAGAGAGGGGGAGAGAGAGAGAGAGAGAGGGAGAGAGAGAGGTCTAGTCAGTTTAGTTAAATTTACAGTGTGTAGAGAATATATATACATCCTTAGGAGTTGTACATATATTCATACACTGTATAGCTTAGCCAGTGGCATATCTAGGGTATGGCAGCCATGGCAAGTGCCATGGGCGCCATGGGGAGGGGGGCGGCAAAAAGCCTCCCCTGCATGAAAAAAAAAACAAAAAAAACACTTGTCCTCCCATGGCCGCCTTCCGCACTAATGTAGCTCCCGGCGCCGCACCCACCCTGCTGAAGCGCAACGCCGGCACAGCAATTGCTAATATTTCTCCTTCTGCCTGGGGAGGGGAGTGACGGGTGCACCCAAGACGGCCGATGACTGGCCAGACCGGATCCACATAGGGTAGTGGCTGAGTTTGATGTGCAGTTATGTTTTTTTTTTTAGTTTGTTTGCGCCCCCCCAAACATTTTCGGTACCAGCCGCCAGTGGTCCCTAGTGTCCCTCTCTGTCCCCGCCGTGTCCCTGGTTATCAGAAACATGGGTTTAAATGTTTTGACAAGGGCGCAGTTTCAGTGCTTGCCATAGGCGCCATTTTCACTAGATACGCCTCTGAGCTTAGCTAGATCTGCTATTAGTATTTGTCAGGCAGGAGATTGTGCTTAATGCAGTGCTCTAACGTGTTGTATTGCCTGCATAGTGTTTACTGCATAGCTGTTACTGCACGTGTGCTATTTATTTGCACCTAAACGCAGTCGCTGTTAATGCGCGTGGGCTATTTAATTGCACATAAACAAAGTCGCTGTAACTGCGCGTGTGCTGTTTAATAGCAACTAAATGCATTTGCTGTAACTGCACGTGTGCTATTTATTTGCACCTAAACGCAGTCGCTGTTAATGTGCGTGGGCTATTTAATTGTACATAAACGCAGTCGCTGTAACTGCGCGTGTGCTGTTTAATAGCAACTAAATGCATTTGCTGTAACTGCACGTGTGCTATTTATTTGCACTTAAACGCAGTCGCTGTTCATGCGCGTGGGTTATTTAATTGCATATAAACGCAGTCGCTGTAACTGCACGTGTGCTGTTTAATAGCACCTAAACGCATTAGCTGTCACATGTCACAGAGGTGGCAGGCTGGGATAAGTGATGGCAGGATATTGGGAGGTGCGATGGCAGGGTGCTGGGAGTGAGGATTGCTGTGAGCAGGAATGGCAGGGTGCTGGAAGTGAGGATTGCTGGGAGCAGGATGGCAGGGTGCTGGAAGTGAGGATTGCTGGGAGCAGGAATGGCAGGGTGCTGGAAGTGAGGATTGCTGGGAGCAGGAATGGCAGGGTGCTGGAAGTGAGGATTGCTGGGAGCAGGAATGGCAGGGTGCTGGAAGTGAGGATTGCTGGGAGCAGGAATGGCAGGGTGCTGGAAGTGAGGATTGCTGGGAGCAGGAATGGCAGTGTGCTGGAAGTGAGGATTGCTGGGAGCAGGAATGGCAGTGTGCTGGAAGTGAGGATTGCTGGGAGCAGGAATGGCAGTGTGCTGGAAGTGAGGATTGCTGGGAGCAGGAATGGCAGGGTGCTGGAAGTGAGGATTGCTGGGAGCAGGATGGCATGGTGCTGGAAGTGAGGATTGCTGGGAGCAGGAATGGCAGGGTGCTGGAAGTGAGGATTGCTGGGAGCAGGAATGGCAGGGTGCTGGAAGTGAGGATTGCTGGGAGCAGGAATGGCAGGGTGCTGGAAGTGAGGATTGCTGGGAGCAGGATGGCAGGGTGCTGGAAGTGAGGATTGCTGGGAGCAGGAATGGCAGGGTGCTGGAAGTGAGGATTGCTGGGAGCAGGATGGCATGGTGCTGGAAGTGAGGATTGCTGGGAGCAGGAATGGCAGGGTGCTGGAAGTGAGGATTGCTGGGAGCAGGAATGGCAGGGTGCTGGAAGTGAGGATTGCTGGGAGCAGGAATGGCAGGGTGCTGGAAGTGAGGATTGCTGGGAGCAGGAATGGCAGGGTGCTGGAAGTGAGGATTGCTGGGAGCAGGATGGCAGGGTGCTGGAAGTGAGGATTGCTGGGAGCAGGATGGCAGGGTGCTGGAAGTGAGGATTGCTGGGAGCAGGATGGCAGGGTGCTGGAAGTGAGGATTGCTGGGAGCAGGAATGGCAGGGTGCTGGAATGAGGATTGCTGGGAGCAGGATGGCATGGTGCTGGAAGTGAGGATTGCTGGGAGCAGGAATGGCAGGGTGCTGGAAGTGAGGATTGCTGGGAGCAGGATGGCAGGGTGCTGGGAGTAAGGATTGCAGAAGAAGTTTGGTTTGTGGAGAAATCATCAACTTTGAAGGTATTTTTATTTTGTTTTTGAGCAGCCATTAAAAAGGTCAGGGCAAGCACAAAGGGGGTGGGGTCAGGGGGTTTCGCCTAGGGTGTCAAAAATCCTTGCACCAGCCCTGAACATGTGCCACTATTATAGACACCCAGCAGGTGTGATATTTAAAGGGATTTTTCAATTTTTTTTTTCACTTTAAGATCATCAAAATGGCTGCTCAAAAAAAAACGATAGTTTTTAAAACTTTTTTTTCCATTGATACATGTTCCCTGGGGCAAGACCCGGGTTCTCAAAGACGTTTTCCAACATTAAATTGAATATTGGTCTTTAAAATTATCGTTTTTGAATTCGAACGTTCGAGTCCCATAGACTTCAATGAGGTTCTAAATGTTTGCGCGAACCCGCGGTCTGTTCGAACGTTCTGGTGCGAACCAAACGCGGGTATGTTCGGCTCATCCCTACTGACCAGGTAGTTGTAGACCGGTACGGTGTCCAAGATCAGTTGGGATTGCCCCTGAGATGGTGTTTCGGAGATGGGGGTATAAATTAGCTAATTGGTGCCACAGACACCAAAGATTTAGTTATAGTGCCTTGAAAAAGTATTCATACCTCTTGAAATTTTCCACATTTTGTCATGTTACAACCAAAAAATGTAAATGTATTTTATTTATTGCGATTCTATGTGATAGACCAATATAAAGTGACACATAATTGTGAAGTTGAAGGAAAATGATAAATGATTTTTATTTTTCATATGTGAAAAGTGTGGGGTGGAGATTCTCAATTGGATTTAAGTCTGAACTTTGACTGGGCTATTCTACCACATGAATATGTATGCTATGGTAGCTGTACCAGGGCTGTCTTAATGAGTGGGCACACCTGGGCACAGCCCAGGGGCCCCGGCTGCATGGGGGCCCCTGCATTTTCCCCAAAGCAGCTGATCCTTGAGCCCATGCTGCCTGGAAACTGTGGGCCCCATGATGGCACATAGTGATGGATACACAGGGGTGGCAGGATGGCAGTGGTGCGTCATGCTGTGCAGAATGATACCTATTATTTCACAGCCAGCAGGGAGGAGCAGGGCCGGAGTGCCAGTGATGCTTTGAGCCGTCACATGCAGCTTGAATGCTTGAGACTCGGAGGCCACAGGGTAGGAGCTGCTGAGTCGGCAGCACTGAGAGCCCACCTGCGGAAGTAGCATTGTGGATGGCGTCATGGTGAGCCCAGCTGTCCAGCACTGTTTTCTCCGAAGGGCTTGGAATGCCCGGAGGGATGCTCCCTCCTCTGCCCCTCCTTCTGCCTGCGTGACTTGATTATTATAGGTGAGTCCTTGTCACAGTGCTGGAGGTGGGCACATAACCAAAAGTTAACATGCACTGTATCTCTACTGGAAAAGGGGGTACTAAATGAATGGAATAATGGTGCTGGGGGATATCAATGGTGTATGGGGGAAAACAATGCTGAGGGGGGATCTGGGGTGTATAGGGTCTAGCAATGCTTGGGGTATCTTGGGTGGCTATAGTGCTAGAGGTATCAGGGATGTAGAGAGGCCACAGTGTAGGGGTATCAGGGATGTAGTGGGATTACAATACCAGGGGTATCTTATGGTATATGGTAACAGTGCTGGGGGGGATATCTGGGGTGTAGAGGGGTCAGAGTTTTGGGGGGATATCTGGTGTGTAGAGGGGTCAGAGTGCTGGAGGGATATCTGGGGTGTAGAGGGGTCAGAGTGCTGGGGAGGCATCACTCTAGCAGATATATTTACAGGACAGCTTTGTTACTTTTTTTTTATATAACAGAAGACAGCTTGGTTAAAGCGGAGGTTCACCCTAAATATAGTCTTTCCCATGTGATCCAGCATACTGGCGTCAGCGCCAGAATGCTGTTGTTTTTTTTTTTTAAATCCCCCACTTACTGTGTAATGTTTATTTTTAATTTCTTTCCCCCGCGGTGGATGGCGCCTGTATAGACCATCACGGCTTCCGAAAATAGCCGATTTTGGACTCTGGTTTTTCCGGCGCAATGCGGCGCCTGCGCACAGACCTAGGAGATGACGCGCTATACAGGCTCCATCCACCACGGGGGAAAGAAATGAAAAATAAAGATTACACAGTAAGTTGGGGGATTTAAAAAAAAAAAAAAACCAGCATACTGGCGCTGACGCCAGTATGCTGGATCACATGGGAAAGACTATATTTAGGGTGAACCTCCTTTTTAAGTATGTAGAATTTTCCCACTGTTTCTTTGCTGTACAGAATGATTGTTTATGTAGTTAATGAAGAGCTCCACCCAAAAGGGGAAGCTCCGCTTGTCTGCCTCCTTCCTACTTGATGTCTTTTTTCCTGCCCTGCCTCCATTATAGGGGCCCCAGAGCATTACTTTGCCCAGGGGCTCATGATGCTATTAAGATGGCCCTGAGCTGTACAGAAGTTTAAAATGTATGCTGGTTCACTTCTTTCAGTTCTTGCACTTTAGTGGGGTGCTTTTAGATATCAGGTTGTTTTCTGTATGCGCCATCTTACTTGTATTGTAATACACAGTGGTGGGGGGTTGTTTATTCTCTATCACCAGTAGTACATAGTTCATTGTGGTTATGCATTTTATTTGGGTGGGTCCTTTGTGCTTATATCATAGGCTAATCCACTGTCAACAAGAAGACGTCTACTCCTACTACAGTTAAAAAAGAATTAAGTTAAATTAAAGGGACACTAAAGTCAGGGATTTAAAAAATAAAAAATAAACACTGTGCAGTTCGTTTTGCACAGAGTGGCCCGGAAACCTGTCTTCTGGGGTCCCTCGGCGGCTGTCTGGGCTCCTCCTCGCAAAAGCTTTCCCTCTTCATGCGAGGGCGCTCGCATGGAGGAAAGCTTTTGCAAGCGCGCTCCCGTGATACAGCGGCAGCCATAGCCGCCGACTATCACTCGGCTCCGCCCCCCAGCGCGCCGCGTCATCCGCCCTGATTGACAGCAGCGCTAGCCAATGGCTGCGCTGCTATCAATCCGCCCAGCCTAGCCAATCAACGGCCAGGCTGGGAACCGAAAAGGACGACGTGGACGCGCCCGGGAGATTCGAACGGTCAGGTAAGTACAACTGGGACTCGGGGGGGGGGGGGGGCCTTGCTGCTAGATGTTTTTTTACCTTCATGCATAGGATGCATGAAGGTAAAACAACTTGTACCTTTACAACCCCTTTAAGAAAGTAATGCAATTCCTTGACATGTTAAGGACCGACTTTCCCCTTATTGACCACCCCCCCCCCCCTTTGACAACTGCCCCCCTTTTCCACCTTACCAAATAACGACTGACACAGGGTGTGGAGTAAAGTTGGCCTTACGGCCTATTTATTTAACAAAACTAAATTCACATAAATAACCATTTCAATAAATAACTTATACACAACTTTTAAACCTCTTGGTGGTCTGTTAGACCACACTTCCAATTGGCCACTGGGACAATAACTGTTCAACTTCAGCCTCAGTCGCAGACCCCAGACTCGGAGGCAATACACCTGTCCACAGTGACCAACACATTAACTCCCTCCTGGTCAACCCGCGTTGACCCGAAGGTACCCGGTTCCCCTATATCACCTATGGGTACAACTGTTACTCTTGAAACTTCCTCCTTTCTTCCTCTCCAGAAACCCCAAAAACACCGCCCCCCCCTTTCGCTCACCTACCACATGGGAGGGTGGGTGGGACGTTGTTCTTACAGTTAAAATGGAGGAGTGACGCTACGTCACTTCCTCCCTGCCGAGTATAGTGGCCAGCCCCTTCTTTCCCAGGCTAACCTCCCCCTCCCCTTAAAGCGGCACTGCTCTATTTTCTTCCTTGCCTTAAGACGGCCACCCCTAGCTACACCAGGTTCCCCAGCGGTCCCCCCTGTCATGCCGTCCCTCCTCTTACTGGTTCCCTCTCAGCTTCGGGTCTCTCTTTATCTCCAAAAGATCAAGTTCCTCCTGGTCTAAACTATCTGCCAGCACTGTATAGAAATGCGCATGTAGAATAAATTCATGGAAAGTTCAAAAGATCATATATTCCATGTGGCAAGAAATTGTCTTTCTTGTCTAAATAATTTCTCTCACATTTTTGTAGAAATGATGTCCTCCTCATACATTAACTCCATCTTTGCATTCCCTTATGCTATATTTCTTCAAAGTTACTACTGTAGCAGATTTGAAAGATGAGCTCCTATTCTTCAGCTAAATTATTAGAAAAGAGAGAGAATTTAGGGAGAAAGTTAGAAAGTAGGCCCTCCACTATTAATGTTGTGACAGACGCAACTGGGATAGAGGCTTTTGGAGGGGACTATGGGCTAGCCTTCTGGGAGACTGGGGATTTTGTCTTCTCCCGATCAGAGCATGGTCTTGAAACCCTTCGACTGGCCAGGAGTAACTACTGGGATTATGCAGCCAGGAAGTCCTCAGAACAGTGGTGAGTCTGAAGACACAATGTTTAGGACAGATCGTGCAGACGCACCTTCAACAACTGGGAATACAGACAGATTTCTTATTTTGCCCTAGCTGGACCTCGAGAGCTGCATAATGAAGCATTAGCCCATTTTGCCCCAGCTATTACCAACTTTATATTATAAACTTTTTATACTGTTTCTGCCGAAGATGTGCCACTTAGTAACCTAGATCTGAGGTGGGACATTTAGAAATAAGTGGTGTGATTTACTTCACATATCTGGGGCTCTGGAACGGTTTCTATGCATCCTGGTGGGCCTTCCCTGGTTAGCCAAGACTTATTGTTGACATGTTTTTCAGTACATAGACAAGGGAGGCATGGTGTGGAATTCCTGTGACTACTAGCCATACTGATAAGCCTTTTTAAGGTGTTAATTACATCAAAGTTTAAAGGTTGCATTGTAATGTGTTTATTGGTTGTACGTATTATCTTATCTATGCTAACATCCCCAAGAGGGATTGTCCTCCTGGAGGTATAAAGTGTGTGTCTGGGTTTTAATACAGTTATTCCTTTTGTTTTATTATATTGTCTGCGTATGATGCTTGGGGTAAATGGCTGGTATTAGCTACCAGTCAGCTGGATGGGTTTGGAGGGCAGGAGGCACCCCAGTTGTGGTGCCAGGTGGCCTGCCACAGATGTTCCCTATGGATAGATCGTACACACGATCAGTCCGTTTTCATCGGTTTTGACTGAAGGTCCGTTTTTATCGGTCCAAACCGATCGTGTGTGGGCCCCATTGGTCAGTTATCCTTCGGTCCAAAAAAAAAGAGAATTTGCTTTAAAATTTTACCGATGGACGCCTAACCGATAGGTCAAAACCGTATGCAAAAGCATTGGTTAAAAAGCCGCGCATGCTCAGAAGCAAGTCGACGCATGCTTGGAAGCATTGAGCTTTTTTTCAGAACGTCATTGTGTTTTACGTCACCGCGTTCGGTTTTTTAACCGATGGTGTGTAGGCACATCAGACCATCAGTCAGCTTCATAGGTTAACCGATGAAAACGGTCCTTCGGACGGTTCTCATCGGATGGACTGATCGTGTGTACGGGCCCTTAAAGGTTATGTATTCTTGGCCCTAAAAAGGGAGTAGTAAGCTATGGTATCAGTACATGACCAAATTTATAGATGGTTGCAAGAGAAGAAAGGTCATACCTTTCCAATCACCAGGAATCACCATGTCTTAAAGGGGGGAAAAAAAGATATAGAATGGCAAGAGACAGAAAAACACCTGAAACTAAACACCTCTCCTTTCTCAAGCATCTATGGATTCTGATTGGTCCTTTAAAAAAAGGGGTTCTGAAAGCCCCTGTGGATAAGAAGACAGAAGGGTTTATAAAAAAGATTGTATATATATATATATATATATATATATATATATACACACACACACACACACACACATACACACTTGTATGGCTTACACAGTAAAATTTTAGATGGACAATTACGCTCACTTCCAGAGACAGATGACCTAATGCCCATTACACACGATCGGTTCTTCCGATGAAAACGGCCTGTTGGATTTTTTCATCAGATATCCTGCCGCTTTTATATTTAAATACAGGCGCAATATTTTATATACACTATATTACCAAAAGTATTAGGACACCTTACTTTATACGCACATGAACCTTAAAGCGGAGTTCCAACCACAATTAGCATTTTTTAAATGTATGTCTTTTCATCCTGCGTTTTTATAATATAAATGCGGTCACTTACTATTTTACAATCCGCCGCCGCCGCTCCGCATAGTTATTCAAAAAGGATAGTTTTATAAAACTATGTCTACACCGTTGTCATTTTGCTTGTGGGCATTGTGAAGCCTACAAGCACTTACTTCCTGGAAGTCTTGGATGGGGAGTGATAATTAGACAGCGCACTGCATCCTGGGAAATGATGACACACATTTCCCAGGAGCATTAGAGGGAGATGATGTTAGAATCCTAGGTGATTTCAAAGGCAGATTTCATGGGACCGCATAGCAACAGGCATTTCCAGATGAGTAAAAAAAAAAAATGTATTTATTTTTTCCTTTTTTAGGTCTAATGAGCACAATAATGAAAAAAAACATTTGGGATGGAAACTCCACTTTAATGGCATCCCAGTATTAGTTCATAGGGTTCGATTTTGAGTTGGCACACCCTTTGCAGCTATAACAGCTTCAAATATTGTGGGAAGGCTCTCTACGAGGTTTAGGAGTGTGTCTATGGGAATGTTTGATCATTCTTCCAGAAGCGCATTTGTGGAGGATAGGCACTGATGTGGACAAGAAGGTCTGGCTCGCAGTCTCTGCTCTAATTCATCCCAAAGGTGTTCTGACCTCAACCTGATAGGACTCTGTGCAGGCCAGTCAAGTTCCTCCACCCCAAACTCGCTCATTCATGTCTTTATGGACCTTGCTTTGTGCACTGGTGGGCACTCATGTTGGAACAGGAAGGGGCTCCCACAAAGTTGGTAGTAAGAAATGGTCCAACATGTCTTGGTATGCTGGCGTCTTAAAGGGGAGTTCCACCCACAATTTCACTTTTTAAATATAAATACCCCTGTAATACAGCAGCTTAATGTACTCTAGTAAAGTTAGTCTGTAAACTAAGGTCCGTTTTGTTAGGTTGTTACAGCATTTAGATTTATAATCTAGAAATAGACCGTGGCCATCTTAAGTGTGGGCATCATGAAGCCAGACTGTATGACTTCCTGGATTTCAGCTTTGCATATCTCGCACATGCTCAGTGCTGCACAAGCAATGTAATAGGTTTCAGTCAGGTTTGCAAGGACTACTGAGAAACATGATGCCTATCCCAGAAACCCTTGCAAATAGCCATGTGACTTAATAGCCTAGGCTAATAAGGAGGAGGAAGTAATGAAGGACTACAAAATAAAGGTATTTACAAGCAACAAAATAAATAAAAATTGTCCATTCTGAACACTATGAGATTAGGTTATGCAGGACAGACAAACATAAAAAAATGGGTGGAATTCCACTTTAAGATATAACTAAAGGCCATACTTTTCTTTCAGTTTTGGATAGAGTGGAGATGGATTAGAACATCTGTCGGTTTTTATTGCCGTTTGTGCCCCGTTAGGAAGATTCTCTCTCTATTTTTGTCCTGTTTACCATTGAAAGTGAAAGTAAATTCAATTCCCACCAACCACCAGCTGCCACTGCCTCCAAGTGCACAGTGGATTTACCTTAGTAAATAAACTCCATAGTGTACTTAAGATGCCTTTAGTTTTGCATGATGGATAGACCTACCTAATACCCTGTACACACGATCAGATTTCCTGTCGTAAAAACCTTGGATGTTTTTTCCGACAGGATTCCGCTCAAGCTTGGCTTGCAAACACACGGTCACACAAAAGTTCTCGGAACTTTCGTTCGTTGAGAACGCAGTGACGTACAACACTACGACAAACCTAAAAAATGAAGTTCAATGCTTCCGAGCATGCGTCGGAATTTTGCGTGTCAGAATTGCTACAGACGATCGGATTTTCCGATAGGAATTTTTTCCGTTGGAAAATTTAAGAACCAGCTCTCAATCTTTTGCTGGTGGAAATTCCAACAGCAGAAGTTCGATGGAGCATACACACGGTTGGAATTTCCGTTCAAAAGCTCACATCGGACTTTTGCTGGCGGAATTTCCGATCGTGTGTACGGGGCATTGGTGATTGCTTCTTAGGACAGCAGTTTTGCTCAAAAACCTGGACATGAGATTCTTCTAAGTCTAAATGATGTGGCATTCTCTGGTGCAGAACTAGAAACCTGTCTTGAATATACCCTTTTGGAATCTGGTTTTCTGGGCCAGTGTCTCAACCTTTTTCCAGTCGGGGCACCGTTAAAAAGTATTTTTATTCTTGAGGCACCCCAGTCCAAGGCTTGGTTCACGTTACCGTGTGTCGCAGAACACGTGTACCTTTTGAGTTTCGTCATACAGCCGGGTACTGCACTGTAAGGGGAAGCAGAGAGCACAGCACACTCCCCTACACTTTCACTTTTGAGGCTGACGGAGCTTCTCACAGTGCCATTGTACAGTTCGGCAGGTGATCTGGAGATCAGGCTCATCTTACAGCCATTCTCTCAACTGATTCCGCAGCACACCTGAGAACCTCTGACGGCACACCAGTGTGCCGCGGCACACTGGTTGAGAAAGACTGTTCTAGGCTATGTATTGAATTCTATGGTCCAAACATTTTTATATCACAGGAGAAATTCTAAATTTATGAGACATATTTAAGCTTTGATACAACATAAAAAAAAGGTGCAGCGCAAACAGTAAACACATATATATATATATATATATATATATTATACTATAATATGTGGTAGGTCCTGACTAATTCAGGATGTAAAGAAATGATTACCAATAATCAAATTTCAATTGAATATATGGGTAAAAAAAAAAAAATCAATAAAATATTAAATTAATAAGTGTCCAAAAAATAATGTGTGCAGAATGTCCATTAATCCAAGATATCTGACCATAGATTCCACCAGGTGATAAATTGGCAAAAGTATGGAGTGATCCCACCACCAAGAGGATAAAATACTATTACTTCGAAAATAGACAACTATATCACCAGATGGTCCAATACGCATAAGAATCAGCCAGGTAGCCCAGGAGTCAAGATGTTGTCACTTATCCTCATACATCAATCATGATGAACATACCAAGACAGAGAGAAAAAACAACCATCTAAGAGTCGGTTCACACTGGGGCGACACGACTTCCAGCACGACTTTCAGTAGCAACTTCAAAACGACTTGAGCATGAACCACAGGGCGATCTGGGGCGATTTACAACACAACTTGAAGTCCTTTTCAGGTCAGGAGACATTCCAGTGGCCAATAAAACAACAATCAGCTCTGGGAGAGGGAAGGGGAGGGAGGGGTTTGCCAGAGAAATGTATGTTATCTTGCTGAAAGGTCACTTCAATTAAAACAGTGATCAGACTTGGAAGCGACTTCCATTGAAATCAATGGGTACAAATCGCCTAGAAGTCTGATTGAAGTAGTACAGGAACCTCTTCTGAAGTCAGAGCGACATGAGTAGTGTGTATTAACACCGCTCCCATTCACTTACATTGCTTTTCTGGACAGCGCGACTTGGGACGACTTGAGACGACTTCAAGTCGGATCCCAAGTCGCCCCAGTGTGAACCGACTCTAAGAGATTTGTTTAAAAATGAAAGGCATCAACAAAATTATAGAACCGGATGTAGAACACTTCAAACGGAGGTTCGGATGGTAGCGAGCGACATATGTGGGTGAATTCCTGTCCCCGGACGCTTTGCGTAAACACTACTTCTTAAGCTTTGGCCATACCCAAACTTATATTTTATCCAGACAGAACTGTCCTTTGGGTGGATCTTTGATGTTTATTGACGGTATTTGTTGATTCATAAGATATTTTTTTCCCCTTCTTTCCTAACCCCTAATGTTTGAATGTCAGAGGATTCTTGCTAGCCTAGTTGAATTTCTCCTTGGTTTAGAATAAATCTAGTAATTATTGGTCTTTTCTGCAGGACTTCATCAAGGTCTGAGAGCCTATAAAAATATGCCACAGGGTGTAGTGAATCCACAATGTCACTGAAGGTTGACAGACTACTAAACTGGCAGAATCAAAGACTTGTTCAGGGAACAAGATAAAGACAGACAGCAGGCAAAAGGATATTCCCAGGGAATTTTGATATAAAAGGAATAATCTAAATGCATGAAATAGCAAGAAGCACTGTAAATCAGACTCTGTCTAAAGTGTATTTCCACCATTAGGCTGCATTCACACCTTTGCGTAGGCGATTTGCGGCAACAAAAAATTGGCGTTTTGTCCCGCGATTTGCGGCGACAAAACGTGTTGTTTTTAACCGCGTTTTTTTTACATTGTATTGTCGGCTATGAGGAACGCCGATACGCGCGTCGAAAAAGGGCCCGGGACTTGTTTGAAATTCGGCGTTCGACGTTCTATCGACGTATGGCATTCTGCGTTAGTAGATGTGAACAGTCTCCATAGAGAACAATGTAAATTCGACCCTCCGGCGTATTGTAGCGTCGCGCTTCAGGCGTAAAATCGCCTAGGTGAGAATGGAGCCTTACAATCTAAAAAAAATTATTGATTTTGTGTTCACATTTACACATCATATATAAAAATAATTTCTTATCTTTTTGTTTCTTTGGAAAAGTTTTTTTTTAACTACTATATACTATAAGCAAGCTTCTGTTGTGTTCTAGGATGAATGAACTACACATAATAATAATCACTTACTGGGGAGAAGTGCCAGAGAGGGACCACACAGGCATCAGACCATTGGAGCAAAGAAAGTATTGCAGACTTTAGTTGCTTTAACACAGAGTTAAATCTTCAAGGAAATGTAGAAATGAATCAATCAAATATACAGCTTTCTCTGTATTTTTAATATTACTTTTTTTGTAGCAACCTTAGATTGTAAGCTCATTGAGGGCAGGGACTGATGTGAATGTACAATTTGTAAAGGCATGTGTAAAGTCCTATATGAATATAAAAAGATTTTGGCTGGGCAACTGAGAATCAATTTAGAAACACATCCCTATATTAAAATTGTAGCATATAGAAAAAAAGAGTTGTTTGTGGAACTTTTTTAGGCGCAAAAAATACAAAGAAATATAGAAAAATATAAAAATTCAATAGGTTAAAATATGAATACAAAAAAGGTACATTCAGAAAATTATCTTATAGTACAAACAGAAAGTGCAAACTGATTAGATCTCTACATGTTTCACCATTTCAATGGCTTCTTCAGGAAAATTGTATATCAGGCACTGTATGTATGATCACTATAATGAAAAATATTTTTTTTTAGAAAAAACAGACACAAAAAAATATTTTTAAACAAATACATCTTAATTTCAAATTTCCCATATTGACATACAACAAACTAGATTGGCTTTGGTTCATACCTGTGTATTTAGTAGATAAAATATGGATGGACAAAGTTGGATCAACTGGTGATACCATAGAGAGGGAATTTAAAGTGGAAAGGAATGCCCACTAGTGGTTCATCTATTAAAAGTCAAAAATATAATATAATAAAATGTAAGATTAATGACCATATACAATCATGAGGTAAGATAGAGCAATCCTCCAATGACCGATCAAAATTATAAAATGACTCCAGTGTATATCACCACCGTCAAAACAAAAACAGAGTTTGCGTCCTGTGTGCTTGCCTGGTCACAGTGTGAACAACCCCTGTAACATAGTTAGCCCCATGGTGTTTCAGGAAGAGAGGATACGCGGTGCTCTCATGAGACAGTCTTGCATTCACTGAGAAAATCACAAAGCATTCTGTGAATGGCGCCTGTAACAAGCAAGCGCCCCCTGTGACTACTATGCAGCAGGACAGCCACTTGGCAAAGGACTCAGAAGACAGTAGGGATCACTGTAGAAGCAGCAACTACTACAGAGCATCTCAGTTTCCACAGTGGCCCTATGAGTACGACATATGCCTCTCCACCCATCCAATCAGAAAATGCAAGGTGTTCGGTGAATGATGCTTGTGCTGAGCAAGCAACCTCCTGTGGTTTCCCATTAATCAGCCCCGGGGGCTGCACGAAACGCGTTCAGGGCGGGGCCTGACGGGAGCCCAGGCTGAGGTTGTCCCTCTTATTACCACCATAGGACTCTGTGGATGTGCAACACCAGGGATATTTCCTCTCTTCCTTGCAGTTACTACGCAGTAGGGCAGCCGCACTGTCTCAATACAGCCAGACGGGGCTGCATTTTTAACTTGGGGGGTGCAGAATTTGACAGGCAATTCGACCAACCGGTTATTGAGGCTGTGCCACAACCACCTGCAATGCATGCGATTGTGCCACAGTAGTGCGGTATTATAGGGTTAAATCAGGCAATGTACACTTCCTCACCACCTGTGAAATACACTGTACCATCTGAAATGCAATGAGAACGTGGATCGCTCTTCAGGAGGGAAGCAAATGCCATCGCAAGTCTGAAAGAGCAGGTGTCATTTGGCATTATGGCTTTCCAAATGCTACCATTGATGTCAATGTAAACAATCCGCAACTGCGATACAAATATCCTCATTGTTTATCATGTGTTTGAGATGCATTTAGAATGAGTTACTAGCCAAGATGATATTATTAGAAGTAGGGTTGTCCAGATACCGATACTAGTATCGGTATCGGGACCGATACCGAGTATTTGCGGGAGTACTTGTACTCGCGCAAATGCTCCCGATACCTAAATAGAATACTTTTTTTGTATTTATCAACCTGTTCTGTGAAAATTCTTTGAGTTTTTTACTACTGCGTGACAAGAAAATAAAACATTTTTATTCATTTTTACTCATTTTTATTCTTTTATAATGTTTTGAGTTGGAGTTCTTCATAATTCTAAAGAAAATATCCTTAGTCTGTATTGTGGTTTGAAAACTGTCACATGACATTTAAAAAAAGTATCGGTATTCGGTATCGGCAAGTACATGAAAAAAAGTATCGGTACTTGTACTCGGTCCTAAAAAAGTGGTATCGGGACAACCCTAATTAGAAGCCATCCCTTTGGAGAGGGATTAGAACCTCGGTCAGTTTCTATTGCTGTCTGTGCCCCCCGTTAGGGAGATTCACCCTCTCTATTTGTCCTATTTACCATTATTATTGAAAGTTAAGTGTAGCGCCCTTCCCCTGTTGAACAGGCGCTGCTGTAAATTTAGAGGGGGTCTGAGTTGTTATTTGGCTCAGACAAATGTAATTGTGGGCAATTTAGCCTCTGTTCCAGACATGGCTGTGCTGGAAGTAACTACCATTGTTCGCCTGGAGGTGTTATTACCATCCCAGACCAAGGGTGGCAGCAGCAGAGTGAGGGTGTGTTGGGTATCCCCCCTCGACTGCGAATCAGTGGAAGTGATCGTTCCGCTGTGCATGCTGGGAGGGGTACTTAAGGGGCAGACGCCATTGGTGGGGGTCTGTCGTCCAATGCGCCTCGTGACCCGGCTGCCCTGGGATGCGTGTTCCCGAATCCTGACTCCGGGACCACGTTGGTCCGGGGTTGCAGCTTTGCTTAGTAGGCCCAGTAGTCAGACTGGGTCTGCACTTTGAAGGTGATCCTGTGCTGTCTGTCCT
The DNA here is from genome assembly GCA_029574335.1 of Rana kukunoris. Taxonomy (NCBI): domain Eukaryota; kingdom Metazoa; phylum Chordata; class Amphibia; order Anura; family Ranidae; genus Rana; species Rana kukunoris. The sequence continues at coordinate 637,582,309 of CM056049.1, read as the reverse complement.
GGAGGGAAGAAGCCACTTGATGAAGGAAGCCAGGGGAGGACCTATCCTGGAGAGGACCATGCAAGAAGCTGGTATCTTGGGAGAAGGCCTGGAAACTTCATTGAAGGATGCACCATATACTGAGAGGCTTGATGGTGATCGCCTGTCAGATCCAAGTTCTACAGAAGTTAATCTGGAGAGGTTCGGGTGCTGAATCCTGTGTCAGGGGATTCTGGACCAAAAGTGTCTCCTCATAAAGGAAGGTCTGTGGCAGAGACTGTACTTTATTCTGTGTGTCATTCCGGTTGCTAGGCCAGTGAGAGGGACCTATCCGGGTGAGCAATACCCACTCTGGCTAGAGTGGCGACGAGAACTGTTTGCTGGAAGGAGGAGTGTTTCCTAATTGAGATTATACACCTTAACTTATCTACCCATTTACCCTTCCACCCCTCCAACTTATGTTCTACTAAGTTCTGCAAATAAATCCTAGAAAAAGAAGTGTACAGTGTGGACATTGGAATTCTTCAGACTCTTTTATCACCCTGGACAGCGAGAAGATAGAGGTAACATGCCACCCAAAATACTCAGCAGCTCCTTCGGGGGTACACTACAGCTGTAGATCTGAGGGGAAAATCTGAAATTGGGGGAAGCTCTGCTGATTTTAACATCCAATCATGTGCAAGCTAAAATGCTGTTTTTTATTTTCCTTGCATGTCCCCCTCAGATCTACAGTGACTGCACTTCAGAGTACACTTGCAGCGCAAAGTGGATTTGCCAACCAGCCGCCGCAGTTATACTGCGGCAGGGCGGCTCTTTTGCGCAAATCGCTGTACCGGTACGGTGCTTCGTGTAACACGCAGCGCAGGAGAAAATGTGTGTGGCCGGCAGCTGTGATGTCCGTTGGCCACCCGTGATAGCTCCACAGAAAGGCAGAATGGGAATCTGCCATTGTAATCAAAGCAGGGGGGTACAGTGTAATCGTCTGTTCCTAGTGATCAGGAACAGTGATCTCTCTGTACTCCCAGTCAGTCCACTCCCCCCACAGTTATAAACACCTCTCTAGGACACACTTAACCCCTTGATCGCCCCCTACTGTTAACCCCTTCCCTGCCAGTGACATTTATACAGTAATCAGTGCATTTTATAGCACTGATTGCTGTATAAAGGTCACTGGTCCCAAAATAGTGTCTGACCTGTCACTGACCACTAGGGGTGCAACGGATCAAAAAACTCACAAGTCCCCACTGTAATGTCCACATCCCCCCCCCCCCCCCATCTCCCCCACTGTAATGTCCACATCTCCACAGTTAGCCCTGCTCTGGGAATCTCACATAGGCCGCCACCACCAGGTGTACCAAGATGGCCGCCGCTCTGGAGCTAGGCCAAAGCCGTGGCCTTTCCTATTGGCTGAATATGCCAATCCGCGGACGTTGACCCGTTCAGATGACGGATCAATAACGATCCATTTCCCCCCTACTGACTACCGGCATTACGAATAAAAATAAATAAAAATAAAAAAAAGACATAAATTTAAATCTTGCGCAAGCCAAATAAAATACACTTATTGCAATTTTTTTACCAAGAAAATTTTGAATATTTGGGATATTTATTATAGCAAAAAGTTAAAAATTGTTTTTTCGTTCACAATTGTCTGTCTTTTTGTTTATAGCGCAAAAAATAAAAACCACAGAGGTGATCAAAAGAAAGCTCTATTTGTGTGTAGGGGGGGGGGGACATCAATTTTGTTTTGTTTGCACGACAACGCAATTGTCAGTTAAAGCGACACAGTGCCGTGTCACAAAAAAATGGCCTGGTCATTAAGGGGGTAAATCCTTCTGGGGCTGAAGTGGTTAGGGGAATTCCTTGGGGACCTATAGGTCACCAGAACAATCTACCCATTGGTAGATTTCTCCTCTATTGCTTTTGTGGGGACAACCCAAAAATGTGTGTTTTTCCATTTACTTTCAATGATAATGGTAAACAGGACAAATAGAGAGGGTGAATCTCTGGGGGGCACAGACAGCAATAAAATCTGACAAGTGTTCTAACGCCTCTCCACTCTCCAAAACGCAAAAAAAAAAAAAAAAAAAAGTTTTACCTTTATGTGTACTTTAAAGGGTAAGTTCACCTTTACAGAAAAAATCTGTATAGTGGACTTACAAAGGACCCCCTCCTTGCTCCCACCCCGTCCCGCTGACCTGCATGGCGGCGATCTCCTGTTCTGAGCCCCGGTATAGCCAGCTTAGAAACCCCCGGGGCTTAATCTCCTAAACATACCCCATCAGGAGGGCGTTTAGGAGCATTCTAATTGGTCGGCGCTGTCACATTGGCAGCGCAGACCAATCAGAACCCACGTAGCCGTGCGGGGAAGAGGAAGAGAGAAAGCCAAGGAGATTTCTAAGCTCCGGAGGCATGAGTAGGGTTGCCACCTCATCCCTTTAAAACAGAACACATATGAATTACACAGGTTCTGAGGCTCAGGCTAATGCAGATTAGGCACCGAGTGAGTTTAATTACCACCATAATGAGCCACACAACCTGTGTAATTCATATGTGTTCTGTTTTAAAGGGATGAGGTGGCAACCCTAGGCATGCGGCGGCTAGCCATACACGGGCTCAGAACGAAAGATCGCCTGCATGCAGGTCAGCAGGACTGGGTGGGGGGAGGGGGTCCTGTGTAAGCTCACCTTACAGATTTTTCTTACACTTTAATTTGCAGGGATTTCCGCTCACTTCCTGTTTGTTTGGTTATGGGACAGGAAATGTAGGGAAATCTCCTTAACGGAACTGATGGTGAAAAAAAAATCCCTCCCTTACTCCCTAAAAGGGAAAAACTTGTTTTGCCTATAGTTCTACTTTATTGTGACGTAAACACACAAAAAAAAAAAAACACATCATAAATGCATGTTAATGCAATAGATACATTTCAAATTTCAAAGCAAGTCAAAACGAGTCCTTACAGTACTTTGGTAAAACTTCATCAGCCAAACCCAAGCACACAGCTCACAACCTTAACCACCACTCTCACGTTAGCCTTCCTCCAAGCCAGCAGGGGGCGCTCGCCCTCTCCGCAGGCATCAGCTGCCCGTATTGTTGTTGTACGGCGAAGCCCTTACTGTCTTTTAAACGTAGAAGGTGTAGGTCACGTGAGGCGCTCAGGTCGCCCTGCGGTTGGCTGGCCGAAGTTCCTGTTTGTTTGGGTGGCGATTGTCCGGTGTGGCCCGTTCACGTGCAGAGCCAGCGGCGGGGGATGAGTGGGAGGAGTGTCAGCCCCCTGGAGGTAAATATAAGGAGAGGGGAGAAGGGCTGGGAGAGAGGTTGGGGTAGGTTGTTGTGTGGACGGGGAGGATTATGGGACTTGTAGTTGTGTACAGGGTGACTGTGTGGTAGATGCTGTGCCCCTGCTATGTGATCACCATGACCTCTCCACAGTCACCACTCAGGACCTCATCTACTCCTGTAGTCAGGACAATACATGGAAACATGTGCTCAATGATATCAGGGGACAGTTTCCAAGCAGCCAGTCTGTAGAAGTTCTACACAGTGCATGGAGGTGTATCATTATCATCAGTAAGTCTCCAATAGCGTAGTAACACATAGAATAAACAATGACATACATTATATATATATATATATATATATATATATATATATATATATATATATATATATATATATTCTGTCACATGTGTAATCCTGAGTCAGACAGATAATCATTGGGAGTGGTCATTCAGTAAGGGGTGGCTGATGTCATCACCCTCCAGTCCTTTCCTCTGTACACCTAACATATAGTGGCAAGTGTTCAATAAAGACACAAGAAATTGCAATCATGTGTTATCGGCTTAAAGGGGTTGTAAACCCTCGGATGCATTAAAGGGGTTGTAAAGGTTTGTTTTTTATTTTCTAAATAGGTTCCCTTTAAGCTAGTGCATTGTTTTTTTGTATTATTTTCTTTGTCTGAATTTCTCACTTCCTGTTCCTCCTCAGTAAGCTGTTCTGGCTGACTAACCCCCTAACTAACAATGCACTAGCTTAAAGGAACCTATTTAGAAAATAAAAAACAAACCTTTAAGGTGAAAAAGCTTCTGTCACTGAGCAGAACCCCCCCCCCCTCTTCCCAGGGTTCTCGGCTCTTTATTGGAATAGATTGATAGCAGCGCATCCATTGGCTCCCGCTGCTCTCAATCAAATCCAATAACCCGGGGGCAGGGCCAACTCCGGCATTCTGTGTCTATGGACAAAAATTCTGGACTCGGGAGCGCGCCCTCACATTAACCCCCAGGCAGAGCGCTTCTCTATGCGAGGAGAAGCCGCAAGAGCCATATGGGGACCCCAGAAGAGGATGATCGGGGCCACTCTGTGCAAAATGAACTGCACAGTGGAGGTAGGTATATGTTTTTTTTTTTTAATAACAAAGGTTTACAACCCCTTTAAAGTGTTTGTAACGCTACAGCTTTTTTAATAAAAGAAAAAAAAAAGCAGCCCCGATCTTCCTTCTTATGTCCCCCGCCAGCGCTCCTGCCCTTCTTCAGCCAGCAAGGCTCATTTGTCAGGTGGAAGCATTTGGGTGGCTCTACTGCTGCCCAGTTGCTTCCACACACAGGTAAAGTGCCCTACCCATGCTATATATCCTGGGCTCTGCTTGCCCATCTGCAGGACTGGCATAGCGCTGTAGGGAAGGAGAAAACCTGCAGAAAACCTGGACCTGGGGGAGTGCTTATCAACCCCATTGCCAGCTAGCAGCCCGGCTATCGGATTAGGTTGTCACTGATGGCTCCTGTCCTCGTTAAAAAGAATCGGAACCAATTAGAATGATTCCTGTTCATGTGATCGGCTATGACATAGTAATCCCATCCAGACTGGATGGTAATTCACAAAATATGAGCTTTGTCTGCAGAAATCGGTGCCTATTTAATGCCATGATTGTCAGATACAATTTCAGTATGAAAAATGTTAAGAGAAGTATGGACTTTACAAAAAAATGAATATATTATTATTATTTTTTTTTTTTAATACTCACCTTGGTGGATGCAGCATTAATACAATGTTGCATCTGTCCCCTACAGAGTCTGCACCTAAGAACTGAGCAATCAAAGACTGCTGATAGCTCATTCTGTGAGCAGAGAACCAGAGACTGTCAGTCTCCGGCTTTCTGCGCTGTTTCCGCTCACTGGAGCACTGGGCTGTGGAGGGGGCGAGAGGGTCTGGCACAGTCTCTCTGCAGATTGCTGAAAGGCTGAGCCAGCTGTAGATCCAGGCTTTTGGGCGAATCCCGCCCATATATGGTCAGGATCTTTTCAGAGCTTGGACAGGCTAAGTGATGTCAGCAGACAAGGGGCCTCAGCCCGCTGTCAGCTTAAAATGGATCACAGGAGTGTAGAACGAACTGCACTCCTGTGATCTATAGTAATTAAAACCATGTATCAGAAAAAAGCCTTAAATGTCTTAGGGGGGCGGGGTTAATATATGTAGGTAGTCAAATTAGTCATAGTGCGTTAGTCAATTTAACTGATGCATTCTGATGCTGCTAAATTTGACCTGCATGTTTAGACTTCCATAACCTCTGCATGGGACAGGGTTAAGCCATTTACCGGTGTCTTGTTGAGCTAGTTCCCCTATCGATATGGTTCCCTGCTTGAATACGCAGACGAAGCCCACGGAAATCTCCGAACCTGATCAGCTGTACACGGCGCATGCACGGCATCCAGGCTCATTCCATCCCCGTGGACTTGGAGGATGTTAAAAAAAAAAAAAAAGAGCCAGGAGGCCGAGCGAGTGCAGCGAGGATGTGAGGCCAATTGGCCACTTACAGCGAATTCCACGTTGCCCTGGCCCTGGACCTGTTGCTACAGCTGATCAGGTTCCGTGATCTCCGTCGGCTCGGATGGATCCTGCGCAGTCAAGGGGGGGACCATACCGTTAGGAGGAACCATATCGGCAGATCAGTGGCAAGTTGAAAAAATTGAGGTCATGGCTGATGGGTTTAAAAAAAGACTAGATGTACAGAATGAAAAGCTTTTGGCAAGTAAGACCGGTCAAGCAATAGTATTTCCTTTGTGTATTTTGCTGTATGCCTGGACTTTAACTTCTACATGCAAAACACTAGGCACAGAAAAACTGCCCATGTATTTCTATGAGAACTATGGCATTTATCAAATTAGTTAAAAACGTTTACATACTTTTCTTTTAATTGTTGGATATGGTACAAAAAGTATTTGTCTGACATAAATCTTAGCCAGCTGTTTGGACAAAGGTCAACTTTTTCTGTTGGTAATTTTCACAGGAGACCTTGACTGCAAACTGTTGCTCACTGATAAGAGAATTGATGTTGGTGTGCAAACTGAGAATTTGAAGAGAGCTGCATTCCGTCTGTGTGGTAAGGAATGAAAAGACATTTAACTGCCAATTTATTTATTTTTTCACATACATTAACTTGCTGTGCTAATTCTTTTTAGGCGAAGGTAAAAGTTTGTAATTTCTTGGTCAGTTCATAGCATAGTTTGGCTGTTGTGTGCTTGCCTGTCCCTCCCCTCTGCTGTCCATTAACATAAGCCTTTGTATTTTGTGAATGGGTTTATGTGCAAAGTGTTCCATGATTGGGTAAGAGGAGCAAAGCACCATGTTGCAGCTTCTGCATCGTATAATGCATGGGTCTCCAAGCTGCGGCCCGAGGGCCAGATATGGCCCTTTGCTAGCCTTTATCCGGCCCTTGGGGTACTATTCCTCCCACTGTCACCAGCAATGGGGCACTATGGGTTCCACTGATACCAATGACGGGATACTACCCAGACGCCATATTTATTCTTACTGATGCTGGGCTCGGGACATTTTCTACCCCTGCTGGACACAATCCGGCCCTGCTAAAGTCTGAAGGACAGTAGACTGGCCCTTTGTTTGAAAAGTTTGGAGACCTCTGGTATAGTGAAAGCTATACTGTACTGTATCCATGTATATTAGAGATAGAGGTGGCATTCACCGCTTTGGATTCAAAGTAGTTGTAATGTCAGCAATGTATCACATTATCAATTATAACATCTATTTCTAAGATTGGCAGTGTGTTTATTTATTTTTTTAATAAAATATATCCATACCTTTTTTGTGGTCCTCCTATAATGTAGTCAAGTGATTGCTGGTTTGCTGTTTTGAGGGTACTGCAGTCCAGTCACATGATCTTTCCAGCGATTGGCTTTGGTGAAGAGGAGAGATCATCAACAATGCCTGGACTTTGACGCCACCCATAGGCTTACTATGGGGCATCCGTTGTTGGCTGTTTTTCTTCTATTCTGGAGCCAATCATGAGGCTGGACTGGAGCGCACTCAAAGTAGCTAAGCAATCTTTCCTCCATGGTGCAGTTCGTTTTGCAGCGTTTCGGCAGCTCTCCTGGCTCCTCTCTGCATCAGATAACCCCCTAGGAGGAGCACTTTCCCGGCATGGTTACCTTGCGGGTGTGCTCCCAAGTCCAGCATGAGTCCAGCAATACTGGTCTCGGAGGGGGGGGGGTTGGGGTGCTGCCGCGTCATTGGATTTTATTGACAGAAGCGAGAGCCAATAGCAGCGCAGCACTGCTATAAATCAAGAGCCGAGACCCCGTGGAGAGAGGGACAGCGCGTCCTTGCCGAGGGGAAATTTGGGGCTCGGGTAAGTAAAACTGGGGGGCCGGTAACCGATAGGTGTTTTTTCACCTTGGTGCATAGGATACAATAAGGTGAAAAAACATGAGGGTTTACAAACCCTTTAAGTTTTAATTTGCTCTATTCTTCCCACACAAGTGGAGTTACCTTTTAGGCATTCCAATCCTTGCTTGTAAAAAAAAAAAAAATCCACTTTACATCATAACTAATCTCAAAAGATGTCAAACTCTCTCAAATCTTTTTTCCAGTAAATGATTTCAAAACATGCATATATTTATGTATATATTTTTAAAAAGTGAATTATTTTCATATTATTTTCAGCTAACAATAAATGTTCACAATGAAAATTAAATAAGGCAGAATATGACTGGACACTTTTAGTTTGGAGATGCCTAGAAAAAGGAGGAGTTTGTCCCTAAGTCCTCAAAAGAAGACATCAAACCCCAACATCCCTGTGTCCCTTTCATCTTCTGCTTCATTGCCCCTTCCACCAGCAATGAGCGGTAACAAGAAGGAGATGCTCCGCAGTATGTGTGAGATGTTTCCCAATCTGGAACCTTCCTTGATAGAAATGGTGCTCTCTGAATATACTGAAGGTAAGTTTTATATCATATATACATATTGTGATATTCTGTGGAATTTAATTAAAGTAGAAGTGCAACCTAAAACAAACTAACACTAAATCTACTGGAAGCCACATTCTAAGACTAATCCTTCTAACCCTGTAAAGCAAAAACAGTTCCTGTCTTCAGCGTCGGAAGCTGTGTGGAAGAGACAGCCGACAATGGCTGGGAAGTGACGTCACCCATAAACTTACTATGTGGCTCCCATTGTCGGCTGCCTTTTCTGCACACGCCTAAACAGAAGCCGTCGCTGACAGATCAGCTTGGGACCGGACCGAATCGGCTGCAGAAAAGGGATGTATAGCAATTTTTGCTTTACAGGGTTAGATAGATTAGTATTAGAATGTGCCTGCCAGTAGATTTAGAGTGAGTTAGTTTTTGGCTGAACTTCTACTTCAAACAAAAAAGTAGTTACCCAGGCAGGGGTTTCCACCATCAAAACAGGAAATGTGAAAAAAAAAAAAACAAGCCACATGGCTTCCTTTCTTTAGCAGTGTTTGGCTGGTCCCTTAGACTGTCTCACACTTCCTGTGCCCTTGCCAGCTCTCTCAGCACTCTGTTGCACAGGCCCACACTATAACCTCTCAATAGGTGATCTCCTGACACCCTGAGCTCTCTGTCCTCTTGAGATCTCTAGATCCCCTTTTTTTCTCTGGACCTGCTTAGTCGCCTCGACTGTCTGTCCTCTGGCCTTCTCGACTCTCGCATCCCTCCTGTACAAGGAACCTTTGGTCTCCAACACAAAGTACTGTCTCCTGAGCAGTACACACCTGTCTCCTAACAGGAGCCCTGAACTGTGTCCAAAGCTGTCTTTATAATAGGTGTGCCCCTTGGGGGACACTAGCGGAAAAAAAAATCTGCTGGATCTTTTTAATTGCAGCTATAGGACACAGTCATCTGTTTCCCTTCTGGTGTTTTTGTTGCTGCGGAAGGGGTTACCACTATGGGACTGAGTGCTCAGGTGCTGGGTCAAGTGTCACTTTGTTCTCTTCTGCACAAACCATTGATCAGACATCTCCCTGCTGCTGTTCGTGCCTGCGAGGGCCATTTGGAACTCTGGTCTTGATTCATTTTTGCTGCCTGCCCACTGACTTTGCTCACCTCTATCCATCCCACCCTCACTTGCTGCTACCAGCTCTCTTGTGGTGCGTGGGTTGTTGAGACCTTGCATCCTAATCTTGAGCCTATACATTGCTTTACCACCACACTGTTACAAAATGTCCAGTTATGAGCACTGTGGGGTGCATTGCTGCTGTAGTGAGTGCCCCCATTCACTTTCACTAATGGTGGACACGCTGCAAGCAAAAACAGAACTGATGGTGCTAAAGTTTACAGCCTGGATTCATGTTGCCCTCTGATTTTGGACTCTTATTTTGTCTTTGGAGTCCTCTTTAGCTCCATCAGGGGTGGTTTTGTTCATATTACACTCTTGTTGCCTTCCCGCTGTGGGATAATTAGACAACCACTTGTTGGGGGAACAGTAAGCACAGATTCTGTCAACATAACATGGGCTGTCCAGATATTACTGCGATTAGGATTTATCTTAAACCTTCATAAATGGGCAACAATGTCTGTGTCTAGTTTTGGATACAGATCAGGCCAGACCTTTGCAATGCAATATTTTGTCTTCATGGATTGATGGAAATCGATCTCGTCTCCAGACAGACCAATTCATTTGTTGCCAAGGGCCAGATTGTTCCTGGATTGATGGCTATTAAATACAGCAAATTCTGCCTTTCTTGTCTTTTTGAATGATCCTCACAATGGATCCTAGCCTGTCAGGCTGGAGAAGAGTCTTGGGCACTCAGTCAGTGCATCAGAGGAGCCTCACTTCCTCATCAACATCCAAGAACTTGGAAGATCTGTCCAGGATTTGACCATTTTACTGGTGTGTCTTTCAATCTGGATTTGGTCTGACAATGCCACAGCAGTGGTATACATATGGAGGAACCAAAAGTGTATCTAAGTGGCAAGAGAGAGAGATCAGATTCTATTCTTTGTGAAACTTCTTGTTTAGCCTTTTCAATCTCGTATATATTCCTGAGTAGACGCTGGGCTCTTTGGCATCGGGAAAACATTTCTGAGATTTGCAAGGCTGCCATCTGGTCTTCTGTTCAAACGTTCTCTAAGTTCAGTCTTTCTGTAGTTGGCAATATAACCTAAAGGTTAAAGACTGTGTCCCTGAAAGAATTCCAAAAAATACATTTTAAATTAGTACATTAGCTAGTGAGTGATGTAGTTGGGCACAGGCATATTTCTATCTGTTTTCTGCCTGGGAGAAAGTCATCAACACAATGCCTTTTTATGTAAGCTAGGGGAAGGCTAGAACCCCTGTTGACTTTCATAGCTGTCTGTGTACCTGTTGCAGATTTTTTATTCACTTTGTCTCTGGTAAAAGTGTTGCAGCTAGCAATGTAAGTTATTGTAAATACCTCGAATGGAGCCTCATATAGCAGGGGGTCATATCCTTCCAAACTCTACAAAACAAATGGGAATTGCATTGTCAACTGTTACTTTGCCCTGGATTTACAATTTAAAATTGCGCTCAAACCACAAAATAGTACCTCGCAACTTGTTTGCATCACTATATTTATACACACACACATTATATCAAAACAAGGTATATGAAAAAGTGTGACCTATAATAAAGTTAATCTCCAGCCAGGAGGAATAGAATCTTATTGCGTAAGTTGTACGCCGTCCACAATCCCAGACATGGAAACATGGTAAGCAGACTTCCTCAACCATCACTGTTTTAAAATTGGGAATGGATTCAACCCCTGGAGGTGCTCCACGTCCTTTGCCACAAGTGGTGGACACCAGATATGGATCTTTTGGCATCCAGATTCAACAACATATTTCACAGTGGATTCTCTGGTGATCTGGTGTGACCAGTTCAATCTGATCTGTGTCTTCTCCATCATCTGCGCTGCAGGATTGAGATCAAGAGCATTCCATTAGTCTAACCTGGCCCAGTTGGACATACAATCATGGAAGGCAATACGTGGGCCCTACTACAACCCCTGGCAAAAAGTATGGAAAATATTCATTTAATTGTGTATATAAAAAAAAAAAAACCTAGGTTACAGTGGGCTAAAGAAAAGCAATCGTGGACTGTGGATTACTGGATGAAAGTGATATTCAGTGATGAATTACGAATCTGCATTGGGCCAGGTGATGATGCTGGAACTTTAGTTTGGTGCCGTTTCAATGAAATGTATAAAGACAAATACCTGAAGATAACATGCAAATTTCCACAATCATTGATATGAGGTTGCATGTCAGGTAAAGGTACGGGGGTGATTAAAGGGTTACTAAAGGAAACATTTTTTTTGCTGAAATGACTGTTTACAGGGTACAGAGACATAATGGCTAACTGATTCCTTTTAAAAATAGATACAAATCAATCATATAATGTGCCTGCAGTTTAGTTTCACTTTTAATCTGGTTTCATGTTTCTGTGATGTAAAGAGACACACAGAACAAAAACAAACAAATACAGGGCAGTGTTTTTTTTTTTTAATTCTTTATTTAAAGATGTGTCACAGATACAATAAAGCGGTAACTTCACAGAATCATCAGTAAACTTGCGAGGTATTATCCATACTCTTTGCCCAATCACAAAACGGCCACAAAAAGAAAAAGGAAAAAGAACGGCCGAAAAAATACAGATATGTAAATACAAGACGTTCCTATTTCCCTGGGGAATAACCCCCCAGGCAGGTCCACCTGGGGTGAGCCCACTCGGGGGGGCGGGGTACCCTTAAACCGTCAGGGAGTTCCACCATATCATAGAGGGAAGTCTAAAACTGGGTAAAAAGTGTTATCTTGAACACACCAAATTTTCAATTATATATCTGAGGAGAATTGGAAGAGAAACAGGAAAGAAGAAAGAAAGAAAGAAAAAAGAAGAAAAATAAAAAAAGGGGGGGGGGAATGGGTGGTCACCAACCAGAGGAAGGCGTCCCCTGCATCAGTCAGGCAGCAGAAGCTCCCATAAAAAACAAAAGGATAGACTCAACTAGGTATATTGGAGGTATTCATCCGAGAAGCGAAACAGGTCCCAGTGTATCCATCTAGACTTGTGTTCCTCAGACTTATCCTGCAATTCCGCTGTCAGCTCCTCCATCTGTTCTATGTCTTTCACTCTCGCGAACCATTGGGCCACCGTTGGGGCAGACTGTTGTTTCCACAAAGGCAGGATGCACGCCCGAGCGGCATTAAGGAGGTGTTTGAGAAGGGATTTATGGTATCGTTTCCTGGACAATGGGGTAAGGTTAAGCAGGACAGCCGCTTGGTCATCCTGCAGCGAAAAGTCAGTAAGCATGTGTATGAGTTTAAGCACTGGTTGCCAGAAAGTGGCAAGTGTAGGACACTCCCAGAAAATATGGAGAATTGTACCCGAGTGGAGGCCACATCGCCAGCAACGGTCTGTCTGAGGGGGGAATATTTTTGCTAGAACCGGCGGGGTCCTATACCAACGCGTCAGAATTTTGTACGTGGTTTCCTGGTATCTACTGCATAGGGAGGATTTCTGCGCAAAGAAAAGTATCCTCTCCTTTTGAGGTTCAGTAAAGGTGACCTGGAGGTCTCTCTCCCATTTCGCTACGAACGGAGGATCCGATGTAGCGTGGAGGTCTAACAAGCATTTGTACGAGGTTGATAAGGACCTCCGAATTGGACCCTCTCCCAGGCAGAGCTCCTCAAAAGAGTGGAGCTGACGAGTGAAAAGAGCCGGGCTAGGCAGTGATCTAAGAAAGTGTGATAACTGCAACATTCTCCAGTGGTTCAATGTAAGAGGGGCCCCTCCTGAAAGCAACGCCTCCGGAGATACCCACCCGTGCGGTCGCAAAAACCGCGAGGCTCTCAAAAGTCCCAACTGACTCTGCGCTACGAAGGCCGGATCTGTTAGACCGGGCAAGAACCCAGGATGCCCTACGATTGGTGTCAATGGAGAGGGGAAACTGCTCAACTTAGAGAGTCGGAAAAATCTGTCTACCTCCATCAAAGTGGGGCCAATCAACGGATGGGCAGTTAAGTGTGTAACTTGACCGTTCCCTGCCCAAGGCAAGCCCTGGAGTGGAGCCTGTGCTGCCTCTTGTTCCAATGACACCCAGAGTTTCAGGGTGCTGTGTCGGCACCAGTCCACGACCCTTGTCATATGCACCGCTGTATAGTATAGGGCCGGATCCGGGAAGCCCACTCCGCCCTTCAACTTAGGACGTAGTAGTAGCGCTCTACTAAGGCGTGGGTGCTTACCCCTCCCAGATGAATGCGAACCGCATGGAAGGTCTGAGGTATTTTTATTGGCAAGGCCTGCAATAAGTACAGGAGCCTGGGCATTGCGTTCATCTTGAGTACGTTGCAGCGACCAAACCATGAAAGGGCTAGAGAGTCCCACTTTTTAAGGTCAGCGGTTAGCGTTGCCATAAAAGGATGGAAATTGAGGGGGAGAATGTCATTTAGGTTTGCGGGTATTTTTGTGCCCAGATATTGGATCGAGCGGGTAGCCCATTTAAATGGAAAGTAAGGGCGTAAGCTGGCTCTGGTAGCTTCCGTTAAGGAGACATCCAGCGCCTCCGATTTTTGTAGGTTGACCTTGAACTTAGACAGGTCACCAAAGCCTTTCAACTCCTGTAATAGAGAGGGTAGGGAAATGCGAGGCTCAGAGAGATAGAATAAGAGGTCGTCAGCATATGCAGCAACCTTGTGTTGGTAATTGCCGGCTGTGATGCCACGAATAGATGGGTTGGCCCTAACGTGTTGTAAGAAAGGTTCCAGGGAGAGAACAAACAGCAGTGGGGACAGAGGACAACCCTGTCTGGTCCCGTTGGATATGGAGAAGGGGCTGGAGTCGTAACCGTTTACTCGTACAGTAGCGGTGGGGTTCCTATAAATGGCCGAGACCCAGGACAGGATGGGGTCTGGCATTCCCACAAATTTGAGTGTCTCCAGGAGAAAAGACCAGTCCACCCTATCAAAGGCCTTTTCGGCGTCCGTTGACAGAAGTAAGAGGGGGATACGAGAGCGTTTTGCAGTATCAATGATGTTTAGCGTACGGACAGTGTTGTCCCTGGCCTCTCTATTTTGGATGAACCCAACTTGATCCGGGGCGATCAGCCGTTGCAGCAGGACGTTCAACCTGGAAGCTAGAATTTTCGTGAATAGTTTCATATCACAGTTTAGTGTCCACCTGCCCCTATCTATCCATTAAAATGCATGTGCCTCCATTGTGAGGACACTCACTGTTAGTGTTAGGACCACAGAATTATGGGGTGCCTTGGCGCGGCTCTGTGGCTCACGCATGCGTTTGCAAATGCGTGCGGACAAAACCCCTGTTTTTAACGCACATTGTTAGACAGGTTAATTGGTTGTTCTGCTAGCTGGTCGGTAAGTAGGCTTGGTTATTCCCTGGGCATTCCCCAGGTTCTTGTTGTTATCTGCTTTAGCCTTCCATTGCTACTTACTGTGATTGCCAGCCATAGATGGGGGCGGTGGATACGTTTTGTTTCACCTGTGGTGTTTATTTTGGTCCAGCAGTGCACCAACACCTTTGCAGCCATTGTGCTATATGCTGGGTGCTTGGTGTGCTTCTGTACCTTTAAGGAGGGGTGGCTCCCCTTCAGTCCACCTGCCCCTATCTATCCATTAAAATGCATGTGCCTCCATTGTGAGGACACTCACTGTTAGTGTTAGGACCACAGAATTATGGGGTGCCTTGGCGCGGCTCTGTGGTTCACGCATGCGTTTGCAAATGCGTGCGGACAAAACCCCTGTTTTTAACGCACATTGTTAGACAGGTTAATTGGTTGTTCTGCTAGCTGGTCGGTAAGTAGGCTTGGTTATTCCCTGGGCATTCCCCAGGTTCTTGTTGTTAGGAGAGAAATTGGCCTATAGCTGGCACATAACACAACGGGTCTTTTCCCGGTTTAGGGATCACCGAAATGGATGCCCGTTGCATGTCTGTAGGGAATCCGTGACCGTCCAACACAGCGTTGAAGGCCGTGATAAAGTGAGGAGCCAACAGGTCCTGATACCGCTTGTAGTAAGGGAGGGTGAATCCGTCGGGACCAGGGGCCTTACCAGGCTGTGTAAGGAAAGGACTGAGACACCGTTGGCACGCACACACGCGCATGCGCGCATACCTGAAACGCAGAAGACGTCGACCAATGGCGCGCGTTTACGCGCGCATCCACCAGCCGCAGCGGCGCACTCCCGCACATGCGCGAGCGCGGCGGACGGCGCGCACACACAGGGGGCGTTCCTGACCCCTCTTAAACTATTTAAAGGACGCTCTGATGTCTGGGCGGTGCTGACCGGTCTTCTATGATTCCTGAATTCCTGACGCCTGTATACCTCACCACGATACCTGTTTAAACCACCCGGCTTGTGACCTTGACCTTGCTCCTGCTAAACCCTTGTATACTCTGCTGCCTGCCTGCTGATGACCCGGCTTGTGACCTTGACCTTGCTCCTGCTGAACCCTTGTATACTCTGCTGCCTGCCTGCTGACGACCCGGCCTGTGACCTTTGACCTCGCCTCTGCTCGATCCCTTGTACTTCACTGCCTGCCTGCTGCCAACCGGCCATCCTAAGACTCCTGCTTCCAAGGCTCCCGCCACGGGTCCTCCTGATTTGCTTGGGGCTCTAGCCCTGTGTCTGCTGCTCAGCTGGGGTTCTCAGCCCTTCCTGCATCCGACGGCACTCAAGCAAATACCATCAGGCACTCGTGTTCCTCCTACCTGAACGCCATCTGTTTCACCCTCAGAGGGGTTCTGGGTTGGAGATACAAGAGAGGCCGACCTCTTCACATCAGACTCCTACCAGGTACGTGACAGGCTGAGTGTCAGCCATGGCCGCCGCCAATTCCTCCAGTGTAATGGGGCCAGAAAGGTCCTCCCGCTCCCCTGAAGTCAGCGTAGGGAGATTGGCTTCCCGAAGATAATCGCCAATGTCTGAGAGACTTTGGGGCGAGAAGTTGGGAGTGGGAGATTGGTCTAAATTGTACAGCTTAGAGTAAAAATTATGGAAGTTCTCCGCCAGTTCTGGAGAGGAGTGAATTTTAGACCCAGATGACGAAAGCAAGGCTGGTATATACGTCTGAGCCCTCTTGGCACGCAAAGCATTGGCCAGAAGGCGGCCGCATTTATCACCATATTCATAAAAAGAGCGACGAGCCTTCAGCAGAACATGTTTCGCTTCGTACAGGGAGTGATTCCTTATGGCCTCCCGAAGCCTGGTCAGTTCTGATTCGGTCGCACGGTCTAGTCTGGCTTTGTGTTGGCATTCCAGGGAGTGAAGTCTAGCTAGTAGGTCGGACAGGGTTTTGAAACGACGCTTCTTGGCTGCGTGGCCATGTTTAATTATGATACCCCTTATATAGCATTTATGTGTGGACCATACGGAAAGCGGGTTCTCGACCGATCCTACGTTAGTAGAGAAGTATAAGGTAAGTTCTTTCTGGATATCCGCTGCAATTTCAGGATCGTTCAAGAGGGCCTCGTTGAGGCGCCACGTGGACGTCTTGGGAGACGCTTGAGAAAGTGCAAGCTCAATAGTAATAGGGGCATGGTCTGAGAGTGCGATCTGACCAATGTCCGCCTTGGTGACCAGGGGTATCGTCGAGTGTTTTAACATGAAGAAGTCTATTCTGGAATATGAACCATGGACAGATGAATAAAATGTGTAATCTCGCTCCTGGGGATGAAATATTCTCCAAATATCAACCAGTTGGTGAGAGTGCAAGAGGTTCTTTAGGCGAAGGCGGTCTCCTCGTGGCAGAGAAGACAAGGTGGATGAGGAGTCCCTGGGCGGGTCTAAGGTCAAGTTGAAGTCTCCGCCCAAGATCAGGGTTCCCTCGAGAAACGTGTCAAGGGTAGATAAAAAGTTTTCGAGGGTTGGGAGGGGATTGGAATTCGGGAGATAAACGTTCGCGAGAGTGAAAGTCCGAGAACCGATCTCCCCCTTCAAGAGCAAGAATCTACCCTCTTGATCGTGGTGCACATCGAGGAGCCGCCACGGAAGAGATTTGGATAGGAGGATACTTGTTCCTTTAGACTTCGAGGTCGGAGACGGACTATGATAGACCGTTGGAAAGTATTTGCTAGACAATCTGGGTATCCTGTCCGCCCTGAAATGGGTCTCTTGGAGAAATGCTATGTGTACTCTGTGTCTCCAGAGCTCGGCTAGGCAGCTAGTGCGCTTCTCCGGGGAATTAAGCCCCTTTACGTTCCAGGAAAGGACCTTAACAGACATAGTGCCAAGGAATCCGCCTCCGGCGACCACCCTACAGAACGGAAAAAAAAAAAAAAGGGTGGGGGGGGGGAAAGAAGTTTTTAGAGAGGTTTAGAGAGAGTGGAAAGAAAGATCAGACTAGAAGAAAAAAAGACTCTACAGAGAAAAACTACTGCCACCAGGGCAGAGTATGCCTAGTGTAGGGAGTAGTAAGGCACGAGCAGGCCCAGAGCCCCCGCCATTGGGGCCCTGTCAGCCAGCCCCGACCTCTGTTATAGCACCAGCATTTCCTAGGAAGTGAAGTAAGTGCAAAACAACAAATAAAACAGACAGACCACGGTTTGGATATGTCAACAGTACATACACCCATAACAAAAACCATCTCAACGGGCTATCTACAGCAACTGTGGCATTGTACGACTGAGAACAGGCCATCCCCCTCCCGAGACTCGGAGCAAGATGCAAAAGAAAAAGATAAAAACCGCAGTGGACCCCTGCTCTACGCCCGGGGCGGAGCAACCAGTCAACCCGCGAGTGAGAGGGGGGAATGTGGGGCAGCGTTTCCCAAATAAGGGCAAAAAATAAAAAATAAAGAAAAAAAAGAAAGTGGGGGGGGGGGGGGGGGTAACCACTTCAGGGCTAGGGAGATGTGAACATCAGAAATGCATCATATAACCATATATCAAACATAACATATATCACATATAGCATATAACATCAGGGGGATCTTCACTGATCAGCTAAACAAGGAGTAGCACAGGCCATCGTAATTAGACCTCCTGCGCAAAGGTCAGCCAGGATTCGCCTCCCACGAGAGATAAATAGTAATAAAAAAAATAATATATAAAAATGTATAAAAAAAAAAACACATATAAAAATATATATATAAAAAAAAAGAAAAGGGAAAAAAAAAGGGGGGGAGATAAATAAATTGTGTACACACTGCAGATCAGTAGACCTCAGTCAGCCAAAAGGTGAGATGACAATGGGTTGTAGTTGCGTTCAGACCGATAGTACATGGTTAAAATTTCATCCGATTGCCTCATCATTCGGGTGCACGGGGCGGGGGAGTCCCGGCCCTCCGGCTCGAGGAAGGCCACCCCGACCGCGGCGGTGTTGACGGGCCCTCTGTGGCCTACCTGGGGGGGCCTGGCGTCGGGGGTCACCAGAGACAAGCACCAGGAGCCAGTTGGGTACAGGGAGCGGATCAATCTCCGCAAAGGTGAACAAATCTGGCAGTTCTGAAGGGTGCCTCAGAGGGAAGGTGTCTGTTCCTTTGCGAACGATGAGGTGGAACGGGATGTCCCCATTTGTAGGTGAGACCTTGAGCATTAAGAGCGTCCAGCAGTGGTTTGAGGGACTGTCGCATGAGAAGGGTTTTTCTGGATACGTCTGGCAGAAGATGGACAGCTGAACCATCAAACTCCAAAACCCCCACTCGCCACGCCCGCTGTATTATGTCCTCCTTCAGGGTAAAAGAATGCAAGCAGCAAAGGACGTCCCTAGGTCTGTCCGAAGAGTCAGTTCTTGGACCCAGGGTTCTGTGAACTCTGTCAATAACCACCTCAGAGTCCGGTGGGCGGTCAAGGTAGCGGTTAAAAATGTTGGCCACTGTTGTTCGCAACTCCGACTGCGGAACAGATTCCGGTACCCCCCTCAAACGTATGTTCTGCCTGCGGCTGCGGTTCTCCAGGTCATCTATGAGCAAGTGCAGTTGAACAACTTGGTCACTGAGATCAGAGGTAGAGGATTGCAAAGTCTGCACATTCTGAGAAACTGCACCCTGATTCTGCTCCATATCAGCAACACGAGTGTCCAACGCAGACACCTCCTGTTTGAGGGCCTGTACTTCACCCTTCATGGCAGTCTCCATTCTCTGTGCCAGGGACTCAAAGTCTGCTCTAGTGGGGAGCTGCTGGAGAAATGTCCATAGCTTCTGTTCAGAGACGGCAGAAAGAGGGGATACAGGGGACTGTGGGGGATCATCAGTAATACTCACTGCGGCCTGTTGTAGAGGTGTCCCCCCTCGCTCTGCCCCACGCTCAGGGCTGAAGTATAGAGCACCAAGTGGCATGGAAGCCTGCGGGGAGGCAGCATGTCCCAGGCTGAGCAGGTCCCTTTCTATGTCCGCGGAGACTGTCAGCGATCTGTGCAGGCAGGGAGAGAGATCACTGGGGGGCGAGAAGGGCGGCATCGTGTGATCATCCGACCGTTGCGGTGGAGGAACAGACACCGCGGGGACCCCTGCTGCAGTCGAGGATGCCAGCGCCATCTTGGAAGTAGCCGGCGTGGAGACCGCCGGCTTTTGAGATCGCAGATACCGATCCATGGTGTAATCCAGAGCCGTGGCTAGTCTGTCGAGCTTCCTGGGTACTCGAGGGACCTGGTGGATGCCGGTAATGTGGGGTAAGTAAGCGGTGTATGACTGCCGGGAATCCGCCGGCCGGGAGCTCTGCAAGTATGCGTCCTCACGCTGCCATGCCGAGACCACGCCCCCCGTGTTTTTGTTTTTAAAATGAATCTGGTTCTGAGAAGTTTTAGACACACAGTAATGACAGCTTGGACCACAGTGAAAAGCTGCCATGAGATTTTTCATAAGGAGCAGGAAGTGTGGAGATCAGAGCAGATTTACAGCAACTTCAAAGCAAAAACGAACAATGAGGACATGAAACCAGGACTGCAGTGAGGTAAAGGAAGCTATTTAGCTAATTTCCTTTAGTGATCCTTTAAGGTAATTAAATCTTCTTCAATACATGCACAAGTTTATATTGAGATTTTGGACACTTTTCTTCCATCAATTGAAAGGATGTTTGGTAATCATGACATAATTTTTCAGGATGTAACCAGATGCAGAAGTTTGAAGTTGTAAAACAAAGTACATGGTGATTCCATAAAAAAAAAAAAAAAAAAAAAAATCCTCAGAAATTAGTGATTCCATATATTTTTATTTTTTTCCCCTCTGCTTGTTCTGCAAAAACAGTTGCAGCTGACTACAGTTTTCTTTCTTTCTTGTTTTTTTTTTTTTTTTTGTTTTAAAACTGTTTCTTAAAGCCAGAAGGTTTGAATGTTAAATGAAAATAGTTTTGAGGTATGTGTGTGATTATTATTATTTTTTTTTTCTACACAATTAAACAATTTAAATGAACATTTTACAATAGTGGCGATGGCATACTTTTTGCCAGGAGTTGTAGATTATCAGGGCCTTGTGCCAAGGACCAGTTCACCTTCTTGGTTGCAGGCTTTAATGACATGGCTGTCAAAGTTCTGAGGGATGGGTTTTTATGGATTTAGTTATCCCTGTGCTTCTAAAGGCTAGAAAATTGTCTTCTCGCTGGGTCTACAATCACATCTGGATGGCCTACTTTTGTGTGGTGTAAGGCTATCATATTCAGTTGATTATCATCAAGGGGGCAAATCTTGGCCCTGGATGTTCTGTTTCAGAGACGGTTGCCCTCTCTTTCCGTACATAAGACCTTTGTGCAGGGGGTCTTGCACATTGCTGCCCCTGTACAGTCCCCAGTGACTCTATGGGACCTTAACCTGATTGTTTTGGGGCCTTCAGGGACCACCCTTCAATCCCATTTGGGATAATTCCTTGTCTAACCTCACTTACAAGGTGGTCTTTCTTGTTAATATTAGCCCTGTGCAGCAGGTTTCTGAGTTAGTGGTCTTATCCTTTGAGAGCCTTTACTAGTGTTGGACAAGGAAGTTTTGAGTATTAAAGAAGAGAATAAAGTGGGACTTTATATGAGGCACCTAATTGTGTGTCTACATTCCTGAATCAAATAAATGAAGGGGGGGGGGGGGGTTGTTGAGGGAATTGATATGAGGCAAAAGGTCAACAACTAAATGAAGACTATATATGATGCCTAAAACATATTAAGTTGTAATGATGAAGTATAACACTTCACAGTACATAATGTATAAGTCATTTAATGATGACTTCACAGATTTGTAATAATACAGTGTAACACTTCATAGAAGATGCATATATAAGTTATTTCATGAATATACATCAGTACAGTATAATCCAGTGCATGTAAATGTACATACAAGGTGATATGGCAGCAAGTTCCAGTTATCAAAGTTGAATAACTCCAAAGGGATATGTGGAATTTAGTAGGCAATGAATAATACCGTAAAAATAAACATATATACACCAGTGTCCCTTTTGAGAGGTGAGATAAGGTAAAAGGGATGTGAAATGGCCATAAAGTGCACATTGGAGAGTGACCATAAACGTGGACAAGAGTGAATAGGACTAATGTACATGGTGTTGAATAAGTAATGCATGTTGCCCAAGGACAAAAATGTGTGAAAAACTTGTCAAGCTAAGAAAAAATATGTGAAAAAAAAAATGTACCTGGTATAATTACCTGTAACATTGTCCATGTCTGATGTGCAGCATTCCAGAGTGTGCAGCTAGGAAGACTGTGTTCGTAAGGGATGTTTGTGTCCAAAGCACCGCGCTAGTCCCCACCAGCGTCACGCGACAAATCTCCCCATGATATCAGCTTTAAAGAGTAACTCTACTTTTGTTGGAAAAAATTAAATAAAAATATTCCTTTCTGGGTGATCAATTTACAAGGATTTTAACAAACTTTGTTGCAGATTCCTACCTTTTTGTTATTTTGACAAAAATTGCTGTTTGTGTATGTGTGTGCAAAGTGAATCAGTTTTGGAGTGATCTCATAATTCTCCATCTGCTGCCAATTAGGAAAGTGACAGGGCCAGCATCCCTTTAGATTTTTGTTGCAAGGGATGCTCAAAATGTAACTTGTATCTTAGTGTAGACTTCTGGGAAAATCAGTAAACCAATCACACATGCAGGTAATGACATATCTGGGGGATGTTCTGTAGACTGTGTACGTAACGCCTCCAGGTAGCCATATTGCATTGCATTTTACAGAAACTCCTAGTCCTGCAGATTGAAAAGAAAAGGTAATGTTTAAAGTGATTATGAAGTCTCTCTTTTTTTTTTTCCTATAAAAATAACAGAGCAGCCCAGATCCTCCACTTCTTGGGTCCCTCTTCTGTGATCCTGGCCCCTTTTCTCCTCTTCAGGGCCCATACAGCAAACAGCTTGCTATGGGGGCACCCAAGCCTAGTCACTACTCCCTGTGTCCATTCAGACACAGAGCCCCCCCCCCATACCTCTCTCCCCCTGATTGTCTAGCTGACGTTGACGGCATTGGCAACCAATGGCGCCGCTGCTGTGTCTCGGCCAATCAGGAGGAAGAATCTGGGACAGCTGAGACACACGTGGACATTGCTCGACAGAGAGGGACCTCAGGTAAGTGTTGTTGGGGGTGCTGCTGCACACGGAAGGCTTTTTATCTTAATCCATAGAATGTATTAAGATAAGATAAAAAAAACTTCCGCCGTTACAACCACTTTAATAAACCTACAAACGCAATATGATTTGTGTTGCAATTGTATACACTATATTATAGTGTGTTGTGTTTTTTTTTTTTTTTTATTTATTTTTTATTATTTGCTAATTTAATTTGGGAGTGGGACTTAGTGGGGCTAGGATCTCAGTCAAGATACCGAGATGATATTTGCATATTAGATAACCTGGGTAATCTAAAAAAAATCTGCACTACATAATTGTTCCAATGACCCAGAAAGTATTAAAGTGGTTGTTAAGCCACTCTAACCTGTATACACCCTTCTCACTGCCTCCTATTGTAGTATCCCCCTCTATGTGTGATTTATAAAAAAAGGGAAACAGGCAGTGAAGCCTTACGGCAGAGCAGCTATTTTCCGCATAGCAACAGCCCTTTCGGGTGAGTATAATTTTTATATTTATTTTTTCAGATTTTAGGTAAAAAAAAACGGGTGGAACTCCACTTTAATATTTTATTATATCTTTTCATGTGACAACACTGAAGAAATGACACTTTGCTACAATGTAAAGTAGCGCGTGTACAGCTTGTTTAACAGTGTAAATTTGCTGTCCCCTCAAAATAACTCAACACACAGCCATTAATGTCTAAACCGCTGGCAGGGTATCATGTGATTCATTAGTGTTACAAGGTCTCAGGTGTTAAATTTGGTGTTATCGCTCTCACTCTCTCATACTGGTCACTGGAAGTTCAACATGGCACCTCAGGGCAAAGAACTCTCTAAGAGCCGGTTCACACAGGGGCGACTCGTTAGGTGACTCAGCCGCCTGACAAGTCACGCTCCGATCTATTCAATGGAACCGTTCTAATTGGAGGTTCTTGTACGACTTTGGGGGCGACTTGCATTGACATCAATACAGAAGTCATTTTGCAAGTCGCCTCTGAAGTCGTCTTGAGATCGCCTTGCTGAGTCGCCCCCAAAGTCGTGCCGCCCCTGTGTGAACCGGGTCTGAGGATCTGAAAAACAGAATTGTTGCTCTACATAAAGGTGGCCTAGACTATAAGAAGATTGCCTAGACCCTAAAACTGAGCTGCAGCACGGTGGCCAAGACCATACAACGGTTTAACAGGATAGGTTCTACTCAGAAAAGTCCTTGTCATAGTCGACCAAAGAAGTTGAGTGCATGTACTCTTCATCATAACCAGAGGTTCTTTTTGGGAAATAGATGTATGAGTGCTGCCGGCATTGCTGAAGAGGTTGAAAGGGTGGGGGTCAGCCTGTCAGGGCTCAGACCATACACTGCACACTGCATCAAATTGATCTGCATGGCTGTCATCCCAGAAGGAAGCCTCTTCTAAAGATGGTGCATAAAAAAGCCGCAAACTGTTTGCTGAAGACAAGCAGACTAAGGACATGGATTACTG
This sequence comes from Rana kukunoris, assembly GCA_029574335.1. Lineage (NCBI taxonomy): Eukaryota > Metazoa > Chordata > Amphibia > Anura > Ranidae > Rana > Rana kukunoris. The sequence continues at coordinate 637,558,068 of CM056049.1, read as the reverse complement.
GAACCATGTCCTGTGGTCTGATGAGACCAAGATAAACTTATTTTGGTTCAGATGGTGTCAAGCGTGTGGGGCGGCAACCAGGTGAGTAGTACAAAGACAAGTGTGTCTTGCCTACAGTCAAGCATGGTGGTGGATGTGTCATGGTCTGGGGCTGAATGAATGCTGCTGGCACTGAGGAGCTACAGTTCACTGAGGGAACCATGAATGCCAACATGTACTGTGACATACTGAAGCGGAGTATGATCCCCTTCCTTCAGAGACTGGGCGGCAGGGCAGTGTTCCAACATAACGACCCCAAATACACCTCCACGATGACCACTGCCTTGCTAAGGAAGCTGAGGGTAAAGTTGATGGACCAAGCATGTCTCCAGACCCAAACCCTATTGAGCATAATTTAATGCTCCTCCAGGCTCCCCTTCTCCCCGGGTGATGTCTCGGCTCTCTCCTCCTGACAGACGTCAACATGGGAATCTCGGCCCCTCCCACTCTAGCTGTCAGATCGGGAGAGGGAGCCTTAAGGAGTCACGTGACCGCTGATTGGCACTTTGAATTCAGGTGGAAAAAGGCATATTTTTTACAAAGTACATACACTTCAGCATATAAGGCTTTATAACAGAGGGGATTGTGTGTAGATTACAAGGTGGCTTAACAACTTCTTTAAGGGTATGCAAATTGTAATCTGCAAAATGATTTTGCTGTCATATTTAACTTTTATATTTATTTTTGTTTTTATACTAGTTGAAATCGTGATGGACTATCTCTTGGAGCTCTCAACGGTTGCTAAAATGGAGGCTAAGCTGGAGTCCACAGGTTTTGAAAATATTACATCGTATTTAGATGATTTCCAGAATAATACACATAGTCCAGAAAATGGGGACACTGACAAAGCTGAAGATTACCCAGATGACACGTGCATAGATGAGACTGGTTGCCATGACCTGGATATGTTGTTAGATGAAGCGCTGGATAGGTATGGCCTAACAAGTTCAGAAGATATTTATAGCAAAGAGAAACCCGACAGTTCATTATCAGAAGCATCAACCAGTCGTGTTATGTCACAGCAGGTTCAATCTACGTCACCTGGGAATACCTCGTTTCACACAGAGTATGTGGAAAACTTTCCTCAGAACCAGATAAGCCTGGATAGGGCAGATGAGTTGCAATCGGGTGACACACCCCACAAATCTAATGCTGATACCATCTCTACTACATCATCAGTTAAATCCAAAATAACCGAACTGGAACTGACAGAAGCTGATTTTATGACTTCTCCAGGCACACATGACATTTTTTTACAGAATGATAAGATTGGAACTACTAATTCCCAAAGACATTTTGTAAGCAGTAAAATGCCTGCTGTTCAGAAATTTAGCCAAGAGAGCATAAAATCGGTATTAACAGGGCAGTCTATTGCACCAAGTGTTGCTCCTAAGTCCCAATATAAATGGAATCCATTGGCATCAACATTCGTTCCAGCAGCTAATCCACAAGGTTCATTCATCACTCCAGTAGTTGCTAATCCTGTACAATGGCCATATGCTGCATGTGCAATACAACCTAGTGGAGTCCTTTCTTTTAATGCTCAGGTTCCCTCTGCATATGTCTGGAATCCATTTTCTTCAATACAGTGGACTGCTGAAAACGTGAAGCCTATAAGTGTGCCTAAACCCAAACCACAGCTTATTGCTCAGACCTCTAAAAAAGTGACATGTTTAGGAAAAGTGCTAATTCTGTTAAGAGGTGCACCAGGATCTGGGAAAACTACACTGGCAAGGTAAATACAATCTTTATATCTTACTGAGTAAGTACAGTGATATATTTTGCCACTTGGCAACAGCCTGAGTGGAAAACACTATTTTGATATTCTAGATGCAACCTAAAGTGAACTTGTTCTTTTTCAGGCTGGCAAAAATAAGGGGTTCACTTCAATGCCAGCTTAGGCTGCTTTCACACTGAGGCGCTTTGCAGGCGCCATAATGCTAAAAATAGCACATGCAAAGCGCCTTGAAAGAGCCTCTCCTTTCACTTTTCGGGCTTTCACACTGGAGCGGTGTGCTGGCAGGAGGGTAAAAAAAAAAGTCCTGCTAGCCAAATCTTTGGAGTGCTGTAGGAGCGGTGTATTATCTCCTAAAGAGCCCCTGCCCATTGGAATCAATGGGCAGCTCGCTGAACTGCCGGCAATGCGCAGGTGGCTTTAATACTCTTTCGGCCACTAGCGGGTGTTAAAAGCGCCCCCCCACTAGCGGCCGAAAAGCGATGCAAAAACAACGATAAAGCGCCACTAAAAATAGCAGCGCTGCTCAGTGTTAAAGCAGCCTTAAACGTATTTTCCCTTTTTTGTTCCTCTGCTTCACAGTTATGCCAATAGAAAAAAAAAGAGATAACCGGTGCTTTCAGGTATGGGAAGCATCTGACTCGCTCCATTTCCTCATGTGACAGTACTGAGCCCTAGCAACCCACTCTGTCACATGGGGAGCAAGAAAGTCCCCAGCCCTTTGTCTCTTAGCTGGCAGAATGGCTATTACTGCATATAAGCTCTGATCACAGCTACTTCCGCTTAAACCACTCCTTGCCCCTTACATGTCACATTTGGCATGTAATTTTTTTGGGGGGGAATTGGGGCCTTTGTTAGGAGTGGGACTTCCTGTCCCACTTCCTCCTTCCGCCCAGGGACCGCTTAGGCGACTCATCATCTTGCCTTAGGCGGTCCCTCCCTGTAGGCAATTGCCTGGGACACGTGACAGATCCCAGGCGATCACCTGTCCACTCCTAGAGTGCGGCTTGCGCATGCGCAGTGAGTGACCGGCCATGAAGCCGAAAACTTTCACGGATGCCCACAGTCTAAATGGAGGCGCCGGCGGAGAGTGGGGAGAGGAGCGCCACTCTGGACGGCCGCGTCGCTGGACAGTGCAGTAGGGTCTATTTATTAAAAGCCAGCAGCTACACTTTTTGTAGCTGCTGACTTTTAATAAACATAAAAAACCTGGAACGCCCCTTTTTAAGTTTTTAGTAAAAGCACATTTTGACTTATTGCCCATTTTGAAATGGGAAATCCAGATCTCTGTAACATCTAAAATAACACCTGCCAGACCTGAAGCTCTTTTTGGCACATGCATGATTGCTTTTATAAATGATTAGCTCATAGCTTTGAGTAGAGGCCACTCACAGGTGTTCCAATATACAGTACTTCACATTGCTCACCTAAGCTCAACAATAAATTAGGAATTTTAGGCTTAAAATAAAAGTTGACCCATAACCATTGCAGTTCCCCTTTTATTTTTTTTAAGATTATACATTTAAACTAACTATTTACTTTACAAACAGGTGCACTTGCTGGTTGCCCCTCATTAGCTGTAAGTAGCTTTGGCTACATACAGCAGTACAAAATAGAGTTGGGCTGAGCTTTGTATTTTATGAATTGATACAAAGCTTAGTTTGATTGGCTGAGGTGAGAGGATGACATCACAAACTCCGCCTCAGCCAAACAGAAGAAGTTTTATACTTAGAATTTCCTTTTAAGTGACTTTTAGAGTAATAGTCATTTGAAAGTAGACATGTGCAGAATGACTAAACATCTATCCATGATGTGAAACATGTTAGCCGTTTGTCCCCTGTGTCCACTTTCTACCATTGATTGCAGTGTTACATGAATTTTTGGATGTCATACAGCTTTGGATTTTATCCTTTGTTCATTTTATTTAATAAATCGCCTATCAGTGCGGCAGTCCAGGAACATTTATTTTTTCCACGGATTAGCGTACAGTCTGCACCTGTCAGTACTACAGGGCGGGAGCACAGCATAGGTCGCAGGGCTTAAAGCGGTACTCTTTTCCAGACATGTGCAGAATGGAAACATTTTGTTTACTTTCAGATAAATTCATTATTTGTTTTAGTTTGATAAATTTTTTAACAAATTTTCGGAAAGATTCAGATTGAAAATCTATCAACCGATCTAAATTCTGTGTAAAGAATAGCTGGTTGTTAACGAGCGGCTGGGAACCAGGCCACCACATTCTTACTAACTGATTCCTCAGCTGTCAACGGGTTTCCCCACTGAGAGCTGAACATAAAAAAAAAAGGAATGCAGAATAAAGAAAAAAATATCAGCGTGGGTTACCCCCCCCCCCCCATCCATATCAGGCTGAACCATACCAAGCAACATGCCCTCAACATGCCCCCCCCCCCCCCCCAAAGCACTTTGTCCCCATGTTGATGAGGATGAGGGCCTCTCTCTTCCCCACAACCCTGGCCGGCGGTTGTGGGGGTCTGCAGGCAGGAGAGACTATCGGAATCCGATACCAGATCAGGCCCCCCATGTGAATGAAGAGAAGTACATTGTACCCCTACTCATTCCCCCAAAAAAGTGTCAAAAATTAATAAAAACAGAGACAGTTTCTGACAATTCCTTTATTTTTATTTTAAATCAGAAAAAAGTTTTATTGTGCCAACAGAAATTAAACATATATTACATCCATATAATGCAAAATATCTGAAAGCACAACGTTTCAACGATAAGAACATCTAAAATGGCGGCATCAAAGCAGTTCAAATGACAAATCTTGATAATAAAGAGAGATGGACCAGATAGGCAGGGAAGTATAGACCCACCTACCTGGCTTTACAAAAGAAAGGCCAACGAGCCAAGCCAACAAACAGTAAATATTGCCCATAATATCCTACCTGTACAAATATAATCTCCCCCTCCTGCGGCAGGGGGTAAACACAGAGCTCATATTATTCAGTCAGAAATAGAGAACACTGAAATTACCATCCACCCAACCAGAGAAGCGGCTTACATTTGTAACAACCGCTGCAAGATCAGTCACGAGGGTGCCAACCCAGATGTCTCCAACCATGCCTGCCATATAGAAAAAAAATTTTGAGCTGCATTTCTATGCTGATATGTTAGGTGCTCCCGAATAAGATAGTTGTTTACTTGTTTCACCCACTGAGTTTTGGTCGGTACATGTGCAGCTAGCCAGAACCTTGCTACCAGGTTACGAGCTAAGTATAATAATCTAATCAATGCTATATTGACAGGGTGAGGAAAAGATTCCTCCTCTATCGCTCCCAAGACACATATCAAGGGATCCAATGGGATCCTGACCTGAAATACAGATGAGATGACCTCTCTGACGTCACCCCAATATCGATGTAGCTTGGGGCAGCGCCAAATTAGGTGAATTAGAGATCCCTCGTCCCTGCAACATTTAGGGCATATAGAGGAATCTCTCCTTTCCCCAACGATGTAATTGTATAGGCGTGCGTTAAGCCCTATGCAATAAAAACAAATAAGACAACCAATGCGATTGTTAGACGGAAGTATTGGGAGCTGATTGTAAACATAAATCCCAATTTTCCTCAGAAATCTCTCCCAGGTCCAACCCCTTCTACTCCATTTCTAATCAACTCTGACCAGCTTACTATCCCTGCTGAAGAAAAAAAGCATCCCCACAACATGAAACTGCCACCACCATGTTTCACGGTGGGGATGGTGTGTTCAGGGTGATGTGCAGTGTTCGTTTTCTGCCACACAAAGCGTTTTTACTTTTAGACCCAAAAAGTAAAATTTCTCTTTTCGTCCATGGATGGACACAGCTCCTTAAATCTTGAAATTTGGGTTATGTTCCTGTCCATAGTAGGCAGAACATGTTATTTATCTTAAAACATGTAACTTTAACAGAGTTGAACAGCCCCGCCCAGGGGGCAGTCCCTCCGGTTATAACGCCTCACCCTGCAGCATGCAGCTCAGGCTGGGTTCACACTACGATTTTCCCATCCGTCAGCCGCATATGATTTATATGAAAAAACGTATGCGGCTGAAACGGATTGAACCGTACGTAAACGTATGCGTTTATAAAACGTATACGGTTTCAAAAAGTGCGTACGGTTCCATCCGGTTTTGATTAAAAAAACGCATACGTTTTTGGAATTAGTGTCATTTAATAAAAAAAGATTTTCTTGTTTTGAAAATGCGCATGCGCAGACGAAAAACGCATACGGTTTATACGTATGGAACCGCACATATGTGCGTTTTCCATTGACTTTAATGTTAAAAAAAAAGTATGCGTTTGCCACACGGTTTCAAAAACTGACTCAAAACCGTGGTCAAACATGGTTTTGTGTACTGTTAAAAAACGTTTTGCCAGCAAATCGTACGCACCCGGATGCATCTGAGTGCATAAGATTTGCAATGCTTGGTCTATGTATGTGTTTTCCCGTACGGGCCCGTAGGTTTTCAAAACTGAAATCGTATGCGGCTGACGGACGGGAAAATCGTAGTGTGAACCCAGCCTCAGTTTTTTTCTGCCTAGCAAAGAAGGACGTGTCTCCCTTTGGGCCCAGAGTCCTGAGGAGATTTTTCATTTTAATTTATTTTATTTTTGTGATTCTTCTTCTATCAACTGCTGGCTGGGTGACAGGCTGGATATTATAGATCCTTGTAGTCTCCCCAGTCTGGCCATCGAGCGTGAGCAGTGCTTAGCTACATGCTGGGTTGGCCACGACCTACCCCATGCCTCCCAGGGGTGGCCGGAGAGCATATGCTCCAGGGTCCACATATGACTGGGCTGTTGTCTCACTCACAGTGGACCGGGCTGACAGCTACTCCTTACCATCGGTTGTGGGTCTGTCAGGGACACGCCAGCAAGTCCTCGCAAGGGTGGGTAAGTACGGTTCCTCCTGCCTCGGCAGGATGGAACAGCTGGGCATTCCCAGGATTAAGGGGTTCTCCTGTCCTCCCTTTCCCTGCTCTCTGTCACACTTTCCCCTCCTGCCCTAGGGCCCGCTGCGACCAGAGTGTACCTGTGGGGGGGGGGGGGGCTCCGGTCTCTGTGGGGCAACAGGGTCCGCTTTCTGTGAGGGGGGACTGACTCCTGGGAAGTCTCTGCATGCCCTTCTCGTCCAGACTGCGGGGATCGGGCGCCTTTTTTGCAGCGCCAACACCATTTTTAGTGTGCCTGCTTTCTCTATTGAAATTTCCATTGGCGGCCATTTTGGATGGGGTTTGGCCTCTAGCACTGGCTTTCTGAACAGCGCACAGCTCATTCAACTCAGTTTTATGCTCAGTTCTTTTTTTATCCTCAGTTCTCTTTGAGTGGATCAGATACTTGCCTTAAGCACCAATAAGGGTCAGATTTCAGCCTTTGCTGTTTTCTTTCAACGACCCTTGGCGACCCACTAGCTGGTAGGTACTTTTGTGCAGGAGTTGACATGTGCTTCCCCCGATTAGACCACCTCTTCCTCCGTGGGATTTGAATCTGGTGCTCTCGGCTCTTCAGGAGCCTCCTTTTGAGAACATCAGAGTAATTCCTCTCTTGACGCTCTTTTTAGAAAGTGGCTTGTCTAGTAGCCATTACATCTGTCGGACGTGTTTCTGAGTTGGTGGCCTTGTCTTGCAAGTCTCCAAAATTGGTCCTCCATAAAGATAAAGTGGTGCTACGCCGCAACCTGCTTTTCACCTGAACGAGGACATTGTACTTCTGTCCTTGTGTCCTCGACCCTCGCATCCCAAAGAGGCTGCACTACATACCTTGGATGTGTTACGTGCTCTGCGGGTGTACCTGTCTGCCACGGCTTTGTTCCGGAGGTCGGACTCAATGTTTGTAGCGGTATCTGGTCTGCAGAAGGGCCTGGTGGTCTTGCCGGCCACCATTTCTCGGTGGATTAGGCAGACCATCATCCAGGCCTATGGTCTTAAGGGGTGGGTGCCTCTTTTCCCTGTCACGGCGTATTCGACCAGGGCTATTGGTGCTTTCTGGGCTTTACTACATCAAGCGCCTGTTTCACAGGTGTGTAAAGCGGCGACTTGTTCGTCCTTCAGATGTACATCTATGATGTCCAGAACTCTGAGATGCAAACTTTGTCGCAAACGCTATTTTACAAGATGAAGCTTTTTATATATTGATCCTGTTTTGGACATCCTGTTTGTACAAATTAATTTATTTGTCCGGTGTGTCAGCCAATTTCTCTGTTGATATGGTTATTTACAATAACGTGTTATACAGTGCCTTGAAAAAGTATTCATAGCTCTTAATTTTTTTTTCCACATTTTGTCATGTTACAACCAAAAACTTGAATGCATTTTTCAGATGTGTTCACATGCTTTCCTGAAGAAGTGTTTTGATTCACATCAAGCTTCTTATGTGGACCAATTTTGTATTACAGAAGGTATATGTTACCTGGGTACAACACATTGATGTGGTTGCTACTATGCCTTTTTTTTTTTTGTATAATACATTTTGAAATTTGATGTGATACATTTGTGCTTTGTTGGTTTTTCTCGCTACACATGTATGCCCTTTTCCAGTTCCTTTGCTACAATCACATTCTGTTATAGGTATTTGAATTTGCAAGGAGACTATTGGGGAATCTAAGTGCAGATGCACTAGCAATTAAGTGCTGCAGCACATATTTCTTAAAGAGGAAGTAAAGCCGATTTTTTTTTTTCCTTAAAAAAAAAAAAGACCCTGCAAGAGAAAGTCATAATGCATGGCATGATCCCAATCATAATGGCGTGACGCTCAGTGCGCCTGTGCCATAATCTAGGTTTACCTGTAGGTGCAAGTTGTAAGAGTGGGTTTACAACTAATTTAATGGGAGACTATAGTTCCACTGGAATTTTTTATTTTTTTTTCATTTTTTTTTCTCCAAAGGGGAAATAATAAAATCCAAATGTTTGTGTTTGAAGCTAGGCTGCCACAAAAACATGCCACCATAGGGGATGCCACAATAAAAATAGCCTAGGAAGCCTAGGAAGACATGCAAATGATATTTGACCATCTTCATCCACACTTCTAGGAATTTGCAAACTCAGATTCTGAGTTAAAAAAAAACCTCTGGCATTAAAGCTCCTGTACGACCTTCTTCCTAGGGAAGGATCACTGAGCAGCTTGCAAGTTGGGTTGTACGAAACTTCTTGTCTGAGCTCAACCATGAGCATCTAGGAAGGTACAGAATGTGAAGCAAGAGTCTTTTTACATAGATTTTTTTTTTATTCCTATAGCCATTGTTACACACCTATGGAATGTTTATGCAGTGTACAAAAATGGTATTTGGGGAACTTTCAGGCGTTCTGTAGTACTAACCAAACATGCAGATTAGTGATGTTCATCTGAGGAATGAATTTTTTTTATAGAAATTAACCACTTTAGCCTGAAAGGGTTTACCCACTTCCTTACCGGGCCTTTTTTTGCGATCTGGCACTGCGTCGCTTTAACTTACAATTGCGTGATTGTGCCATGCTGTACCCAAGCAAAATTGATGTCCTTTTCCCCCCACAAATAGAGATTTCTTTTGGTGGTATTTGATCACCTCTGCAGCTTAGTTGCATAGTTCAGGTGCATATATAATAGCGTCTACAAAATAGGTGATAGATTTATGGCATTTTTTTATTTTTTTATTATTATTTTTATTTTACTAGTAATGGTATATATATATATATATATATATATCAATCAGAATTGCGGCAGACAGATCGGACACTTTAGAAACTTTTTTGGGACCATTGACATTTATACAGCTTTCAGAGCTAAAAATAGCCACTGATTACTGTGTAAATATCACTGGCAGGGAAGGGATTAATACTAGGGGGCGATCAAGGGATTAAATGTGTTCCCTCCAATGTGTTTAAACCTGGGAATGGGACTGCGTGGGGGAGGAGACCGATGGGTGTTCCTATAAACTAGGAATGCACAGTCTCCTCCCCTGCCAGAGCGTGGATTTGTGTGTTTACACACAAATATCCTCATTCTGGCTCCGTTAGAAGCGAACATCGGGGTCTTCGGGCAGGCGCATCGGCTCCACAGTACCGCGGCGAGTGTGCGGCCCCCTATACCACTTAAATCGTCCGAGGAGCCATTTTGCCGCCATCAAACGGTGATAAGTCGGCAAGCGGTTAAAGATACCAACATGCTTTCCAAAGGCTGTGTTTAGATCTGTACAGGTTTTTTGCACATATCTTAATACGGTTCTATTAAATCTTATGTGTACACCATACACATAGAGCATGTAGCTCTTTTACTAGTACAGCGTTCAGAGCTGTATTTCTAAAAACTCTAGTCCTGCATTTAGGGAAGAGTATTTTGTCATTTCTTTACGCTAACATTTACATGCTTACAGCGCAAATGTTCTGTATTGGAGTCGCCTCCCTTCTAGCAACAAACGATGCTAAGCGGCTTAAAGCGGATGTCTGCTCAAAAAAAATAAATAAAAGCCAGCAGCTACAAATACTGCAGCTGCTGACTTTTAATATTAGGACACTTACCTGTCCTGGAGTCCAGCGGCGTCCGCAGCAGAGGACGAGCAATCGCTTGTCACCCTGCTGCTCCCCCCTCCATCCACGGTGAGGGAACGAGGAAGTGAAGTGCTCCGGCTTCACTGCCTGGTTCCCTACGGCGCATGCGCGAGTCGCGCTGCGCCCGCCGATTGGCTCCCGCTGTGTGCTGGGAGCCGAGTGTTCCCAGCACACAACGGGGGACGAACGGGATGTCAGAAAATACCTGTCTTTTGCCCGAGACGTGTGGCCGGAAGTGGGTGCAAATACCTGTCTTTAGAAAGGTATCTGCACCCCCCTCTCCCTGAAAGGTGTCAAATGTGACACCGGAGGGGGGGAGGGTTCCGATCAGCGCGACTTCACTTTAGGGTGGAGCTCCGCTTTAAGCCGACTAGTGTCGTTTGTTACTAGGATGTAGGCGGCTTGAGCTGCCTAGCTTTCTCCCAAGCAGTTGTGCACAAGTGGACCTGATGTGAAACATATGCCCTGTTTCCACTGCATGGAACGGTTCGGGTCAGTAAATTTGGAGCGGTTAGGATGGGACCGGTCTATTCGCGTGAGCGTTTCCACTGCAAATCGGACCGTCAGGGACCATTCAGGGTTTAGAAAAAATTCCTAGCGTGTCCACCAATCAGTGAGATGTATTTGTAGGTCCGCCCTAATGGAACCGTTCCACTCTCTCTGGACCCACATGAGAAGCAGGACCCTTGCTGGTGCGGTACGGTTCGCTTTTACGGCACGCTTTCATAATGGAAACACCCAAAATAGCGTACTGTACTGAACCGATCCGCTCGGTGGAAACGAGGCATAATTGCCACAAGGTTCACATCTGCTTACTAGCAACTAATCGTGCACATTGGCTCTGTATGCATGGAATTGGTGCAGAAATGTATACTACAATGTGCAGACAGCATTTTATGCAGGTTTTTGCTGCCAGCTTCTTGAAGCAAGATCCAACATTGATAGATGTATTTTATTATGCTTGTGTGTATAAGCCCTAATATACACCCTTTGCAGATATAACGGCTTCAACTCTTCTGGGATGGCTGTCCACAAGGTTTAGGAGGGTGTCTATGGGAATGTTTGACTATTCTTCCAGATGTGTAAATTAATAGTATTTAAAAATGTCCACAGTTTAAAACTGTATCAGATACTACGAAACCGCACTGATGTTGCGTGAATGTGATCAACTCTACAGAAAAAGTATTTTAGGAAGGGTAATGTTTAAAGCGGATCTCCACCCTAAAGTGAAGATCCGCTGATCGGAACCCTCCCCCCCTCCGGTGTCACATTTGACACCTTGCAGGGGGGAGGGGGGTGCAGATACCTGTCTAAAGACAGGTATCCGCACCCACTTCCGGCCCGCAGTCTCGGGCAAAAGACGGGCTTTTCCCGTTGCGTGCTGGGAACTCTCAGCTCCCAGCACACAGCGGGAGCCAATCGCGGGCGCAGCGCGACTCGCGCATGCGCCGTAGGGAACCGGGCAGTGAAGCCGGAGCGCTTCACTTCCTGGTTCCCTCGCCGTGGATGGAGGGGGGAGCAGCAGGGTGACGAGCGATCGCTCATCCTCTGCTGCGGACGCCGCTCTACTCCAGGACAGGTAAGTGTCCTAATATTAAAAGTCAGCAGCTGCAGTATTTGTTGCTGCTGGCTTTTAATATTTGCTTTTTGGTGAACCATCCGCTTTAATGAAGTTATTCAGAATAATGTCCTTGCGTGAACCTAGAGATTATGGTAGTGTGCACCATCCAGCGATCACTCCAATTCCACCATGTGGTACAAACTCCCCCTAGGGGGTTGAACTCCCCAGAGCTAAGATAAAAACCAGCCTCTAAGGCAGGGGTCTCAAACTCCCGGCCCGCGGGCCAGTTGCGGCCCGCAGACCGAGATTTTGCGGCCCACTGACAAGCCCTTTCCCCGGACAGTGTTATACTTTGCAGCGCATGCAGCGCAGCGCGGTACCCTTTCCCTGCAGCCCCCCCCCCCGTACTCATCTTTGTGTCCGGCAAAGCAGGGGTGTGCGTCATGTGACGTCAGCAGCGTAGGGCGGCGCTGCCGTCATGCGCACGTCCGCACTGAAGTGAAGTTGCTCAGAAGAGCTGAGCGCCCTCTTCGGCAGTAGCACCCCCCAACATCTGTCAGCTCATGCTATTACCACAGGGTGGTAGGGGGAATGGGAGTGTTGCTGGTGGATGATGGCAGTGCTACTGCTGGTGGGGGGTGTTATTGGTGGATGGTGAGGGGCGCATGATGGGGCATTATATGTGAGGGGCACATGATGGGGGCATTATATGTATGTGAAACCATATTCGCTCAGCCCTGATAGGAAATTTCTGTGGGTGGAACAAGAGCTCAGCCTATCAGGGCTGAGCGAATATTGGCTCACTGCCCTAATAGACTGAGTGCTAATCTATGTGATTGGCTGGCAGTGCCGAAAGAAGAATGGAGAAGAGTGAGTGTGTGTATGTGACTGCAGCCAGGGTCATAGGGACTGTCCTGGAGAGTGAACATTAGGGGCGGCAGGGGCGCAATCTGTGACATTTTGGTCCAATACTTGATGCGGCCCAGCCTCACCCAGCTTATACCTCCAGTGGCCCCCAGATAATTTGAGTTTGAGACCCCTGCTCTAAGGGAACTAATCCTCTGAATCAAAACTTGTAGTCACCACTATTCCGGGGGATCAAGGGATGATTAGAGGTCCAATAAAGTTAAAGCGGAGGTTCATCCAAAAATCAACTTTCTGACAGTAGATCCAGCATACTGCAAACATCTGCAGTATGCTGGGGTTTTTAATTTTTTTTTTGTACTTATCGTTTTATGAGCCGTTGTTATCTGGCTCCGAGCGGGGAATCCTGCGGGGAATGGGCGTTCCTAAGCCAAGAGGAGTCGATTGACAGGCTGCTAAGGCGAGTCACGCCTTCCGAAAATACCCGAGTGTCATTTCGGGTATTTTCGGAAGGTGTGACTCGCCTTAGCGGCCCGTTAATCAACTCCTCTTGGCTTAGGAACGCCCATTCCCCGCAGGATTCCCCGCTCGGAACCAGATAACAAAGGCTCATAAAACGATAAGTACAAAAAAAAATTAAAAACCCCAGCATACTGCAGATGTTAGCAGTATGCTGGATCTAATGTCAGAAAGTTGATTTTTGGGTGAACCTCCGCTTTAATAAAACGAAAGAAAACGCACATAGCGTAATCTCGTTTATTTTAAAACCCAAGTCCTCACATCAAATATCCCCTCAATCATTAAACGTACAATTTACAACAGTTAATGTAGCATTCGAAAGTGTAGACCGGGTGCACTTCACCATATCAGCCGTCTGGATCCTACAGCGGTGGAGCGCACGCATCCCTTCCAGTAAAACGTTGTGTGGGCCACGCTCTATGTGACCCACACAACATTTTACCGGAAGTAACGCGTGCGTTCCACCACTGTAGGATCCAGAACCAGGAAGTGATCTAGGTCGCTCCATGGTTACCCAGTCACAGATGCCGGACGGCTGATATGGTGATGTGCACCCGGTCTACACTTTCAAATACTGCATTAACTGTTGTATATTGTACGTTTAATGATTGAGGGGATATTTGATGTGAGGGCTTTAGTTTCACAATAAACAAGATTATGCTATGTGCGCTTTCTTTTGTTTTATGAACTTTATGGAGTTCAGCTGAGAAGGGTAACAAATGTAATAAGAAAAATGTGGAGGATGCAAGTATAATTTAACCACTTCAGCCCCAGAAGATTTGGCTTTTTTTGCGATACAGCACTACGTCGCTTTAACTGACAATTGCACGGTCATGCGACGTCCTTTATTTCCCACAAATAGAGCTTTCTTTTGGTGGTATTTGATCATCTCTGCGCTTTAATGTTTTGCGCTATAAGGTATAAACAAAAAAGAGCGACAATTTTTAAACACAATATTTTGTACTTTTTGCTATAATAAATTTCCCCATTTTATTTTTTTATTTTTTCTTAAGCAATTTTTTTCTGGCAGATATGTCCTTTTCTACATATTTGTAATAAAAATCACAATAAGCATATGTTGATTGGTTTGTGCAAAAGTTATAGGGCCAGATTCAGATACACTTAATATTGCGCTGCGTAATCGAAATACTCTACGCTGCCGTATTTCACCAGGCTCTACACCGAATCCTGGTAGATTTTTGCCCGTACGCTACGGCGGCGTAGTCTATTTCTCGCCGCGTAATCGAAATACGCGATTGGGGGGGCGTGAAGCATTTAAATTAAGCGCGTCCCCGCGGCGATCGAACTGCGCATGCTCCGTTCAGAAATTTCCTGCCGTGCATTGCGCGAAATCACGTCATTACGTCATTCGTTGTTTGAGTAGCGTCGTTTACGAACATTCCTATTCCCGGACGACTTACGTAAAAAATAATAAAAGACGTCGGAAAACGTAGAAATTCGACGCGGGAACGACGGCCATACTTAACATGGGCTGTCTAATAATATTAGACCAGCAAAAAGCTGGTATAGTTTTACGCAGAAAAAAGATGACTAAAGATGCCGTAAGAGATTGCGATTGAAGATCGTAATTTCTGGGATCGCCGGAAAAAGCTCATTAGCATACCCCGACGCGGAAAACGACGGGAAGTCCACCCAGTGGCCGCAATTTTATTGCAGCGTAGATCCGAAGGCGTACGAACACGTAATCCAGTTGAATTGAAGCCCGCAGCCGTCTATTCATGGTTTGAGGTTTTCGACTAGCTAAAAAACACGCGTAATTTGAAATTACTCCAGTCTAACACCAGTTAGACAGGCGTAATGGCTCTGTGAATCTGGCCCATAGCGTCTACAAAATGGGGGAAAGATTTATGTTTTTTTTGTTTTTTTTACTAGTAATCAGCGATTTTTATCGGAACTGCGACATGGCGGACATTTTTGGGACCTTTGGCATTTATACAGCGATCATCGCTATAATTATGCACCGAGTACTGTGTAAATATCACTAGCAGGGAAGGGGTTAACACTACTGGCGTTTAAGGGGTTACCTAGGGAGTGATTCTAACTTTGGAGGCATGGGACTGCCTGGGTGAGAAGAGCGATCTGTTGTTTATACTTAGTATGAACAACAGATCGCTCTCCTCACCCCTGACGGCACAGAGATCTGTTTGTTTACATTGAGAGATCTCCGCTCTCTCTGTGTGGAGCGATCGCTGGTGCTCGGCGGCCATCGCCATCGCCGGGCATGCTCATTGGCTCAGGCGTCGCGGTGGACAAAGGGCGAGCCGACATATAGCTACGCCGGTTTGCCCAGGGGAGCCAACCTGCCGCAGTATGACGGCGGCTGGTTGGAAAAGGGTTAAGTATAAGTAAACCCTCACCAAAACAACCCATTCAGTTTAAAATAGAAACGAAAAGGCAAAACATTAATACCCCCCCTTTTTTTTTATAAGTGAGATATACATACCTTCTGTTCCCAGATGTATAAGGGGCTCAGAGAGCTGGGGAGGAGAAACGGCAGTACACTGGACTTCCCAGGGAATGGATGTAGAGGGGACATGTCCACACAAGCCTAATCATTGGATTAGCTCCCAGCATAGCCACAAAACTGGGGCGGATCATCTCTCCTGCCTAGTGTGGTCAGTTTTTCATTGGAAAGCCGAGGGACTGCCAGGAACACCAGGGATTTCACACAAAGGAAGCAATACAAAAAAAACAGGATATTTTTTAACCACTTAGTGACTGCCCCGTGTACATTTACCTCGACAGGCAGCCGCTCTGTGCCAAATCACGTTTCTAGTACTTGATCTAACACTTCCGGGTCTGGGTCACACTGCTGGACCCGCTGTTGTCCAATCACACTGGTAGCCAATCAGTGGGTGTGGCGGGCTCAATGTCCGTCGGGACACAAGCAGAACGGCAGTCTGCATTTTTAAACAAGGCAGACTGTTGTTCTATCAGCGGGATCCTGTGTTTTCTGCAAAGCAAGAACAGGGATCTTTGCCTTCCCCTAGTCAAAGCACCTCCTTCCCACAGTGATTAGGCACAACCTAGTCATACATTTAATTCTTTGATCACACCTGATGTTATCCCCTTTCCTGCCAGTGTCATTAGTACAGTGACAGTGCATTTTTTTTTTTTTTAGAACTGATCACTGTATTACTGTGTCACTGGTCCCCCAAAAGTGTCAGGTGTCCCGATTTTTCCACCGCAATATCACAGTCCCGCATTACTACTAATTCTTCTTTTTTTTTTTTTTTTTTTTTTTTTTATATACCATTGTTTATAGACGCTCTAACTTTTGCGCAAACCAATCAATATAGGTTATTGAGATGTTTTTTAATTCAATATGATTTTATTGAACAATGTGTAGAAATATTAACATATACATAAATAGCCGATTTGTCACCGGCATCTGTAGTAAGGGAAACAAATTGTTTTTTTATTGCATAAGCCACAATGCACTTTCTGAATAGTTTCCACAGTCTCCTGGGACCTCTGTGTGTGTCCCAGAATTCCCAGAGGGAGGAGGAACCATAAATGACGTAGATCGCCATAAGGCAATCTTACCAGGAGGTACCTGTGAAAATGTGTCAGTGGAGGGTGCAAACAAGCAAAGTTATTTAAAATATTAATAACAATACATTTATATGAAATAAAAAGTGATGAGCGCAAACACTAAACTAAAAGGCGCAGGTGGCTCCCCTAAAGGCAAAGAGTATATAAATACAAACTACAACCACAAAACGTGAACAATAAATACTGAATAAACCAAAGTCCAGTGGTAGTGATAAATCACAACTGCATAGTGATGGACACAGAAACCAGTCCAAAAACGTGAATAATTGACAATGGATGTGTCAAACAAATCAATAACTTCTATCCCTTTAAGCAATCGGAAAAATCCAGAGACGTCTTCAAAGATAACTGTGTTTACAGAGCGCTTACCTCCCAACAGAGAGAAAAGGACCTCAACTCAATCCTCGATAATGTTGTTGAATTCCGTCTTGGATAGATAATGCTGTCCACATCCAGGCGTAATCAGAGTCCGCTCACCGTAGATTAAACACATGCATGGAATGGAAAAAATGAAGCTCTCATCGTGAATTATGTAAAAACTGAAACCAGTTTAATGGATAAATTCCCTTACAAACAAAAACGGGTAAAAAACGCCAACAACGGCACTTCCGGTCGGACTTGCCTGCCCTGTGCAGTGGTTTTGCACAAGGCAGACCAGATCCTCCTCTACTCAGGTCCCTCACCGGCGCTCCTGGCCCTTCCCTCCTGCCGAGTTCAGCTTGCTATGGGGGGTACCCGAGCTGAGCTGCTGCTCTGTGTGTCCATTAAGACAGGGTTCAACAAATTTGCTTGGAATCTAGGGATCTAAAAAAGTTAGGAGCCAAAAAATGTACCCCGTCCCGCCAAGCTTGCGCACAGAAGCGAACGCATACGTGAGTAGCGTCCGCATATGTAAACGGTATTCAAACCACACATGTGAGGTATCACAGCGATTGGTAGAGCAATAATTCTAGCCCTAGACCTTCTCTGTAACTCAAAACATGCAACCTGTAGAATTTTTTTAAACGTTGCCTATGGAGATTTTAAAGGGTAAAAATTTGTAGCAATTCCGCGAGTGGACGCAATTTTGAAACGTGACATGTTGGGTATCAATTTACTCGACGTAACATTATCTTTCACAATATAAAAAAAAATAATTGGGCTAACTTTACTGTTGCCTTATTTTTTTATTAAAAAAGTGTATTTTTTCCCCAAAAAAGTGCGCTTGTAAGGCCTCGTACACACGAGTAAATCTATCTGTTCAAATCGGTCGGACCGACCGATTTGAACAGATCTGTCTGCTGGCATTTTGGTTTGCTCGCGTGTACACACGAGCAAACCCAAATCCCCGCCAGCAGACAGCGCGCTGACATGGCGGTGACGTTAACGCCGCCACGTCACCGCACCAGGAAGTAAAACACTTCCGCGCATGCGTCAAAATCATTCGGCGCGTGTGCGAGAAGACATGTCTGCTGGTTAGCATACTAACCAGCAGACATGTCGTGCGGACGGGTTCCCAGCCGACAGATTTCAAAGCATGCTTTGAAATCTGTCGGGTGGCTAAATCCGTCTGTTTGCCCGTACACACGATCGAATCTGTCTGCTGAAACGGTCTAGCAGACCGTTTCCAGCAGACAGATTTGATCGTGTGTACGAGGCCTAAGACCGCTGCACAAATACGGTGTGACAGAAAGTATTTCAACGACAGCCATTTTATTCTCTAGGGTGTTAGAATAAAAAATATATATAATGTTTGGGGGTTCTAATTAGAGGGAAGGAGATGGCAGTGAAAACGGTGAAGAACACATTAGAACTGCTGTTTTGCAACTTGTAATGTAAATGTAATGTAACCTGTAATGCCAACGGCTACCACAAGATGGTGCCAGATCACAGAAGGAAGCTGAGGTTTGCAGAAAGTCGGCTGGTAATTGAGGCTGCGGCTTTGCGGCCTTCTGCAGACCTCGGCTTCCTTCTGTGAAGGCCGCAGCCTCAATTACCGGTGAGTGCGGGCCCGCCGCGATCGCGCCGGCCGGTAATTGAGGCCGCGGCTTTGCGGCCTTCTGCAGGTTTAAGCTTCCCCAGGCGCCAGGTTTACAGTTTCTTGTCGCAATTGCGACCTGGCGCCTGGATTTTGTCGAGGCCTGCATTAAGACACAGAGATGTGGCCTGACTCTGCCCCCTCTGTCACTGCATTTGCTTATTGATTTTGACAGCAGCGAGAGCCGATGGCACCCACTGGAGGGAGAGTCCTGGGCAGCCTAGGTTCTTGTGCAACATCGCTGGATCAGAATGGGGCTCAGGCAATTATTAGGGGAGCTGCACCACACTGAAGATTTTTTATCTCCATGCATAAAATGTATGAAGATAAAAAACCTTCTGCCTTTAAAACCACTTTAAGCCTGAGAGTCATACAGCGAACACAGCCTCCATTCCACCACCTTTTCACAGCAATCTGGTGATCTGGGACCCTAACAGTTTGTTTGTAAAGCAGAAGAGGTAGTCTCAAAAACACTTCATGCATCAAGCTGTCAGTACTAAGTAATTTTCTCACCTTCACCAGGCCTTGCTTAATACTTGAGCCTGAATGAAAGAAAAATGCGTTCAGAGAGAAGGTTGATGGCACACCCATCAGTAAACGGGCCCACTTATCTCACTTGTCAGGAGCTGTTTGAAATCTGCCCTAAGGCTGGATTCACACCTATGCATTTTTAGTTGTTTTTGCAGATTTGCACTACAGTCCATTTAACATGGTTTCCTATGGAACACGTTCTGTAGTGCAAATAGCACTAAAAATGCATAGGTGTGTATCCAGCCTCAGTAGTGAAATTGTTGGACATTCTGATTTTAGAACAGCTGCAGAATCATATTTTGGCTGAAATTGTTCCTAAAGCGATGTCAGAACTCCTGTTATTTGAGAAAAGCAGAGGATACTAAAAGCTGTTGATGTGAGCAGGCACCCTGTGAGCGGCTGTACTGTGTGCATGTCAGCAGCTTTCATTATTCCTAAAGTGACAATGTCAAAGGGTCTACCTGGGTCCCAGAGTTTTCCTAGTTTTGTAGTTCTATATTCTAATGTGCCCATAGAAAGTTTTCATCTTACTCTTTTTATGAAGTGTATATATTATCATATATTAGACCCATATAACATGTGGCATGTTGTCCCTCTTTTAGAATGTTATTGGAGCAGAACCCGACTGGAGTGATTCTAAGTACTGATGATTATTTTCAGAAAAATGGCCAATACCAGTTTGATAAAAACTGCCTGAGCGAGGCTCACGACTGGAATCAACAGCGAGGTATGGAAATGGGCTTTAAAGCAGCACTATGTAATTTACATGTTCTTGCATGCAAAACTGAACAAAATGTACATGTGTACATAAATAGTATTATGATGAGTCTGATTTATGAAGAGTAAAGTAATGAAGCTGAAAGCACAAGTGAAGCCATTCCCCCAGCAAAGCCTCATCTTTTCATTTTCGGCTGGTTATTTTGAATTTATGAGCTTTTAAATTTTCATAAATCTTTTTTTTTTTTTGTCTGAATTTATCACTTCCTGTTCCTCAGTAAGCTTATCCCCATCATACAAGCCGTTCCGGCTGGGAGTTATTCGGCGTGCTCACCCCCTCCCTTGGGACTACATCCCTGCTGGGAGACGCACAATGATGGGGGTAAGCTTACTGAGTAGGAACAGGAAGTGAAAAATTCAGACAAAGAAAAGGGAAATAAAAGGAAAAGATAAGTGAACCAACATTGCACTAGCTTAAAGTGGTTGTAAACCCTTACAGACCACTTTAACCTACAGGTAAGCCCAATTTAAGGCTTACCTGTAGGTCCAAGAAATATCTCCTTAACCTACACAAAAAAGGGGCACCGATGTCTATGGCGCATGCAT
The DNA here is from genome assembly GCA_029574335.1 of Rana kukunoris. Classification (NCBI taxonomy): domain Eukaryota; kingdom Metazoa; phylum Chordata; class Amphibia; order Anura; family Ranidae; genus Rana; species Rana kukunoris. Next base: position 637,537,383 of record CM056049.1, on the reverse strand, counting down.
TTTTTTTTTTTTCCTGTTGTGTTTGCTTTTTTTTTTTTTTTTTTTGAGGGTTTACTTCCTCTTTTAAAGGAACCTATTTAGAAAATAAAAACAAACCTTTAAAACCCCTTTAACATTCTGTATCTGTGATTAACCATAACCAATAACCATATTTAAATTATATAGGGATAAAAATAATCTCCTCCAAAAAAAAAGAAGAAAATACATTCAATTTACATATATTATGTCAAATTATTCCATAAAGTATCAAAAATAAGAAGACACATAAAACAAACAAACATTGCACCTCTCAGACTAAAATAGCTTGGCATATAGTAAATAAAACCTATTATATAGAGACTTGGATACATTTTACACGTAATTGTTTACACCAAACAATGTTAGGGCCTGTGTCAGTGGGTCCTTTTTGGTGCAAGAAGTGCTTTGCATTCTCATACTAGTCTAAAGGCCGTATACACGGTCTGACTTTTTGCCAACAAACTTCAAAATGAGCAAGTTTAAAAAAAACGACCGTGTGTACGCTCCATCGGACAAAATTTCGCACTGCAAACGGACAAACTTTTCGGCAACAAAAGTCAGATGGTGCCTAGTCCGACCTTGTGTACAGAAAACCTTTGGACTTTTGTACAAAGTACAAATACGCATGCTCAGAACCAATGTTAAAATCAACCAACAATAGCAGAAGTTGACAAAAGGGTAGCGGTAAAGAGCAGAAAAACCATGTGATGATAGGAAAGTTTGCAGAAAAGTCCTAGCGTGTGTATGCTATGGGTGTGCCCGGCCAACTCCCTTCGGACAAAAATCCAAGGAAACGTTGTTTGAAGTCCGATCGTGTGTATGAGGCTTAAGACTGCGTTCACACATATGAGGCTGCTGTTTCAGTGTGGGAGTCCGGTGCCGTTGTGTTCATCAATTGAGGTGCAAATTTTTGTGCAAAGCAGGCTTTACTACCGCTTTAAGGGGACAATTTTGATGCAAATGTTTTTTTCTCCAGATTTCTTCTTTTTGGAAAAAAGTGTTACAAATGTGGACAAGTTAAACTGAGACTGAAAAAGGTTATGTTTAGTAATAAGATTAATGAGGAACTGAACTTGTGAAGCTTTGTTCAAAAGCAAGCCCTTTGCAGGCAGAAGACAAAGAACTTCTCACTATTACTCCCTGTAGTCTCCCTGTAGCTGACTTTCCATACCTTGTTCTGCACTATCTTTTGTGTGGCTATCTTTGTTGTGGCAATGTGTTTCTCCTTTTAGAGCAGGGGTCTTCAAACTACGGCCCTCCAGTTGTTCAGGAACTACAATTCCCATCATGCCTAGTCATGTCTGTGAATGTCAGTGTTTTACAATGCCTCATGGGATGTGTAGTTCTGCAACAGCTGGAGGGCCGTAGTTTGAGGATCCCTGTTTTAGAGTCTCCAGTAAAGAGAACATTGAGTAGCACATTACTGACAAAACCAAATCTCATTCCAAGTCTCCCAAGAATAGATAGGGCGTTTATAAAGGCTGTGGGCACAGGAGTGGTTAGGCACCCTCTTACAATGCACTGTTGTGAAATTCATACGCTTAAGAAAAAATATACATTCCTAAAGCCTCGTACACACGATCGGGTTTCCATCAGACAAATCTGTGGATTTTTTTCAGAAGGGCGTTGGCCGTGAACTTTTCTGCCGTCTGTATGCAGAACCTTTTTCAGCCAACATACACAAAACTACGTTGTTTTTTAGCTCTTTAGTGCCATCCTTTGGGCAAAACTTCCTCTAGTGTTGTCTGGTGGTTATCATTGGTTCTGAGCATGCGTGTTTGTACTTTGGATTTTAGTCCGACGGACTTGTGTACACACGATCAGATAAGCTGACGGAACACATTTGTTGTCGGACAATTTGAGAGTATGGCTATCCAACATTTGTTGTCGGAAATTCCAACAACATTTGTCAGATGGAGCATACAGACGGTTGGGTTATCCGCCAAAACACGCCCATCACACAATTGTTGTTGGAATATCCGATCGTGTGTACGAGGCTTAACTCTAAGCATACCCACAGATGAACACGTATCCCCTGCTGAATCATAGCATGGTGCCTGTATACATAACATGCTTTGAGTGGGTGAATTTATTATATCATGGGAGCAGGCTTGTTTAGTGAGTACAGCTTGTTTAGTAAGTACAGCCAGTTATTATGACGTAATCTTTTTCTATTTTTTTTGGCCAGAGTTGTGAATTCTGAATGAATTAACTGCAGAAAAATTTTTGTACAATCTTTCACTGGTTTTTAACATTTGCAATGACACAATAATCATATCTCTCAGCTTTCTTAAATTATAAATAGGGACACCTTTAAGCACACAGTATGTAGGCAAAGGACATGTCCCTCCCACTGCCCCAGTTACACACAGGCCACGATGATCTGTTGTGCAGAAACCACATAAGTGTGTCTGTGTGTGTGTGTTTTTTTTTTTTTTTTAACCAATTTTTTCTTTTTATATTGCCTTTTTAAAATAACAAATGCAGCAATAAAGGTTGCTTAAAAGGTTTAGTGTAGCATAACACTTTCGGTAGTAAAGTAGTGCATTCTCTATAGAGATGCACACCAACAGGAGGTACTACAGAGGCTGCACGAAGAACAGAGGGATTTGGTCTCAGGAGGACAGTCCCTGCAAATAAGGGACAATTTTGGGGCATGTAATAAAGTCTGTGTCTGCTTATGAGAGGGAAATCTGTGTAAGCTCACGCTTGAACAAAAACCTTTGTAACAGAAAAAAATATATAACAAAAGAAATGCAATTGACGTGTATGTAGACAACAAATAAAAGAAGACCTTCACGGTGTTGCGTTTTTTCCCTTTCAGGCCTGGTTCACAATCATGCGACTTTTTGGAAAGGTTCCTGTTCTACTTTGGTGCGATTTACAGTGCGATTTGGCCCCATAGAATATGCAAACCAAAACACAACACCAAAATTGCATCACAGTAGTGTGAATCATGTGACCTACAACCATAATGAGTCTAGTGAAAAAGTACAGCAATAGAACACTTTGTAGTAACTCATAGGCCGCGTACAGACGAGGAGACATGTCCGTTGAAACATGTCCGACGGACCTTTTCCAGCGGACATGTCTCCTCGGATATTTGGTCTGATGGCGTGTACACACCATCGGACCAAGATCCCCTCGGACAGATAACGTGGTGACGTGGCGGTGACGTTGACGCCGCCACGTCACCAATCCAGGAAGTAAAATACTTCCACGCATGCGTCGTTAAGCTAGCCTTTCTCCGGGACTTGATGGTTTGTTTTGCTGACAGAAAGAGCTAGAGGGACACTTTTTGTTTGTTGAAAGCTCGTGAAAAACAGTTATCCTTGGATCTCTTGGGATAGTCACATAAAATAGTACACAGTAGATCAAATATTCCAGGCAAAAAGCAAACCAGATTCTGGCAAATACACCTGGTGTGTCACCTATTTGGCCACATCACCAAAAACGTTTCCAGCTGGATTTGCTTTTGTGATGTGTGCTGGCAAGCTTTGTAAAGCTTTGTAAAGAGTTGTAGGCCAATTCAGTAGATGTCACATTTGTGCCAGCTGGTTGGATGAAAAAAAAAGAAATTCTCTGTGCACACACAAGGTGGGAGGAGTAATCCCCCATGCTGGATTATTGTATTCTGGCTGTGGGACACTCCACTATCAGAATTTACTGATAAAAAGCTGCAGAATTGTTTTCTTCCAAAAAATAAGTGTAGGCCAATGGCTGAGAGGGCTGTCCGGAGAGGGGCCTAGCCTTGTCAGAGTCAAAAATGTCACCAGCACACCAAGGATCTCCAGAGTGGGTCCAAAGTTTCTAACCATCAACTTCTGTCAAACAGGAATGGCTACACTTTTTTTATACTGGATAGTCGCCAAAGTCATCAGATTTAGTGTCCCCATTTGAAGATACCCCTACCCCCCCCCCCCCATTCACGTTCTGGGCCAACCCAAAATTTGTAATTTGTAATTTTCCTTCACTTTTGGTGATAATGGTAAACAGAACAAATAGCGGGGGGGGGGGGGGGGGGGGGGGGGGGGGGTACATATAGCAATATGATATATTCTGATCCCTATCCACTCTATCTGAGGCTAAAAACAATTGCTTTAGTTGCACTTTAAATGTGGTGATCATATTATTATTATTCAGGATTTATATAGCGCCAACAGTTTGCGCAACGCTTTACAACATCAGGGAAGGCAGTACAGTTACAATACAATTCAATACAGGAAGGATCAGAGGGCCCTGCTCGTTGGAGCTTTATGGAGAAGTCTGCCCTTTGATGGGTGATTGGATCCAGTGTTTGATATGAAGAAATCTGTATTTCTCAGCTGTTGTGGCTTTTATGAGTGTACATAAGGATAAGGATTCCCAGATAGGATTCTGTCTGGCTATGAGGAAGGTGATGTGATTTTTCAGTTTAGTTTCGGAGCCTTGCAGGACCCCTTCATCAAGCATGTGACATGCCTGTTGAAGGGGACTTGCAAGGCTTTGAAACTTTACAATGTGCTGTAACGATGTGATCGCTGATTAAAAACTTTGGACCCACTCTGGAGATCCTTGGTGTGCTGGTGAAATTTTTGGCTCTGACAGGGATACGCCCACTCTGTTCAGCTCTCTCATCCATTGGCCTACACTTATTTTTTGGAAAAAAATTCAATTTTTTTTTTGGAATTTAAGAATTGGGAGCCTCAAGATTTTGCATACTTTGTAAGGGTGGGGTGACTGGAAAAAGAGCAACGCTATTCTAGAATCTTGCCCAGCAGCTTAAAATCTTTATTAAAAAGAGATGCGAGTTAAAAGTGCTTTGCTGCAGGCGGTTCCAGATTAATTGGGCTACCATCCCTATGCCTTTGCCTTGAGGGAGGTTAGGTTAAAGGAGAAGACGCCTGCGTGGCACTCCTTGTTCCTCCGCTAGGCCTGAATGCTATCACTTAGTTGGGTGAGTAGGTTAAAATGCACACACTACTTTGTAAAATTGGTGGGTGTTGACAGCAACTGGAAGCTAAATTATAGAATTTCTTGTGTAGCAGTTATTTTTAAATGGAATACTCTTTTAATGTCAGGTAAGCTGAAGGGTTTTAATTTTGCACAAGCTGGTTTGTTTGCTATATAGTTTTAAAAGGCTTTGCTATATTGAGTTTTTCAGTTTTGCTTGTTGACTTTGACTCTCCCACAAAAGCAGGCATTTATAAGATCACTTTTTTGTTTCAGCTAAAGATGCTTTTGAGAAGAATGTCACACCGATCATTATAGACAATACCAACTTACAAGGATGGGAAATGAAGCCATATGTCTCTATGGTCAGAACAGTTTGACATTGAACTGAAATAACTGAAAAAGATTTTTACATGTCGCTTTGTTATATGGCTGATTTTGTTTTTCCTTATTTTGTTCATTTTTTGCCAGCATTTTCTTTGTTCATAGTTATATAATTACACTTGTTTGTACTACATTATTTAGATGTGGTGGTAGTTTTGAGGTTTGAGGTAGTTTATTCAGGTTTCGACATTTGTATAACAAGAACTAAAAAGTACCACAAGTGTCAGGAAGTGGAAATATCTCCTAAGTGAGGGAATCTCTGGTTGTCACAGGGGGTCACCAGAACTAATGTCTCGTATGAAAGATTTCCTTTTCATTCTTCTGAAGACAACCAAAAATGTGGGGATTTTTTCTTTTAGTTTTACTTTAGATCAGGGGTCTCCAAACTTTTCAAACAAAGGGCCAGTTTATAGTTCTTCAGCCTTTAGGAGGGCCAGATTGTGGTCAGCGGGGGCAGAAAAAGCCCCGGGCCCAGCATTGGTGAGAATAAATATGGCCTCATAGTTTGCAACCAGTAGGATAAAGAGTAGTGCCCCTATTAGTAGGAGTAATTGTATCTCATCATTGGTATCCGTGGAAGAAAAAGTGCCTCATTGTGGGAAAAATAGTGCCTCATATCAGTGGAAGGAAAAAAGTCCTGAGGGCCGGATAAAGGCTGGCAAAGGGCCGCATCTGGCCCTCGGCCCGCAGTTTGGAGGCCCCTGCTTTAGATGATAGTAGTAAACATGGCCAATAGAGAGGGTACAGAAAGCAATACAAAAAACTAACAGACTTTCTAATCTCTCTCCACTCCAAAACAAAAACAACAAAAAAAAAAAAGTTTTGCCTTTAGTTATACTTAAAAGTGGATGTAAACCCCAATTTCTTTCTCGTACATCACGGGACACAGAGCGGCATATTCATTACTATATGGGTTATATGGAGTACCTTCAGGTGTGGACACTGGCAATCTCAAACAGGAAGTCCCCTCCCTATATAACCCCCTCCCCTAGAGGGAGTCCCTCAGTTTTTTCGCCAGTGTCTTAGGTGTTGGTCACGGAATAGCTTTGCTCCACATCCTTGGGATTAAGGGCGGGCTAACCGGATCTGTCCAAGGAGCCTCATTGCCAAAGTGGACAGTCCCTGGGCCCCAAACCGTGGGGTTTTGCCTATAATGCTCCTCTTTGGAGGGCTGGACCCTGGGCCCAGGACTTGGAGTTTGTAAAAACCATAAGTTCCTGTTTGCCAGGGTGCTATATAGGTCCAGGACAGTGGGTACCTTCATAGGACCCCAGGGCCTGAAGGTCTACTACGCTACCCACGGAGATGGGAGAAGATTGGATCGTTTTGCTGGACAAACATCCTGCAGCATGGAGCAGGTAAGGGGGAGCCTGCGGGACTTGGTTCGACAGCAGGCTCTCCGGGGTAACCTAAAAGGGGGGATAGCCTAAGTATGCTCTGCATGGGCAACCTTGCTCACTATGTCTGAGAGAGACAGGATGACACCTTTTTTCCCCCATCACTAGGTTCCCCTGTCTAAGAATGTGTTGCTAGCTAACCTGCTGCTTTCTTCCTAGGACTAGTAAGGATCCCTAGGGGCCTTTTGGAGAGTCCTACCTGGCCGGGGGTTTGAATCTGCCGCCTGTTTCTGCAGTCCTGGGTCTCCAGCAGCGCGGCTCCTCCATGTTCCTCCTGTTCCGGCATACGCGCGCGCGCACGTCTTATAGACGTTTTTTCGCCGTTCAGACAGGAGGGCGGGGGGGGGGCGTGCCTGCGGCGTCATACAGGGGCGCGCCTTGTGCTGTTATAGATCAGCAGGCATTGTCAGTGCTCAGTCTGAGGCTGATTTCAGAAGGAGAGGACGCAGAGCGGCAGAACAGTGACTCCCGGTGGCGGAAGAGGGGTAGTACATGCTGGACTTTGTTCCAATGCCTTTTTTGTTAAGCCAAGAAATTCCCCTTTTTGCAGCAGGTTGGAGGCTGGCAAACTAAGTTTGGGGTCACTGTATGTTTTAAAAAAAAAAAAAAAAAAAAAAAAGAAAATATATATAATATATATTTAAAAAAAAAAAAAAAAAAAAAGAGAAAAACATACGGGATCCCATCAGTTTTTGGGCATTAGTGATCTATTGTCCCCTAAGCTCTGGTTTTGTACTCCTGGCCACTACAGTCTGTTGTTGTGGGCGGAGTCCCTCGATTTTGTATTATGGCTTCCAAAGGTTCGGGGTCAAAGGGTACAAAAAAGACCAAAAAACAAAGGGGTTCCCCTTCTGATTCTGATGATATGCCGATACTTTCCCCGCAACTTATTAACATAAAGGGCGCCTTGGATGAGCCATTAGGGGGATCTGGTGCGGAGGCTGGCCCAGATCAGCCCAGCCCTGTGTTTATCACAGAGGAGATGCTAGCCGTATCCCTAGGGGGGCTAGAAGAGAGAGTAGCAGCATTGATCGCTAGAGCTATTCCTGGTAAGAAACGGGTTAGATCCCCATCACCAAGAGGTGTATCCTCAGATGCTGAGATTCTCTCTCCGGAGGAATTGGAATCACAGGAGGATCAACTAGACCTGAATCAAGAGGGTTCAGGGATTGAGGGATCTGCCTCTGAGGAACCATTTTCAGACTCCCAGACAGAAAGACTGTGGGTACAGTCTTTGACGGACATGGTCCGCTCGGCATTTAGTTTACCATTGCCAGAGCCTCAGGTTCCTCCGGTATCCTCTCTGGGCTCTTTGAAAGCTCCGTTAAGCAACGCAGTGTTTCCGGTCCATCCTCTCTTGGAGGAATTGATCTTTCGGGATTGGGTACGGCCGGACAGGATTTTTCTGCCACCGAAAAGATTTGCGGTCATTTACCCCATGGAGGAAAAATTCTCCAAGAGGTGGAGGCTCCCAGTAGTGGATGCAGCCATCTCATGTGTGAATAAATCACTAACTTGCCCGGTGGAAAACATACATATGTTTAAAGATCCGGTTGATAAAAGGTTAGAGACACTTTTAAAAGCATCCTTTGCTACGGCAGGAGCAGTGGTACAGCCAGCTGTGGCTGCGATTGGTGTTTGTCAGGCGTTAAAAGACCAGACAAAAGAAATGTTAAAGGACATGCCTACCCAACAAGCAGAAGAGTTTTCTGACATTCCCAGAGCTCTGTGTTTTGCTGTAGATGCTATAAAAGATTCCATCCAGCAGGCCTCTCGTTTATCACTATTCTTGGTGCACATGAGAAGGCTCTTATGGTTGAAGAACTGGGCGGCGGAGCCCCCATGCAAAAAGCTTCTGGCAGGGTTTCCCTTCCATGGAGGACGACTCTTCGGAGAGGATCTGGATAAATATATTCAGACTATTTCAAATGGCAAGAGTACCCTTTTACCGGTCAAAAAGACATTCCGGGGTCCTACATTTAAAAGGCAGCTCTTTCCTGTCTCGGGGCCCTCAAATTCCAGGCAGTATCGACGGCCGCCTGCACGATCCAACGTTAACAGTAGATCGCAGGGACAGGCCCCTGGGGGTAAGAGACCATGGTATCGCAAGCCGACAAAGACAGCCCCTAAGTCTGCCTTATGAAGGGGCGCCCCCACTCTCGCGGGTGGGGGGAAGGCTTCGTTTCTTCTCAGAAGTTTGGGAAGCCAAGATCCCCGACAAATGGGTCCGGGCATCTGTAACCACAGGCTACAGACTGGAGTTTCTAAGGTGTCCTCCGCCTCATTTTCAAGAATCAAGGCTACCAAGGGATCCAGCAAGGAAGGCCTCATTGCTGGCAGCTTTGGATCACCTGCTCTGCCAGGACGTAATAATAGAGGTGCCAGCCCAAGAGCAAGGGCTAGGTTTCTATTCCAATCTCTTTGTCATACCAAAGCCCAACGGCGATGTCAGGCCAATCTTGGACCTAAAGAGGTTAAACGGTTACCTAAGGGTTCGTTCCTTCCGGATGGAATCCATCCGGTCAGCAGCCGCCGCGCTTCAGAAGGACGATTTTCTGGCCTCCATAGACATAAAGGATGCTTACCTTCATGTACCAATCTTTCAGTCGCATCAAAGATTTTTACGCTTCGCGGTGGGGCAGCGACACTTCCAATTCAGGGCGCTCCCCTTCGGGCTGGCCACGGCCCCCCGGGTATTCACGAAGATCCTAGCCCCAGTTCTGGCCAATTTAAGGATCCAAGGGGTCACAGTCCTAGCATACTTGGACGACCTTTTAATCATAGATCACTCACGGCCGGGTCTGCAAAAGGCAGTAAACCTCACGGTTCGGTACCTCGAAGAATTCGGCTGGGTCCTAAACCGGGGAAAGTCAGCGTTCCAGCCTACAAAGCAGTTGGAATACCTCGGCATGAGGTTAGACACAGAACAGCAAAGGGTGTTCCTGCCCCTGGTAAAGATCGAGGCTATCAAGGGGTTGGTTCAGTTGGTTCTAAACAAGAAAAAACCAACTATTCGCCTGTGTATGCGAGTACTAGGCAAGCTAGTGGCCACGTTCGAGGCAGTACCGTACGCTCAGATCCACACTCGCGTCCTACAGGCAGCCATTCTAGCAGCCTGGGGCAAGAGGGCACATGCCTTAGAGTCCCCTTTGACGCTATCATCAAGGGTCCGACAAAGCCTGGCCTGGTGGTTGAACCCCCAGAATCTTCTAAAGGGAAAATCCTTCAGCCCTGTTGTCTGGAAGGTAGTTACCACAGACGCCAGCCTGGCAGGCTGGGGGGCGGTCTTCGAGGGGTTCTCTCGCCAGGGAACTTGGGTGAAAGCAGAGAGGCAGCTCCCCATCAATATCTTGGAGATCAGAGCTGCTCGCCTAGCCCTTCTGGCATGGACCTCCAGATTAAAGGGGTTCCCGGTGAGAATCCAGTCAGACAATGCCACGGCGGTGGCATACATAAACCACCAAGGGGGAACCAGGAGTCGGGCCGCTCAGAGGGAGGTGAGCTTGATTTTTCAGTGGGCAGAGGTTCATGTACCCTGCATTTCGGCGATATTCATTCCCGGAGTGGACAACCTGCAGGCAGACTTCTTAAGTCGCCAGAGTCTGTTGCCAGGGGAGTGGTCTCTGCATCCCCAGGTCTTTCAGACAATCTGCCAGAGGTGGGGAATGCCAGACGTAGATATAATGGCATCCAGGTTCAACAAGAAACTAGACAGGTTCGTGTCTCGAGCGAGGGATCCTATGGCCTGCGGAACCGATGCGTTGGTTTGCCCTTGGCATCAATTCAAACTTCTATATGCATTCCCTCCGCTACAGTTACTCCCTCGCCTGTTGCGCAAGATCAGAGTGGAGCACAAGCCAGTCATTCTAGTAGCTCCGGCTTGGCCCCGGAGGACTTGGTACTCACTAGTCCTGAAGATGGCAGTGGGAGACCCTTGGACTCTTCCTCTACAACCAGACCTACTCTCACAAGGCCCGATCCTCCACCCTACATTACAGCGTCTAAATTTGACGGCCTGGAGGCTGAATCCCTGATTCTCAGGGGTAGAGGTCTGTCTAGGCAGGTAATTCCTACCCTGATTAGGGCTAGAAAGCCGGTCTCCAGGGTGATTTATTACAGGGTGTGGAGGAACTACGTAGGCTGGTGTGAATCCAAAAGATGGAATTCCCGCAAATATACTATTGATAGGGTGTTAAGTTTTCTCCAGCTAGGAGTGGATAAAGGCCTGGCACTAAGCACAATCAAGGGACAGATCTCAGCTCTGTCAGTGTGGTTTCAGAGGCCGCTGGCCACCCACTCGCTGGTAAAGACCTTCTTACAGGGGGTCTTGCGTATTAATCCTCCTGTCAAGTCACCAATTTGTCCATGGGACTTAAATCTTGTCCTGTCCACTCTACAGAAACAACCCTTTGAGCCGTTGGCTGAGATTCCTTTAGTCTTACTGACAAGAAAGTTGGTTTTCTTGGTCGCCATAGTTTCGGCCAGGAGAGTGTCAGAATTAGCAGCCTTATCGTGTAAGGAACCATATCTCGTTCTGCATAAGGACAGGGCAGTTCTCCGGCCCCATCCTTCCTTTCTACCAAAGGTTATATCCAAATTTCACTTGAACCAGGATTTGGTACTTCCATCCTTCTTTCCAAAACCCACATCTAGAAAGGAGGGGTTGCTGCATACCTTGGATATTGTCCGGGCCATGAAGGCCTATCTTAAAGCTACAGAAAAGATCCGGAAGACAGATGTGTTATTCGTTCTACCAGATGGCCCCAAGAAGGGGCAGGCAGCTGCAAAATCCACCATCTCGAGATGGATTAGACAATTAATCATTCAAGCCTACGGTTTGAAGAGGTTGCCTCCTCCTTTGTCGGTAAAGGCCCATTCTACCAGGGCCATGGGCGCCTCCTGGGCAGCACACCATCAGATCTCTATGGCTCAGATATGCAAGGCAGCGACGTGGTCATCAGTCCACACGTTTACAAAGTTTTATCAACTAGACGTGAGAAGGAATGCAGATTCTGCCTTTGGACAGGCAGTACTACAGGCTGCAGTTTGAGATCCTCGGGATCAGAAGCACCCTTGGTTGTAAAAAAAAAAAAAAAAAAAAAAAAAAAAGTTTTTTCTTGACTAAGTTGGAATTATTATTATTATTTGAGTTTACCTCTAAATTGAATCCTTCTTTGGAAGATGTCTCCCTCCCCTCATTAAAGCATTGCTTTCGGACATCCCATATAGTAATGAATATGCCGCTCTGTGTCCCGTGATGTACGAGAAAGAAAAAGGGATTTTTAAATACAGCTTACCTGTAAAATCCTTTTCTTGGAGTACATCACGGGACACAGAGCTCCCACCCCTCTTTTGGGTGACCATTTTGGGAGGCATACTGCTTGCTACAAAACTGAGGGACTCCCTCTAGGGGAGGGGGTTATATAGGGAGGGGACTTCCTGTTTGAGATTGCCAGTGTCCACACCTGAAGGTACTCCATATAACCCATATAGTAATGAATATGCCGCTCTGTGTCCCGTGATGTACTCCAAGAAAAGGATTTTACAGGTAAGCTGTATTTAAAAATCCCTTTTTTTACTACCAATGGTGGCGATCAGCAATTTTTTTTTTTTTCGTGACTGCGACATTATGGTGGACACTTCGGACAATTTTGAGACATTTTTGGGACCATTGGCATTTTCACAGCAAAAGAAAAGGATTTTACAGGTAAGCTGTATTTAAAAATCCCTTTTTTTTTCCCATGTCACAATGTAGTGTATACAATTTTCTATCATCTGTGCCCAGTCTTGCCACACAGAGTTAATCCAGCGCTGAGTAATCCTCTTTTAATGTTCAGTGAGAATTTACAACAGAATTCCAGATAAAAACTTGCCGAATTATTATAAAGTCCGTTTTCTCTCTCCTTGCTTTGAGTGACAGGTTATTTACATATCTAGCGTGGACATGTTTATCATAACATGAGGTGATCCAAAGTTCATTGTATATTACCAGGATGTGTTATGTGGGGGAGGGGTGGATTTTTCACTTTTTATACTGTGAATCACCTCATGTTATGATAAACATAACATATGATGAACATGTCCAAGCTAGATATGTAAATAACCTCTCACTCAAAGCAAGAAGATAGAAACTGACTTTTTATTTAAGCAGGTTTTTACCTGGAATTCTGTTCATTTTCACTGAACATTTAAAAGAGGATTTCTCAGATCTGGATTAACTCTGTGTGGCAAGACTGGGCACAGATGTTAGGAAATCTTATACTCTACATTGTGACATTAAACTTTAACCCTCATTATTAACCCTCATTATAGTAGAAGTTCACCCAAAACCTAACTAACCCTAAACCTACTTGCAGCCACATTCTAAAACAAATGTATCTAGCCCTGTAAAGAAGAAATCAGTATATATACCTTTTGTGTAGCCGCTCAGGTCCAGTCTCATGCTGAGCTGTCAGTGGCGGCTTTTCTGTGTAGGCGAGTGCAGGATAGGGAGCCGCTAACGGAAGCTCGTAGTAACTCTATAGGTGATGTCACTTCCCAGGTATTTCCCGGCTGTTGGTTCTCTCCTGCACACAGCATCCGCTGCTGGAGACTGGACTGGATCGGCTTCAGAAAAGGTATGTTAAGTAGATTAGTCTTATGTCGAGTACACACGGTCGTTTTTTGTCTTGTAAAAAAAAGTTATTTTTTTTTCTTGTATAAAAAAAACAGTTTTTCATACTTCATTTTAAAAAACGACGTTGCCTACACACCATCGTTTTCTGAAAATGCTCTTGCAAAGCGCGGTTACGTACAACACGTACGACGGCACTCTGTTCCATTCAAGCTCGCGTCATACCTTGCTTCTGAGCATGTGCGGGTTTAAAAACGTTGTTTTAAACGTCGTTTTAGCCCACACACGATCATTTTTTATGACACAAAAAACGACATTCTGAAAAACGACATAAAAAATTGAAGCATGTTCAAATTTTTTTGTCGTTATTCAGAAGACATAAAGCAACGTTTTGCCCACACATGATCATTTTAAATGACGTTTTTTAAAACGTTGTTTTATTTCATCACAAAAACGACCGTGTGTACGCGGCATTAGAATGTAGCTGCCAGTAGATTTAATGTTAGTTTTTTTGGGGTGAACTTCTACTTTAAGCTCTATTTACCAAAGTGTCGTTTATTGGAACAGTCTGCTTTGTTTATGTTTAAATATGGTTGGCTGCTGAAGGGTTTACAGACAAATCATAAAGACTTTGATAAATAAGGTACACACAGGTTTCAAATTGGAAACGCTGTGCTCTCCCTGGGATCTACAGTATGATGAACAATTCCCACGCGCTTTCATTCTTTTAGGTGACTTTGGTGGCAAAGCACACTGGGTCTTCATGGTAAATCGTCTAATGGACAAAATTATGGACATTTTTATCACTTTCATGTGACATGGTTGTGTTTTTTCTTTTTTTTTTTTTTTACAAATGCACTCACAAGGTTGTCATTTTAGTTTATTTCCATGGATATTTGTTGCTAGATGTGTTCAGTAATGCATTATATGGTCAACTTTTGTGCATACCTAATCATCACACTTTTTGTATGGCATATTTCCAAACGATTCAGGTGCTTCAGTTGTTAATTCTGTAGCATAAAAACACATTTTAGATCATTGTGCACTTCCAGTCTTATTACATCCGTTTTAAGGAAGACCCCTTTCTGTTCCATCATGACTGTGCACAAAGCCAGGTCCAGAAAGACATTGTTTGAGGAGTTCAGTGTGGAGAAAATTAAATGGCCTTCACAGAGCCCTGTTGTGGACCTCTTAAAACACCTTAAATAAAATACCGTATTTTCCGCCGTATAAGATGCTCCGGCATATAAGACACACCCAATTTTAAAGGAAGAAAATCTAGAAAAAAAAGATTCTAAACCAAATACTGTAGTAAAATATTTGCCCCCCACTCGTCATCACCATAACACCACCCCCACATTAGTAATAGCCAGTAACATTGCCCCCACATAATAATAGCCAGTAACAGTGCCCCCACATAATAATAGCCAGTAACGGTGCCCCCACATAATAATAGCCAGTAACGGTGCCCCCACATAATAATAGCCAGTAACAGTGCCCCCACATAATAATAGCCAGTAACAGTGCCCCCACATAATAGCCAGTAACCTTGCCCCCACATAATAGCCAGTAACCTTGCCCCCACATAATAGCCAGTAACCTTGCCCCCACATAATAGCCAGTAACATTGCCCCCACATAATAGCCAGTAACAGAGCCCCTAACTCACTGTTGCAGATCGCTCTGGAATAAAGATCCACGAGCCCTCTTCTCAGCACGCACCGCCGCCGGGTGTACCAAGATGGCCGACCGCTCCAGAGCTAGGCCAAAGCCGCTGTCTTTCCTAAGACCCCGGCGGCGGTGCGCTCCGCGGATCGGCGAGTGAAAAAAAGGTATATTCGTCTTATAAGGCAAAAAATACGTTACTAATTGCAATCCAGGTCTTCCCCTGACTTCAAGCTCTTTTTGCCTGAATGGTCACAGTGCTCTCCAAAATCTTGTAGAAGCCTACTCGAGAGCGAGGAAAGTTATAGCTGCAAAATCAGAAGAAAGGGCAACCTTTGGTTTAGGTACTGCAGTTTCAGGTAGTAGGCAATAGTCTGAGAAAGTTACATTTTTATGTACATGCAATGTGATCACGTTTTACTTTAATCAATTTTTTTTTTGCATAGTTTAGCAGATAGAGTATGCTTGCATTGCTCAGAATAAAGCTGAAATTGCGTGGAGCTGGTTTGTCATTTTTATGGTTTAAGTTACAAGCAGGCAACTCCTTAGCTTCCACCTAAAACTGACAAGCATAGACTGGTATACTAAAGTTTACCTTTGATTTAGCAAATGTGGCCAAGAAGGTAACAGCATAGATAACTAAAATAGGAGACATGGTATTTAGACATAGTACATGCTAACTGCACTGCAATGTTTTATTTTTGAAAAATTCCAAAGGTTACTGATTGCAGCCCTTTTATGTACTGAAAAATCTGTCATGCCGCGTACACACGACCTTTTTTTGGGTTCTAAAAAAAAGATTTTTTTTTTTTAACGTCATTAAAAACAACCGTGTGTGGGCTTTAGAGCATTTTTCGGGTTCTGAAAAATGGGCAAAAAAAACCCCGAACGTGCTCTATTTTCACAACGTTTTTAAAGTTGTCGTTTTTCGGGTTGTAAAAAATGATTGTGTGTGGGCTTTAACGACGTGAAAAAATGCGCGCATGCTCAGAAGCAATTTATGAGACGGGAGCGCTCGTTCTGGTAAAACTACCATTCGTAATGGAGTAAGCACATTCATCTCGCTGTAACAGACAGAAAAGTGCAAATCGTCTTTTACTAACACAAAATCAGCTAAAGCAGCCCCAAGGGTGGTGTCATCCGCATGGTACTTCCCCTTTATAGTGCCGTTGTACGTGTTGTACGTCACCGCGCTTTGCTAGAGCATTTTTTCTTTCACGATCGTGTGTAGGCAAGGCCGTTTTAATGATCGGGTTGAAAAAAAACTTAGTTTTTTTTCCTAGAGCCTGAAAAACATTGTTTTTTAAAACCCGAAAAATGATCGTGTGTACGCGGCATCTTGCTTATAATGCATACAATATTTATAAAACTTGTATTTGCTCATTTCTGTTTATCAATGAATTTGAATTTTTTTGTTTGTTATTAGGCCATGAAACACAAATATAAAGTAACATTTCGTGAACCAGAAACGTGGTGGAAATATAAACCTAAAGAACTTGAAAGGTACGACTGCTGATTATCAATTATTAATTATCAATTATTCTCCTAATGTGCTAATGTTTCTATTGGGCTACTTTCACACTCGGACCGCCGTTTTTAACCTCAAAGATGAGGTTAACAGGGTGTTAAAAATGCTGCTGCCAAAGTGCTTTGCGGGCACTTTGGCTATGCTTCGGCAGCGCTGCCCATTAATTTCAATGGCAGGGGCAGTTTAGGAGCGGTGTATACACATGGCCCCAAAGATGCAAGCGCACAGCCCCAGTGTGGAAGCACTGGGGAGGCTTGAGAGGCGCTTTACAGGCACTATTTTTAGAGCTAAAATGCCTACAAATTGCCTTCAGTGTAAAAGGGGTCTAAAAGCTGAACTCCAGATAAATATATGAACACAAGCTTATGCAGCGATATACTCATTTGAGAAAATTAGAGGGTTGTTCTACCAAAAAGTGATATAGGTACAACTTTATGGACTGTCAGTTCCTAGCCTCCTAAATGTATTGAATACTTCAACAGCAAAATCTCCCTGAAATTATGCTACACTCTGTTCCTGTCTGTGAAGGATTTTTGGGTACTTAAGCCCTTCTTGGCATGCTTGTACACTACTATTTTCATTCTATATAATATAAAATAAAAATCTTACAAGGAGAGTTAAACCCTATCGTAATGACCACCAAGGGTATACAGACAAAGGAACTCAAACTTAACCAATAGAGACTTCCTTTAACTTTAAATGTATTTGTAAATGGAGCTATTTTAAGTAGCCAAGTCTGTGTCTTGATATCAGACTCCTGAAATTCCCTGCAGAGCAACATTCAGACTAGAAGATTTATCATTGTATCATCACTGTGATGATTCCAGTCCATGAACTGAGGGTTTCTGAGTCCTTTTGCAGTGCATTAACCCTGCTGACTTTGCTGTGCTGTCCAGCAAATGCTGTCTGGATTACATGGCTGGTTGTTAAACATGGAAATCCCCTGAAAGTTAAAACGTTACCATTGTATGTATATTTAGTTCTGTTTATAGCTTTTTGTCTGAAGTTCAGGTTTAATGGAAAATCATTATGTGTCTTTAAATACTTTTGAATATTGCAGTTTTCCTGCTGTCAACTTTCAGCTTGCTTTTTTTTTTCTTAAAGGGGTTGTAAAGGAAAAAAAAAAAAAAATTCAGAATAAGCATCCTTTACCTGCAGACATTCCTCTTTTCACTTCCTCATTGTTAGTTGTTTTTTCAAAAGTTGCTCTATTTCATCTCTGTTCTGTTCACTTCCTGCTTGTCTGATTTTTACTGGGAGGCTTTACTGCGGTGGTCAGTGATGTGCTCGCCCCCTCCTGGGAACTACATCTGTGTGGCAGGACACTCTCTAAGTGTTAGAGACTTCAAGGAGGTGTGAATTACTGGGCGTGCGCAATGCATACTGGGAAATGTAGTTTTTACATGAAGGAGCGCCGTAAACCAGGAAGTGAATGAGAGAAAAGAAACTAGAACGCCGGAGGTGATATAGATGAAGGAATTTAATAGGTATTTACTTAATAGGTTTTTTAACAGAATCATTACACTATTCTGTTTGTCTACCTTGCAGACATTCATTTTAGGCAAAACAATGTTTTCCTTTACAACTCCTTTAATTTCTCTGCTTTATTTTCTGGACAATATTTCAAATGCATATTTGCAGGTTCTTCATCTAGTAGCTAACTTTACAGCAGACATACAGTGTACATTCCTGCTAAACATCCAAGAAAACCAGTTACGGGTAACATACCTGAAGTGGTTCATGATCACTTTTGTGTATCAGTAAGGTTCTTTATAGTTTGCTAATCAAGTCTGCATATTTTATATTCTGAATTGTATAAATCAACAGAACTATGTCTAAAGGAGCCACACTGCTATAAGGGATTTCAAATGTGGACAAACGTAAAGGTGTGCCTCAAACCAGTGTGATTCTGTGTATCATTTCAAATATATGGAATCTCCACTTTCATTTGCATTTTCAGCAATCACTTCTAAGTTTTTCTCACGAACGGCAGCGATACACAGCTTAAATATGCTCCAATTTAATGATTGATGCCATGATCAAATGCCCATTGGGTGTGTATGTCTTCCCTCTTAAGTGTTTGTATTATTAACAAGTAACTTCAAACTTGTAGTTTATAGGATGCCTCCAAACTAACATTGTGGAGGTTTTGAGGGTGGGCGAATCCTGAGGACAAGATTGATGAAAGATCTGCCCCATCCTCTTCAAAACATGTATGTTCACTTCAAATCAATTAACCACTTAAGACCCAGACCTTTAGGCAGATAAAGGATCCGGACAGGTTTTGGGATTCGGCACTGCGTCGCTTTAACCGACAATTGCGCGGTCGTGCGACGTGGCTCCCAAACAAAATTGCGTCCTTTTTTTTCCAATACAAATAGAGCTTTCTTTTGGTGGTATTTGATCACCTTTTTGCGCTATAAACAAAAATAGAGCGACAATTTTGAAAAAAATACAATATCCCCCAAAAATATATAAAAAAATATATTTTTTGCTTCAGTTTAGGCCGATGTGTATTCTTCCACCTATTTTTGGTAAAAAAAATTGCAATAAGCGTTTATTGGTTGGTTTGTGCAAAATGTATAGTGTTTACAAAATAGGGGATAGTTTTATTGCATTTCTTTCTCGTACATCACGGGACACAGAGCGGCATATTCATTACTATGTGGGTTATATGGAGTACCTTCAGGTGTGGACACTGGCAATCTTCAAACAGGAAGTCCCCTCCCTATATAACCCCCTCCCCTAGAGGGAGTCCCTCAGTTTTTTCGCCAGTGTCTTAGGTGTTGGTCACGGAATAGCTTTGCTCCACATCCTTGGGATTAAGGGCGGGCTAACCGGATCTGTCCAAGGAGCCTCAGTGCCAAAGTGGACAGTACCCGGGCCCCAAGCCGTGGGGTTTTGCCTATAATGCTCCTCTTTGGAGGGCTGGACCCTGGGCCCAGGACTTGGAGTTTGTAAAAACCATAAGTTCCTGTTTGCCAGGGTGCTATATAGGTCCAGGACAGTGGGTACCTTCATAGGACCCCAGGGCCTGAAGGTCTACTACGCTACCCACGGAGATGGGAGAAGATTGGATCAGTTTGCTGGACAAACATCCTGCAGCATGGAGCAGGTAAGGGGGAGCCTGCGGGACTTGGTTCGACAGCAGGCTCTCCGGGGTAACCTAAAAGGGGGGATAGCCTAAGTATGCTCTGCATGGGCAACCTTGTTCACTATGTCTAAAGAGAGACAGGATGACACCTTTTCCCCCCCATCACTAGGCCCCCCTGTCTAAATATGTGTTGCTAGTTAACCTGCTGTTTCTTCCTAGGGCTAGTAAGGATCCCTAGGGGCCTTGAGAGAGTCCTACCTGGCCGGGGGTTTGAATCTGCCGCCTGTTTCTGCGTGCCTGGATCTCCAGCAGCGCGGCTCCTCCATGTTCCTCCTGTTTCCGGCATACGCGCGCGTTTTTCGCGCCGTCCAGACAGGAGGGCGGGGGGGGGGCGGGCCTGCGGCGTCATACAGGGGCGCGCCTTTGTGCTGTTATAGACAGCAGGCTTTGTCAGTGCTCAGTCTGAGGCTGATCTTTCAAGGAGAGGACGCAGAGCGGCAGAACAGTGACTCCCGGTGGCGGAAGAGGGGTAGTACATATGGACTTTGTTCCAATGCCTTTATTGTTAAGCCAAGAATCCCCCTTATTTTGCAGCAGGTTGGAGGCTGGCAAACTTAAATTAGGGTCACTGTATGTTGTCAAGGAAAATATATAATATATAATATATAAATTATTTAAAAAAAAAAAAAAAAAAAAAAAACCAACATACGGGCCCATCAGTTTTTGGGACACTAGTGATCTATTCTCCCCTAAACTCTGAAATTTGTACTCCTGCCCACTACAGTCTGTTGTGTGGGCGGAGTCCCTCGATTTTGTATTATGGCTTCCAAGGGTTCGGGGTCAAAGGGTACAAAAAAGACCAAAAAACAAAAGGGTTCCCTTTCTGATTCTGATATGCCGATTCTTTCCCCGCAGCTTATTAATTTAAGAAGCGCCTTGGATGAGCCATTAGGGGGATCTGGTGCGGAGGCTGGCCCAGATCAGCCCAGCCCTGTGTTTATCACAGAGGAGATACTAGCCATATCCCTAGGGGGGCTAGAAGAGAGAATAGCGGCATTGATCGCTAGAGCTATTCCTGGTAAGAAACGGGTTAGATCCCCATCACCAGGGAGTGTATCCTCAGATGCTGAGATTCTCTCTCCGGAGGAATTAGAATCACAGGAGGATCAACTGGACCTGAACCAAGAGGGTTCAGGGATGGAGGGGTCTACCTCTGAGGAACCATTTTCAGACTCCCAGACAGAGAGACTGTGGGTACAGTCTTTGACGGACATGGTCCGCTCGACATTTAGTTTACCATTGCCAGAACCTCAGGTTCCTCCGGTATCCTCTCTGGGCTCTTTGAAAGCCCCGTTAAGCAACGCAGTTTTTCCGGTCCATCCTCTCTTGGAGGAATTGATCTTTCGGGATTGGGTACGGCCGGACAGGATTTTTCTGCCACCGAAAAGATTTGCGGTCATTTATCCCATGGAGGAAAAATTCTCCAAGAAGTGGAGGCTCCCAATAGTGGATGCAGCCATCTCATGTGTGAATAAATCACTAACTTGCCCGGTGGAAAACATACATATGTTTAAAGATCCGGTTGATAAAAGATTAGAGACATTTTTAAAAGCATCCTTTGCTACGGCAGGAGCAGTGGTGCAGCCAGCGGTAGCTGCAATTGGAGTTTGTCAGGCATTAAAAGACCAGACAAAAGAGATGTTAAAGGACATGCCTACCCAACAAGCAGAGGAGTTTGCTGACATTCCCAGAGCTCTGTGTTTCGCGGTAGATGCTATAAAAGATTCCATCCAGCAGGCTTCTCGTTTATCACTATGTTTGGTGCACATTTGGTGCACATGAGAAGGCTCTTATGGTTGAAGAACTGGGCGGCGGAGCCCCCATGCAAAAAGGCTTCTGGCAGGATTTCCCTTCCATGGAGGACGACTCTTCGGAGAAGATCTGGATAAATATATTCAGACTATTTCAAATGGCAAGAGTACCCTTTTACCGGTCAAAAAGACATTCCGGGCTCCTACATTTAGGAGGCAGCTTTTTCCTGTCTCGGGGCCCTCTAATTCCAGGCAGTATCGACGGCCACCTGCACGATCCAACGTTATCAGTAGATCGCAAAGACAGACCCCTGGGGGTAAGAAGCCGTGGTATCGCAAGTCGTCAGAGACAGCCCCTAAGTCTGCATTATGAAGGGGCGCCCCCACTCTCACGGGTGGGGGGAAGGCTTCGTCTCTTCTCAGAAGTTTGGGAAGCCAAGATCCCCGACAATTGGGTCCGGGCATCTGTAACCACAGGTTACAGACTGGAGTTTCTAAGATATCCTCCGCCTCATTTTCAAGAATCAAGGCTACCAAGGGATCCAGCAAGGAAGGCCTCAATGCTGGCAGCTTTGGATCACCTGCTTTGCCAGGACGTAATTATAGAAGTGCCAGCCCAAGAGCAAGGCCTAGGTTTCTATTCCAATCTCTTTGTCATACCAAAGCCCAACGGCGATGTCAGGCCAATCTTGGACCTAAAGAGGTTAAACGGTTATCTAAGGGTGCGTTCCTTCCGGATGGAATCCATCCGGTCAGCAGCCGCCGCGCTTCAGAAAGACGATTTTCTGGCCTCCATAGACATAAAAGATGCTTACCTTCATGTACCAATCTTTCAGGCGCATCAAAGGTTTTTACGCTTCGCGGTGGGGCAGCGACACTTCCAATTCAGGGCGCTCCCTTTCGGGCTGGCCACGGCCCCCCGGGTATTCACGAAGATTCTAGCCCCAGTTCTGGCCAATTTAAGGATCCAAGGAGTCACAGTCCTAGCATACTTGGACGACCTTTTAATCATAGATCACTCACGGACGGGTCTGCAAAGGCAGTAAACCTCACGGTTCGGTACCTCGAAGAATTCGGCTGGGTCCTAAACCAGGGAAAGTCAGCATTCCAGCCTACAAAGCAGTTGGAATACCTCGGCAGGAGGTTAGACACAGAACATCAAAAGGTGTTCCTGCCCCTTGTAAAGATCAAGTCGATCAAGGGGTTGGTTCAGTTGGTTGTAAACAAGAAAAGACCAACTATTCGCCTGTGTATGCGATTACTAGGCAAGCTAGTGTCCACATTCGAGGCAGTACCATACGCTCAGATCCACACTCGCGTCCTACAGGCAGCCATTCTAGCAGCCTGGGGCAAGAGGGCACATGCCTTAGAGTCCCCTTTGACGCTATCATCAAGGGTCCGACAAAGCCTGGCCTGGTGGTTGAACCCTCAGAACCTTCTAAAGGGAAGATCCTTCAGCCCTGTTGTCTGGAAGGTAGTTACCACAGACGCCAGCCTGGCAGGCTGGGGGGGCGGTCTTCGAGGGGTTCTCCCGCCAGGGAACTTGGGTGAAAGCAGAGAGGCAGCTCCCCATCAATATCTTGGAAATCAGAGCTGCTCGCCTAGCCCTGTTGGCGTGGACCTCCAGATTAAAGGGGTTCCCGGTGAGAATCCAGTCAGACAATGCCACGGCGGTGGCATACATAAACCACCAAGGGGGAACCAGGAGCCAGGCCGCTCAAAGGGAAGTGAACTTGATTTTCAATGGGCAGAGGTTCATGTACCCTGCATTTCAGCGATATTCATTCCCGGAGTGGACAACCTGCAGGCAGACTTCTTAAGTCGCCAGAGTCTGTTGCCAGGGGAGTGGTCTCTGCATCCCCAGGTCTTTCAGACAATCTGCCAGAGGTGGGGAACGCCAGACGTAGATATAATGGCATCCAGGTTCAACAAGAAACTAGACAGGTTCGTGTCGCGAGCGAGGGATCCTATGGCCTGCGGAACCGACGCGTTGGTTTGCCCTTGGCATCAATTCAGACTTCTATATGCATTCCCTCCACTACAGTTACTCCCGCGCCTGTTGCGCAAGATCAGAGTGGAGAACAAGCCAGTCATTCTAGTAGCTCCGGCTTGGCCCCGGAGGACTTGGTACTCACTAGTCCTGAAGATGGCAGTGGGAGACCCTTGGACTCTTCCTCTACAACCAGACCTACTCTCACAAGGCCCGATCCTCCACCCTACATTACAGCGTCTAAATTTGACGGCCTGGAGGCTGAATCCCTGATTCTCAGGGATAGAGGCTTGTCTAGGCAGGTAATTCCTACCCTGATTAGGGCTAGGAAGCCGGTCTCCAGGGTGATTTATTACAGGGTGTGGAGGAACTACGTAGGCTGGTGTGAATCCAAAAGATGGAATTCCCGCAAATATACTATTGATAGGGTGTTAAGTTTTCTCCAGCTAGGAGTGGATAAAGGCCTGGCACTAAGCACAATCAAGGGACAGATCTCAGCTCTGTCAGTGTGGTTTCAGAGGCCGCTGGCCACCCACTCGCTGGTAAAGACCTTCTTACAGGGGGTCTTGCGTATTAATCCTCCTGTCATGTCACCAATTTGTCCATGGGACTTAAATCTTGTCCTGTCCACTCTACAGAAACAGCCTTTTGAGCCGTTGGCTGAGATTCCTTTACTCTTACTGACAAGAAAGTTGGTTTTCTTGGTCGCCATAGTTTCGGCCAGGAGAGTGTCAGAATTAGCAGCCTTATCGTGTAAGGAACCATATCTCGTTCTGCATAAGGACAGGGCAGTTCTCCGGCCCCATCCTTCCTTTCTACCAAAGGTTATATCCAAATTTCACTTGAACCAGGATTTGGTACTTCCATCCTTCTTTCCAAAACCTACATCTAGAAAGGAGGGGTTGCTGCATACCTTGGATATTGTCCGGGCCATGAAGGCCTATCTTAAAGCTACAGAAAAGATCCGGAAAACAGATGTGTTATTCGTTCTACCAGATGGCCCCAAGAAGGGGCAGGCAGCTGCAAAATCCACCATCTCGAGAGGGATTAGACAATTAATCATTCAAGCCTACGGGTTGAAGAGGTTGCCTCCTCCGTTGTCGGTAAAGGCCCATTCTACCAGGGCCATGGGCGCCTCTTGGGCAGCACACCATCAGATCTCTATGGCTCAGATATGCAAGGTGGCAACGTGGTCATCAGTCCACACGTTTACAAGGTTTTATCAACTAGACGTGAGAAGAAATGCGGATGCTGCCTTTGGTCAGGCAGTACTACAGGCTGCAGTTTGAAATCCTCGGGATCAGAAACACCCTTGGTTATAAAAAAAAAAAAAAAAAAAAAAAAAAAAAAAGTTTTTTCTTGACTAAGTTGGAATTATTATTATGATTTGAGTTTATCTCTAAATTGAATCCTTCTTTGGAAGATGTCTCCCTCCCCTCATTAAAGCATTGCTTTCGGACATCCCACATAGTAATGAATATGCCGCTCTGTGTCCCGTGATGTACGAGAAAGAAAAAGGGATTTTTAAATACAGCTTACCTGTAAAATCCTTTTCTTGGAGTACATCACGGGACACAGAGCTCCCACCCCTCTTTTGGGTGACCATTTTGGGAGGCATACTGCTTGCTACAAAACTGAGGGACTCCCTCTAGGGGAGGGGGTTATATAGGGAGGGGACTTCCTGTTTGAAGATTGCCAGTGTCCACACCTGAAGGTACTCCATATAACCCACATAGTAATGAATATGCCGCTCTGTGTCCCGTGATGTACTCCAAGAAAAGGATTTTACAGGTAAGCTGTATTTAAAAATCCCTTTTTTTACTACCAATGGTGGCGATCAGCAATTTTTTTTTTTTTCGTGACTGCGACATTATGGTGGACACTTCGGACAATTTTGAGACATTTTTGGGACCATTGGCATTTTCACAGCAAAAAATGCATTTAAAATGCATTGTTTATTGTGAAAATGACATTTGCAGTTTGGGAGTTAACCACAAGGGGGCGCTGAAGGGGTTATGTGTTACCTAATGTGTGTTTACAACTGTAGGGGAGTGTGGCTGTAGTTGTGACATCATCGATTGTGTATCCCTATAAAAGGGATCACATAATCAATGACGCCGCCACAGTGAAGAACGGGGAAGCTGTGTTTACACACGGCTCTCCCCGTTCTTCAGCTCCGGGGACCGATCGCCGCACTCCAGCGGTGATCGGGTTCACGAGTCCCGCGGTCCCGAAGCTTCAGACCGGGTCACGGGCGCGCGCCCGCGACCCTCTGCTGGGTACTAGCACAAGACGTACCTGTACGTGCATGTGCCCAGCCATGCCATTCTGCCAACGTATATGTGCAGGAGGCGGTCCTTAAGTGGTTAAAATTATTATTATTGAAGTAAACAGAACTGAGCTACACTCAGTTTCGTTTTTCTTGTAGCAATTACTCCTGTAAGAACAAGTCAGTCCTTGATTTGCACATTAAAATTAACTTGTGAACTTAAATATATCAATGATTATCCTCCTAGAGTACAACTGTTCTGTAATTCATAAAATTGCAACATTGCATAGAATGTGTGAGCCATTTTGAAAATTCAAATTTCATTCCCAAGGTGGTTGATCAAGTTTTCTTTAACTGACTTTGAAATTGATCTTATAAAAATCTTTAATCTGGGGAATCTTGAGCAATTAAGGTTACTATAAATTGCTGAATAATGGCAAACAATGATATTGATTTTGAACAAGGCTTGTAAAGTTGTGTGGCAATTACTGACTTCCCAGGTGAATTATTAGCAGAACCATATACTGTATGCCCTACTGCGACTGTCAGGAAAGAATCAAAGTGGGTCAGTGTACCCCAAAAACTTTAGTTTTTGTTAGCTGTTGGATAGTTACACCATGTAGCCGTTATGTATATCTTCCAGGAATTCAGATCTTGAGAACACCTAAGATCTTGGTGCTGGCGTACCCTCTAGATATAAAAAAAAATCAGACCTCCAAACCCCACCTTTTACTGATGTTTGCGTGAAGTGAACTTTTAGTCCTTGTATTCATGTGATATTGGCTATATTTAAGAAGAGGTTCTGCACTTTGAGGAAAAGAAAACGGTAATGGATGCCTTCCAGACATTTGGCAAATGTTGTAGTTATCTGTAGGTCGTTGTTTTAGTGCTAAAATACATTTCTAACACAGATCCTTTGTATTCAAGTTTCATCATCGCCTTTGGAGTTCTGGCACTGCCAGACTGCTACAAATATTATTATATAGTCACAGTTGGTTACTGCCTTCTGGTGGTTCAATCCGGACCTTTCTAACAAGGGCTACGATCCTAGAAACAGCGGTGGTGCACTCAGTGGAGGCTATTAAGTGTCTACCATTCCGTGGCCCCAGAGCCCCATATGAATCAACACCCTCAATGCACATCTCCCTGTGAGTAATATCTACACACCGCAGTCTCCCCAAATGCTCCCCCCTGTGGAATAATCCCACTCTACCCTATTTTTTTTTAAGTCTTCAGAGCCTGTGGCTTGGACCAAATTTAACATCGAGCTTGTGAAAAATGTCACTACAGAACAGTCCATTCACCCATTTGTCTATTTTGTATCTACTCGCAATGTCCCCCTCACACCTTTAGTTTAGTTGTCTCATTCCTTCTAGAGTCAATTCCCCTCTGGGGAATCTCAGTTGGTGTCCTAAGATCTAGAAAGGATCCTATGCTATAAATGTTTAGAGAACCCCACCTCTATCCTATATGCACACCTCCTTGAGTATCATCTCCTGACCTTTTGGTGCTCCTCCAGTGGTGGTCCGTTTGATGCCCCTGAACTGGACTCTGAGGACAGGGAGGAGATGTAAGATTATCCATTCAAAATTTTGGTCTCTATACGAGATTGTCTCATTCAGTTTAAGCTAGTACATAGGGCTTGTCTAAATATGATTTTATACATGTTGTGGTCCTGTCCTGCAATTGCAGTATACTGGACACAAGTACACACTGTTATTCAATCAGTAACCAATATTCTGATTTCCCTTTCCCTATGGTGTGCCTACTAGGCCTGGTGGAGGATCTGGCTCCTAGAGTGATAGACAGAACCTTGATTGGCCTCCTTGTTTTATGCTAGTAAAGCCATTACGGTATACTGGAAAAAGACCCCCTCCTAGTCTACCCTTCTGGAAGTGGCTGGTTAATAAAGCCCTCCCCTACTACAAAGATACATATGCTCATAGGGGTTGCTCCAGGAAGTAGAATAGGGTCTGGGCCAAATGGCTAGCGGAACCTACCATGGCTGTGGATAGTTAAAAGCAACATGTGTTCCCTATAGTTCCCTCTTGTTGGCTTGATGAATTCACTAAAATCTCCTGGAATCCAGTGATTACTATGACTAGGGTGGTTGAAACACTGGTTCTTGAGTTGTTTTGTTGGTACTACAGTCCTCAGGCTAATATATATTGCACCTAATGGCTCTTCTGCATTTGTGCCCCTGACTGGAAGACAAGTGTTATGTTGTCTGTACTATTGTATGTCTGTACTACATTAAAATAAGAAAAAAAAAAGTTTAATCGTCATTTTAATCCAAAGTAATATTTACAATAATTGAGTGGGAGGGCCTATACCAGCTGCTAAATAAGGGGAGGCAGAGAGGATTGAGCGAGTCAAATTTCTATATACAGTCTATACATTCCTTAACTCATTGGCTCTTTTTCTGCACAGGAGTTGGTGCTGGAGGTGTTTGGAAAGCACGTTGAAGGAAATTGAATGAAAGCCACTGCGCCACTTTTCTGTCTTTAATCCCTTTGGTTAATATAATGTGCCAAATTCATAATGCATTTTCAACACATTTGGTTCTGACAGTGACTAGTGCACAAAATTCAGACAGTTCTAAAATGCGCTACTTTTACATTCCTACTTGCACTCTCTGACTGCCCCATAGCAATTTTACTTCAACAGGGTGGCAGCTCTGCGCAGAGTTATATATTATATGTGTGTGTGATCCTGCACTTCCGCCTGCAGGGACTACCGGCGGGCCTCTTCTGCTGTGATTATTCACAGCAGAAGCTAAACTGTGGGTGCTGAGCATTCGATGTCTGTCGGGGTCTTTTGGTAAAACATACAGAGCGTGGATCTGCCTATGTAAACAAGGCAGATCTCCGTTCTGATGGGGAGGGGGGGGTATGGATTTTGTGTCTGCAAAAAAACTCATCACTTCCCCTAGAAAAAGCAGAAAATACAGTACACAAACACTGGCTAGGCAAACGCTTAACCCTTTAATCGCCCTAGCTTTTTAACCCCTTCCCAGCCAGTGTCATTAGTACAGTGAAGGAGCATATTTTTTAGCACTGAACACTATTGGTGTCACTGGTTCCCACAAAGTGCCAAAAGTGTCAGTCTCCGATTGTCCACTGCAATATTGCAGTCCTGCTATAAGTCGCTAATCGCTGCCATTACTAGTATAAAAAATTAAATAAAATTCCATTAATATATATACCGTAGTTTGTAGATGCTATAAAGTTTGTGTAAATTAATCAATATATGCTTTTTGGGATTTTTATCAAAAATATGTAGCAGAATACATATTGGCCTACATTTTATGAAGAAATTACATTTTTATTTTTTTTATTGGATATGTTTTATAGTGGAGGGGGGAAAAATAACATACATTTTATTTGATTACAGTATTGCATGACTAAGCAATTTTCAGTTAAAGTAACGCAGTGCTATATCGCAAAAAGTGGGCTGGTTAGTAAAGGGGTAAATCTTCCGGAGGTTAAGTGGTTAAGACCAACTATTTTTTGGCATACAGGGAGAAAAACTGTCTCGGAAAGATTTTGCAAAAATTTCATTCAGTGGTGCAGAGTAATAGACAGGTGCATGAATTTGGCGCATTCTTCACCACTTTTAGAATGCATTATAGTAATTTTTGCAAAATCTGCCTGCGCCAGTATTTACAAATTCCACGAATAGAGTTCTGGTAGAGTTGTGTTTCTTTTTTGGATATGAGGTTGATGCAATACTAAAAGATAATGCAGCAAAGGAAAACCAAATCTCCCTCTGCATATGAAACCAGGGTTAAGCCTGGATACATGCGTTAAGTTCAACCCAGTGGGTAGAATGAAAAAAAAATGGAGAGGTCACTCTACTAACTATGCAATGTTGTTACAGTGATCTACACCCGCTGCTATTGTTTTCTGACAGGGGGACCCCCCACCTTACCTGAACACACTGGTTAGAGCTCAAAGCCAATTGGTTATGGCCATTGGGGTCATGAGATCAGCTTCTGTTGAACAAGCAGCTGTTTGCATGGGCCGAAATTCGGTCAATTTTTTCCTGTAATGGCTGATTTCAGCTGATATTCAGCCTGTGTTTACGGGGCTTTACTTATGAAGACAAAACATTGATTGAACAGATAATGTAACCCTTTTGCACAGTTACAAACATATACTGTCTTTGCAACCATATGCTGCTTGCCCAGAAGATCAGATGGGCCAGGTTCATTGGTTAGGTTTGCTTCTGCGTGTTTTCAGGGAGGTGCATTGTTAAAAATCCTGTTTTCTGCTTCTTTGGTGTAATATCAATATAAGGGTGCCACCTTTTAAAGATAATAAAAAAATAAATAAATAGTGCAGCGCCAAAATGGACACAGAAAAACATCCACCTAGAACAGGTGGGTCTATCAATGGTGCAATCACATAAGGAATAGATCCACGTCTATTCACCAAAGGAAGAAATTATTAAAAGGAAAAAAATATTTTATATAGTCAATATAAAATGGTGTGTAATCAGGCTAGATAATGAGTCTAGCAGATAAAGTGATATAAATTGAAGTCCCATAAAAGAATTAAAATAAGTGAATATTCATTAGATTCTTGTGAGTGTCATCAGACTTCCAAATTTTCCTTTTGTTAAGACCTCCACATCTTCACATAGACATTCCTTGGCATATAAGTGAAATAAATACGCTTACCAGCTGTTGTTGACCCGCTACACACCGTACGGTGGGTGGGTCCTGAAGGCTTGTATGGGCCGACCGCCCTCCTTGGAACTGGACGTGGGTATGACTCCTAATCCTAGTACTCCAAGTGGATCCAAAGTAAGGCTGGTAAGGATAGCCGCCGGCTTCTCCAATGGGGTGATGTGGAAGGGGTACTCCAAAAAATTCCCAATCACAGGAAAAAAGGGAGAAAGGAGAAACGCCTCTCCATAGTGTAAAAAATGTATTGGAACACACAGGTCACAACAACACGTGTATATTTAAAAAATGCAAAAAATTTAAAATGAATAATAAAATCAACAACACGAATAAAAATAAATAGATAAGTGAATGAAATGTAAACGAGCAGCTGCCCCTTTATAGTGTATAACACTTTCAATATGTAGAAAACAATGAAACGTAGGCGCTAGCCCTTCTATACAAATTGTATACACTAACCTACAAAAGAGAAGTTCTGCATTATTTTAATTTTTTTTTTTTTTTCAAGAATCTTACTTGCCTCAGTAGATGCAGCATTGGTCCCCTGCCGACGCTAACACTAAGAACAGATCCGTGTTTTTCTGGGCGGTTCCTGAGCCATATTGTCGCGTTCTTTCCACAGCCCAGACCAGCGCTGTGACGTCAGCCGTCATGAGCCAGTATGATGCTGTCTGCTGAAAACAGGTCACAGGAGTGCAGAACGACCTGTACTCCTGTGATCCACAGAAGAAGTACAGCCAAACAAGCTTTGGCTGTAATTCTCCTTTTAAATATAATATAAAGTCAAACTGTGTTCTAAAGAGAAATCCCCAAGTACTGTGATCTTTTGAAATCGTATATGAAGTAACAATTTCTTTATGCTCTTCCATGTGCCCAGGTGAAGTTTACACTCATCAGATGGTTGCGTCTGCCATAGCAGCCAACAAGCCTTGAGTATTAAATCCTGTACATTTAAGCAAACATACATTTTAAGCAAAACACACATTGTAGAAAGATCAATGGTAACATACACATTTACAACACATCACCACAAAAATACGTAGGCGTAAAAAGAGCTTCAAACTGTTTTTTATCATTGGGACCCATGTTGTCTGCCATTGATTTCTGATGGGGGCAGCAGCCATTATAACCAAAAAGTAGTTATATGTTTTAACTTTAAAAATTAAACTTTTAAATTCTTTTTAAAGATCAGAATTTTACACTTATGCTTTTAGAGAAAAAAAATGTTTTGGTCCCTAACAAAACTTTTTTGAGTAGACGATTATTTAGATTACAAAATGTACCACTTAATTAATGCCTTTTACATATACATGCTGTCCTAATTATGTTTAACTTTGTTTATAAAATTTCAAGGCGTAACATTCATGGTATAAAGAAGGAGAAAATTGTGAAAATGATGGAAAATTTTGAACGTGTTACAGTCTACTCTATATTAAATCTGTCTCGTGCAAAGGAGCCTGAGAGTGCTGGTGCGGGTCAACTA
The DNA here is from genome assembly GCA_029574335.1 of Rana kukunoris. Lineage (NCBI taxonomy): Eukaryota > Metazoa > Chordata > Amphibia > Anura > Ranidae > Rana > Rana kukunoris. Next base: position 637,505,513 of record CM056049.1, on the reverse strand, counting down.
AAATCAGATGAAAGAAATGGGTATGTTTTATACACCACCATTACTATGTATTATGGGTGCACTTCCATAATAATTGTTCATTGAAAGACCACTGTTGTGAAAAATGTTGCATTCTTTTATGTGGCTAATGTAATGATCATACAGGAATTATTTTTTCACATTTATATATTTATACATCTTTATGCGCAAACCAAGTTGTGCAGCAAAAGTGACAGTTCGGGAAAAGTCGTAAATCTGCCAGGGGTGTTTCAGAAGTTTCCACAAAAGTGATTTAAAGCCAGGTGATCCCTGGCAATGCTATACTTTATTATACCATCTGTCACTGTTACTTTTACTGGAAAACTTGGCCTGCAGATGCATGTATAGAGAAAAATATAAATAATGGTATGTGAAATGACAATGGACATAGTCCTTAAAGTGGATGTAAACCCAAATTTTTTTTTATTTTTTTTTGATGTCACAATGTAGAGTATAAGATTTCCTATCATCTGTGCCCAGTCTTGCCACACAGAGTTAATCCAGAGCGGAGTAATCCTCTTGTAATGTTCAGTGCAAATTAACAGAATTCCAGATAAAAACTTATATTTTGGTACAGCTTGATTATTTACATACAAACCATTTATACAGTGTATATCCATTGTCTACAAAAAGTGTTCCCACCCCTCCCCCCCTTTGATAGAAGAGCCAGAGGTCCAACAGAGAAAAGGAGAGACAAAGATGCAGCGAGAGGGAGAAGATATAGTCTAATTTATCTGGTTATTCGTTGGAAAGTGTCCTTGAGGGGCAGGGGCTAAGGTCCGAGCGGCGCATCGGGGAGTTAGATCTGGCCCAAGCAGGGAGATAGTACAGCTTACTCTCTTTCTATTGTTATCTACTAAGATAGCCTTTGAGCCTACTTGGGGTCAAGGGGCTTGCGGTCTCACATAGCTGTCATCCATCTAACGGGAATCCCATTTCTTTTAGCCAGGGCCCCCATACTTTTTTAAATTTGTTGTAATTTCCTTGTTTAATGAGGGCTACCCTCTCACACCAGATCAGGTCGTTGATATTTTCAACCCAGATCTCAACGGATGGGGGAACCTGCGCTTGCCATCTTTGTGCTATCAGCTTCCGAGCCTGGAACAGGGACTTAAGTACACTGTCCAAGACTCCTGCCGCGTTTCTATGATCTTCCATGATTCCTAGCAGGCAAGTCCTAACTTCTGGCGCCAGAGAGGTCCCAAACACCTTATTAATCCTGTTTATCACTTCTGTCCAGTATCTAAAGAGCTTGGGACATCTCCAAAACATATGAATAAGATCTCCTGGTGCCTTACATCTGGGGCATTCGTCTGTCTGTTTCCACCCTAATAGAAACATTTTCCTGGGTGTATAGTAAACTCGATACAGTAGAAATAGATGAAACAGCCTCTGGGCTGGGGCAATTGAAACCAATGTCCCCCTATATAAGATCTCGTTCCACTGTTCCAAGGTTAATATCCCAATGTCTCTTTCCCATCTTTCTCGGCTCTTGTAGACCCCAATTTGATTTATAGTTTTAGTACCCAATTTGTAGTATAGTGCAGATATTTGGCCTCTCGTGACAGTATTTTGAATCATTTTAAGCAACCCAGGAATAGAAGTCCTAACTAGTGGAGGGTGCTTAAACTGGGTTTGGAGGGCGTGCCTCATCTGAAGGTAATTAAAGAAGGTTTTATTTGGTATATCAAATTCTTCCTTCAATTTAGAAAACGTTTTAATATGCTCTCCCTCATACATATGCAGCAGTCGTGTTATTCCCTGGTTTTCCCAGAAGTTCTGTTAAGTTTTTGTTACGCCAAAGGGGAGTAAATTCGGTTATACCCGTATAGCCCAAGAGGGCTTTCGTATTCTGCCATAATTTATTAATTAGTTTAATAGTCGGGCATTGATAATGGAATGAGGCTGCTTCCAAAGCTTCTATTATTGTACTATGTGGGGCCCTTGATAACATAGTTACATAGTTAGTCAGGTTGAAAAAAGACACAAGTCCATCCAGTTCAACCATAAAAAAAATAAAAAATAAAACAAAGTAAAACACACTACATCCTCCCATACACCCAACTCCATACCCACAGTTGATCCAGAGGAAGGCAAAAAACCCCAGCAGAGCGATGATCCATTAACCTAACCATAACATTAACCTAAAACAGCTGTTCTCTGGGTTTTGGTTGCCACAGCCCACTAGGTGCTGCAGCTGAGACGCCAAGAAGTACGTTCTTGGGTGTGGTACCGCCATCCCCCCATCACCCACCGGGAGCTGCATCGTCTGCAATCTGATTCTAGACTGTCCCCCCTTCCACATCAAGTCCCTAAACAGCGTTTCGATTCGTCTAAACCATATTTGGTTTACCCACACCGGGGAATTGTGGAGAATGTATAGTATCTGAGGGAGCCAGATCATTTTTATCAGGTTGCATCTCCTAGCTACCGAGAGAGGGAGGCGGTTCCAAATGTCTTTTTTCAGTTTAAGCTTTACCAATAATGGAGCTATGTTATTGATAATATATTCCTTAGGCTCCCTAGTTATCCAAACCCCCAGGTATTTTAGTTTTGTTGAGATTTCCAACTGGGGTGCTTCGGCTATTGCCTGTGAACCTAGCGGATCTATTGGAAGCAGGGCAGATTTATCCCAATTAACTCTCAGTCCCGAGAATTTTCCAAACTCCTTCACCATTTGGACCACAGGGGCCAACGAACTATCTACGTCTCCTAGAAAAAATAGGACATCGTCCGCAAAAAGCGAGATCTTATCCTCCTCCACACCCCTTCTGAACCCTTGAATATCTTTACTTAGTCTCGCCTTAAAGGGGTTGTAAAGGTACAAGTTTTTTTACCTTCATGCATCCGTCGTCCTCTTCGGTTCCCAGCCTGGCCGTTGATTGGCTAGGCTGGGCGGATTGATAGCAGCGCAGCCATTGGCTAGCACTGCTGTCAATCAGGGCGGATGACGCGGCGCGCTGGGGGGCGGAGCCGAGTGATACAGTCGGCGGCTATGGCCGCCGCTGTATCACGGGAGCGTGCTCGCAAAAGCTTTCCTCCATGCGAGCACCCTCGCATGAAGAAGGAAAGCTTTTGCGAGGAGGAGCCCAGACAGCCGCCGAGCGACCCCAGAAGACAGGTTTCAGGGCCACTCTGTGCAAAACGAACTGCACAGTGGAGGTAAGTATCACATGTTTGTTATTTTTTTTTTTTTAAATCCCTGACTTTAGTGTCCCTTTAATAGCAAGAGGCTCCATGGCCAGTGCGAAGAGCAGTGGGGAGAGGGGGCACCCTTGTCTCGTACCTATCTCGAGATCAAATATATCTGAGACTGTGCCGTTGACTTTTATTTTTGCTCGTGGTCCCCTATATAAAAGCATGACCCTTTTAATAAATATTGGCCCGAATCCAAAGCTTTCTAATACCCTCCAAAGATATGGCCATTCAATGCTGTCAAATGCCTTAGCAGCATCTAAAGCCAGCAATGCTCTAGACCCCTCATTATCAGTCGGAATTTGTATGTTTAAAAAAGCTCTTCTAATATTTATACTAGTTGACCTATTTGGGATAAACCCTGATTGGTCTGTAGGAGACAAAAAAAGCAATGAGATTGGTCTGTAGGAGGACGGACCAATCTCATTGCTTTGCACAGATGCAAAAATCTTTGACAAAGTGTTGGCAAATCGCCTCAAAGGGTGCATAGAGGATCTCATTCACTCAGACCATACATATCTAGCTTGGACATGTTTATCTTATGTTATGTTTTGTTTATCATAACATGAGGTGATCCAAAGTTCACTGTATAATACCAGGATGTGTTATGTGGGGGAGGGGTGGATTTCTCACTTTTTATATCTCATGTTATGATTAACATAACATATGATAAACATGTCTGAGCTAGATATGTAAATAACCTGTCACTCAAAGCAAGAAGAGAGAAAACAGACTTTTTATTTAAGGCCCGTACACACGGTAGGACATCCAACAAAATTTCCCTTGGATTTTTGTCCTAATTGATTTGTCCGGTCACACCCATAGCATACACACAGTCTGACTTTTCTGCATACTTTTGTAAAACTTTCCCATCATCACGTGGTTTTTCTGCTCTTTTCCGCTCTTTACTGCCACCCTTTGGTTAACTTCTGCTATTGTTGGTTGATTTTAACATTGGTTCTGAGCATGCGCATATTTAATTTGTCCAAAAGTCCGATGGTTTGCTGTACACACGATCGGACTTTGCACCATCGGACTTTTGTTGCCTGAAAGTTGGTCCGTTCGCAGACCCAACTTTTTGTCCGATGAAAGACAAAAAAGTTGGTCCGATGGAACGTACACATGGTCGGACAAATGCGAAAAGTTCCGGATTTTGATGTTGGTTGGGCAAAAGTCCGACCGTGTGTACGGGGCTTTAGACAGGTTTTTATCTGGAAGGCTGTTCATTTTACTGGACATTGAACGAGGATTACTCCGATCTGGATTAACTCTGTGTGGCAAGACTGGGCACAGATGATAGGAAATCTTATACTCTACATTGTGACATAAAAAAATTTTTTTTTTTTTTTTAGGGTTTACATCCACTTTAATATGCCATCTAAATGATGAATGAAGCCAGCATCTATAAAGCTGTGAGGTTATTCATTGCATTGGACATCAGCATTAGTTTCCATATGAAGTTTGTGTACACTATAGCACTGAGGGACATGCGAAAGATGGCTGTAGTGTCATAAAGTGGATTGCCATATCTCCATTGTAAGAATTTTATTTGTAACAGGTTTGCGAAGGAACAACATTAAAGATGTTTTTGTTTTCTCCATCAGTTTTTACCCTGAAATGTATGTTGCCCATAGAAACCACTGAATTCACATCTTAATGGAAACCTTTAAGGGAATGCTGGTTGTTTGGTTGGCCAAACAGACGGCCAGTTTTAGACGGCCAGGAAGCCCGGGATGTCATATGACGTCCACCTAGGATGGAGGATCCCACCTGTGGACATCATTTGACTATGGGCGGGTAATGAAGTGGTTAATCTCTAGACCCTGGATCCAGCTGTGTCTCACCTCAACAGCATGCTTATCATAATGGTGACAAATGCACCTGTTTTTAGTACTCAACCAATAAACCTTTGGAACCCCTTTCCAGACTCTATTCTGGTAGTTCCTGCACTCCACACGATCCTGGCTGAAACTTTTTTGGCCATGCCTGACTGGTATAAATGCCTTAAAAGAGATCTAGCCATTGCTATGGTTTATCTCTTGCTTATTGTACACATTGAGCAGATGGCTGTAGCATTACATTTGACCTGTGATGGTTTGTTGGAAGCTTCCTGTCCCAAGTTTCACATGTTCCCATACTGATGCACATACATTAGGCTCTTTGGCTCCAGTTCTTAGACTATGACAGTGTTTGATCTGAATGGCCTTTGATGGACAGTGTCTTTTGGACTGACTTTTAAAAGCATTATCAAGGATGCTGATGGTGGCTAGAACACCCATCTTCTCCAGCAGAACACATCGGAGAAGATTGTTGCAAAGTTATCTCCCTCCTTGACTGTCCAAATAAGTGCACTTTGTTTTTCTACTTCCTCGATTTTAACATTAAGACCCTGTGAAGTTAGGCTTCCAGTTCACCTATGAAGCCTGCCAAATCTTCAGACAAGCCTTCCTCCACTCAAAGGTACCCCTCCTCTTTCTAGAGTGGGTGGAACATCTGTTACCCTTGCAAATGCGTTGGTAGCTTGCATTTTGGATGCCTGGTTGCAGGGGGTGGTGTACCAGGGCTACAAAGATAACGTTTTCTCCCTGCTTCTTCCTTGTTTTCTCACTTCCAACCTTCTTATATGTCCACACAGACGTGCAGGTTTTCATCAAGCCTGCTCAAATCTTTTGGATAATGGATAATTTTCCCAGGCCATGTGGCTGGATGGTTGTAGGGGTTTTACTCCAACTTTATTACTGTTTCAAAACCAAATGGGGCCATTTTTTTTTTTTTTTTTTACATTATATGATTTATTTTTTAACATTATATGATTGATTTTTATCTATTTCTTTTTATCTTCAAAATAAGTTTATTAACCACTTAAGACCCGGACCAAAATGCAGGTAAAGGACCAGGCCCCTTTTTGCGATTCGGCACTGCGTCGCTTTAACTGACAATTGCGCGGTCGTGCGACGTGGCTCCCATACAAAATTTGCGTCCTTTTCTTCCCACAAATAGAGCTTTCTTTTGGTGGTATTTGATCGCCTCTGCGATTTTTATTTTTTGCGCTATATACAAAAATAGAGCGACATTTTTGAAAAAAAAAAATATTTTTTACTTTTTTTAAGGGCTGTGCAAATTAACTTTTAATTGATCGATTAATCTTTAATTTTTTTGATCGATCAAAATCTTTTTGATCGATTTAAAATTCTTTTGATTGGTACTCTCCTCTCCACCGGCTTCTGGGCCTTCAGGGAGATCCGGTAACGTCACGGACACCGGCGGGGCTTGCCTTGTCCATCTGAAGGGCTCCTTTGCTGTGCCTTCATATCTGCCACACACAAGGACTGTTACACTTCCCTCTATCACTTCCCTCAACCTGGGATTCTACAGCCATCCACTGGGAGTTCTGATAGTTCCCTTCATGGGACATCTACATGCCGACGGACTGATGCTAACCTCTCCTCATCTGGATTTAGCAGTGGCATCGTTGTATACATTTTTATACCAGTATCCTACTTAGCTACATGTTATTATGACTGCTTTTGCTACCGTTTGGTATTTCTAAATTTTATGTAGCTACATCGATTTTATCTCCAATGCAATATTTATTTTGTTACCTACTTGAAGACTATAAAAGTTTTCATGCTATTCCCATCAAGCGCTGCCTTTGTGTGTTTTTTGTATCCTGCTATCCATTTTTCCAGTGGTTGATAGCTGCACTGGGAATCAGTCTGCAAGGAGATCAGCTAAAAGTAGTTGGATCACTGTTACAGTTCTACCAAGAGGAAGAGCCCCTAACGTTTGCACATGCTTTTAGTTTGCAGTTCCGGTTGTGAAGGCTCATTTTGATGTGTTGTGGGGGGGGAGTTCTGCTATGGGCGATAGCCGTCAGGCTGACTCCCCCCCCCCGATTATACTTCTAGATGTGTGTAGACTGTACCGCCTCTTGTTAATCATCTTTTTTTAATGTTTTGTATTATCTAAATACCAATAAATATATTTTCAACTCTAAAAGTAGTTGGATCTGTATGTGCGTTATAATTAATCGAAATTAGTCGATTAATCGATTAAAAAATAAAACGATTAATCGAACACAAACATTTTGATCAGTAACAGCCCTACTTTTTTTTAATAAGAAAAATCAAATAAACTAAAATTTATTCAAACATTTAGGCCAAAATGTATTTAGCCACATGTCTTTAGTAAAAAAAAAATCACAATAAAAAAAAAAAAAAATAGCTACCTAGCGGGAACAGCGACACTAATACAGCGATCAGAAAAATGAACGCTTGGTGACGCTGGCAATAGGGAGTGAAAGGGTTAACTAGGGCAGTGATCAAGGGGTTAAAACTTTATTAGGGGGGGTACGGGGGCTACCCTGAACCTAACACTAACTGCCTGTCACACTGACACTAAATACAGTAATCATACAAATATAATTACTGTATTCAGGGACACTGTGACAGGGGGGAGGGGGGGGGGGGGGTTGATCGCAAGGGGTTAAGTCTGCCTGCGTGTACTGGTGTCAGTGTAGTGTTGTGCAGACTTACTGTGAGATGTGATCTCTCCTCAGCGGCGGTTGAAAATACCGCCGAGAGCAGAGATCACATCACTTTCCTCTTCCTATGTTTACACAGGAGGAGGAAGTGACACGGCGGGAGCGTGCGGATTGGCTGGGAGCGATCCGGAGGGGGCGGACAAAAACAAATAGCCGCCCCCTCATCCCAGATTGCTCGGCCAGCCACGGGGACCGCCGCATGTACCGGGGGGGGGGGTCCCGATCGGACCCCCGACCCACGGCAAGGCAGGCACGTATATATACATTGATGTGCCTGCCTGTGCCATTCTGCTGCTGATGTAAATGTACATGCGGCGGTCCGCAAGCGGTTAAAGAGCAGTGCAGTACATTTAAATGCCCCAGAACATCCTGGAGTAGAATGATATACAAACAGTACAAAATAAACTTAGAATAAATTAAAAAACAAAGTTCATCACTCTACATAGAATAGGATATCCCGCTGTACCTTGAGTCAAAAGTCATGAGAAAGTAAATACCCCATAAGGGCACCTAATACCATTGTCCGTCCTGACACCCCCTATGGGTTCATACTGTGCCAGGGACTGACTAAAATGTTAAAACCAAAAAGTGTGCCTGTTTAAGTGCAAGACTGGACTCCCGGCTCCAGAATAACCGAGGCCTCCAGAGCCGTGAGACAGTCTCAGAGTGAGGAATACATTGTTGTATTCCAGTGGTTCATTAAAACCTGGAGTATCTTGAAGATATCATCTGAAATGTACAACATCTCCTATGGTCGGGGTACCGTAGAGGAGATAAATTCTGACATAAATGAACATATCAAAACTGACTGCTATCAAACAGTGTAGTCGAAGAAAAAAAAAAAAAAGAAGAAAAAACAGGCAAAAGAATAGGAGCAGATAAGAAAGAAGATAAGAGAGTGTTTGGGGGGGGGGGGGGGGGGGGGGGGCATTTTCATAATACCTCTTGTTGAAAGGGCATCACTGAATAGACCGAGCCTATCTGAAACAGAAGAATGCCCAGCAGCTTGAGATCTTGAGATAAACCTCATGTCCCTATTTGGTTTTGGAACCGTTACCATTTAATTACTAAGCCTCCAAATTTCTGCTAGCTAAAAAAGGAGCAAACGACCTCAGAGACTGGTGAGTGTATCCAGGTGAGGGTCAATGGAAGCTATGAGGACTCCAACAGGTGCAAGCCTCTGCTCGCCTGGCTGCACACTGGAGTACCAATAGTTATTTTATTAATCTGCACACCGCTAATCACAAGCAGTGAGACATTGTCCTGATGTGTGGGTGCAGAGATCGGGAATTGTCTCACTGCCTGCGATTAGCTGGATGCAGTGCCGACTTCCTGGCAGGCTCTGCTTATCATCCGATTAATCGAAACAATAATCTTAAAAAAAAAAGAAGTGTGGTGTACAATTTAGTTAATCTGTAAAATTTAAAAAAGGGCAATTTTATTCTTAAATCTCTCTATGCAGTGGTAAATATAAATAACCAACTACTGTATGTGGTTGGGGAGCAAAATCTAATCCACTCTATTTACCAGATTCAAACTCTAAGGCATGGGTCCTCAAACTACGGCCCTCCAGCTGTTCAGGAACTACAATTCCCATCATGCCCTAGTCATGTCTGTGAATGTCAGAGTTTTACAATGCCTCATGGGACTTGTAGTTCCGACACAGCTGGAGGGCCATAGTTTGAGGATCCCTGCTCTAAGGCCTCGTACACACGATCAAATCTGTCTGCTGGAAACGGTCTGCTAGACCGTTTCAGCAGACAGATTCGATCGTGTGTACGGGCAAACAGACGGATTTGGCCACCCGACAGATTTCAAAGCATGCTTTGAAATCTGTCGGCTGGGAACCCGTCCGTCCGACATGTCTGCTGGTTAGTACGCTAACCAGCAGACATGTCTTCTCGCACACGCGCCAAATGGTTTCGACGCATGCGCGGAAGTGTTTTACTTCCTGTTGCGGTGACGTGGCGGCGTCAACGTCACCGCCACGTCACCGACACGTCAGCGCGCTGTCTGCTGGCGGGGATTTTGATTTGCTCGTGTGTACACGCGAGCAAACCAAAATGCCAGCAGACAGATTTGTTCAAATCGGTCGGACAGACCGTTTTGAACAAATCTATTTACTCGTGTGTACGAGGCCTTAAAGCATGCTTTAAATCTGTCTGCTGGGAATCCGTCCGTCCGACATATCTGCCCGCACATGCGTCGAATGGATTCAAAGTGTTTTACTTCCTGGTGCGGTGACGTGGCGGCGTCACCGCGCTGTCTGCCGGTGGGGATTTTGGTTTGATCGTGTGTACAGCAATCAAACCAAAACAGCCCAGCAGACAAATCTGTTCAAATCGGTCTGCCAGACCGATTTGAACAGATGTATTTGGTCGTGTGTACGTGGCCTAAGTGTAAATGCAGTTTCTTCTGTCTGTTTTTCTTAGACTGAAACGGTGAAAGTAATAATATATATTACATATAATACACCCAGACGTAGGATATATGAACATTTTTAACTAGGAGTCAAACAAGCTACAGTGCAGAAAATAAGTATTTGAACACCCTGCTATTTTGCAAGTTCTCCCACTTGGAAATCATGGAGGGGTCTGAAATTGTCATCGTAGGTGCATGTCCACTGTGAGAGACATAATCAAAAAAAAAAATTCCAAAAATCACAATGTATGATTTTTTTAACTATTTATTTGTATGATACAGCTGCAAATAAGTACGGTATCTGAACACCTGAGAAAATCAATGTTAATATTTGGTACAGTAGCCTTTGTTTGCAATTACAGAGGTCAAACGTTTCTTGTAGTTTTTCACCAGGTTTGCACACACTGGAGGAGGGATTTTGGCCCACTCCTCCACACAGATCTTCTCTAGATCATTTAGGTTTCTGGGCTGTCGCTGAGAAACACAGAGTTTGGGCTCCCTCCAAAGATTCTCTATTGGGTTTAGGTCTGGAGACTGGCTAGGCCACGCCAGAACCTTGATATGCTTCTTACAGAGCCACTCCTTGGTTATCCTGGCTGTGTGCTTCGGGCCATTGTCATGTTGGAAGACCCAGCCTCGACCCATCTTCAAAGCTCTAACTGAGGGAAGGAGGTTGTTGCCCACAATCTCGCAATACATGGCCCCGGTCATCCTCTCCTTAATACAGTGCAGTCGCCCTGTCCCATGTGCAGAAAAACGCCCCCAAAGCATGATGCTACCACCCCCATGCTTCACAGTAGGGATGGTACTCATCATTCTTCTTCCTCCAAACACGGTTAGTGGAATTATGACCAAAAAGTTCTATTTTGGTCTCATCTGACCACATGACTTTCTCCCATGACTCCTCTGGATCATCCAAATGGTCATTGGCAAACTTAAGACGGGCCTTGACATGTGCTGGTTTAAGCAGGGGAACCTTCCGTGCCATGCATGATTTCAAACCATGACGTCTTAGTGTATTACCAACAGTAACCTTGGAAACGGTGGTCCCAGCTCTTTTCAGGTCATTGACCAGCTCCTCCCATGTAGTCCTGGGCTGATTTCTCATCTTTCTTAGGATCATTGAGACCCCACGAGGTGAGATTTTGCATGGAGCCCCAGTCCGAGGGAGATTGACAGTCATGTTTAGCTTCTTCCATTTTCTAATGATTGCTCCAACAGTGGACCTTTTTTCACCAAGCTCCTTGGCAATTTCCCCGTAGCCCTTTCCAGCCTTGTGGAGGTGTACAATTTTGTCTCTAGTGTCTTTGGACAGCTCTTTGGTCTTGGCCATGTTAATAGTTGGATTCTTACTGATTGTATGGGGTGGACAGGTGTCTTTATGCAGCTAATGACCTCAAACAGGTGCATCTAATTTAGGATAATGAATGGAGTGGAGGTGGACATTTTAAAGGCAGACTAACAGGTCTTTGAGGGTCAGAATTCTAGCTGATAGACAGGTGTTCAAATACTTCTTTGCAGCTGTATCATACAAATAAATAGTTAACAATTCATAAATTGTGATTTCTGGAATTTTTTTTTTTGATTATGTCTCTCACAGTGGACATGCACCTACGATGACAATTTCAGACCCCTCCATGATTTCCAAGTGGGAGAACTTGTAAAATAGCAGGGTGTTCAAATACTTATTTTCCTCACTGTATATGAAGGGTGGAAGGGGGATATAAATCTTTTATATTAAAGTAATAGTAAAAGATGTTGTTGTTTTTTTTTTTTTTTTTCATGGATATAATCATTTTAAATATAATGCACAATACTGTCAAAAGTGTACTTTAAATGTATTTGTAATGCCTTATATTGCCTCCAGTCAATCAGCCTCCACCTTTTGTGGGTTCAGAAGCTGATCTTCCCTGCACTTGTCTTTTTTAAAGTGATTTTTTTTTTTTAAACTTGCCTGCTCTGTGCAATGGTTTTGCACAGAGCAGCCCTGATTCTCCTCTCCTGGGGGTCCCCCACTGACGTTTCTGGCTCCTTCTGCTTTCAGAGTGCTCCAATAGCAAGCTGCAAAGTATAGTATAGAGCGCCTCTATAGCAAAGAAAAAAAAACTTCTGCCTTTTTAGAGTCAGTCACTTCCTGCCCATGACTACATGTCCCATGAGGCATTGCTCCTCACACATTCACATTCAAAAGTTCTTAGGCACTGATTGACATGTATGGATGGTGTACTGAGCTGTATGTTTTCTTCACTGTGTCTTCTGACATGTATAGACGACGTACTGAACTGATGTGAGCTGAACTGTATTTCCTGAATGTGTAAACAAATAATGGATTCTGTATGCAGGCCAACTAATCGACTGGCCGATATAATTGATTATGAAAATAGTTGACAACTGTTTTTTAATAATCGATAAGTTGTCGATTAATCAATTAGTTGTTTAGTCCCTAGGGTCATGTGACAGCTTTTTTATTAAAAATATTACAGTGCTATCATTCACATGCAGAAATAGAAGGGACAATGTAAACTTTAACCACTTAAAGTGTAAGTTCATAGTTACAGAAAAATCTGTAAGATGAACTTACACAGGACTCCCTCCATGCGTCCTCTCCATAGCTGACAGGACGGAAGATGACGAGGAACATTTTGGACATTCTTTGGATTTATAAGCCCCGAACTCCTGACGCATATATACCGGGGGCTTAGAATGGGAGATTGTCGTGGTCAAGGTCAGCTTCTTTTTTTTTCCCCAGACACCCTACCCTGGAGAATAACATGGCGGTCGTTGCATTTTTTACTTAAAAAATAAGACGGCAGTAAAGTTGGTCCATTTTTTTATTTATATATATATATATATATATATATATATATATATATATATATATATATATATATATATATATATATATAATATTGTGAAAGATGATGTTGCGCCGAGTAAATTGATACCTAACATGTCATGCTTCAAAATTGTCCCTGCTCATGGAATGGTGACAAAATTTCACCCTTAAAAATACCCATAGGCGAGATTTAAAATTTTCTACAGGTTACATGTTTAGAGTTACAGAGGAGGTCTAGTACTAGAATTATTGCTCTCGCTCTAAAGATTGCGGCGATACCTCGCATGTTTAGTTTGAACAGTATTTTTTATACGCAGGCGCGACTTGCGTATGCATTCGTTTTTGCGTGCGAGTTTGGCAGGTCACTTTTATTCTTATTACAAGGAATGTAAACAAAATTATGACCTCCTATGCGAGATCTTGGGTCAAAAAGACTTAACCCTCCTAGCGGTAAACCCGAGCGTGACTCGGGGTGGATTTTCAATGTAAAAATCTGTATCCCCGAGTCACGATCGGGGTGTATGTGCAGAGCCTGCAGCGCGCTGGCTTACCTTGTATCCAGGCAGGGTTACTGTACTTACCTTGTCCCTGGATCCAGCGATGCATCCCCGCTGTGTGAGCGAGTGGCGTCCTCCATTCGACTCACACAGTGCCCGCGCGCCGCCGATCTCCGTTCCCTGCGACATAACGGCGCACGGGGGCAGAGACCGGCGGCAAATTCAAAAAAGTAAACAAACAAATTACATATAGAATACTGTAATCTTATAGATTACAGTACTGTATGTAAAAAAATACACACCCCCTTGTCCCTAGTGGTCTGCCCAGTGCCCTACATGTACTTTTATATAATAAAAACATTTTTTTTCTGCCTGCAAACTGTAGATTGTCCATAGCAACCAAAAGTGTCCCTTTATGTCAAAAGTGATTTTAGAACAGCTGAAAAACAGCGATAATAAATTATAATCACTTGCAGAATTGAGCGATAGCGATTTGTGGGGAAATTTGTCATAAAAAAATAAAAGTAATGCCAGCGACAATTCTGCAACTGAGCAAATTTCAGTGTTTTTGATTTGATTACATTAGTGAATAATTTTTATTATAATTACATTATCATTTGTTATAATTATTTATAGTTATTTATTATATTATAATTTTATGATTTTGTGTTTCAAACTTTATCATAGCAGAGTTGTCTACTAGACTATTGTTTGGACAAATTTAAGTGAGTTATTCCTAAAAATTACAGGCCTACAGTATAAAACGCAGAATTTCCATGCAAAATAATTGTACCGCTTTTGGTACGTAATTCCAGACAGAATCATACCGCCAGGGAGGTTAAGATCTAACATTTTACACTAAAATGCAATAAAAAAAAAATGAAAGGTCGTCTTCTTATATTTTTGTAACTCGGCTCCATGTCTCAGAGGAGAAAGGTCACAATTGTCTCTGCTGCTACCGACGTCTCTGGTGAGCAGCGGAAATGACCGTAACGTGGCGGTAGGACCCTTTCTCGCCTCAAATAAAAGTGATCCTGCTGCAAATTTGCCACGGAGACCACTTTTTTTTATCTGAAAGCAAGCTTCTTGCCGTTGTTGAAAATACCGGGTTATGGCGGCTATCTGCCATAACAACGGTATTAAGCGTCAAAATACCGACGTACAATGACTGGGATTTGTGCTAAGTTGTTAAGTTAACATATTCATACATTGTGCCTGTTTTATGCTTGTTTAGGTAATTTATAATTTAATATTTATCTAACATCTATATAATTTTTCTTTATTGCCAGAAATAACTTGGTTAAAGAAGTTAATTCTTCTACGACAGAAGCCAAAAATCTTTCTGCCGCAGATGTAACGGCAGTCAGTGCAGATAAAAGCCTCGTCTCAGATGAAGCAAGAAATGGTCCCAACATCTCACTAAATAAAATTGAGTCTGTGAAACAAAACATAAAGAATACAGATGATGAACCCAAGAAATGTTCAGATAATGTTTTTTGCCTAGAGGATAATTCCATTGACAATCAGCCTTACAGTATTGAAAATGTATCTACTGAAATAAGTGTACAGGAGGTAAATACAGGCATAGAAGATAATTCAGATGTTGGTTACAGTTCATCACAACTCAGTGAAAGACCAGAGCTTCTAAGTTTTGTTGGGGACTGGCCTTCAGAACAAACTTTAAAGCAGAGAGCACCAAGAAACAGAAAGAAGGCCAAGCCTGTTCAGCACCCTGCTGAAGAAGAAACAATTGAAGTCTGTAGTTTGGAGCAAATGGATTTCAGTGAGCTCGCTCCAAAGGAGGATGTTACTACACTAATGACCAATTTGGAAACAGAATCTTCTGTATTAAGTCATTTTGATGGAATGGATTTACAAAAAATGGAAAGTCAATCACACACAATCTCCCCTTACAATGACAATGTAAACGAAGATCTGGTAGAACAAGTCGATGTATCTGGTGTTGAGTCCCCTGAACTTCTACAGGAAGTCCCACAAGTTACTGTAAAGGATATAAATCCAGACATGTCAAGTGTTACAACAGATATGGAATATATGATGAGATCAGGCAAGAGCAGTTGTAGAAATTGTAAGTTCTCTCTAACCTTTTGTAATAGTTGCTTCGGAACTGATGGAACATTTCCTCCATGTGAAATGATAGATGTAAACCAAAGTAGTACTGGAATCAGTACATGCACTCAAACTGAACCTTTTGAGTTTGCAATAGCATGGAGAGCAGAGAAGAAAACAGTTGATGTCTTTGGGTCCCTAAAGATTCTTACAGGAAAAGTTGATCGGTTTAAATCAAAGTCATTAGAGACTAATGAAAATTCTCAAGAAAATATACCTTATAGAATGATGCATCACAAAAGTACATTTGTAGAGGAAAATGAGATAATAAGTCTACAAGATGAAGATAGTTTGCAAATTCTTTGTAAGATGTTTAGATCTCTTTCTTTTGATGTGTTGAAAGATCTTTTTGAAAGGTGTAATAAAGACCTGGAATGGGCAACAAATTTGCTTCTTGATTCTGGAGAAAAAATATATAAAGATGAATATGATCAAGATGAAAGGTTAAAACATGTTGATAACTGTGAACATGTAGAAAATGACTGTCAATTAGAGGAAGACAGTATTCACCCTAATGGCTCTCGACCAACTGATAATTCTGAACTAACTGAAGAACAGTCTGCAAGCTTAAAAGTGGATGACAACAGTATTGAAGACAGCAGTGGCATTGTTTTAGAAAATTATACTCTTGCTAATACTGTACCTTTAGTTGTTGCTGAAGAGTTAAAGAATGGCAATGTTTTATCATCTGCTGAAGTGAGTGGAACTACTAACTGCATTATACTGGACAGTGTTCAACCTGGCCAATCTACATTACCTGATACTATTGAAGCCCCTATAATGTGGTCCTCCGGTTTAGAAGGGGGGCAGTTTAACACTCAAGATCCAGCTCCTCATATAGATATTGAAACCAATAACATATTGAATGAGAAAACCATCAAGAAAGACGTTAATCAGGAAATGAATCCCCTTAATGATGGAGTGCTAAATGAAACTCATGGCAAAGATCAAGAAAATAAAGATGCCTTACCTATTTCTGTAGAATCAGATACGCCACGGAAAAACTCTTCTTCGCAGCCCAAGGACTTAAAATTTGACTATTTAGAATTATCGTTGCCTCCAGAACTTGCCTTCCAGCTAACTGAATTGTTTGGCCCTGTTGGAATCGACCCAGGTATGTTTGCAGACAAAGATTTAGGCAGCCATCTTCCCTTTCAAATACAGTAAAATACAGTTTTCATTTACAAAATAAAAATCATATTCTACTCTGATAAAAGCAGATATATATACCTGTGATTTGTGTGATAACTGCCATTATCCAACATAACTTCACACTTAGGCATATTTAAAAGTTGTGTTTGGTGGGAGCCAGGTTGAAAAATTGATGGTTTGCACACCCAAAACTGGGAAAAAGGCTTGTGGTTTGATTATCCTGTGTGTTCTGGGGGATTCTGGCAGTAAGTTCTATACATTTTATCGTCTTAGGATTGACCGCCTGTGTCAGTGGTGCCAACGTACCAGATTGAAATTTACTTGCGCAGCCACTTTTTTACTGGCATTTCACAAGTTACTAAATTACATTTTTAGGTGCACATTTCAGTATTTAGGCTACAAACAAGTACACTAGGCAAATAGCAATGTGATTTAAGGTTAAAAAAACATATTTTTGTTATTTTCGGTATAATAAGGGCAAATTATTTAGTCACTTCACCCCCTGCCTCCATCCCCCTCTGCCATTAACACCCCCTGCTAGGGTTGTCCCGATACCGATACCAGTATCGGTATCGGGACCGATACCGAGTATTTGCGGGAGTACTTGTACTCCCGCAAATACCCCCGATACCAGAATAGAATACTCTCCCCCCCCCCCCGCCGCCGCCGCTCCTGCTAACCGCCGCGCACAATCGCTGCATCACCGCCGCTTAGTTAATACAGGCGGGGAAGATAACAGCTTTCATTTGAATAGCTGTATCGTTTCCCGTGGCGCCGCACATAGACACTCCCCCTTGCTCGTGATTGGACAGATCGCGAGCAAGGGGGAGTGGCTATACGCGGCGCGGCAGGAAACGATACAGCTATTCAAATGAAAGCTGTTATCTTTCCCGCCTGTATTAACTAAGCGGCGGCAGCGGCGATGCAGGATGCAGGTATGTGGGAACTGGCTGCATATATGGGGGTGACATATCTGCATATATGGGGCTGACATAGCTGGATATATGGGGCTGACATAGCTGGATATATGGGGCTGACATAGCTGGATATATGGGGGTGACATGGCTGCATATATGGGGGTGACATGGCTGCATATATGGGGGTGACATGGCTGCATATATGGGGGTGACATAGCTGCATATATGGGGGTGACATGGCTGCATATATGGGGGTGACATGGCTGCATATATGGGGGTGACATGGCTGCATATATGGGGGTGACATGGCTGCATATATGGGGGTGACATGGCTGCATATATGGGGGATATGGAGGTGACATAGCTGCATATATGGGGGATATGGAGGTGACATGGCTGCATATATGTGGGTGACATGGCTGCATATGTGTGGGGACATGGCTGCATATGTGTGGGGACATGGCTGCATTTGTGGGGAGACATGGCTGCATTTGTGGGGGGACATGGCTGCATTTGTGGACACGGCTGCATTTGTGGACACATTTAAAAAAAAAAAAAGTATCAGTATTCGGTATCGGCGACTACTTGAAAAAAAGTATCGGTACTTGTACTCGGTCCTAAAAAAGTGGTATCGGGACAACCCTACCCCCTGCCTTCACCCCCCTCTGCGGTGCCTCCAATCTCCCCATGCCTCCAATCTCCCCGTGCCTCCAATCTCCCTGTGCCTCCATTGCCCCCTGCCTCCATCCCCCTCTGCGGTGCCACCGCAGCCACCATCACCCCCTGCCTCCAATCTCCATGCGCAGTTCCAAGCCGAACCGATCTCGGCTATTTTTACTGGCACATTCCAGCAACCACGGAATTTACGAACGGGGGGGGGGGGGGGGGGGGGCGTTTTTACGAACTGTCCGTAAAAATACGGACAGTTGGCAACACTGTTTTGTGTTGATACACTTCCTGTTTTAATACAGCCTGATGGTGCCTCTGAAAACTCATTGCATCTTATTACTGATCTTGCTCTGAACTTTTTAGCTGCATGGCTGTCTGTGGCTTTAATATTTTGAGATACTGATCTAAAATGAGCAGCTAGGGAAAGTTAAAGAGGAAGTAAACCTGGTGTTTTAAAAATGAAAAAAAAACCTGCAAGAGAAAGGCATAATGCGCTAGTATGCATAGCTGTCTTGCCTCAATGTCCCTTTCGTGTAGCGCCACTCCGGCACTGTGACTGGCCATACATTGTTGTTGTTTTTTTTGGGGGGGGGGGGGGGGGGTTCGTTCAGAATCCTCTATCCTCAAAAAAAGGTGAGTGGAGAAATACACCAATCTGCATCCCTTGTTGGCTACAGCTGTTGATCGATAGAACATTTTCCAGTATGTCTTTTTAACAAAAGTGGATCAAACAATTTAGGGCAATTTCACACTAATGCACATTTGATGTGCTTTTATGCAGCTTAAGAGCCCTTTCACACTAAAGCGCTCTTGTTGCTTTCCTGTTGACTTGAAATAAATAATGCCTTTTGTAATGTGCTTTTCAAAAACTGCACCAAAGATGCAGCATACAGGTTTTTTCAAAGCACAGCGCATTGGCAGTGTGGAATTTAATTTGCAATAGTTTTCATGTTTATTACACTGGACAACTGTGGCAAAAGTGCATCAGTGTAAAGAGGCCTTTGAACAGGGGAGACCACACACTGATCAAAATGGGATCGATATATGGCCAGAGCTTATTCTTGACTACTGAAGTACTGGAGCCAGTAGATCAGTGTGACAGACAACTCGTATTTTCAGAAGTGGAGGTTTTCCATGGCAGCCTACAACTCCTCAGTGGAGAATTTCATGAAATGGTTAATTTTAGGGGTATGTCAAAGTGTATGAAAATCAAACTTATAGTATGTTTGCACGTTATACTATACTACTGAAGATACTGGCATATATATACAGTAAAACCTTGGTCTGAGAGTGTTTTACAAGACAAGCAAAATTGTTAAATACATTTTGACTTGATATACAAGCGATATCTTGATATAAGAGTTGCGTCATGTCACAACTGAGTATACAAGAGAAGAGAGGTGCCTCTAATTGTAGAAATATGGTTAGATTTAATGAAGGTACAACATTTAGAAACTTATTGCTACATTTAGAGGCGCCTCTCTTCTCTTTTATACTCTGTAGCTCCTGACAGGGATTTGCTTCTGAACCCCCTGTGGAGGCTTCCATTTGTGGATGGACATTTTATGGTTACACACCTGCATTGCTATAATCTTTTTATATGGAATATAAAGTGAAGGACATGAATAAATGGTTGTGGAATGAATCATTTGCATTTCCATTATTTCTTATGGGGAAATTTGCTTTGATATACAATTGCTTTGGATTGCAAGCATGCTTCTGGAACAAATCGTGCTTGCAATCCAAGGTTTTACTGTACTGTATTTGTACATTATTTCAAGACTTTCCTACCAGTGGAACGCCTTCAGAGCCACAACATCTAAATTCCATTGCTGGTGCTTCCGTCTTCCCCTGGTCTTCTCCTGGGTCTGTAGCTTTTGGCTGTCTCGAATTGCTGAGCCAGGATGACATACTTTCAATGCATACAGGTTGTACACTGAGCTGAGTAAAAAGTGAGAGGGTAGGAGCAGGGTAAGTGTTAGAGGTGGGCAAAAGTTAGGGACATGGGCTCTTACTGTGAAATTCTGATTTTTGTTCTCAATGCTAAAAATGTACGCTGAAATGCACCAAACCATGTGTAATGCATATATTCATTTTGAGTGGACTCCTCCTTTTAATGTCACCTACAACAAAGCTAGATAATTTACTGGAAGCTAATGTAGACAGATTGCATAAGAATTTTTTGCCTTTTTGGAAGGCAAGTCAAAAACCTTATTAAGCTTATTCCACCCCCACCCCCATTGTAAGCCTTCTATCTACCCTGTAATAGGAAAGCTGTGTATACTTGCACATTGTGACGTCGCTCCAGTCCAGTCACATGATCTCTCCAGAGTCGGCTTTAGTGTGGAGGAGAAATCGGCAACAACGACAGCAGAGCCTGGGTGGTAACCCATAGGCTTACTAAGGGGCATCTGTTTTCGGCTATCCCTCCTCTACCCTGAAGCCTGTGCTAGGACCTGATCATGTGACCAACCCAAGCAACTTCATAATAGGTAATTATAGGCATCTTTCCTTTTACAAGGTATATAGAATAGGCTTAGAATTGGGGTGGGAGTCGATTTAGCTCCAGTCTAGTTCTGACTTGCCTTCCACTTTACATTTTTTATTTGTCTACCCTTTATCTTTAGCATAAACCTTAATTTTGTCCTCCCTCTGTGGTCTAAAAACAGGCAGATAGACCTTCTTCAGTTGTCTATGGCTATGCAACAATTTATGTGTTGCAGTTTTTTGAATACAAACAGGATATAAAGCGGAAAGTATACTGCAAAATTTGCCGCAGGCTGAACAGGAGATCACATAATTTATTTATGGTGAGGATAACCATATAGGGTATGAATCCACTTTGTGTGTACCAAATGCCTTTGCTAACCCAGGTATTACCCAAAGGCCCCCTCTTACACAGGGAGGGGTGGGGGAATACAAGACTACTCACACCACATTAGTAGAGTGCGGCAGTGACTGGTCTTAATACTGGAAGCTCCTGAAAATAGACATCACACTGGATTACGCTACTTCTCAGATCTGGAATAAATACACACACCTCATCAAGATGATAGCAAGAATACACATGCCTCCTGTATATAGGAAATACTTTATAAGAAATACTTGATTATCCCAAAATTCAGCTTTAACAAAGAAGCATAATTTGCCAATTATCAAATCTTATTAAAATATTTAATGAATGGTGCACAAGCTAGAAAAGTTTTTGCATTTGTTTGTTTTTAGAAAGAAAGGGTTGGAACCTATTCCTTTTTTTTTTATTTATTTCTAATTCCCATCATTTTCATTGATTTCTTGTCAAGGACACAAGTAGCAATAAAAACCTGACAGAGGTTGTAACCATTATCTGCTCTACCTGAAACTCAAAACCAATCTCTTCAAAACTGCCTATCCATTGTTGGCAGGAATCTGTTATTCACACTTTCTAGGAAAGTAATAATAATAATAATAATATATTTGGCGTTCTGCTTTAAATATTGTGCAGATGTTATCATCATGAAAGAAGACTATTCCAGACGCAAAGAATGCTGACTTCTCTATTCATGTATGTATTGGTAAGCTTGAATGGTGTATCATACCTTTGCCACATAATTATTTTACGATATTTAACTCAAGATGTGATCATATCCACAAAATCACATCATAATCAACACGGTGGCCCATGGACTTTTAATAAAGTCCATGTTCTTGCTTTCCATTCAGTAAATTAAGGCTTAAAGTCAATTTGTTTGAACCTTTTCTACACGAGGAAGGCGGTCCTTCTAAAATGGAAGGACCCCGCTCCCCCAACGGTGCAACAGTGGAGAGCTCTAGTGGGTGCAGCCCTGCCACTCTATAAATTAACCTACCTGGGCTGTAATTGCCCCAAGAAATTAGAGAAAATATGGGCGGCATTAATTCGGGCGTGGCAGATCAAGACCTAGGGAAGGGAGGTGCTTACTGTGGGGTGCTTAGAGATTATAGTGGTGAAGGGATCCTGACACCCCCCCCCCCCCCTCTGTGCCTCTGGAACATGATTGTTATAGATTATAATATATTTGATTGACATATAAGTGCAGGCTCTATATTTACCCTTTCTCTATATATGATCATTATAGGTGGTTGGGCTCCTGCCCTGCCCCCATTGATACTTGTTCGGCTCAGGTCCTTGACTACGGATTTCCCTAATCCTGTTTTTTTTTTACCTCCGTCCCCTTGAATGTTTGAAATGTAATATAATTTCCTGGATCCCCTTGCCTTGTTGCTTTAATTATGAACTTTAGACTTTTATGTTTGCCCTGTTATGGCATCCTAGTGCACTGTACTTGGTTGATTAGTTTGAATTTCCTGAATCGATGATGACTGACACACTGTCGTTTTTACCTCTCATGTTATAACTATCTATTGTCAAGAATGTACCGCTGTTCTTTTGTTTCTCTGTTCATTTGTTTTGTATCTTCAAAATGAACAAACTTTATGTTTAAAAAAAAAAAAAACACCATTCTAGTGGCAGTGCAGTTATTAACAGTAATCCACATGTCCAGCTCCTCGGATTGCAGGTATTGTATCTCTCCCTGCGGGCACATTTGGAATTAAATCCAGATAACCAAGCTCCATTGTTCATCTAATCAAAAACTTAGGGGTTGCCTAATATCACAGGATACACAGGACTTGACATTTGGAGGAAATTCTATAAAACCTAATCCATATAAAAAAAACAAGTACAACCCTGCTACTACTCAGCATTATGTTTATTATTAATTTCAAGGTGTGCTTTACCTGTGATTTGTAACTCTCTGTTTTATTCCTTACAGGCTCCCTAACTATTGAGGATTGTTTGGTTCCTATAGACCTTAAACTAGCTGAAGCGATCCATAAAAAGTGGAAACAATCAATAGAGGTTAGTTCCTATACACAATTGACGTCATATATACAGTAGTGTGTGGTGTAGTGGCATGAAATAAAACTGCATTGGATTTTACTTTTATATACATAAATTCTGACATCTCTATTGCAATTCTGTGGATTGGTGCATTGCTGCTAAATGATACTGGTGTTTTTTCTGCATATCCATAATGTAGCCACAAACCACAGCAGGCATCAAGCCAGTGCTGTTCCTATTTCATACTTTTCCCTGCAGGTCCATTGACAGAAGATGGCTCTCATTTTCTTTTAGCCATACCCACTAACTTCCTTGTTTCATGTGCATGGATGCATGCCTGTGAGTCTCATATAAAGCGAGAATGTAGAGAATTTTTTTTCTAAACACATTAAAGAAAGAGTATGGGATTTCTTTTTTCTCCCAATCATATTTACCTAGGTGGATGCAGCATCAGACCGATGCTGCGTCTGCCCCCTGCTGGCTCCAACATTGAGAACCGAGCCATCAAACACCGCTGATTACTTGGTTCTCAGTGCTCCCTGAGCAGAGAGCTGGTGACTGTCAGCAGCTGGCTCAGGCTCTCAGCACAGGCCGAGTGTTGGGTTTTTATTGAACTGACCAACATTCAGCCCATGTGTATGGCAGCCAGTCCAACAGAAGCCGGCGGAAGTCATGACTGAAAAAGGTCTACCGACCAGCTTCCTTTTGGAAGCTTGGCATTCTGCCAATGGCTGAGAGCACTGACCGGAGTGTTCTGATGGGGGGCCAATTCCTGTCAGAACACAATAGTGCAGCAGGGAGACATTGCTGTATTAACATTGGATTGTTAATACAGCGGCTCTATTATATACATGTGTATGCCTGCCCAAGCGTATGACTTTCTATACTTCGCTGCTATGGGCTCTAGCTCCAGATCTTTTGTAGATCTAGCAACGCCCCTGCTCATAGCCAAACATGAATTGAGAGGAAATCCCTGCAAATTAAGGGAACTCCTTGGGGGACCCTCAGGTCACCAAAACTGGTGTGGAGTGGACCATTGTAAGATTGTCCCTCCATTATTTTTCTTTGGACAACCAAAAATTTGTGAATTTCTTTACTTTCACTTTCAATTATAATGGTAAACAGGACAAATACAGGGTGAATCTCCCTGACAGGGTCACAGATAGCTATAAAAACTAACAGGCGATCTAATCCCTCTCCAAACGACCCAAAGCTAAAAAAACGTTTTGACATTTAGGCCTTTTTCCCACGGGACAGATCCATGATGATCCGCCCAGTGAACCTCCGCTTGCTCAGCGGGGATCGCTCCTTTGATCCCCGCTGAGCCGCCGGATGACAGGGTGGTCCCCGCACACTGTGCAGGGACCGCCCTGTCACATCTCCACTCTCCCCTATGAGGGGATCGGATGAACATGGACCGTCTGTCCGTGTTCATCCTATTCGATCCGCAAACGGATGAAAAATAGGGTTTTCCTTTGTCTGCAGAATCGGAGGATTGCGGAACCGGATGAGATCGGGTGTCAGCGAATGCATACATGTAACCAGGTCAGATTCACACCTGCACTGTAAAATAGGAGTTAGAAAATTTAAATTTGAATCTTTGTATTCGCCGTTAGACAGTACAGACAGTGCTGTGGCAGCTGCTGTTATATTTTTATGATGATGGGTATTTGGAGCATTATAGTAGTTTTGTGTTTTTAAGTTCCTAAATCATTTTATTCCTCAGGAGAGGCATAACCAAGAAGCATTATCCTATCAACTTCTGTTCGAAGGTAATCTTAATTTTATTTTCAACGTTCATGTGTAGTAGATCTCATTTGTAAAGGCTGATAATGTTGTATATTTAAATTGGCGTAGAAAGTGTCGCAGTCCTAATACAGGAGTGATATGGATGCTACAAACAGGCTCCTTTTTAGGATCAGATTGTTCCTGGCTCTTTCTGAGTTTATACTTCAATTACAGTGCCTTTAAAAATGTATTCATACCCCTTGAAATGTTCTGCATTTTGTCATGTTACAACCAAAAATATAAATGTATTTTATTGGGATTTTATGTGACAGACCAAGTGGCACAGAATTGTGAAATGGAAGGAAAATAATAATTGTTTTTCAATTTTGTTTACAAATAAATATCTGAAAAGTGTGATATGCATTTGTGTTCAGCCCCCTTTACTCTCATACCCCTAACTAAAATCAAGTGGAACCCATTACCTTCAGAAGTCACCTAATTAGTAAATAGCCCACCTGTGTGTAATTTAATCTCTGTATAAATACAACTGTTCTGTGAAGCCCTCAGAGGTTTGTTAGAGAACCTTAGTGAACAAACCGCATCATGAAGTGCAAGAAACCTCACCAGACAGGTCAGGGATAAAATTGCGGAGAAGTTTAACCACCACAATACAGGGCACTCCAGCTCTCCCCACCCCCCTCCTGCCCAGGCCATTTTTTAGCTTTGAGCACTGTCACGTTTGGAATTGCGCGGTCATGCAACTCTGTACCCAAATTACATTTATCTTTTTCCTCCAAAAAATAGAGCTTTCTTTTGGTGGTATTTTTGTATACTCTTTATTTTTGTAAAAGGAAAACATACAACAAGACACGTCCAACAGTTTGCTTTATAATAAAAATAAAAAACACAGACCCACATAGATCTATTAGTATTTAATCACTGCTGGGATTTTTATTTTTTTACAAAAGGAAAAAAAATTCTGTTAGTAAATTTTGTAAATAAGTCATTTTTCTCCTTTACTGATGTGTGCTAATGAGGCTTGCACTGACCAGTGGCACTGGTGGGCACTGATTAGGTGGCACTTGTGGGCACTGATAGGCCGCAC
Source organism: Rana kukunoris (assembly GCA_029574335.1). NCBI lineage: Eukaryota > Metazoa > Chordata > Amphibia > Anura > Ranidae > Rana > Rana kukunoris. Next base: position 637,479,441 of record CM056049.1, on the reverse strand, counting down.
TGATGGGAGGCACTGACTGGCATTACTTATGGGCACTGATTGGGGACAATTATGGGCACTGCTGGGGCTTTCCTGTAATCAGTGCTTTGATTACCTGCCCAGGACTTCTTTGCAAGGAGATGCCACTAATCAGAGACGATTCACAGAACTTCCTTGTGAACGGCTGTGATTGGACACAGCCAATCGCATGGCTAAAGAGCAGCGACTCTTTACAGAGATCAGGGTCATGCTGTGTCCTAGCAACATGCAGGGCCGCCATCAGGAATTTTGGGGCCCCTTACACAGCTTCAGGCATGGGCCCCCTGGAGCAGAGAACCGGGGGGGGGTGCTGCCGCATGAAATTGAGAAGCGGGGGGGGGGGGGGTGCTGCTGCCGCGAATTGAGAAGCGGGGGGGGCCTTTACAAAAAGAAAAAGTAAAGAAAAATATATATAAAAAAGGGGGGTAGCCATCCGGGGCCCTGGGGTCTGTGCCCTTTAATAAAAAGAAAAAAATAGAGAATATATATATATATAATTTTTTTTTTTTTTTTTTTTTTTTAAGGGTGGTTGCCAACTGGGGCTCCGGGGATCTTATTTTTTTTTTTATAAAAGGAAATTACAAAAAAGGGGCTTTCCATTCAGGACCTCTGGGCCCTTTAATAAAAAGAAACCTCTGGGCCCTTTAAAAAAAAAAAGAAAGAAAGAAAAATATATATATATATAAAAAATAAATAAACATTTATATAAAAAAAAAACAAAAAAAAACAAGGGGGTTGCCTTCCAGGGCCCTGGGGACCTCTGGGCCCTTTAATAAAAATTTTTTTTTAAAAAAAAAATATATAAACAAAAATAAAAAATACAATTATAAAAAAAGGGGGTTTGACACATGGGGCCCTGGGGACCTCTGAGCCCTTTAATAAAAATACATCTATATATTAAAAAAAAGAAATAAAATAATATAAAAAGGTAAAAAAAAATATAAAAAAGGAGGATTGTCATCCGGGGGCCCTGGGGACCTCTGGGCCCTTTAATAATAATATATATATATATATATATATATATATATATATATATATATATATATATATATATATATATATATATAAAAATTATATATTTTTTTATAAAAAAAGGGGGGTTGTCATCTGGGGCCCTGGGGATCTCCAGGTCCCTGTGGACCTCCGGACCTCTAAAAAAATAAAAGAAAAAAAATTGGCCCTTTAATAAAAATTAAAAGAAAAATATATTAAAAAAATATATTTTTTTATAAAAAATATATTTTTTTATAAAAAAATAAATAAAAAAGAGGGGGTTGCCATCTGGGGCCCTGGTGGCCTACGGGCCCCTAGACCCCTAAAAAAAATGGCCCTTTAATAAAAAATAAAATAAATATATTAAAAAATATATTTTTTATATAGAAAATAAATAAAAAAAGGGGGGTTGCCATCCGGTACCCTGGGGGGCCTCCGGGCCTCTGTGGACCTCCGGACCTCTAAAAAAAAAATAAAAGAAAAAAAAAATTGTCCCTTTAATAAAAAATAAAAGAAAAATATATTAAAAAAATATATTTTTTTATAAAAAAAAAAGAAAAAAAGGGCTTGCCATCTGGGGCCCTGGTGGCCTCCGGGCCCCTGGGGACCTCCGGACCTCTAAAAAAAAATAAAAAAAAAATTGGCCCTTTAATAAAAAATAAAAAATAAAATATATTAAAAAAATATATTTTTTTTATGAAAAAATATATTTTTTATAAAAAAATTATTTTTTTAATAAAAAAAAAAAGGGCATGCCATCTGGGGCCCTTGGTGGCCTCCGGGGCCCCTGGGGACTTTCGGATCCCTAAAAAAAAAAAAAAAAATTTTTTTTTTTTTTTTTTTTTTTTAGGGTGGTTCCCATCCGGGCCCCTGGGGACCCCCGGGCCCCTTACAGGTGTAATGCCTGTACCCCCCTGATGGCGGCCCTGGCAACATGGCACGGTCAAGATCGCCGCCTTGCGAGCCCCCGTGGGTGCGTTTTATCATGCGCTGTCAAATCACATCCTTCCAGAACGAGCCGCACCATCCCTCCATCAATTAGAGGGTGGACGAGCGACAAGACGTTAAAGCAGGGTTGGAGTTATAAAAAAAATATATGAAGCTTCTCATAGAGCACGGTTTAATCCATCATCCAAAAATGGAAAGAGTATGGCACAACTGCAAACCTACTAAGACATGGCCGTCCACCTAAACTGACAGGCCGGGCATTGAGAGCATTAATCAGAGAAGCAGAAAAGAGGCCCATGGTAACTCTGCAGGAGCTAAAGAGATCCACAGCTCAGGTTGGAGAATCTGTCCACAGGACAATTGGTCATTAACTCCACAAATCTAGGGCCAGATTCAGAAAGAGTTATGCCGGCTTCTCTCGAGATGCGCGGCGTAAGTGTAAAGTTGAGCCGACTTCTCTATGCGCCGTACCCACAAAACTAGATACGCCTGAAAATAGGCTTCCTCCGGCCGGCGTAACTTTCCTGTGCCGGCGTATCTTAGGCGCATATTTACGCTGGACTCATCTGGCGCGCCCATTGATTTCCTATTCAAATATGCAAATGAGGGAGATATGCCGATTCGTGAACGTATTTGGGTCCGGCGCATGCTAAGTGCGCCGCGCGTAAGTGTTAAGTCCGGCGTAAAGTTATTCCTACAAATAGCTGCTTTATCTTTGCCCCTGACGGGCACAGGTCAGCTGGAGAGCAGCTCCAGCAGCACTGTTACTGACGAACTTGGCAAACTGAGCAACCCCACTTGCAGTTGTATGCCAACATACCAGGGGCAGCCGTGGTCCTAGCACTACTAATGGGTACACCGGTACGGAGGAGGAGGGCACGTGAGAGGATATACCGAACGCGCATGAGCCTTTTTGGCATGGGTGATGAGGAGGTGTATCGCATCTTCAGATTCAGCCCTGATGCCATCCTGGAAATAACCACAGCCCTGCAGGATGACCACACCACCAAGCAGGGCTGCCATCATGAATTTTGGGGCCCCTTACACAGCTTCAGGCATGGGCCCCCTGGAGCAGAGAACTGTGTGGGGGGGGCGAATTGAGAAGCGGGGGGGCCCTTTACAAAAAGAAGAAATAAAGAAAAATATATATAAAAAAAAGGGGGTAGCCACCCGGGGCCCTGGGGACCTCTGGGCCCTTTAATAAAAAGAAAAAATTTTCCTTTCACCTCACAATTAAGTGCCACTTTTTGTTGGTCTATCTCATAAAATCCCAATAAAATAAATTTTTGTTTTTAGTTGTAACATGAAATAATGTGGAACATTTCAAGGGATATGAATATTTTTTCATGTAGAGAATGCTATTTTTTTTATAAACGTCAAGTTAGATGCTTTGCTTGCACTCTTCTTGTGAATCTATATTTTAAAACATAAGTGAAGTTTTCTTAATAATAATAATAATTAAAAAAAAGGCCCACTGGTGGTTTAAGCCATTATATGCTAGTATAGTGCACTGCATACTAGCATGTTATGACAGGCGCTTCCATCTTCACCCACTCTTCCTTCTGTTTGTTTGGACTCTTGAATGGCTGGGCGCATGCATACAGGAGTCACATCACCGCAGCACAGGTCGGCGATGTGCATGTTTGTTGAGCTGCACATGTCCAGCTCAGTGAACATTAACTGCTGAAAGGCAGGAGGAAGCCTATAGGGCAGAAGAAGACTAATGAGGTATTTAATGTCATAAAAAGCCTACCTTGTCAGCAAATTTTAAATAAATAGGTTTAATATCACTTTAAAGGTGAACTTCAGGCAACAGTTAAATACACAGATGAAATACATTATTTAGAGTTATTAAACATGCCAAACGATTTATATTTCGGTCATTCACGTCCTGAGTTTTATACAGCTGTGCCCTACCTAGCAGGAGAGGGGATAGGATCTTTCTCTGCAGTTTTTGATTACAGATCTCCTCCCTACCCCTTACCCCTGTGACTGAACAGTAACAGGAGATGCAACAAATTGATGAGTTGATCTCTCTGTCCGTCTGCTTTCTCCTTCTTTCACACGCTCATTGCACTACGGCACACCTGATTAGATCCTTGTGCTGCTTCTCTCTTCCCTTCAGTAAGCTCTGCTGCACATACTATATGATGGGCTGCAAGAGGCTGATAAGTCAGATTAAAGTACTAACAAATGATTACAGAGATGCAAGAATTTTGCCTTTTTATATCTGCCTGGAGTCCAGCTTTAAGGCTCCATGCACACTGAAGCTGATAAAAGCTATAAAAAACCGCCAGTAGCTTTGCAGGGAGCGTTGCAACGTTTTTAGCGTTTTTGCAATAGCTTTAATCAGCGTTTTTCAGTGTAGCTTTTATCAGCTTTTTTTTTTTTTTAGATTTTTGTTTTTGTTTTTTTTCAATGGATAAAAAAACGCTGGTGCCGGCATTTTTGAGCGTTTTTAGCGTTTTTCAGCGTTTTGTGTTTTTTTCCGCCCAAAAACTGCACTTTGAACGCAAATTTCGGGCGTTCAGAAAAAAGCCAATAAACTCCAAAGCTCATTAACACTGAAAAACGGTCAGGTGTGCATGGGCACATAGGCTAATATAGAGTTCACCTTATGGGCTTTAAAAAAAAAAAGCCAAAACGCGAAGTCTTAGGCTGCGTACACACGAGGAGATATATCTGATGAAAACGGTCTGACGAAAAATCCCAGCGGACAGACAGCGTGGTGACGTGGCGGTGTCGTTGACGCCGCCACGTCACCGAAACAGAACGTAAAATACTTCCACGCATGCGTCGAATCCATTCGACGAATGCGGGAGATTTCGGTCCGCTGGTTAGGCGTACTAACCAGCGGACATATTCGACAGATGGGTTTCCAATAGACAAGTTTTAAAGCATGCTTAAAACTTTTGTCTGCTGGAAACTGTCTGCTAGCCCGTACAGACGATCGAATCTGTCCGCTGAAACTGGTCTGCGGACCAGTTTCAGCAGATATATTCGATCGTGTGTAGGCGGCCTCAGATCTGTTAATCTACAGTGTTATGTTTTTTTTTTTTACTTCACTGTTGAATTTCTGATGGTGTAATCATTACTTATATATATAAAACGACCTGTTATTTTTGCAGACTTTACAACCAATGATCACATACAACTGGACAGTCTTCTTCAGGAACAGGAGTCTAGGCTGGATGGAAATAATTTAGTTGTTTCCAATGGAGAAACTGATATGTTTCCATTCATGGACCAGTGGAATACCAGAATAAAGAAAGTTTCGCTGCGGCAGATCATGTCGGAAGAAATGGCATTTCAGGCCCGGGAAGATATGGTATGGGGATTTAAGAATCCGTCTTCCCAAAGACTGATATTCGGTTTTTGATTGCTGTTGTAGAGTTGGTGTATATCAAGCATTTTTTTTTTTTAGCTTTTGGTAAAGTTAAGAGGAGCTAAAACCGCTGCCAGGTAAATATTTTCAGTGTCCCACTGTGGACATTTCCATTTGCTGCAAGAAATGTATATGCCTATTGATGATATCACAGAGAGAAATGGAAGCCTTGTCCTACTACAGGAGGCAAAAAAATGGTAAATCATGCTGGAACATACGCTAGAGAGGGAGATGGAGGTTTGGGGGTAAATGGTGGGTCATGCCAAAAGGTCAACTTTTAGATTTATTTGTGAATAAAAGATTGGCATTGTAAAAAAGTAATTAAAATACATTTTATTTTTCTTACTTCAGAAGAAGCCGTTAGCATCGTCAAACTGTGCTGTAAAAATGAAGGAGAAGCAACTCTTGGAACTGTTTCCTAACATAGAGCAAAACCTGCTTATGGACATTTTTAAAGAAAACAAGTAAGAGTGTTTTTTTTTTCCTTGAATGTAAACTATTAAATTCTTATGACATTAAGCTTAAGTACATTGGTTTCTGTGCAGCTAATTTGCAGTGCATTTAAGAGCTTGATCGCACATCAACTAATGTGTGTTAGGAGGACAAGTGCCGGTGCATTGTGCGCATAAGTCACATTTCAAGTCCTGTTCACATTGCAAAGTGGTCATTGTGTGTTGCAATCCACTGCGCCAAAAAGTGAGGGCTATTCCCATGGTGGTCTATTGCCTGGGAAGATGTCTGTTTCTTGGTGTGGTAAGTCCAGGACTTTGCCCCTTTCAATCAACATTTTTAAACAGAGGGTTATTCGCCTATCCCTGTTGTATTAGACCAACCAGCTGCAAGGGCGACCGACATTCAGTTCAGTTGGACAATGCCACAGCTTACATAAACCATCAAGGCTGCACCAAATACCATGTGGCACTTTGAGAAGCAGACATAATTATGGTTTGAGCCAAAACTAACGTTCAACCTTGTCTGCAGTTCACATTCCTGGGTAGACAATGCAGGAGAATGGTGTTCTGGGACATCTGTCACCACTGTGGGATGTCGGATGTAGGTCTGTGTGCTTTCTGCTTCAACAAGCTGTACAGGTTTGTGACAAGGATCAGAGATCTAAAGGCCTTTGCAGTGAACACAGACACGGAATCAGTTCTGGTTAATACAGTCCTTTTTGCCCCTGCTATGGATTTTCCCTCGACTGCTTTACAGGATTGAGATAAAGGGCATTAAGGTGATCTTTGTAGCACCAAATAGGTCCACAAGGACTTGGCGTTCTGACATCCTGTGACTTCTTGGAGACACTCTGTGAGCACTTCCAGACCGACCAGAGCTGCTGTCTCAAGAACAGGTCTAGCATTCTGCTTCATGGTTGCAGGTTTTAACAGCTTGGCTTTTAAAACCTAAATCCTAAAAAATTACTGTCTGACTCGTGACTGGGGCAGAGGTTCACCTTCCAGCAGGGCAACGACCCTAAACATACAGCCAGAGCTACAATGGAATGGTGTAGATCAAAGCATAATGTTAGAAAAGTCCAGTCAAACTCCAGACCTATAGTGACTTACAAAAGTATTCACCCCCTTGGCTTTTTACCTATTTTGTTACATTACAGCTTTTAGTTCAATGTTTTTTTTTTTTATCTGAATTATATGTGATGAATCGGAACACAATAGTCTAAGTTGGTGAAGTAAAATTAAAAAGGGGGCTCTACAAAGTATTGACTTTAGGGGGGGTGAATAGTTATGCACATTGGCCCAGATTCACAAAGCACTTACCCAGACGTATCTCGAGATACGCCGCGTAAGTGTAAATATGCGCCATCGTATCTGTGCGCCCACAGAACTAAGATATGCCTAAAAACTGACTTCATCCGACCGACGTAACTTGCCTACACCGGCGTATAGTGGGCGCATAGTTACGCTGGACGCATTTGGCACTCCCATTGATTTTCTAAGCAAATATGAAAATTGTCTGTTAAAGCGACGCAGTGCCAAATTGTAAAAACCCCTTGGGTCATTTAGTAGCATATTGGTCCGGTCCTTAAGTGTTTAAAGTTGTGGGCATGTTCTGTAAATTAAATGATGCAAACCCTCAAACGATCCATGTTAATTCCAGGTTGTGAGGCAACAAAACACGAAAAATGCCAAGGGGGGGGGGGGGGGGGGTGAATACTTTTGGAAGGCACTGTAAATCCAATTGAGAATCTTTGGCAAGACTTGAAAAATGCTGTTCATAGATGCTCTCCATCCAATATGGCAGAGCTTGAACTATTTGCAAAGCTGAATGGGCAAAACTTTCTCTCTCCTAGATGTGCAAAGCTGGTAGAGACCAGGGATGAGCCGAACACCCCCCTGTTCGGTTCGCACCAGAACTTGCGAACACACCAAATGTTTGTGTGAACTTTAGAACCCTGTTGAAGTCTATGGAACTCGAACATTTGAAATCTAAAGTGCTAATTTTAAAGGCTAAAATGCAAGTTATTGTCCTAAAAAGTGTTTGGGGACCCGGATCCTGTCCCAGGAAACATGTAAGAAACTGAACTGAACTGCATGCCAGGCCACATGCCCTTAACATGGGGAAGATGTCCCCATGTTGATGGGGACAAGGGACTCATCCCTACAACCCTGGCCGGTGGTTGTGGGGGGGCTTATCAGAATCCCCTACCATTTCACGAAGGAAGTGTAAATAGTTAAAAAAAAAAACACACACAGACACCTTAGAAAAAAAGTCTTTTATTAATAAAAAAAATAATAATAATCCAGAGGTGTAAATCCACTCTCGATGCAGCTCCCTGCTCCAACGTTGTCTTCCCATCCAGCAACAGGTGATCTCTCCAGTGACGGGTGATCAGCGGTCCTCCAGCGATGAGAAGTTCCAGAGCGCAGCAGGGAGCTCCTCTCTTATCTGGACACAGCCCAGCGGAATGACTCGCCGGAGCTTTGACGTTTCTTATATAGGGGAGGCGGGGCCACCCGTCGTGTGAGCCCACCCCCTCTAACGCACCCTCCTACGTCACTGGGAAAGGATTTTTTTCTACGGTGTCTGTGTGTTTTTTTTTTTTTTTAAACTATTTACACTTCTTTCGTGAAATGGTAGGGGTACAGTGTACCCCGTTACCAATTCACATAGGGGGGCCAGGATCTGGGCGTCCCCTTTGTTAAAGGGGTCTTCCAGATTCTGATAAGCCCCCCGCCCGCAGACCCCCACAACCACCGGCCAGGGTTGTGGGGATAAGGCCCTTGTCCCCATCAACATGGGGACATCCTCCCCATGTTGAGGGCATGTGGCCTGGTGCGGTTCAGGAGAGGGGGGGGGCGCACACTGATTTACACTATTTATATATATATATATATATATATATATATATATATATATATATATATATATATATAATTTGTTTTTTGTTTTTCTCCCTGGTGAAAAATATATTTTAAAGGGAAATTTTCCTGAAAATTTTGGAGGTAGCCATTACTGACCTCATGTGCTTGACTTTCTAGGATTTATTTGAGATTGGCCAGTATTTAGCATAATTCCTGAAGGTGTTTTTAAATGCTTAAAAAAAAAAAAATGAAAAATGAAAAAATAACTGACAAACACTGTTTTATATCCATTCTGCAGTTATTCTTTAGAGACGACAGAAGAGTTCATCAGCTCAGCACTAGAAGCTGATCCTGTGCAGAATGTTGTGGCTCAAGGGTTTAAACAGGAGCTGCCCTCATCAACTGACAGAATGAAGGAAAAGGTACTTTCACTTTATTAGAGTATAAAAAAATCTAGTCCAGCATGTTTTCTGGGAACATTTTCTCATTGTTGTATATTAATTAAAGAAATAAAAACTTTGCTTTGCAAATTTTCACATTTGCAAAGTATTGTGCTGTGTTATCCAATCGTGTGCTAGCAAAATCCTGTTTTTTGTTGGGTTTGTTTGCTTGTTTTGGTTGGGGTGTTTTTAAAGCCCCTTCCACATGAGTTGGGCTCAGTTGGAGTCCGACTGCTCGGCAGGGTCCCTGTCTGCTGATCCCGGCTGAGCAGGCGGATGGCTAGTCCGTGTCCGATCCGCATATGTAGAGCGGACACAGACGCGGCCCGTTTTCCTCCATAGGTGGTTGGATGTAAACCGGCCACATCTCCATTTACACCTGACTGTCATCCAAACCACCAGACAGATGGGGAATGCTTGTTTTTAGTAGATTGTTTTGGAAGTTGGTGGGTGCCAACGGGAACATGTTGCCGCTCCATAGAGGGGACTGGAGGGTCTGAGCACGTCCACCTGAAAAACTGACAGTGGGAAAGCGGCCTAACTGCCCTTGATTTGACAAAGGAAGCACAGCTTCATTCCCTAGTGTAGTTGAAAAACAACTAGCATCTGTTGACCTAAATGTATTCTGAGCTTTTTGTAGTTTTGGAGGAAACTGTATTTACACCATGGCAGGAATTTTCCTGTTTTGGAAATATATATTTAAAAAAAAATATATATATATATATATATATATATATATATATATATATATTGTGGCATATCAGAACTTGTACTGTGTTACTTTTAGAAAGCCAGACTAGACATGAAATGTACGTAACTGAAAAAGTCATACCACAGATCAAGTCAATGGTTACTTATGTTTAATTTGACCCATTTATCTAATGTCATTAAAAAAAAATAGCCCTAAAATATCATCATGCGCACATATAACATACCACAAAGTTGTTGCAATCATGTATGCAAAATAAGGGGAAACTATAAAAAAAAAAAAAAAAAATGGCTTTAGCAGTGAGAAAATAAAGGAGATATACGGTAGATATATATTATATACACAGTGGGTACGGAAAGTATTCAGACCACCTTAAATTTTTCACTGACTTTTTTTTATTTTCCATTAACCACTTAAGGACCGCCTACTGCACATTTACGTCGCAGAATGGCACGGCTGGGCACATCAACGTATATATACGTTGATTTTAGTACCCAGCCGCGGGTCACGGGCACGCGCCCGCGACCCGGTCCGAAGGACCGCGGGATTCGCGGACCCGATCGCCGCTGGAGTGCGGCGATCCGTCCCTGGAGCGGAAGAACGGGGAGAGCCGTGTGTACACACGGCTTCCCCGTGCTTCTCTGTGGCCGCAGCATCGATCGCGTCATCCCTGTAATAGGGGGACGCGATCGATGACGTCACACCTACAGCCACACCCCCTACAGTTGTAAACAAACACACATAGGCACACATCCCCTACAGCGCCACCTGTGGTTAACTCCCAAACTGCAGCTGTAATTTCCACAGTAAACAATGCAATTTAAATGCATTTTTTGCTGTGAAAATGACAATTGTCCCAAAAATGTGTCAAAATTGTCCGAAGTGTCCGCCATATTGTCGCAGTCACGAAAAAAATCGCTGATCGCCGCTATTAGTAGTAAAAATAAAATAATTAATAAAAATGCAATAAAACTATCCCTTATTTTGTAAACGCTATACATTTTGCAAAAACCGACCGATAAACGCTTATTGCGATTTTTTTTACCAAAAATACGTAGAAGAATACGTATCGGCCTAAACTGAGGAAAAAAAATGTTTTTTTTATATATTTTTGGGGGATATTTATTATAGCAAAAAGTAAAAAATATTGCATTTTTTTTTAAATTGTCGCTCTATTTTTGTTAATAGCGCAAAAAATAAAAACCGCAGAGGTGATCAAATACCACCAAAAGAAAGCTCTATTTGTGGGAAAAAAAGGACGCCAATTTTGTTTGGGAGCCACGTCGCACGACCGCGCAATTGTCAGTTAAAACGAAGCAGTGCCGAATCGCAAAAAGGGGCAAGGTCCTTTACCTACATTTTGGTCCGGGTCTTAAGTGGTTAATGTACACATAGCACCCCATATTGACAGAAAAACACACAGATTTATTAAAAAAGAAAAACTGAAATATCACATGGTCCTAAGTATTCAGACCCTTTGCTCAGTATTTAGGAGAAGCGCCCATTTGATCTAATACAGCCATGAGTCGTTTTGGGAAAGATGCATCAAGTTTTTTACACCTGGATTTGGGGATCCGCTGCCATTCCTCCTTGCAGATCCTCTCCAGATCTGTCAGGTTGGATGGTAAACGTTGGTGGACAGACATTTTTAGGTCTCCCCAGAGATGCTCAATTGGGTTTAAGTCAGGGCTCTGGCTAGGCCATTCAAGAACAGTCACGGAGTTGTTGTGAAGCCACTCCTTCATTATTTTAGCTGTGTGCTTAGGGTCATTGTCTTGTTGGAAGGTAAAGCTTCGGCCCAGTCTGAGGTTCTGAGCACTCTGGAGAAGGTTTTCGTCCAGGATATCCCTGTACTTGGCCACATTAATCTTTCCCTCGATTGCAACCAGTAGTCCTGTTCCTGCAGCTGAAAAACACCCCAACAGCATGATGTTGCCACCACCATGCTTCACTGTTGGGACTGTATTGGACAGGTGATGAGCAGTGCCTGGTTTTCTCCACACATACCGCTTAGAATTAAGGCCAAAAAGTTCTATCTTGGTCCACCAGACCAGAGAATCTTATTTCTCACCATCTTGGAGTCCTTCAGGTGTTTTCCGTCGGGCCACTCTGCCATGAAGCCCCGACTGGTGGAGGGCTGCAGTGATGGTTGACTTTCTACAACTTTCTCCAATCTCCCGACTGCATCTCTGGAGCTCAGCCACAGTGATCTTTGGGTTCTTCTTTACCTCTCTCACCAAGGCTCTTCTCCCCCGATATCTCAGTTTGGCCGGATGGCTAGCGCTAGGAAGGGTTCTGGTCGTCCCAAATGTCTTCCATTTAAGGATTATGGAATCCACTGTGCTCTTAGGAACCTTAAGTGCAGCAGAAATGTTTCTATAACCTTGGCCAGATCTGTGCCTTGCCACAATTCTGTCTCAGAGCTCTTCAGGCAGTTCCTTTTGACCTCTTGATTCTCATTGCTCTGACATGTAGCGTGTCAAGATCCTACGGGGTAAAAATGACCGCACCAGCCAAGCAGACACTGGCTGAAAAAAGCGCCCAGAGGCGATTCAGTTTGCATGTGTTGCACTGTACAAGTCATTCATTCATTCACATGCACTGTGAGCTGTAAGGTCTTATATAGAGGTATGTGGCTTTCCTAATCAAGTCCAATCAGTATAATCAAACACAGCTGGACTCAAATGAAGGTGTAGAACCATCTCAAGGGATGGTCAGAAGAAATAGACAGCACCTGAGTTAAAGCGGAGTTCCACTCAAAAATTTTACTTCCGCTTAACCCACTCTTTACCCCCTTACATGCCACATTTGGAATGTAATTTTTTTTGGGGGGGAGTGGGGGCTTCAGGAGGAGTGGGACTTCCTGTCCCACTTCCTCCTTCCGCCGAGGGGCTGGTTAGGCGATTAGCTTAATCGCCTATCTTCAGCCCCTCCCTGTAGGCGATCGCCTAGGACACGTCACAGGTCCTAGACGATCGCCTGTCCAATTGGACGGCGCATGCGCCGTGCCGCTCGCGCATGCGTAGTGGGTGCCTGGCTGTGAAGCCAAAAGCTGTCACGGCCGGGTGCCCGCACTTGGCATGAAGACGCCGGCCGGGGAGGGGGGGGAGAGGAGCGGAGCCCCGGCCGGCGCAGCGATCGAACCCTGGAGCTGGTAAGTGTATGTTTATTAAAAGCCAGCAGCTACACCTTTTTGTAGCTGCTGACTTTTAATAAACATAAAAATGGGCTGGAACACCCCTTTAAATATATGAGAGTCACAGCAAAGGGTCTGAATACCCTGGCAGAATTTATGATTTCTTGGCCATTTTTCAGAGAATATGAATTTACACAAACTTTTCTTTCACTCATGGTTAGTGTTTGGCTGAAGCTATTTATTATCAATCAACTCTTTACTATTTTTAAATCATAATGGCAACAGAAACTGCCCAAATGACCCTGATAAAAAGTTTACATGCCCCAGTTCTTAATACCGTGTATTGCCCCCTTTAGCATCACTGACAGCTTGAAGTCTTTTGTGGATGAGGCTCTTTATCTTCTCAGATGGAAAAGCTGCCTTTTCCTCTTGGCAAAAGCCTCCAGTTCCTGTAAATTCTTGGCCTGTCTTGCATGAACTGCATGTTTTGAGATCTCCCCAGAGTGGATCAATGATATTGAGGCCAGGAGAATGAGATGGCTACTCCAGAACCTTTGCTTTATTCTGCTGTAGCCATTGACAGGTTGACTTGGCCCTGTGTTTTGGATCATTGTCATGTTGCAATGTCCAAGTATGTCCCATGCTTCCTGGCTGATGAATACATATGTTCCTCCAGTATTTTTTGAAGACATACTGCATTCATCTTGACATCAAATTTGACCATATTTTTTGTGCCTTTTTGTAACTCACACATCCCCAAAATATCAGCGATCCGCCTCCGTGTTTCACAGTAGGAATAGTGTACCTTTCATCATAGGCCTTGTTGACTCCTCTCCAAATGTAGCATTTATGGTTGTGGCCAAAAAGCAACATTTTGGTCTCATCACTCCAAATGACTTTGTGCCAAAAGGTTTGAAGCTTGTCTTTGTGCTCTTTGGTGTAATGTAGGTGGGATACTTTGTGGAATCTGTGTAGTAATGGCTTTCTTCTGGCGACTTGACCATGCAGCCCATCTTTCTTCAAGTGCCTCCTTATTGTGCATCTTAAAACCTCCATACCACATGTATTTCACCTGAAGTTATTTGTGTGGTTTTTTTTTCATCCCGAACAGTTTTACTGGCAGTTGTGGCTGAAATTTTAATTTGCTGATTGTAATTCTGAATTCCTTGGATATCTTTTTGTATCCTCTTTTCTGTTTTATACAGTCCAACTACCTTTTCCCGCAGATCTTTTGACAATTCTTTTGCTTTCCTCATGACTCAGAATCCAGAAACCTCAGTGCAGCACTGGATGAAAGATACAAGGGTCTGTCAGGAGTCCAGAAACTCCTTGACCTTTTATACACACACACTAATTACAAGCAAATAGATCACAGGTGAGGATGGTTAACTTTTATTAACCATTCAAACCCATTTGTGTCATCTTGTGTGCATGTTATCAGGCCAAAATCACCAGGGTATGTAAACTTCTGATTAGGGTCATTTGGGTAGTTTTGGTTGCCATTACGATTTAAAAAGGTTCTAAGGTTTTATACCTTAATGCATTCTGTGCATTCAGGTAAAAAACGCTTTCTCTGCCTGAACTCCCCCTCTTAACACTTACCTGAGTCCTTTGTCGATCCAGCGCTGTGCCTGGCTGCCACTCTTCCTGCTCTCACAGGCTACACCAGGGGTCCTCAAACTATGGCCCTCCAGTTGTTCAGGAACTACAATTCCCATCATGCCTAGTCATGTCAGTGAATGTCAGAGTCTTGCAATGCCTCATGGGATGTGTAGTTCCGCAACAGCTGGAGGGCCATAGTTTGAAGATCCCTGGGCTACACTATACACTTATGTCATCGGGAGTGTGGCTAAAGATGCAGTTAGCCCGGCTCAGGAGCACTCCTGCTTGTGTGTCCCCATAGCTACAACTTGCTATGGGGGCACACACAAGAGAGGGGGGTGGCGGCAGGGACTTTAAGAGGAGGATTGGGGACGCTCTGTGCAATAAATTGCACTAAGCAGGTAAGTATAGCATATTTTTTAGTTTAATAAACAAAAAGGTTACAGTCACTTTAAAGTGTGAGTTCACCTTTACAGAAAATCTGTAAGATGACCCTACACTGGACCCACTCCTTATTCCCCCCCAGTCTCGCTGTACCAGTGTCCCAAGATTTCCTGCCATCAGGCACCAGGCCGCTTCACTGGTTTTGGGACTGGAAATCCTCCTCGTTCTTCCTTAAAATACAATTGACAGAGTTTTGTCTCTGTAGTTGGAATAATGGCATGTTTCTTATGTTGTGGTCTTTTATAATAATAAGTGTGTTTTTTTTGGGGGGGGGGGGGGGGGGGTTGCGTGTGCATTTTTTGTAACTTTATTATTTGTTTTAATTTTGATATTGACTTGTTTACCTATATTTTAAAGAGAGCAAAAGCAGATAAAGAGGATCTCGGTGATCGCCATTTTCAGGATTTGGAATGCCCAGAATATGATGACTTCAGGGCAGAGGCCCTTCTGTATCATCGGAAGCAGCAGGAAAGCTACAGGAAAGCAGCGGAAGCTCACACCCGGGGAATGAAACAAGTGGCAGCCTTTTATGCACAACAGGTTAGTTTTGTTAAAGATAAGATAAGATAACTCAGTTAAATGGCAGTTAATGGAATGTTAATGGAAGTTAATTTAGGTCTTGTTTTAGGCTACATCCAGACAGGGCCGCTGTTAGAAATCATGGAGCCCCATACAGCCTACCTGACGGGGCCCCCTTCAACCACGCCCTTGACCCCAACCCCTGGCCCCGCCCCCTGCTTGAAACAAAATGCAGATTTGTTGCCATTTACATATGCGTGTGGAGCCAATGCATGTATTTGCAATTAATAAGCACGAAGGAGAGGGGGCAGTTTTAAATTGTATTTTATTACAATAAAAAAAAAATCTTACACTGTATCTTTATATTTGATGAACAACATTGCTTGTGATAGCATGGGCCATGACAGGTCCTCTTTATTGAGAGATATGAGGTCTTTTAGACCCCATATCTGTCCTCTGGCCTCCAAAGCATCTGATCAAACCAAGATCAGTTTGATCAGATGCTTGTTTAAGCCTGTGATGGCTTCTTTACATTCGCCTGAAACCGGCAGTGACAAAACCCTTGTCACTTCCGGTTTCTGATGTCACACAGTGGGAGGAAAAACATTCATCCCTCTCACTGTGTCCCAGGAACCGGATGCTACTGGTCACATGTTAAAAGCAGTAAAGTGGTTATGGGACCCCTTTCTACTGTCTGTAAAAGTAATCCAGTGGCTTCTTAGCCACTAGAATTAATTTTACTTTCTGAAGAATTGCAAGGGCTAAAAATGATATCTTGATCATTGCTGTAGTGATGTTCAAGGTATCATCCTTCCATTCCAGCGATGTATTGGTACGTCGCTGGACGGGAAGCAGTTAATAGGGATTGGTTTGGGGAGCAGTCAAAATGCAGCTCTGCTGCACATTTACTGCTCCCCCAAATGAAATGTAAAGTATCTCACCGTTTCTTATGATCATCAGCTTTATGATAATCACATAGGCAGCACAGTAAGTAGGTGCTCTATAATGGTTCTATCATAGCTCTGTGTCACATTGCTTTTGAGTGCTGACTTTGTTAACTTATGGCTGTACTGTATGTAACATACTGTTACTGCTGTGCTTTGTTACAAAGTCAGCACCCAAAAGCAATGTGACACAGAGCCATGATAGAACCATTATAGAGCACCTGCTTATTGTTCTACCGTTGTTATAATTGTAATGCTGATAATCTGCTGTGAGGTACATAATAGGACACAGTGAGTATTCTATCCTCTATTCCCCACTCACTGTGTCCATTGCAGCCGCGATATCCTCCTGCTTTCCCCTGTCAGCCACTGACAACTTCTTCATATCTTGAGAGGACTGCAGCCGGGAGACGAACGGACAATCACTGTATCACTCTGCCAGCCAGGACTAATACAATAGTGGGGCGGCATGATGTACATGTGCCCGAAAATAAAGAAATAGGCCCTTCGTTGTGCCTGCACTCCCCTCCATGAAAATGATATAACCCCCCTTCTGTAAGCAATTAGGAGTGGGAGAGGAGTTTAGAAAACATTTTTTTTTGTAAATGCAGTAACGAACTATAATGATGCCCGGGCCCCACTGTGCAGCTGATGGGGGCGGGCCCAGTACAACAGGGCTGGCTGTACTGCCCTATCAGCGGCCCTGTATCCAGATCTCCTGGATTCATGTAAATATCAAAATTTGGTGGTGCTACAGCCTGCCTCTATCTAAGGTAGCTCATAAATGAGTGTTGTTTTTTTTTGTTTTTTCGTTCAACCAATAGGTTGAATTTAAAAATTGACTAGATTTCCCCATCCACACACTCGAGTTGGATGGGGTAATCCTCCCCGATGAGCTATGCCATCCTTCCCCGCCATCCGAGTACATTGATCACTGTTGCAGGCCATAGCCTGCAGCACTGATCAAGTGGGGAAAATCCAACAGGGCAATTGTACAGAATTATAAACATGGAGTGGCCATTTGGACTTTCTTACTACCTGCATAACACGATTTCCAATTTTTTTTTACAAACATAGGGGCAGATTCACAAAACAATTACGCCTGTCTAACTGGGGTTAGACAGGAGTAATTTCAAATTTCGCGCGGCGTATCACTAGTTTGAATCCTCAAACCATGATACGCCGGCTTCGGGCTTCGATCCGAGAGGCTTACGTCTTCGTAAGCCTTCGGATCTACGCTGCCATCTATTTGCGGCCGCTGGGAGGAGTTCGCGTCGTTTTGATGCGTCGGGATATGCAAATGTGTTTTTACGGGGATTCACGAACATACGAGCGGGCGTCGCAATCGTTTTCGTCTATTTTTTTATACGTAATGTTAGAGCAGCTTTTTGCTGCTCTAACTTTACGTAGCCCATGTTAAGTATGGCCGTCGTTCCCGCTTCGAATTTATTTAATTTTTTTGTTTTGTTTACGTAACTCGTCGGGACGTGGATCGCCCGTAAAGTACGATACATAAACAACGAATGACGTCACGACGTGATTTCGCGCAATGCACGGCGGGAAATTTGAGAACGGAGCATGCGCAGATCGATCGCCGCGGGTACGCGCCTAATTTAAATGTTTCACGCCCCCTACTCGCGCAATGGATTGCGACGGGAGAAATACACTACGCCGCCGTCGTTTACCGTAGAAAATCTACCTGAATTCCACGTAGAGCAAGGTAAAAAACGGCGGCGTAGTGTATTTCTGATACGCGACGATAATCCATTTCTCTGTGAATCTGCCCCATAGTTTGTATTTTTTTTTTTTTTACTTTCATTTCAAAGATTTTACCTGCTTTAATTTGACCTGCTTTAAAGTATACATTAATTTGACCTGCTTTAACCACTTAATCACCGCCCTATAGACGAAATACGTCTATAGGGCGGTTCCTGTACTCTAACAGGACGTCCATGGACGTCCTCCGTTAGAGTCAGGTGTGCGCGCCCAACCGGGCGCGCACACGCGATCACCGGTGCTCACCGGGTCCACGGGACCCGCAGCACCGATGATCGCGGTAAGGAGCCAATGGCGGCGGCTCCTTACCACGTGATCGCGCCGTCCAATGACGGCGCGACCACGTGTGTAAACAAATCTGACGTGCGTCAGATCCGCGAGCCCGAGCGGGCGCGGTCACGGCGCTCAGCGGGTCCACGGGACCCGCAGCATCAGTGATCTCGGTAAGGAGCCAATGGTGGCGGCTCCTTACCACGTGATCGCGCCGTCCAATGACGGCGCGATCACATGTAAACAAACCGCGTCACTTGCTGACGCCGGTTCTTCCCTCCTCTCGCTGTACCGATCGGTACAGCGTGAGAGGAGAGCGCGGATGGCTGCAGCAGTGTGGGATGGATCTGTGACTATTGCAGTCACAGATCCATCCATCCCTGCTCAGCCATCCCTGCATTAACTCCTTCCTTCCCTGCGCAAAACTCTGCATACCCCCCACAATACTCTGCATACCCCCCACAATACTCTGCATACCCCCCAATACTCTGCATACCCCCCAATACTCTGCATACCCCCCAATACTCTGCCCAATACTCTGCATACCCCCCAATACTCTGCATACCCCCCAATACTCCGCAACACCTCGCAGTACTCCGCAATACCCCGCAGTACCCCGCAATACCCAGCAGTACCCCGCAGTACCCCGCAATACTCTGCATACCCCACAATACTCTGCATACCCCACAATACTCTGCATACCCCGCAATACTCTGCAGTACCCCCCAATACTCTGCAGTACCCCCCAATACTCTGCAGTACCCCCCAATACTCTGCAGTACCCCCCAATACTCTGCATACCCCGCAATACTCTGCATACCCCGCAATACTCTGCAATACCCCGCAATACTCTGCAATACCCCTCAAAACTCTGCAATACCCCTCAATACTCCGCAATACACCGCAGTACCCCGCAATACTCCGCAGTACCCCACAATACTCTGCATACCCCGCAATACTCTGCATACCCCGCAATACCCCGCAATACTCCACAGTACCCCCCAATACTCTGCAGTACCCCCCAATACTCTGCAGTACTCTGCAATAATCTGCAATACTCCCGCACAATACTCCCGCACAATACTCCCGCACAATACTCCCGCACAATACTCTGCAATACCCCCGAACAATACTCTGCAGTACCCCCGCGCAATACTCCCCACGCAATACTCCCCACGCAATACTCCCTGCGCAATACTCCCTGCGCAATACTCTGCAATCGTTTTTTTTTCAGGCTTCCCAGCCTAGAGGGGAGATGTGGGGTCTTATTGACCCCATATCTCACTGTAAAGACGACCTGTCATGCTATATTCCTATTACAAGGGATGTTTACATTCCTTGTAATAGGAATAAAAGTAACCAAAACATTTATTTTTGGGGAAAAAGGTGTCAAACTAAAATAAATAAAGTAAAATGAACAATAAAAAAAAAAAAAAAAAATTACAGCGCCCCTGTACCCGTGTGCTCGTATACAGACGCGACCACACACGTAAGTCCCGCCCACATATGAAAACGGTGTTCAAACCACACATGTGAGGTATCGCTGCGAACGTTAGAGCGAGAGCAATAATTTTGGCCCTAGACCTCCTCTCCAACTAAAAAGATGTAACCAGGAAAAACATTTAAAGCGTCGCCTAAGGGGATTTTTAAGTCACGTAGTTTGGCGCCATTCCACAAGCGTGTGCAATATTGAAGGGTGACATGTTGGGTATCTATTTACTCGGCGTAACTTCATCTTTCATATTATGCAAAAACATTGGGCTAACTTTACTGTTTTTTTTTTTTAAGCACAAAACTGTTTTGTTTCCAAAAAAAAAAACGCGTTCGAAAAATTGCTGTGCAAATACAATGCGAGATAAAAAGTTGTAACGGCCGCCATTGTATTCTCTAGGGTCTTTGCTAAAAAAGCATATATAATGTTTTGGGGTTCTATGTAATTTTCTAGCAAATAAATGATGATTTTTCCATGTAGGAGAGAAATGTCAGAATTGGTCTGGGTGTTCCAGAACGCCTGATGGCGCTCCCTGCATGTTGGGCCTCTGTATGTGGCCACGCTGTGTAAAAGTCTCACACATGGGGTATCGCCATACTCGGGAGGAATAGCAGAATGTGTTTTGGGGTGTAATTTGTGGTATGCATATGCTGTGTGTGAGAAATAACCTAATAATATGAAAAATTTGTGGAAAAAAAATAAAAATAAAAAAATCTTGATTTTGCAAAGAATTGTGGGGAAAAAATGACAACTTCAAAAAACTCACGATGCCTCTTTCTAAATACCTTGGAATGTCTTCTTTCCAAAAAGGGGTCATTTGGGGGGTATTTGTACTTTTCTGGCAAGTTAGGGTCTCAAGAAATGAGAGAGGCTGTCAGTACATCAGATGTGATCAAATTGATCAATTTTCAGTAATTGGTACCATAGCTTGTAGACCCTATAACTTTCACCCAGACTAAATATTATCCAATTTTTTTTTTTTTGTTACCAAAGATATGTAGCAGTATACATTTTAGGCCAAATTTATGAAGAAAAATTACTTTTTTGCAAAATTTTATAATAAAAATGAAGAAAAATTCATTTTTTTACAAAATTTACGTTCTTTTTTCATTTATAGCGAAAAAAATAAAAACCGCAGAGGTGATCAAATACCACCAAAAGAAAGCTCTATTTGTGGGAAAAAAAGGACAAAAATTTCATTTGGTTAGAGTGTTGTATGACCGAGTTATTGCCATTCAAACTGTGAGAGCACCGAAAGCTGAAAATTGGTCTGGTTATTAAGGGGGTTTAAGTGCCCAGTGGTCAAGTGGTTAAAGTATACATTAATTTGACCTGCTTTAAAGTATACATGTTTACTACCTATTCTCTTCTAGGGCTATTTGTATGGGCAGAAGATGAAAGAAGAGAATAACAGAGCAGCTGTGCAGATTTTTCAACAGGCTAATGAGTACCTCCTGCCAGAAAATATATTAGATTTACATGGACTTCATGTAGATGAGGCTATGAAACACTTCCGCAGCGTCCTGCAAGGGAAGACAGAAGGTAGTATACAGTTCATTCCCGATTTTGTACCTGTATTGTAATACTGTGTGCCAACAGACTAAGGCCGCGTACACACGATCAAATCTATCTGCTGGAAACTGTTGGCCCGACCGTCCCAGCAGACAGATTTGATCGTGTGTACGGGCGAGCTGACGGATTTGGCCACCCGACAGATTTCAAAGCATGCTTTGAAATCTGTCGGCTGCGAACCTGTCGGCCCGATATGTCTGCTGGTTAGTACGCTAACCAGCAGACATATCTTCTCACACATGCGTCGAATTCACTTCCTGGTGCGGTGACGTGGCGGCGTCAACGTCACCGCCACGTCAGCGCGCCGTCTGCCGGCGGGGATTTTGGTTTGATCGTGTGTACACGATCAAACCAATACATCCCAGCAGACAGATTTGTTCAAATCGGTCTGTCCGACCGATTTGAACAAATCTGTCTGCTCGTGTGTACAAGGCCTAAGGCTAGGTTCACACATGTCCAGTGTGAATGTCCCCTCAGTATTCACTGCGAATTTTCAAAGCAGCTGTTCAGATGCAAATTTTTGGAGCCAGCTGCCACTGGTGTCTATGTTATTAAGGAGTGGGCCGGGAACAACGGAAGACTCCTCATCTGGCAGAAGAAAAAAAAATTGCGTGGGGGTCTTTTTAAGAAGAACCCCACGCCAAAATGTAAAAAAAAAACAAAAAAAAACGCGTGGGATCTCCCCCAAAATTTACCATGCATGCCGAGTCAGTGACGTCAAACGGAGGCGGTGTGGGTCAGCTATTTAAAGCGGAGCTCCACCCAGTATAACAACATTTTACAATGTTGTTTGAAAAAAATAAAAAAAAAAAACCTGAAAAAATAAATAAAAAAATACTCACCCGAAATAGCTGTTGCTATGCGGAAGTCCGTAATCTGCCTCTTCCTAATCCGCGGTGTGTTTTCTTCTTCTTCTCCTTGTGAATGGGCGCGCTGCTTCCTGGGAACTGTGTGTGTTCTCAGAGAGCAGCGCGCCCATTCACAAGCCAGCGTGAGACTCGCAGAGGCGCAGTAGGAAACGGGCAGTGAAGCCGTACGGCTTCACTGCCTGTTTCCCATATTGTGAATGGCGGCGCGGGACCCGGAGCGATCGTGGGACCGGCATCGGGGGGCCCATCAGCGCGGGCGCCTAGGACAGGTAAGTGTCTTTATTTAAAGTCAGCAGCTACACTGTTAGTAGCTGCTGACTTTAAAAAAAATTTTTACCGTGGCTGGAGCTCCGCTTTAAGAAATGTCGGACGGTGGAGCAGACAGACTGCAGGAGACTTTGGCACAAGCGACGTGCCCCCTTCCTTTCCTGGCCTAAATTTTCAGCGAATTTAGCAATGCCACTGCACCACATTTATGTTAACCGGCTCCATAGAGGTTTTAATACACATTTCACACTAATTGGATGTGGTTCAAAATCCATCCAATTCGCATGTATGTAAATTGAGCCTAAGTGACAGTTTATATGCTTATAGCAGCCATAGCTCATACTTAAAGTGGATAGAGTGGAGATAGATTAGAACACCTGTCAGGTTTATATTGTTGTCTTTTTCCCTTTTTAGTATTTAAATTTATTTTTATTGAATTTTTCAAAACATTTATACATTATCAGCACATTATCAATGAGCATACAGAAATGTTCCTTCAATTAAACACATTTATCATTTCATACACATAAAATTACAACATTAAACAGTTTCCTATACCACAATTATAAGACAGTCTAACCTCCTCCTTATCTCCTACTCCTTCCTTCCCCCCCTACCCCCTCCCCCTGGCGAGAAAAACAAAAAAAACCTTGATTCGAAAAGTGCCGCCTCATTTTAAAACATATTCCTGTGCCCTCCCTACTCCATATTATGAGGGGACAAGGACAACTCTTGTCCTCCATTACCCATATTCCTCTCGTTAAGTGGGAGGAAGAAAAAAAAAAGAAAGGGAGAGTCGCACTCTATTTGTCCTGTTTAACTGTTATCACTGAAAGTAAAAGTAAAGACAAATTCAAAATTTGGGGTTTCCCCCTAATCGAGGGGAAATCTTTGAGTTCTGGTAACCTGGGGTCCCCCAAAGGATTCCTTTAATTTGCTGGGATTGCCTCTCTCACTTCCTGTTTTGGCTATGGGACAGGAAGTGGAAGAGAAATCACCCCAATGCAACACAGCAAAAATAATCTGACGGGTTATAACCCTCCATGACTCTTTTCAAAATAAAAATGCCTTTAGTTCTACTTTAACCTCTTCATGCCTAAGGGGAAAACAAATGTTAATGCCTAAGCACAATTTTGCAATTTTGACATGTGTTGGTGAAACTTTATATATCGTCAAACCTACTTTGCGCATCCAGGTGGATTATACCTTTTTTATTTCAGGACAAATTACAAATAATAATATTTTTTTTATTTGTTTTGCTCATTGAATCTCCATGTTTATTGTGCTAGAAAGGGCAGCATTGTGTTTATTTTCCCTGTTTTGAAATAGGTGGCACTGTGTTTCTATGTATTAGTATGTAGGTGTCGAGACCACATTTCTTGCACATTTTTAAACTAATAAGTATTTATTTTATTGAATTGGGATGTGTTGGCAGCGCAGCTCTGTTTTTATTGTGTGTTTTTTTTTTTTTTTTTTTCTCTGTTTTGATGTGGGAACACATTCTTGTGCTTGCAGCAGCTCTTCTCAGGTTTTAATATTTTGCATGTTTTTTTTTGTGTCATCTTAAATAAATGTAGCACACCCAATGTAGGAGCCGCAAGTGAACTGGGATCTCCCACCTATATACAGCTATATACACACTGCCTCCAGCACACTTGCTTGCAGAACTTCAGCTGGGATACTTTTTTTTGTGAATCTTATAAAGCACTCAGCCAGATCAAAGCAAAGGCCCTTTAAAGGCAAGGATCCCGAGCCCTTTTTGTTGTGTAGCAAAGTCCAGTGCCAGCTTACATCCAGCTTGCACCTCTGTGGTCACCGATTCCAGCACCTCCTCTTTAGGCACTGCCTGCCCACCTGGCTGCAGCTGGCCCTCCTGGCTAACTTCTCCCAGACTGCTTACTCAACAGCCCACCCAGCTGACTCCTCAGGAGATCTCCTGGATGTGCTGGCCCTCTCTTGCTGTCTTCTCCTTGACCTGGGCCTCCAGCAAGGATCCTGCCATGTGTTGTAGATGTTCCCTCCACCACCCAAGCCCCAGACCTGAGGTCACCCCCCCAGGACTAGGGGGCACTCTTTAAGGGCCACCAACAGCCTCCTCAGCACTTCCTTTCCATCTTCCACCTGACTGCCCCTGCCAGCCCACTTTGCTGGGGATTGGCTGGGCCGCTCTTCAATTCTACAAGCAGCTCCCCCTAGACTCCGCACTAATCTTCTGGAAGCTTCTCCGAGGTTCTAGAGAGCAGGGGGAGGCACCAGAGATGCTGCGTGATGAGTCATCCAGCCTCCCTGAGCCACTCATCCCTGACCCAGATTCAACCCAGGGCTGGCCGCCAGCCAAGTCAAATTGACCTACTCTAACAACTATGTACACTAGCACACTAGCTAGAGGGTGCTACATAAAACAAAAGAAAAGTACATTTCAAGTTGTGTGTGCCATAGACTAAGTTGCCTGGAACAGCTTTAAATTGTCAGTCATTATATATAGTTGAGCGTTGTGATGTTTTTTTACATTCACCTGAAAGCTGCCACAAGTCTGGAAGATTTCCCTTTTTTCTTTTTTCATTTAACCTTTTATTCTTTACAACTCTTTAAAGGTAGCTGAGGATATGTTAACAGGGAAGAAACTGGTTTGTCTAATATGGCAACACAGAGTATTTGATAATGAGCAATTAATAATGGAGATTGATAATTTGCAGAAATACACTATACATCTACAACTACATCAGCTTAAGTTTCGTACACATGATTAGAAAATTTGCCTAAAAATACCTCTTTCTAAGCGATCATACGATAATCTGATTGTTAGTTCACAGCTTTCAAGAGCCGATCACAGTTCAGTTCATTCGAAATTATCCGAAGGGACAAACACAAAATATTGCTGTATGGTATCAGATCATACAATTTTTGTTACATCCGTATAGTATTTGCCAGAAAAAAAAAAAATCAAAAGAGCAAGACCATGCATGTTTGGAAACAAAAGAATACATTACAATACAATACAACACATTACATTACTTCCGAAGTTGTATTCTGTCTTATGAGAGTTTTGTAAGTTATGTAACCTCCTTGTTTTCGATATGAGAGTAGCATGCAAAAATAAAAACAGACGATCATTCAGCCGATTTCCTCATTGTGTGTATGAGGCATTAGATCTCTTAGAATAGAAAATAATTCCTGTTGGTATGGTTTTTCTATAGTTTTTTTGCACATTTAAATATGTTTGTAGCTAATAGCAGCTAATTAAATAAAACTGATTTCATTCTAGCTGAGAAAGTAGTATTTAGGAAAGCATCCAAATTTTAACTTTGCAAAATTTGTGTGTGTGACAGATTATCGACAGAATGGGGGCAGCCCGCACCTTCTTGTGATAACGGGAAGAGGGAATCGTAGCCAAGGAGGTGTTCCACGCATTAAACCAGCAGTCATAGACTACCTCACAAATCATGACTACAGGTGAGTCTACTTTAAGTAATGCACCTTGTAAGATTGGTCCTGAATTTCCCTTGTTCCCTGCAGAAAGCGTTTCTACCCTTTCCTATACTTGTCAAAAAGTTTGCTGTCGGCTGCCTTCTTTAAATAGTTTCTACAACAGATCTGTATTACATCCGGTTTTAACTTCATACTCAACGCAGCTTGAAAGATTTATCAATTCTGTATCTTATTACTAGCAGTTTGCAACGTGATTTAAAATTTCCTTCCTCTGTTGTTTAAAAACTACTATATGCCACATTTTAATCTTAAGCACTTGTTAGGTGGTTGAGATTTTTGAAGCAAACCTTACCTGGCCTATTAAGTGCCTACCTTAAAAGTGACAAAATCCAGGTACCCTTTTGGTATCTGTTATTACCCATTATTATTAGTCTTTAAATTGATTCCTGTGTAGCTATTAAAATCCAAGGCCCAGGCTGTACAGAGGTAAGCTTTTTCCCAAATTCAAACCGCTCCCCCTTTTTAACTATTAACTGACAAATACTGTTCTGCCTACTAAGGCTCTGCAATTTTTTAGGTTAGACGACTTGGGTGCGAACTGAACCTTGGATCCAGGGGGCTTCACAGGGATCAATTTGTAGACTAACACATGTAATGCTACATCAGCTGCATTGTTACCATAGGTGTTAAGCCTGGCTTTCCTCAGTGCATCCATAACAACCCACTTGTCCCAAACTTTCACCTGGGGCCTACATGCCCACAATTTTTTTGTGCTTCCACAATAATACCTGCAAGCTTCCCCCCTGTTATTACCACCATAGATGTACCCACACCACCACCCCACGCCTGACACCATATGATCCACTTAATCCACTCACCCCTCTTGCTCTCAGCCCATTTCTTACATCCAACATTTCACCTGCATGCCTGCCCCCCCCCCCTCCCACACACACACTCTGACCACTGCACCCATCCATTCTTCTCGCTGCCCTCCCTCCCCACCCACACACATACTACCCTGCATCTCTAAATTTGCAACCATTCCTGCTCTATCAACTCCTTTCTCATCACTGCACATTTACCTTTTCCCAACCAAAGCACGTTCACTACCACCACCTCACCTGTAGGCCCACTTCTCACCTCACCTTTTCACTCTCCCACCTTCTCTTTAGTACAACTGTGCACCCAATTTACACCAACATATGTACCCCCTCTCTATCATGGCTCTTACCATATGCCTACCCTATACCCCCAGTGCACCTGAACCTTTCCGTGCACCTGAACCTTTCCGTTTTAATCCCGCACTCACCCTGCACCTACAACCCCACCATGCTTAAGCCACTGCAACCTTGCCCGTTCTGAAACAGGCACACTTTTTTGATAGTGGTCTTGACAAGAAAGTACATTCCACCCAAAGCTTTTATTGAGAGTATTGTTTTGGTGGATATCGGCTCACTTCTCTTAACCTAAGGGCAGGTGCTCCAAAGGTCCTAATAACAGGGTTGATAAAACAAGGCCAGCAACTAACCTAAACATCTGTTGTCTGTGGTTATGTACTAGGTAAACTATTCCCAGACATTAAACGTATTTCCCCTTTTTTCTGGAACAATAAGGACCCATTTACACATTTACTCTTGGTGGCCTGTGCTTTGTGTTAACACACCATTGGTTTAATGTGTGTTGCATTAAGGTAGCTCATTTTTAAATCAAAGTCTCTGTTTTTTTTTTTCTTCATAAACATAACAAACATGTAATACTTGCCTGTCCTGTGTAATGTTTTTTCACAGAGTAGCCCAGATCCTCCTCTTCTCTGGTCCCTCTTCATCTCTCCTTGCCCTTCCCTCCTGTCGAGTGCCCCCACAGCAAGCAGCTAGCTATGGGGGCACCCGAGTCACCTTTTACATTTTTTTCTGCAAAGGTGAGCTAACACTTTAGTACACACTGGGTGCCCTTAGGTGGCAATCGATTGTGGTAATCCTTAAGGAGAAATTGGTATATGTAAAACAAGGGAAATTTTGGAAAATGAAAAGTTGCCATGGACAGACCACCATGCAATTAAATTCATTATTTCCACAATCCCCCCCGCAACAAAAACATCAAATCCAGTGACAACACACTGGACTAGATGTCAGAAGAAGCTCCACTCGGAACTCTTCAAAACCACTTTAAGGAAAAAAATAGAAACAACTCAGCCGCATCAAACGGCGGCTGAAATACTGGATGCCATAAATTCGGCCATGCTACAGTCAGCCGACTTGGTAGCGCCGAAACGTAAAACCCACATCCGGAAAAACAACCGCAGCTGGTTTAACAACCAGCTGTCATTACTGAAGCAAGAACGCAGAAGGGCCGAATCTGCCTGGAAAATAAGTTCTTCAGAGCTAAACCTATCCATCTACAAGGCGGCGACAAGAAAATACCACAAAGAAATTTTCCAAGCCAAGAAAAATTATTTTTCTGAGGCTATCAACGTTGCCCTAAACCGCCCCCGCGAACTCTTCAAGCTGGTCACTCAGACCATGAATCCAGGATGTATTGATGCCCCCAATGAAGACACACAAGAATTTTGCAATGAACTATCGGATTGCTTCATTAATAAAATCGAGGCAATCCGTGAAAGCATTCAGCAAAACAATTTCCCCCTCAGTCCCCCCCGCAGCCTCACACAACACCCATAGTAACTCTCCTATATCAAGTAAGTTCACCCTGGAACCCATCTCCATCGAGACCACTAAGAATGTCATTTGTACTCTGCGTAATAGCACAGCGCCAAACGACATTATCCCCACAAAACTGCTGAAGGAATGCGCCTACATCCTGGCTCCTCCCATCACGCAGCTTATCAACCAGTCTTTTTTGGAGGGCATAGTACCCTCACAGTTGAAAGAGGGTATAATCCAACCCATCCTGAAGAAACCCTCCCTGGACCCCAAGGACCCACTCCACCGCCGTCCCATAACAAGCCTCAATGTACTCTCAAAGGTAATGGAAAAAGTAGTGGTACAACAGCTGCAACAGCATCTAGATACCCACAACCTACTTGACCCATTGCAATCAGGGTTCCGTCCCGGACACGGGACTGAAACCGCATTGCTCAAAATATGGGACGATGTTCTCGAGGCCGCAGACGAAGGAGAATCTTGTCTTCTGGTTCTGTTGGACCTAAGCGCAGCTTTCGACACTGTAGACCACAAACTGTTACTGACTCGGCTTGCTGAAGTAGCCAGAGTCGCAGAAGGCGATTTATCTTGGTTCTCCTCTTTTCTGGAAAACCGATCGCAAACAGTGAAGTTAGGACACTTCACATCTGAGAAACGCACAGTAACATGCGGAGTCCCTCAAGGATCGCCTCTGTCACCGGTGCTGTTTAACATCTACCTTCGTCCTCTTTTTGAGATTATCAGCAGCCAAAAACTGCTCTATCACTCATATGCAGACGACACGCAACTGTATTTCCGCATCTGCAGAACAGAAAAGATCACCACCTCAATCTAGAGACATGCCTCTCTTTGATAGAGGACTGGATGACAAAGAGTTATCTTAAACTCAACGGAGCGAAAACAGAACTCCTCCTGTTTCACGCCAAGCGCAGGAATCAACCTTCAACAGCATGGGCACCCCCGCCTATTCTGGGCAAAATTATCACCCCTAGCGCCAAAGTCAAAAGTCTTGGGGTCATTTTTGACTCCTTTATGACAATGGACGCACAAATAGGGTCAGTAGTCAGCGGATCTCACCATCTGCTGCGCCTACTACGCAGACTTACTCCATTCATCCCCAAAGAAGATTTAGCGGTCGTGGTGGGAGCAATTGTCAACTCCAGGCTGGATTATGCAAATGCCCTTTACCTCGGACTCCCCAAGTACCAAATCGCTCGTCTGCAAGTCGTTCAGAATACGGCCGCCAGACTTGTGACTGGGAAAAAAACATGGGAATCCATCTCACCTTCACTGAGATCCCTTCACTGGTTACCAGTTAAAGACAGAATTGCTTTCAAAGCTCTCTGTCTTACGCATAGATGTATTCATGGGAATGCCCCCCTTTACTTATGCGAGAAAATAAAAGCTCATAATCCCAATCGCATTTTGCGATCCACCAATCAAAACCTGCTCCAGGTTCCGAAAGCCAACTACAAGACCAGAGGAGAAAAAAGATTCGCGATCCAAGGTCCCAGACTATGGAACGCTTTACCAACCAGCATTCGGTTGGAGGAGAACCACCTAGCATTCAGGAAAAAGGTCAAGACTCATCTCTTTTGATATCAAAGGAGACAGGAACAACAAGCGCCCAGAGGCGATTCAGTTCGCATGTGCTGCGCTATATAAGTTTTCATTCATTCATTCAAGGGGCTATAGAGAAATTCGATAACATCTGGAATCCTTGGTGGGAAGCAAGAGGGATCGGTGTTTAACTACTAGAAAAAAGCACTTAACCGCTGAAAGGTGACCCAACAGGGACTAAAGATTATGGTAAAAAGAGAATGTCTGGGAGGGATAAGTGTATGTAATGGATGTTAATGAGGAAGAGGAATGACTGGTAAGGATGTGAAAGCCAGTTAGAGCACTAGTGAGGCCTACCTGTAAGAAGCTAAGGCCACTTAGGAGACAACCAAGTAGTAGTCCAGTACTAGTCGCTCTTTAAAAAAATAAAAAATGGGAGGGAAAGCCGGGTACCTGAGGGTATGAATGTTCTATCTATATAAATGCAGGAATGTGTAAAAAAATAAAAAATGTTTCAATAAAGTAAAAAAAATACACACTGGATGAAGTGTAGCACAGTGTTCATTTGGATGTACAGTATATGTGTCAGAAAGACTAAAGGAAGAAATACATTTTTTTTTTGTTGTATAGGATGAAAAGAAACATTTAAAAAAAAAATATATATATATTTTTATGCACTGGCTATTTTTATGTCTTTCAAAAACACTGTTTATGGAGAAATAGTTTTCTGCATGGATGTTATAGTTTATATGTAACCAGAGGTGTATTTGGGTTTTGTGCTGCCCTAGGCCTGACTAAACTCGTGCACCCCCTAATTTAAATATGACACACCCCTTCCTGTCATGGCCACACCCTGTGTTTAAGACCCGCCCTGACATTTTCGAGTGAGGACAATGGGGGCAATGGATTCCCTTAATTTACTTAGATTTCCTCTTACTTCCTGGTTGCCCATAGAGCAGGAAGTGAAGGGAAATCTCTGCAATGGGACAGGGATGGTAAAAAATAAACTGACAGGGGCTATAACCCTCCCTTACTCTACCCAAAATAAAAATAAAATGTGTTGTCTATAGTTCTACTTTAAGTAAATGGTGCAGCAGAAACATATAGCACAGTGAAGAAGGTTTGTGGTCCAGGATGATAAAACAGTCAAAATTGAAAGCGTGGGGGCCCCCCCCCCCCCCCCCCACAGTTGCGGAATGCCAGCCGCCCACATACCAGAAGCAGTGCAGCCGCCTTATAGGGGCGCTAGACTAATTTTTCTAACAGTGTAGTGCAAGCTGGCGGGGACTCTCTTCGTGCTGCCCCCCTGCAAAGTGCTGCCCTAGGCCTGGGCCTTGTTGGCCTAGGCCAGGATACAGCTCTGTATGTAACATTAATCTTGTATTAATTTATGTATGAAGATGTACTTAATATATTTTTTAGGGTAATCATTCACAAATTGGCATTTTTGAAAGATATTTTTCCTTTTTTATGTTTTTGGTATACAGCGCGATTATAACATCTGTTGGGCTTTAATTGCTGCCTGGGATCGCCTTAGGAAAATGTATCCTCTTTTATTACTAAAAGTAAAAGAAAATCTTGCATTTTGGGTTTTCATCAGAATAGGGATGGAATGGAAATCTTCCAAAGGTGAGCCTGTTTTTGTTGTCAACAAGGGATTCTCACACTTTGGAAAGGATTTCCTCTCACTTCCTGATTGGCTATGGGCCAGGAAGTGGAGGGAAATTTCCACAATGGGACACATGGACGAACACAGCCTCTTCAAGTCTTGACAAGTGGGTTATGTTCCCTGTTTACAGGAAAGGACTAGGCAGAAACATGTTAGATATTCAGATACATGTTATTTTAAGAGTTGAACAGCCCCGTCCAGGGGGTGGTCCCTCCGGACATAACCCACCTCCCTGCAGCATGCAGACTCAGTTTCGTGCCTAGCAAAGGAGGACGTATGGCTCCCTTTGGGCCCAGCACCCTAAGGAAAAGATTTTTTTTTATTTGTCTTTTTGAGAATCTTCTGTCGGCTGAGAGACAGGCTGGATATATAGATCCTTGTAGTCGTCTTAGTCCAGGCAGCGAGCGTGAGCACACCTTTGCAAAGAGGCTTGGTCTGCCACAACATGCCCATGACTCCTGGGGTGGCCGGTGAGCTTTGCTCCGAGGTTCACATATGACTGGGCTGTGGTGTTGTCTCACTCACAGTGGACCGGGCCGATGGCTACCTCCAATGCTCTTGTATGCCTGTCTGGAATGCGTTGGCGAGTCCTCGCGTGGACGGGTAAGTACAGTCCCTCCCGCTTAGGTGGGGTGGTACGGCTGAGCATGCCTGGGGTTTGGGCCCATTGGTGGCCATTTTATTGTAGCCGCACTATGGTACAGCTTACTATTGCGGTCGGCCATTTTCCTGTGGCGTGTCAGGCTCCATATGCAGCGTTCGGTGGCCATCTTGCCTGAGCCTTTGGCCTCTTGTGCTGATTCCTACCGCGCGCAGCGCCGTTCTCCTCGCGATTGCAGCTTACCTCATGGTCTTTCTTCCTCTCACACACACTGTGTGCTGAGGATGGGCAGCGGCGCTGAGCAGACTCCTTCTGTGGTGGTGTGTCCCCTGGGTAACTCCCCGGTCAGTGCAGCAGGAGGGTGGGTTTTTTGTTCAGGTCTGAACAGGGCCCTGGGAGCTTCCTTAATGGAGTCAGCATCTGGTCCTTCTTCCCCAAACATGACAGAGATGGCAGCTTGTTTTTCTGCACCTGCGGTTCCTATGGACACATTTTTTCGGCAGTCCTGGAAACATTTGTTGCCAGGGTGGAAGCGGCGTGCGGGCCTAAGTGGGGTAAAAAGCGCCCCCTCCCCCCGCTATCCCCTGGGAAATGCTCTGATTCAGACCAGGACCTGGCTGCGGCTCAGGTACCTGGTTCTTTTTTTTCTGAAGATGTGAACCAGGGCCTTCCTTGTGGGGAAAACCCCTTTAACTGGGTTAGTGCATGATAAGGCACTTGTGAGTGAGCTTATCAATGCTGTAAGGGACTCCCTTAAGCTGGATAGTGCAGTTGAGGCTTCCGCTGAGGGCTCGATCTTTTTTGGATCACACAAATCAGACCGCTCTGTGAAGGTTTTTCCTTATGTTCCCATCTTTGATAAATTCATTGATGCGGAATGGGAAAAGCCGCAAAAGACTTTTGTAGTCCCTCACTGCCTGTCGGTTCGGTACCCCTTTTGAGGCGAACCTTTTAAAAAAAAGTGGGTTTCTCTGGTGGTGGACCCTCTAGTTCCCTGGTTAAATAAGGTGACCACTCTCCCTTTTAGAGGGAGCCCCTGCTTTTAAGGATCAGACTGATCGATCCGAAGCACTGACCCGCTCCATGTTTACCATGCTGGGGTCTGCCTTGCGGCCTATTGTGGCCACTACCCTGGTGTCTCAGACACTTACTGAATGGGCAAAAGTTTTGCGCCAGACTGCGGAGGAGTACCAACTCCCACCCGAAGTTATTAGACTGGCGGACCAGCTGTCTATGTCTATGATGCTTCACTAGATGCAGCACCCTTGATATCCAGGGCTTCTGTTTCGGTGGTGGTTTTACGCCGCCTTCTTTGGCTGAAATACCCTTCAAAGGTTGGAGGCTTTTTGGGTCTTCACTGGACGACATTATCAAGCATGTCACGGGGGGAAGAGACCTCAGACCTCCAAGGGGAAGGAACCCCGCCGTAAGCTGGGTCCTTCCTTTTCCCACGCAGAAGCGGTATTTTGATCAGTCAGGGTCCGTGGGTAAACTCTCCCAGGCCAACAAAGGCTCAGCGGGGGGACAGAAACGTCCCTGGGTGCATAAGCCATACAAGTCGGCACCCAAGCCTGCCACTGCGTGAAGGCCTGCCCCTGCCCGACTTATGGGTGGGGGGATGGCTTTGCAGGTTCACAAGGCTTTAATTGCGATCGGGGAGGACCACTATCCGTCTGTGGCCCTTCCTTTTGGCCTGGGTCGGCACCAAGAGTTTTCACCAAGGTGCTCACACCGATCCTAGCTTTGCTGAGACAGCGAGGCATTGCCATTGTGGGCTACTTCGACGATCTTCTTCTGAAAGCAGCTTCTGGCTCAGAATTAAAGGAGGACGTGTCTATAACCAGCCAGACCCTCCAAGAATTTGGGTGGGTGTTGAACGTTCAGAAGTCGGTCCTGATTCCGACTCAGAGTTTGGAATATCTGGGGTTGATCCTGGACTCTTTGAAAGCGAGGGTCTTTCTACCCCTGGAAAAATTGCAGACCCCTCAGTCTGCAGTGAGAGTGTTGGCATCCCACAAATTGTCGTCTCTCCGATTTTTGAATCCAAGTTCTGGGCCTCATGGTGGCCTCGTTTGAGGCAGTACCGTATGCCCGGTTCCACACTCGAGTACTACAGAGGGAAATCCGGTCCAAATTGAACATATCTCCATCGTCGCTGGATCGCCAGATTCAGATCAGCCACCTGGTCAGGGCCTCTCTGAATTGGTGGCTGAGATCCCTGTCTCTTCGGTCACGGAAGTCGTTTCTTCCCTTTCAGTGGACGGTGATTACGACGGACACCAGCCTCACAAGCTGGGCGGGTGTCTGGGGGGTCCAGTCGGCCCAGGGTCGAAGAATCCGGTCTACCGATCAATGTCTTGGAACTTCGAGCGATCAGACTATGCCTCTCCTCATGGTTGAGAAGGTTGCAAGGTCGCCCGATCAGGATCCAGTCAGGCAACACCACGGCGGTGGCATATGTCAACCATCAGGGGGGAGCTCGGGTGCAGCGTCCGAGGTCACTCACATCCTAAGGTGGGTGGAAAGAAGCGTTCCGACTCTGTTGGCCGTCTACATTCCAGGCATGGAAAACTGGCAAGCAGACTACCTGAGTCAACCGCAAGGTGTCAAGGTTTGTGGCCAGGTCCAGAGATCTTGGGCGGATGTGTCAGACTCGTTGGTAGCACCGTGGGGGAGAAAGCCTAGATCTCTATGTGCAAAGAGATTAGTTGGCGTCCACAGATGTATTCGGTGTCCAGGATCCTGCTGTTTTTACAGCATGGTGTGGATCAGAAGCTTGCCTTAACCACCAATAAGGGACAGATTTCAACCTTGGCAGTGTTCTTTCAGCGGCCTTTGGCGGCCCATTCTCTGATGGGTACCTTTGTGCAGGGGGTTCGTCCTTATACTTCCACCTCTTAGACCACCTCTTCCCCCCTTGGGATTTGAATCTGGTGCTCCCGGTTCTTCAGAAACCTCCCTTTGAGGACATCGGAAAGATTCCTCTCTTGACGCTTTCTCAGAAGGTGGCCTTTTTGGTAGCCATTACTTCTGTCAGAAGGGTTTCTGAGTTGGCGGCCTTGTCCTGTAAGTCACCATAGTTGGTCCTCCTAGAAGTGATACGTGCTCTTCGGGTGTACCTGTCAGCTTCCGCTCCGTTTCGGAGGTATGACTCACTTTTTGTGTTGGTAACCGGTCCACAAAAGGGCCCGGCAGTCTTGTCATCTGGCAGATTACGGTGGATCAGGCAGACCGTCATACAGGCCTATGCTCTTAGGGGGCGGGCGCCCCCC
Source organism: Rana kukunoris (assembly GCA_029574335.1). Classification (NCBI taxonomy): domain Eukaryota; kingdom Metazoa; phylum Chordata; class Amphibia; order Anura; family Ranidae; genus Rana; species Rana kukunoris. The sequence goes on along the minus strand of CM056049.1, from coordinate 637,443,549 downwards.
TTTCCGGTCACGGCACATTCGACCAGAGCAGTTGGTGCTTCCCAGGCTTTCCGACATCAAGCGTCTGTCTCACAGGTGTGTAAAGCGGCGACTGTTCACACCTTTTCCAAATTCTACAAGGTTGATGTGAGTGCATCTTCAGATGCCATCTTTGGCCGCAAGGTTTTGCAGGCAGCTGTTTAAAGTTGCATCTCTTACTGATACTGTTCCCACCCCTTGTTTTTGACACTGCTTGGGGACATCCCACTTGTCAAGCTTTAAAGAGGCTGTGTCCGTCTATGGACGATAAGAGAAAATAGGATTTTTTGTACTCGCTGTAAAATCCTTTTCTCTGTCGTCCATGGACGGACACAGCCCCCACCCCTCCTTTTAGGTTTGTACTGCTTGTTTTTACGAACTGAGGCTGCATGCTGCAGGGAGGTGGGTTATGTCCGGAGGTACCGCCCCCTGGGCAGGGCTGTTCAACTCTGTTAAAATAACTTGTATCTGAATATCTAACATGTTTCTGCCTAGTCCTCTCCTGTAAACAGGGAACATAACCCACTTGTCAAGACTTGAATAGTTTTGCCTTTAGTGCTACTTTTAAATTGGTTACTGTGGGGCATTGCATTTTGAATGATATTCAGTTTGTAATATTGTCATAATTTTTTTTTTATCTAGATTTCAGGAGAAGACATCAGGTGCCCTACACATCACACTTAAATGAATGGATGGATGAATTAACTCGAAGACCATTTCTACTTTAAAGTGGAACCTTTTTAACACTTGTGTAATCTGTAGTTGTGTTAAAAGTGTGTTGACAGTGAAGGGAATGTATACAAAATAATGTAATCTCTTAAAATGTGTGAAAATTGGAGATTAAGGGAGCGTTCTGTTGAACCAACAAAATATGGGAAAATGTTTTCAATAATTGATTAGATAGTTATTTCTTATCTAACAAGTTGAGCATATGTTCTCATGCATGTTACTTTTAAACTTTAGGGTTTTTCATCTTGCCCATTTGAGGTGTGCCTGGCATGTTCCTTAGTTACACCATTTTATATTTGTTTTTAAAACTTGGTGCTGAGGTTTAATGTATAATCTTTCCTTTCTGAATTATTGAGTACCCATTTTAAAGCAACATTTTACTTTTCTCTGCTTTGGAACTATTCAATGTGATAGATATATGTGAAATTATACCACTTTTGGAATTTAAGGGCTTACACACAAGGGATGGAGACTCAGATTGTCACCTTGTAGCATGGCATTGCCTGCAGGTTGGTTCACATTCACTTTTATACTTCTGCTTTCTTGCACTCCCAGCTCAGGATCACTTTAGTGGACAGAATAGAGCTATGTCCACTAAAGTATGTTGAATAGTATAGCAACCTTTGTTGATTATAGAGATCATCATGCAAACATCAACATGCATGAGAAGTAAACAGATGTCCAAGATGACTCTTTAATAACAGCCTTCAAAACCCTTGATGTTGAGCCCCAGCATTCCTTTCATTTTAGATGTTCTTTCTAGGCAAATATTTCCATAATGTGTTGTGTTGAGGAATTTTATTAAGAGTTAAGATGCTTTCATTCGTTTGGAATATCACTGGTCCTATTAAAGGTTTGACATGTAATGGGCAGGAACAATGTTATTTCAGCCATCAGTATAATATTTTCTAAGACTGTTATCGAGCGCTGCTATTATGTTTTTTTTTTTTTTTTTATGAAATGCGCATTATGCATACATATCAGGAGCTGACATTTTTTGGAATTTATTGACCCTATTCATTAAGGAAGTTTTTTTTGTGCAAAAAAAAAATTAATGATTGAGTATTAGGCATCAAGCATACTAAAGTGTTCGCCCGTGGAGGGCCGTGTTTACCCAAACGGGAATGCACAGGTGTTCCATGCATCCCTCTGGAGACAGTCCCATTGATGTCAATTGGGAAGTATCGGTTGCACAGACACAGCTGCTGCTCACAATTTGACATCCATGTGGGTGCAGGTGCACATTCCTATCAGATTGGGAGCAGTGGCTGTGTCCATGCAGCTGCTGCGTCCTAGTTGTCATCAGTGGAACTGCCTGCACAAAAATTGCCAGAACACTTGTTCCTTTTTCATCCCAAAATGGGCACCAATGTTTGCAGACCACAGACATATATTTTACCTGCACAACAAATGTTTTTTTTTTTTTTTACTTTTTACCAAATGCTGCTTTTAATTTGCTTCAGGCACTCAAGTCAAATATTAGTCAAGACCTATAGTCCTGTGCCACAAAGGTTCGCAAACCTGTGTAAGCAGGCAAGCACTGTTCATTCTGCAGCAAAGTGAACATGAAGGTAGGCTCACATTGCTGCAGTATTGTATACAAACTCTAGGATTTTTATTAAAACTACTAATATGTAATGGTATATACCTATTGCTCTAGCCATGGCCATTCATTTTGAATTCAAACAAAGTTGAAACAAGTTTTAAAAGCACTTAGGCCTAGTCATCGAGATATTTACAAAAATTGATATAATTAGCATAGACACTCCATTGGTGTGAAAACATCCATTTATTTTTTCTTTAAGTGCCCCAGCTTTTTTCATCACTCATTTCACATTACGTAGAATTTTTAGACGTTTCAACACATTCAGAAGTCTTGTACTGGTTTCACTACTTGCCCAAAGATATACCGTTTGGCAATGTTGTGTAAGTTGATCAATTCACTTGGCACTCAGTATTGGTAATACTTTGTAATAGCCTGACATTTTCAGACCTTTAATGAAACTATTTTAATTACCTCTGATAGGGCAAGATAACACAAGTGTGTTCCTTCCTTTTTTCCTACAATAAAAATGGCTATATGCAAACTGCTTAGTAAGCTGATGGTCACTGAATCATCTTATACTGCATATTAGTACATTTAATGGGGTGATGGATTTTGTTAAATTTTGTTAAAATTTAGTTTGCCCTTTTACATTTGATTTTGGAACAAAAACAACATGCACTGTTGGATTTTTTTTCTAGAATTTGTTAATTTCTATCCTGCTGCTTTGAATTTTCTCTTTACAGCGGTCGAAAACAAATGTTGATTTGACTCCACCGATGATTAGAAAATCAAACTAACATTCTGAAAAAGGAAATATATGAAACAAAATGTTACTATTGTATAGCCATCTATAGTGTAGAAGTCAGTAATGACACTTTTGGCTGGGAGAAAATCCCATCTTAGAGTTAAAGTTGGCACAGTGCAGCAATCTTCAGCTTGCCAAGAAATTAACATATTACCATTTATACTAATTGTAGACCAGAATTTAAAACACTTGTTTAAATTATGGTGTCCTAACAGTCGCAACTAACATGCTTAAAGCACTCATTGGCTTTGATTTACATTATGTAAAAACTTCCATTTATCTCAGCTATCAGTGTTAGGCGATGTTTGAACTCATGGGTATCATGCCTGTGTAAAGGCACCCATTTTATTAGTGGGGTAGAACAGAAGACCATGCCATACACAAGTGTGATGCATTCTGTACATTTAACTAAATCCACCACATGTACATTTAACCACACATGGTGTATGCAGATATGTACTTCCTTACATTTTACAAAGCATTACTTTTTTTAATTGGGTTTCACTTATTTTTTATATCGTGTTTTTTTATTTTATTTTATAGGTATTTCCTTTTATAGGTATTTTCTTTTAAACACAGATTAGAACACTAGAAAGCAAAGTCACATTCTTTTTATCGGTTTTAGAACTTCACAGTCATGGATGGCTATATTATTTTTTCGTTTAGAAAATAAAGTGTTATGAAGTGGAATAATCCATAGCAAACCATCAGATGTTCGCTTGTTGATTGCTACAGGTTGCTACAAATCTTTTCACTTTGTAATATAATTTAATAAAGCTAGCAGTATATACCATTGTTACTTATTCATTGAAGTGATCCTTGAATTATCAGTATGTAGGGAGTGGGTGATTGTATTTTTGATTTATCTTATTGTCCAAAATTGTTAATGCAATTTCGTTTACAGTGCTTGAATATCTGTATTTAAGAGACAACAAACATGTATTATTTGTAACTGTTCTAAAAAAAACTTTACTTCTGAACACGTTTATAACTTCAAGTTAGTCTGTAATTACAGACTGCAGCTGAAAAATGCAAATTGTCTTATTTTCTATTACAATAAGGTTTTTATATTGGACCTGTCAACTAGATTTTACATTGAAGTGAATGTTTTGATTTAAAACATAATCTCATACTTGGGTGCTAACTTGTGAATTCTAAAAATATCTTGCAAACCAAACAATTAATAATAAACCATTATGTTTTCTCGGAAAACATGTTGCTTGTTGCAGATTTAAAGCATAGTTTTCTGAGGCTGTGAATGAATGTACAGAAAATTACACATATTGTGTATATATGAATATTTTTTTCTAAATATGTACATTTTGAATGGCATTCTGTTTGTAAAAAATTATATACCGTATGTATTTTTTCTTGGTTTTATGCCCAAAGATTTTGTATCTAATATTGTACCTGCCATTTGTTAAATTTGTGGACTAGTGTTAATAAAGGAAATAATTTCTTTATATTTCTATTTTTATAGTTATGTAAACATTTCATTTTAAGGCATGTATTATGTATTTTGTAGTTTTGAAGTTATTTTATTGATATTTTAAAAATACTAATAAAGTGACCTTAAAAAGCCTTCAAAATTATGTTTTCAATTTTTTTCATTAGTGAGTGAAGCTGGTACACAAAGGCCAAATATTGGCCAGTATCGACTCGTTCAACAGAAACTTTAATGTGGATGTAAACCCACTGTCATCGTTTAGATTTTACAAATAGTGTACATCTAGAAGGATATACATGCCTCCTGCATGTATCTTTACATGTAAAAACGTACCCCTTCAGCTGTGTGGAGCCCTGCAATATTGCAGAATCTGCAGGTGGATCTGCTGTCCGGCGCTCGGTGGGCGGAGTCGTGACAAAGTATTCCTCCGCCCACCACTTCACTCCCCTGGCCAGCCAGAGTTGCGAGGACGAGCCTTGCACCAGAAGAGAGGAGTTCTGTGAAGAGGCACAGTGCGCTCATGTTGCTCCTGCCCATGTGCAGATACCCAGCCATCTACAGAGGACGATTCTAAAAAGCTGTGGGAGGCAGAGACACGAGCCTCTATAAAGATTGTGCATGAGATATGTAAATCATCTGTCACTCACAGAAAGGGGTAGAAACAGACTAGCATTTCTCTGTATGTCCATTTTATCTTACTGAAAAAGGATAAAAGGATTGCTCAGAGCTGGATTAACTCTTCGTGGCAAGTCCGGGCACAGATGATATGAAATCCTATACTGTACAAAAAATTTCAGGGCCCCCTGTCTCAACCCGGGGGAGACGCCATGCCCGATACCCCCACTTTTTTTGTCGAGAGCCGGACCTGCCCTTGAGGCTATGTAGTAAGTCCCTTGCTTGTCCCCACTCTGTTGGGATATGAATCTCTTTACCCTCCCCTATCTAGAGGGCATAATCATTAACCAATATTTATTTCCCTTTCTAGTATATTACATCCTTACACTCCTGATGAATGGCTGTAATGCCAAGAAACGCGTTGAGTGCCACTAGATGTCAAGAGTTACCTGTTTCTTTTTTTTTTTCAAATCAGACTTTACCCTATCCAGAGAGTCACTCGTGATTTCACAAGTAGAGAGAAACCGTTATCTCCACTTCGGTAATGCATCATTTGTGAATTTCTATTTTTTTTTATTTTTTTATTATTTCCCTTTTTTTTTGTCTTATAGGTAATTTCACATTTATGGATATTCCTCTATTTTTATTTTTAATAAATTATCCCCTTGTAGTTCTGCGCTTCCTCCCTTTAATCTCTCTTCTTCTACTCTCCGTCCTATCTTGGTCTATAACTACCCTCCCCCTTCCCTACCCCTCCCCTCTCTCCCCCCCCCCGTGTGGTTTGTTTCTAGTTTCTTTTTTATTCAAGCATTTTCATTGCATATTCTTGCGTCCTCTTATAATTCTCCCATTGTTTCAATTTTCTATTGTGTTTTTCGAGTTGGCTGTTATCACTACTGCTTAAATATTCCAGTTTGTTATAATTATCAATTCTCGCGAACCACTCTTTTATAACTGGTTTGTTTTGGTTTAGCCAGTTTTTTGGGATTAGTCCTTTGGCAGCATTTATTAACTGTGGAAGCAGGGTTTCTTTCCTTCTGTTCCTAGGACCTTTTATGTCGTGGAACAGACATGTGTAGATATTATTGTCTAGTTCTTCTTGGGTTATTTCCTTTGCGATTACTTGGATTTCCCTCCAGTATTCTGTTATTTTGGGGCAGCTCCACCAGATGTGCAGGGTTGATCCTATCTGCCCGCAGCCTCTCCAGCATGTCGAAGAATTGTCCTTGTTGAGTTTATTCATTGTTTCAGGTGATTTGTGCCATCTAGTAATGCACTTGTAATTCATCTCAATAGTGTTCATATCTGTTGCAGAATTGTGCACTGATGCTATAATTCTTCCAAGTTGTAGCTCTTCAAATTCTTTGTTTATTTCTCGTTCCCATTTTTTTTTATAAATTCCGGTTTGTCTTGTGCCTCAATATCTGTCAGTATTTGGTATATTTTTGATGTTACATGTTTTATTGGCGTTTGTGTGGCACATAATTTTTCAAATTGGGTTAGGTTTCCTCCCTCTCTCATTGGTGTAGGCATAGATTTTATCAAATGCTGGAGTTGTAAGTATTCCCATTGGTTGATGTTCCATCCAAGTTCTTCTTTTATCTTCTGAAATGGTTTAATCTTTCCCCTTTCTATAATATCCTTTATTTGTGCTGTTCCTATTTTATTTCCTAATCGTGTCACTTTTCCCGGCAAAAAAAAAATAGTATTTGTGAGTGGTATTAAAGGTGAATTGTAGGTCCACTTGTTTTGTTTGTGCAGTGTGTCCCATATTTGAAAGACATTCGTGGTTATTCCATGTACCTTTTCCCCCAGGTCTCTGTATTTGTGAGGTATCCATATATTTTTATATAGTGCTGTGTTACTTAAACTATTTTCTATTCGTATCCATTTTTTGTCTTTTTCTTTGTGTTTATTTCCCCATTCTACCATTCGTGCTATTATTGTAGATTTATAATATCTCTCTATATCTGGTGCTGCTAGTCCACCACCTTTTTTATTTCTTGTGAGTGTTTTGAAGTTTATCCTAGGGGTTTTGTTGTTCCAAATATATTTTATCAGCATTGCTTTCATGATCTTAAAAAAACTTTGGGGAATTTTTATGGACAGCGTCTGGAATTTGTATGTTATTTTTGGCAAATTAACCATCTTAAAAGCGTTGATTCTTCCAATCCATGAGAGGGCTTTAGTAGCATCTATTTAAATCTATTTTCACCTCATTTAGCAAAGGAATAAAGTTAGCAGGAAATAGGCCCTCTATTGTGGGTGTCAGCTTGATCCCCAGGTAGCTCTGTTCCTTTACCCATAAGTATGTGTGTTGTTTTTGTAAGGCTAACTCTTCCTTTTTTCCCACACCAATGTTCAAAATTTCAGTTTTTCTAGGATTTATTTTAAAGTTAGAGAGTTCTCCATAGTTTTTTATTTCTTTAGCGAAATCCAATAAAGTTGAAGTTGGGTTTGTTATGAACATTAAGATATAATCGGCATATGCTGCTACTTTGTGTTCTTCTACACCTGTTTTTGCACCTTCTATTCCAGGGTTGTTTCGTAAGGTTGCCAGAAAAGGTTCAAGTGCTAATATATATAGCAACGGGGAGAGCGGGCAACCCTGTCTGGTGCCGTTAAGGGGCGGAGACTTTACCGTTGACCTTCACCATTGCCATTGGTCTGTTATATAAGTTTTGTACCCAATGTCTAAATCTTGGCCCTATCCCCAGGTGTTGATGGGTTTCTATCATAAATCCCCAGTCCACCCTATCAAAGGCTTTCTCAGCGTCAATTGAAAGCAGTAGAACTGGGGACTTTACGGCATCATTTTTTTGCATTAATAGTATCGCTTTTAGGGTATTATCCCGGCCTTCTCATCCTGGTACAAATCCGGTTTGGTCTGCATTAATCCAGTCTGGCATTAGGTTTTTGAGTCTAGTGGCAAGAATTTTTGCGTACAGTTTGGTATCTGTTTTTAGTAACGCGATTGGTCGATAGTTGGAACATATTGGGGCAGATTCACAAAACAATTACGCCTGTCTAACTGGGGTTAGACAGGAGTAATTTCAAATTTCGCGCGGCGTATCACTAGTTTGAATCCTCAAACCATGATACGCCGGCTTCGGGCTTCGATCCGAGAGGCTTACGTCTTCGTAAGCCTTCGGATCTACGCTCCTATCTATTTGCGGCCGCTGGGAGGAGTTCGCGTCGTTTTGATGCGTCGGGATATGCAAATGTGTTTTTACGGGGATTCACGAACATACGAGCGGGCGTCGCAATCGTTTTCGTCTATTTTTTTATACGTAATGTTAGAGCAGCTTTTTGCTGCTCTAACTTTACGTAGCCCATGTTAAGTATGGCCGTCGTTCCCGCTTCGAATTTATTTAATTTTTTTTTTTGTTTACGTAACTCGTCGGGACGTGGATCGCCCGTAAAGTACGATACATAAACAACGAATGACGTCACGACGTGATTTCGCGCAATGCACGGCGGGAAATTTGAGAACGGAGCATGCGCAGATCGATCGCCGCGGGAACGCGCCTAATTTAAATGTTTCACGCCCCCTACTCGCGCAGATGGATTGCGACGGGAGAAATACACTACGCCGCCGTCGTTTACCGTAGAAAATCTACCTGAATTCCACGTAGAGCAAGGTAAAAAACGGCGGCGTAGTGTATTTCTGATACGCTACGATAATCCATTTCTCTGTGAATCTGCCCCATTGTCTTTATCTTTCCCAGGTTTTGGTATTATAGTGATGTTTGCTAGCAGGGATTCGGGTCGCATTTCTGTCTCTTCTCCTATTTGATTAAAATAGTCGCATAGTCTCGGGACCAGCAATTTTTGAAATTTTTTATAATATTTGATGGTAAATCCGTCAGGTCCAGGGCTTTTCCCATTGGGCGTTTCTTTAAGTGCTCTTATTATTTATTCTTGTGTGATCTCCGTTTCTAGAGCTGTCAGACGTTCTTTTTGTAACTTTGGCAGGTTCGCGATGTTTAAATATTCTTGAATTCTCTCCCTTCTCTTTTTTTCCTCCTTATGTAAATTATCCTTGCCGATTGCATATAGGGTACTGTAATATGTATGGAATGCATCAGCTATATCAACTGTTTTGTTCACTATTTCACCTCTTATGTTTTTGATCTTTTCTATAAAGTTTAACGCCTTTTTATGTTTTAACATTTTTGCAAGAAATTTTCCTGGTTTATTACCTCCTATATAGCGCTCCTTTTTCCTCCTATAGAACTCTTTCCTTGTCTCTTCTTCCAATTGGTCTTTCAGGGTTTCTCTCTTAGTCATTAAAGCGCACTGGGTTTCAGGTTTCCAATCTTTTTTATGTCTTTGTTCTAATTCATATAGTTCTTTCAGAATCTTTTTGGTGTTATTTTCCCTTTCTTTCTTTTTTCTGGTGCCTATGGCTATTAGTTGCCTCTTATGACGGCCTTGTGCGCTTCCCATATAGTTGCCTTACTTAAGTCTGGGGTATCGTTAATCCGGAAGTACTTTTCTATTTCTTCTTCAATTATCTTCTCTGTTTCTTGCTCTTCTAATATGTCTTTGTTTATTCTCCAGACTCCCTTTCCAGTTGTTTCCCTGTAGGCCTTCAGTTTTATTGTCACTGGCGCATGATCTGATAGTGTGACTGTTTCTATGTTTGAGTCCACAGCTTCCTCTAACAGGCTATGTTCAATCAAAATGTAGTCTAGTCTGGAGTACATCTTATGTACCACTGAATGATAGGTATAATCTTTTTTACTGGGATGATGAATCCTCCAGATATCTACTAGTTGGTATTCAAAAAGTTTTCTTTTTAACCTTCTTGTTTCTTTTGTTTCTGTATTCATCTTCCTGGATGTAGCATCTAGTTTGTTGTCCATATAAAAGTTTAAATCTCCTGCCAATATTAATTTGCCTTTTTTTACCTCATCTAGTTCCTTTAAGATTTTTATGAAATAGTTTTTAGGGCATTTATTCGGACCGTATATGTTGACCAAAGTATATCTTATATTAGCGATGGTTCCTATTAATATCAGAAATCTGCCGTTTGGGTCAGTCTTCCTCTCCTCTCTCTTGAAGTCTACATTTTTCCCGAAACCGATTGCCACCCCTTTTGTAGGGGTGTCACCATAAAACCAAGTGGGGATTTGCTTTGAGTATAACTTAATATTGCTCTCTAATGCCAGGTCCGCTTCTTGTAAAAAATATTACTTTGGCTCCTTTTCTAGTTCTCGCATTACCATATGCCGCTTTTGAGGGGAATTTAATCCTCTAACGTTATATGTTATAAAATTAATTGAACCCATTTCTTGTTAATTGCTTCCTCCCACTCCAAATAAATAAATAGGACTATTTTTCCCGATGGCCATCCCCACCGGGGCGGGGCGGTCCCGGGCCCTTTTTTGTGCCAGGGGCGCGTCCAGCCCCACAGGGGGGTCCACCGCAAAACTACCAAGGGTTTTCTTTTTTGTTCTCTTTTTTTAAACAAACCACCCCCTTCTTCCTCTCCCTCCCTTCCCGCCCCCCCATCTCTGTGCCCTTTCCAAGAATATTCTAGACCCATGGTCTAGCAGGTATCTACACCCTCTTCTTGACCTGCCTTTCTGGGCGCCGAGGTGGCGTACTGTCTGGCGCTGTCTCAACCTATTTGGGTCGACACAAGAGCTCCCCACGAGATCCTATTCTCCAGCCCCTTTTGGTTATTTCTTATTGCCTTCCCATCCCCATTCCCCAAGTCCCCAAACCCCCCCCTCCCCCGCCCCTCCCTGAGATTATTTCCTTCTAGGAACCAAGTGCCAGGCCTCTTCCTCTTGTAGCTCTAGTTCTTGTCTCCCCTTTAGCGCTTCTGGTACTGGTATATTTAGTTTCTCGCAAAACTCCTGGGTTTCTTCGATGAATCTAAGTTTTACTGTTTGGCCATTCTTTCTCCCTACCAGACATGCCGGGAACCCCCAGTTATACTGGATCTCATGTTCTTGTAGTGTTCTTATCAAGGGTTTTAGTGCCCATCTTCTCCTTAATGTGTCCTGGGATAGATCAGGGTATATTTCTATTGATTTTCCTTCCCATTTCAGAGGAGGTTTCCCCTTCAGACTTCTCCAGAATTGGTTTTTTTCCTCCAAACTTTCCAGTCGCAAAATTATATCTCTGGGGCTCTCTACAGATATTCTCATCGGTCTTCTTATTCTAAAGACTTCTACTATCTTTAAACTATTTGCTTCTTGATTGCCCAATAGTGGAGTGAATATTTTCTCCATAATTTCTTTCAGGTTTTCTTTCTGGGGGTGTTCAGGGAGTCCTCTGATCCTCAAATTTCTTCTCTTATTTATTTTCTTGTTCTTCCCCTTTGTAGGCTTGTTCCCTCTGTTCTATTCTAAGCGATTTAATTTCTTCTTTTAAATCTTTTATTATATTTGTATGTGTATCTACTCTATTTTCAGTGGCTGCAAACATTGCTTTCATATCACATTTTGTTGGGAGCGTATCTGTATGTTGCTGCTCCCCTGTTCCTGCTCTATCTGTCTCCTCCTCTATTTCCACCTCGATTTTTTCTTGTGATTCTATATGTGGGTTTTCTATTGTTGGTACTAATGACGTTTTATTTTGCGTTTTCTTTTCCTTCTTTTCCCTTACTTCCGTCTGCCAACCCTATGGCGGGGCGTTTTTCCGGATCCTTATTATCCTGATTATTTCCACTCGCCCCTAACGTTACATATTTTGTCATAGGTCCAGGACTTAGGCTTATACGGGGTGACTTTGGTACTGCTACACCTCTGCCTGATCTCCCCCTCATGCTTCCTATCATCTCACAGGATACTACAGCTGCAACTGGAGAGTAACTCTTCACGTCCCACAGGAGGGGGGGGGAGATGGCTTGTTGTCAATCGCTCCTTATTCTCCTTGAGTTATATAGCCCTTAGACATTCTCTCCCTCCTCGGTCTTAAATGTGTGTCACACTATATGGTACACCTTACAGAGCCAAAGTTAGTTCACTATTTCACAGATTAAAGTCTCGTACAGATAAAGTTCCGGGTAGGTGTACTGAGGGAGGTACTCACACTCTCTCCCCTTTCCAGCCTCCCCTTACCTGCTTCTCTGTATATGCCGGGTGTATATGAGGTAGAAATTGCTCTAGGCCAATAGGTCTTCTTCAGGGCTCCAGGGTAGTCGCGTAGTCCGTGATAGGGGATGATGACGGATATAGTAATAAATATGAGTATAAGTATGTACTAGCAACCATACAAAAAAAGATACGAAAAGGTAAAAAAAAATAAAAGGGGGGGGGCGGGGCGCCAGAGGTCTCTGCAGCCACTAGGGTCCCAGATCCGCGTGAAATGTCTTGCAATGCAGTATTTAGGAGTGCACTTTTTCTTTTTTCAGAAAAAGTTAGTCTTGCTAAAGTTCAGTTCAGTTATCCATTCAATTGTTTTCACACATACTAACTTAGTTAGTGATACTGACACTATTAAAAGCTCCTCCTGAGGTTCGACAAATGTGCAGCAAGTATAAACCTGTGTATATGTATAAATATATACCTACGTCTCTGCACTAAAAAAAAAAAGGGGGGCGAGAGAGACACACAAAAAAAAAACAAGAAAAGCTTGCTGGTTAGACAAAAGGGTCTCCTAGTAGCGGACTATCATCTGTCTATTATGTGTCTCCGCTTCTTTCTGCGTGTCCAGTACTGGGGAGCCGTATTGCACAGGGGGTCCAGTAAAAAACTGCTCAGGAGGGAGTCCAGTGGGGGGTCACACTCTTGTGAGTGTGGTCAGGGTTTCCCCGGGATCCCGGGGCTTCCCCCTCCACATCCTGCAGCTGCCCGTACCGCACACACACCTCCCTTCCAGGTGCCGTACGCTGCAGCCCCCACCGAGGCTCCCCTCCTCCCTCCTCCTCCCTCTCTACCTCCGTATCTCCACGGCGGCTCCCCGCCCAACAATTCTCCCAACGTCTATCAGCGTCAGCTGTACTCTCACGCGGCCAGCTCTGTCTCCCCGTGGCTACTGACAATCTCCTCTCTCCGCCGAATTCCTAGGCTCCAAGAACAGCACGGCAAGTACTCACGTGGGAATAGTGGTGAGGCTGGCTGTTTTCATCAGCGGGCGGGGGATAGCAGGCAGGAGACAAGGGCTCACGGGGCGGGATGGGATCTCAGCGTACGGCACACATCTTGCTGGGGCTGGAGGTCCGGAGCTCACGGCGCGCTCCTGACTGGCGCCATTCTCAGACTCCTCCCTCTTCCAACTTCAGCTTAGTGTTACCTGTTTCTATCATGATTTATTATGTACATTTACCATGTCTATTTGCTATTTGTATTGCATGCTATGAGCAGCATATTTAGTGTAATTCATGTGACTACCTATTTATTTGATACAATATTTTCCTTAAATGTAACAATAAATCATATACTGTAACTTCAATTTTATGTCGTTCTTGTCCTTATCTGACATGGCGGTGCCTCATTTAAAGTCCCATAGCTCTCCTTTTCTATAAATGTTCACTCAAACTGTTAGAAATTTAAGCTCTCAGGTCTACATGTCTCATAGTAAATGACAGTGGCACCAGAGATGGTTCTATGGGAACCATTTGTCAGTCAATTTCCCTGGAGAAGGAGCAGAAAGTGTGCCTTGCAAGTATGTCCTCTCTACCCGGGGGGGAGGCAATAGCATATTCCCTGGATCCACTTTACCTATAAATGTTAGTATCTAGTAATTTTATGTACGTTTAGGAAAGAATCCAAGTCTTTATTTAAAGCAATCTACTGAGCTGGCCAGAACCAGATCTTGAGGTAGTCTATTCCACATTTTCGCAGTGAAGAAACCTTTCCTTATTTGAAGATTAAGGGCTAGATTCAGGTAGATCGGCGCATGTTTATACCGGCGTAGCGCATCTCATTTGCGCTACGCCGACGTAACTCAGAGAGGCAAGTACAGTATTCACAAAGCACTTGTGCCTAACTTTGCACCGGCATAAATTAATTTCGTCGGCGTAAGTGTAAGTGGGTGTGACCTTATGCAAGTGATGTTCTTAACTTTAACGTGGAGCAGTGATTTACACCCGGCGTATCATGAACGGAGCATGCTCAGTACGTTCGTTCCCTTGTGAGCATGCTCACAACTATGCCGGCCCAACTTATGCCCAGCCTATAAATACGCACAGACATGCGCCCGGGTGATGCAAAAGTACATCCAGTTTTATTTCCCCCCCCCCCCCCCAGGGAAGGTACTTTTGCTGTGAGATGGCTGCTCCCGTTCCCCACAAGCAGAGGAGGAAAAAAAACTTTAACACCCAGGAGATGTCATAACAGCAATGGAGACTTATGACCAGGGCCGCCATCAGGGGGGTACAGGCAGTACACCTGTAAGGGGCCCGGGGGTCCCCAGGGGCCCTGGTGGTGGGGGACCCATTAGTAGTGCTGCCATGTGTTGTCCTGCAAGTGTGGTTGCTCAGCTCGTCTGTAACGGTGCTGCTGAAGCTGCTCTCCAGCTGACTTGAGCAAGTCTGGTGCAAAGTTATCCCTGCTTTATGAGGGATAACTTTAGGCCGGCCAAACAGCTTAGGCGCACCGCGCCTAGCCTGTGCCGAACGGGCCTATGTTCGGGAATAGGCGTTTCTCCCTCATTTGCATATTCGCATAGGAAATCAATGGTGCGAACGGAATAAATGTGCGCCTAGGATGTGCAGGCGTAGACAAGTTAGGGCGGTCAGGAATAGCCTATTTTGGTGCATATCTAGTTCTGTGGGTACGGCGCATAGATATGGTGGCTCAAATTTAGACTTAGGCGGCACATCTCGAGATAGACCGGCTTAAGTCCTACCTGAATCTACCCCCAAATCTCCACAGCTAAGCCTCTGTCCAAGGTTTAACTTCCTCATAAAAATAAATCTGGTTTTGACAACTTTTCTTTCAAGAATCCATGCTGTCTGTTGCTTAAAATATTTTTATTTCCAGCAAAAACTCATCTATGTGGTCTTCCCAACTATAGAAACGAAACTAACAGGTCTATAATTCTTTGGTAAAGACTTTGATCCCTTTTTAAATATAGGCACCACATTTTCCTTAGGCCAATCCAGTGGTGCTATTCCAGTCATTAATGAGTCCCTAAAAATTAGAAACAATGGCTTTAAAATGACAGAGCTCAATTATTTTAGGATCAATGGGTGGATGCCATCGAGTCCTGGTGCATTCACCTTTATTCTGTTAAAAAAATTCTGGACCATATCATGTTTGAGCCGTTGTGGATCATTTGGGGCTGTGTCATTACCATCCCCTTTATGGACATGAGCTCCCCTATATACACAGAGCTGAAGAAGGTATTTAATACATTTGCCTTCTGTTTGTCCCCAGTCACCCACTCTAGATTATTTTGTAAAATGGCCTACATGCTCAGACCAGACCTTTTTACTAGTAACATACTTGAAGAATTTTTTAGGGTTTGTCCTATCTTCTGCAATACGTCATTCGTTTTGACTTTATGCGGCCTTGATTTCCTTTTTAATTTTTTTATATTCTTTGTAAAATATAAACAATGATAGTGTTCCTTTATTTTTATATTTGCACTTGGCGTCTGCAAAATCTTTGTGTTGGAGACCTGAAGACCAGATCTGTGGTGATGAGGAGACCCTCGAACTGTTGTCCTACCAGCCTGGAATGCAGCTTTTCATTAGCACAAATCATGGCATGGCACTGGAACTTGGTTGTAAGGAATGCCAACATAACAATTATGGCTGTCCAAGCTGGTCTCACCAAAGCTCAATGGTGGCATGCAGCCAGGATTCTTGTGTAATTTCCCTTAAAATCTGCCACTCGCATGCCCACACAACTCCAAGGCAGTGTGGGGCTGGGTAAGCAAAGCAGGGATGGGGGGGGTGTAGGAGCAGATCCAGCCTCTGTCCTATGCAGAGAACGGGTGCTAGGCACTGGAAGAGGCTCTTGGAGAGAGTAACAAAGAGCCACAATAGCCAGCTGCTATATTTTCACAGACAGTTTCTCCCATCCACTGACTTACAAAAGGGAGAAATATGTATCTATTATTATTTATACTGATGGTTGGCAACCCAGGTACCAATTTTCATGAACAGCTTGTCCTGTCACAAAGACCACTTTACACTGAATGGATAGAGAAGCTGAAATGGCATGTTGTTGTTTTTTTTTTTTAATAAATGCTTGGTAAGTCTTGAAAGTGTATAAAAAATAATTGGGGAATCCACTTGTGAGGCAGTGACACCATTCTTGTGATGTTGTGGGAGGATATGGTACCACAAACTGAGTACTAAAGACAAATGAGAGAAGCTGGGGGGGGGGGGTAATTTAACCATTCATTGCCTACCCATACAAGTAAGTTTTTACATGCAGTTGGACTAAAAAAAATATATACATAACATTTTTCTTCATAGTAGAATATTATTATTGCTTATTGTTACATCTACACATTAGAGCTCTTAAAGTGCAAATTTGTCAAATATTTATGGTTTTGCTTTCTCTTTCTTTTCTTGTTTCAATTATATTTTCCATTTATTCATCAACCACATTTTCATATTTTCACATTCTCGTCATTTCCTCTTTTTGCTGTATTTGGTGAAATCCGACTTGTCACGTTGATAAACAGTGTTGTTGCTGCATATTTCTCATGAATTTGTGTGCAAAGAAAAGAGGAACAAAACATTAATTCACTTTTTTAAGAATTAAACATGTGCAGACGAATGCCAGTTGCTAGGAGCAACCATCCCTTCCAATATTCAATATGGCTGTGTTTATCATAAGGCACTCAAGCCAAGGGAGGGGGATGATAGCAGTCAGTCTGGGTAAAGGCAAATAGGGAAGTGCAGTGTATATGTGCGATCTAATCGGGCAGATTGATCTTCAGCTCCGCGATGCTTGCATAGTTTTTTTTTGCCAGGTGTCATTTAATAGAGCCAGCGAGTAACTGGACATCTGCCACACAACCCTTGACCATGCATTGCAATGTACTGAGCCTGTCTGAACTATAAAACTGTGGGCTACAGATCTGCATTCAGAGTTTGAAGTTGGTATTTGCATATTGTCTGTATGGAGAAACATACAGGTACCTCTCGGTAGCTGCTTGCAGAGCTGTATCCTGGCCTAGGCCAACAAGGCCCAGGCCTAGGGCAGCACGAAAAGAGTCCCCGCCGGCTTGCGCTACACTGTTAGGAAAATTAGTCCCCCAAAAAGCGGCCGTGCTGCTTCTGGTATGCGGGCGGCTGCCAATTTTGACAGTTTTTTCATCCTGGACCACAAACCTTCCTCACTGTGCCATATGTTTCTGCTGCACCATCTACTTAAAGTAGACCTATAGGCAACACTTTTTTTTTTAATTTTGGGTAGAATAAGGGAGGGTTATAGCCCCTGTCAGTTTATTTTTTATCATCCCTGTCCCATTGCAAAGATTTCCCTTCACTTCCTGCTCTATGGGCAACTAGGAAGTAAGAGGAAATCTAAGTAAATGAAGGGAATCCATTGCCCCCCCAGGCCCTCAGAACTAGTGTCCTCACTCGAAAATGTCTTAAACACCACAGGGTGTGGCCATAACAGGAAGGGGTGGGTCATATTTAAATTAGGGGGTGCACGAGTTTAGTCAGGCCTAGGGCAGCACAAAACCTAAATACACCTCTGGCTGCTTGTAACATTTTATGACAGGATTAATAAACGTAACTATGGCGTGCTTAGGAGAACAGAGCCAGTCACAACTGGGCCTATGCAAGAATCTGAATATATTCACTCTAGATATTTAATATAATTTTGTAGACAGGTGCAGACTGGAATATTTTGTTTCATTTTCGTCTGGAAAATAAATTTATTTAGTTACTCCCGAAAATCGTTTTTCGTTGGGGAATAGCTTTCGTTCGAAAATCCAATAATACTTGGTTTCTGTCGAATGGTCAAAGAATATTCGACGGAACTTCTAAACTTTACGCTGAATCGTACATTTCCGGTCGAATATTCCGCCTACAAGAATTCTAATGTTGTATGACTAGTAATAATAATAATAAATAATTATATTAATATTACTAGTCATAGTCAACCAACATTAGAATGTTTCTATAGCCTATGAGCGGAGCATTAAAATGTACGAGTGCAGTATATCTTCTCCGTCTAATCTATTATTTCTATAGTGTCAAATCTTTTCTCTATGATGTCGAATCTTTTCTCTATAATGTCGAAAAGTACCGTATGTGTGTGTATATCAGGTTCGATAGACAGATTGCTATTCATTCACTGTCATGTCGAATCTCTTTATATCAAATTTTTACTGCAACGAAAACGAAAATAAAGCATTTTTTATGTCGGATCTTTCGGTTTTCGTTTCTTGGGCTTTCGTTTGTTAAAACGATAACGGAAAAACATGATTTTCGGGCGAAAATGCATTCTAACAAAAACGAATGCACATGTCTATAATTTTGTAGCTTTAGTTATGAAAGATTTATTTATAGTTGATCCATTACTTTACCTTATTTGCTGTGTCTATGGCATCATTCACATAATTGTACTGATGCGTACAACCATGTAAAGTTCATCCATGTGGGCTGCACAGGTATTTCGTTCAGCCTGTTGTGGGAAAAAAAGGACATAAATTTTATTGGATACAACGTCACACGTGCATTTGTCAGCTAAAGCTGTCAGTGCCGAATCGCCAAAAAATGGGGGTAAATTCTTCCGGGGCTGAAGTGTTAAGTCTATTTATTATTAAAGTTTATGGTATGTTTGGATTACACTGCTATTCCATACATTTGCTGTGGGATTTTACGGTGAGCTGTTTAAGAAAAAAAAATGTGTTTATTGTATGCATTTGAAAGAGGCATGTGTAAAAGCATATTGTAAGCTCAGTTTATTTGGTTGTATTGCAGTTTTACAGAACTATCCTCAGAGGTAAAGGTAAATGAATAGACAAAACTTTTAGAGGATTTTTAAAAGCCCTTTTTTTTTTAATTATTATTATTTTGTCTGTGTCCCTCTGGTAAGATTAACAGGAAACAGTGCAGTAAATATCTCCATAAATTGTGAAAATTCCCCTTTTGTCACCAGAACTGGTGTGCCAATTTAGATTCTCCCTCGCCTCCTGTTCTAGCGACAACAGTATAATTTGGATTTTCTGTAACTTTCTGTTCTTGTGAAAAGAACAAGGATGGGGTTCCGCTCGGACAATAATTTTTTACATCTGCGTAACCAGCAGGGATTTAAAGACACTGGACTGAAAGTGAGGGACAATACAACATTTTAAATAATCACTAGAACAGGAATAGAGTGTAAATCTTCCAATGCTGATACTCGTTCCAGTGACAACTAAAGTACTATAAACAGATCCAAATTTGGATGAATTTCGATCCATCTATGGCCATTCCCTGTTCAAGAGGAGTCAACCTAGTGATCAAATCCTCTTGAATGGGGATGTTTGAAAATTTGTGTATGATCAATGTATTATGACTGCAGTGGAACCACCAGCCCTCCTGTATGGGGCCCCGGCAGCAGGGGGAAAAGGATGTAAACAGAGAGGATGATTGGTGTGAGTAAGGGGGGAAATAACTCAAAATGATCCCCATGCAGCAGCTGAAAGTCAGCTTCTACTCCTCTCTCTCTCCCGCCAGCTTTTAGCTGTGCAGGGGAATCCATTACACAAATCCCCCCCCACTCACCCAAAAAAAAAACACATACTTTTCCTCCTGCTGCTTATGCCCCTCACTGTGTGCTGCCCCTGTGTGTATGCCATGCTGTTTACCCCTTCCCCAATGCAGCGCTGCCGGCTCCCCGGCCCTACCTCCTTCCAGATGCAGCCAGCACCCATGGCACACAGAAGGATGGTTTACATTGGAGAGTGGGGGAAGGGGCTGGCGAATGTCATATATACTGGCCCCTTCCATTCCTAAATGAACACTGAGTGATTGGTACTGATCACTCACTGCGTTCATTCATAACTGAAGCATAATAAGCTGTGTTTACTATTCTTTAGTTTCGGAATGAAAAAGAGCCCCTGTACAGAGAAAGAGCTTCTTGAGTGAGTGAGTGAAAAACTTATATAGCGCAACACATGCAAACTAAATGGCCTTCTTGCTCATTCATCTGTAGTGCAGCAGCTGATGCTGCAAAAAAGGATTAGGGATCTATGCCCCCTTCTCTGTTTTCAATGCAAGACATCAGGGGTCTGTTTAGATTCCTGAAATTTCAAAATAGCCCCCAAACAGCACTGTGAAACAAAAAATGTAAAAAAAATGTTTAACACTTTTTTCTAAAAGATCATTTAAAAATTGTAAACGACTATAAAAAAAATGAAGGGCTCATTCACTCAGGTTCTTATGCAGTGTGAATAAGTGAGTTGTTTTGGGGGCCTGTTACTCCATGGGGACACCGAGGCTGTATGAACAGGTGTACAAAAAAAAGAAAATCCGTGGCCCAAACTGCCTGTGTTCAGGGCCATACACTTGCACCCACACAACTGTCAAATTAGGACCTTTAGCTATGTTTATACAGCTCTTGCATCCCCATAGCATAACATAGCATGCCTACACACAGCTCCAGGCACATAAACAAACCAATGATCTTTTCTGTTCAGGCCACAGCACCATGTGAATGAGCCCCAAGACTACACACAGAGCTTTATTTATTCATTTAAAACAGTTTGATAGTTTAGATTTAGAAGGAAAAAGACATGCTGGTAGGTTAATTGTCTTCTGTCTAAACTGGCCCTAGTATGTGTGTGTATGAATATGAGTAAGGGACCTTAGATTTGAAAGTGTTTGTAAACCTTTGAGGTTTTTTTTTAAAAACAAACATTTCATACTTATCTCCACTGTGCAGCTCGTTTTGCACAGAGTACAACTCGATGGTTTACAACCCCTTTAACCACTTGTCATCTGCCCACCGTCAAAAGACGGCGGGCAGACGACTCCATTATCCTGACATCACGTCATATGACGTGATGTCCCTTTAAAGCCGCGGCCGGGCAACGATCGCCGCCGGGAACACGCGATTGCTCAGTAACTGAGCTGGGACGTGCAGCTCTGTGTGTAAACACAGAGCTGCACGTCCCTGTCAGGGAGAGAGGAGAGCGGTTGTGTCTCTTGTACATAGGGACACAATCGGTCACCTCCCCCAGTCACCCCCCCCTCCCCCTACAGTTAGAACACTCATAGGACACACATTTAACCCCTTCCCCGCCCCCTAGTGGTTAACCCCTTCACTGCCAGTCACATTTATACAGTAATCAATGCATATTTATAGCATTTTTCACTGTATAAATGTAAATGGTCCCAAAAATGTCAGAAAAGTGTCCGAAATGTCCGCCATAACGTCGCAGTCCCAATAAAAAAAATCGCAGATCGCCGCCATTAATATTAAAACAAAAAAAAAAATGCCATAAACTATCCCCTATTTTGTAAACGCTATAAATTTTGCGCAAACCAATCGATAAACGCTTATTGCATTTTTTTTTTACCAAAAATATGTAGAAGAATACGTATCGGCCTAAACTGAGGGAAAAAATATTTTTTTTATATATTTTTTGGGTTATTTATTATAGCAAAAAGGAAAAAATATTGAATTTTTTTAAAAATTGACGCTCTATTTTTGTTTATAGCGCAAAAAATAAAAACCGCAGAGGTGACCAAATACCACCAAAAGAAAGCTCTATTTGTGGGAAAAAAAGGACGCCAATTTTGTTTGGGAGCCACGTCGCACGACCGCGCAATTGTCAGTTAAAGCGACGCAGTCCCGGAAGCTTATATTTTGTCTGGGCAGGAAGGGGGTGTAGGTGCACTGTAGGCAAGTGGTTAAGGACTGATGTGAATATACAATAAATATGTAAATTAAGAGTGCTATATAAGTACCTGTAATAAATAAATGAATACATTTTGCAAGTTATGTCGTGCTTGTGCCTGCTAATAGTGATTATAGTGTATTTTGTAGCAAAACTTTGTCTTGATATTCTTGGGGAAGGGAGGGGGGATTCTGTCAGGTTGATTTCTAACAGGAACCCTGCATGTATGGTCATCTTAAGAGGGGATTTCCTTTACTTTGGAGAGATTTCCTATTACTTCTGACTACATATGCTTATATGCTAAAATGTTATGCTTATATACTTTAGCACAAAAAAAAAATGGAAATTGTATCATACTTATTACATTACATTACTTAAATAATTATTTTCTGGTGCCTATCCATGACAGCATACATGTGATAGTAGGCCCACCTACTTACGCCCACAGGACCAGTGCATAGATATAACCGTTAACACCCACACAACAGCCCAGTTCTTGTACATCGCTAGGAAAGAACTGGGTGGGTTCAATATTTTGCCACGGATTGGCACCAGGAAAAGAAAATGACGGTAAGTATTTTTTTTAAAGGTATGATTTTATTGTTTACATTCAAACAAACAACAGAAATGCATATGTAGCATTAAGGTAGCAAACAGTGCTCATTCAGCAATGAGGTACAGTTACATGGTATCCAGTCAGTGAGTACAGATTGAGGAGTTCCATTGTTACCTTCTAAATTCTAGTATAATGACTAGAAGTCCACTAACATTTCCAGAGAACTCTGAATATTTCCTAATCGGTGGGCATTCCCACATAAAGGGCTAGTTCACACTGGTGCGTTTTGACATGCGATTTAGCATGTCAAATCTCCTGTCATAACGGCGGTATTTGCCTCCAATGGCACCGTCCTAATCGGTGCAACACCGTATTTGCGGCGCTTCACCGATTTAAAAAAGTAGTTTCTGTACTACTTTTAGCGATTTCGGCCCGCTGACTTTTAATAAGCACACTTACCTGTCCTAGGCGCCTGCTATGTCGCCCCCTCCCCCCCCCCGAGGCCGATCCCTCGATCATGGCAGGTCCCGGCACCGCCATCCTCACTAAGGGAAACAGGCAGTGGAGCCTTGCGGCTTCACTGCCCGTTTCCTACTGCGCATGCACGAATCACACGAATTTAAGAATTTTAATAAACAAATAAGTAAAAAAAAATTTCACATTTTGCAGCATTTTTATGCTGATGGTCGTCTGGAAGGGGCTCGCGGCTTCTCTGCCCATTTCCTACTGGAAGGGCCTTGCGGCTTCACTGCCCGTTTCCTACTGCGCATGCACGAATCACACGAATTTAAGAATTTTAATAAATAAATAAGTAAAAAAAAAAACATTTTTTTGCAACATTTTTATGTCGATTTCTTTTGGGGGTTGGACCTCCGCTTTAAGTGGAAAAATGTACCATCAACCATGCCACATCGGGGACATGTTGCGGAGGGTAATCTCTTTAGTCTATGAAGTAAACAGGGGGTAAAGTAGGACCTGTATAATAATTGTTTTGAATGACTTTATCCTGGCAAGAGATAACAGACGATACCTGTAGGGGAAGCACTTCCTGCCAAATATCCTCCATCAGCTCTGGTATGTCAGAGCGCCATTTCTTTTTTGTGGTGCTAATCCTAGTTGTCATAGTATGAAGGAAAGTTTTGTAGTATGTGGATACAAGTTTAGTGTGAGACGGGTCAGTCAATAAGCGTTCGAATAGGGAGGGTTGGATATCTATGTTTCAAAGAAATTACGGTAAGTATGATACCAATTTCTATTTTCCTGGTGCCTCAATGGCAGCATACATGTTATAGATCAATAACTAGCTACCAAAGTGGGAAGCTTCAGAAAATTCTATTATAACAAAGTTAGTAAGCTACTGACTTCACGCCGACGACCGCTGCAGTGAGGACTACTAAGGTCATCACAGGGAATGGGCTGTTGTGTGGGTGTTAGCTATGCACTGGTCCTGTGGGCAGAAGTCGCTGGGGCTACTATCACATGTATACTGCCATGGAGGCACCAGGAAAAAAAAAGCAGAGCAACAGGGCCTGTTATCCACCTGCTCAGAGGGGATCAACGGAGCGATTCTCCGCTGAACAAGCTGAATCTGCAAGACGGAGGCACTCGTGTAAAAGGGGCCTTAACAGTCTAATGCAAGCATTTCTATAATTTTTCTCCAAACTCCCTGTAAATGTGTTTTAACCACTTAAGGACCGCCTACTGCACATATACGTCGGCAGAATGGCACGGCTGGGCACATCAACGTATATATATACGTTGATTTTAGTACCCAGCCGTGGGTCATGGGCGCGCGCCCGCGGCTCGCGCCCGTGACCCGGTCCAACGCTCCAGGACCGGGACTCGCGGACCCGATCGCCGATGCAGTGCGGCGATCCGTCCCTGGAGCTGAAGAACGGGGAGAGCCGTGTGTAAACACGGCTTCCCCGTGCTTCTCTGTGGCCGCAGCATCGATCGCGTCATCCCTGTTATAGGGGGACGCGATCGATGACGTCACACCTACAGCCACACCCCCTACAGTTGTAAACACACACACAGGGAACACTCAAAGTCACAGCGCCCCTTGTGGTTAACTCCCAAACTGCAACTGTCATTTCCACAGTAAACAATGCAATTTAAATGCATTTTTTGCTGTGAAAATGACAATTGTCCCAAAAATGTGTCAAAATTGTCCGAAGTGTCCGCCATAATGTCACAGTCACGAAAAAAATCGGTGATCGCCGCTATTAGTAGTAAAAAAATGTTTTTTTATAAAAATGCAATAAAACGATCCCTTATTTTGTAAACGCTATAAATTTTGCGAAAACCAACCGATAAACGCTTATTGCGATTTTTTTTTACCAAAAATATGTAGAAGAATACGTATCGGCCTAAACTGAGGAAAAAAAATGTTTTTTATATATTTTTGGGGGATATTTATTATAGCAAAAAGTAAAAAATATTGAATTTTTTTTTAAATTGTCGCTATATTTTTGTTTATAGCGCAAAAAATTAAAACCGCAGAGGTGATCAAATACCACCAAAAGAAAGCTCTATTTGTGGGGAAAAAAGGACGCCAATTTTGTTTGGGAGCCACGTCGCACGACCGTGCAATTGTCAGTTAAAACGACGCAGTGCCAAATCGCAAAAAGGGGCAAGGTCCTTTACCTGCATTTTGGTCCGGGTCTTAAGTGGTTAATCATTTTTATCTACATTTTGTATGACCACCAACTATTACCTTTTTCCACCTTCTTTGCTAATTTATCTCAGTGAATCCTGTAAGAAAAGTATTTGTAAAATGATTTCTTAAATTTAAAATCAATTTAAATAATTTTTAAAACAGAATACCTTTAATAAGAACGTGTAATCTTAATGCCTTTATGTATGCACATTGGTACAGTCTAGAAGTGACAATGTTAAGACATATGTCCTCATGAAATTTATGTTAGTGATATCTGTTTGATTTTTGGCATAGATTCTTGTCACCAGCACTCCTCGTTCAGCTTACACCTTGTTGCTGCTACTACTGCTGTGGGACAGGAAGCGGATATGTACATGTAGTTATCAGGCAGCACATATGACACATCTGTCTGAACTGTTCCTCCTTTGCCCCCTCCTCCACACATCGAGCCCCTTCCAGACGACCATCAGTTTCACTACTAAAGACATCCGCTCTGAGGGTCTACAAGCACCCACGTTATGTCTCTGATTATACCAACAGAAGTGGACCTCCAGCCTGGCACCACAGCATCTCTGCATTGTCTGGTAAAACGTTTGCGTTTTAAATCCACTTATTGATACTATTGTTTAGTAAAGAGACAGATTTATGCACCAGATATCTTTTATTGTACAACTAGTTATTCCTACTATAATATATAAAGAAGCAAGGAGCCTAGCCTGATTGTAATCATTGTATACCCCACTGCATGATTGTGTGGTTGTTTGCTGGTCATAAATATGGAAGGTACAGAACCTTCTCCAAGTTTCATAAACAATATTCAGATGGATGTTTATTTGAAGCCAACCAATCAAATGGATATATTAATATTTGATGCTATAGCTAAAATAAGAGGCCACTGATGTATGCCGGATTGCTTTATATAAATACCTCATTGAGATGACGAACCTACCCATATTGTGTTCTGTACTGTAGATAACTCATTTTGTATTATGTGGAGGACCGGCCCACCCACTGTTGGGGGACCTGTTCATGTTTTTTCCTGATTTCTGTCTGACAATTTCTAATAAAACTTTTATTGAACCTTAAAATAAGAGGCCAGTCCAGTTCAAAGCTGGAGTATTTGTTATGTACTCTCCTCCACATTTCTAGTGGTTTCATTATTTTCATGTTAAATTAACTGGTGGTCTCCACCTTGTAGCCAGTACATTTTTTTACTGAATTGCATGATTCAGAAACAGTTGTTTCAGCTTTGACTATCCAGTAGACTTTACATTTCTGTGATTTTATGGGATTCTCAATTGCTTTTTAAGTGCTTATGTTTTTTGTTGTAATTATAATTCCCCACCAATATATTGCCAGCTGGATGAATCGTTTTTTTACCAAGCCAGCAGAGCAGTCTATGACTATTAATTAACAAAGGTATATAAACTGACCAGGAATAAGTATTTCCAAAGAAACTGGGGACCACTGTAACTATATTTTGCTCCAGAAAAGGAAAGTTTGAAATATTTAAAGAATATTAAGCCATGGATTTCCCATGGATGGCCTCTTTGTGTCTATAGAGGTCTATGACTGTTTTGTAGGATATAAGCCTTTGTGTCTTATTCCATCATCTTAAAGCGTATTTTCAAGTTATTGTTTTTTTTAAAAATAGGATGCTATAGGCACGTTGAAGTTGTTCAGAATAGCTTGCAAAGTACAATTGGGCAACAGACTGAGGGACATATATATATATATATATATTTTAAAGTGTGATACCATATAATGTTCAACCCAAGCATTGATATTTTTAACCCTGTGTTATTACAGACAGTGTACATGTCTCGTATACAACTGATAATGAGATCTATCAGCATAGCACAGGGTTAATTATGGGAAACGTAACTCCCCAGCCCCCTCTCCATAGAAAAGGAAGGTTAGATTTTTTTTAAGCAAGTAAAAAGGTAAGCAGCATTCTTTTTATAATTTAAGGTAAGCTATGCGCATTGAAACATGTAACAAATACAAATAATTGTTACTCAGAAGTGAAATTATACTAAAAAGATATTTCCAAGTGTATTACAGGCAGTTTATTTCTAGAGATGCAATACAAAGAGAAAGATGACCAATGGGAAGCGCCACATTTTTTTGTGCAGTTTTCATACATTTAACAATTGCCATTAAACACATAAAACGGTTTGTTTTCCAAATCCCACAATTTCTGATTGGGGAAATTATGTCACAAATCAGCTGTGTGCGTTTCACATTTTGTGATCACAATTTTTAAAGCGTTATGTGTGATTTTGTAGTTAGTGGGGTTGATTTACTATAGGATTTTCTATGGGAGTGTTAACATTACAATGTAAACGTTCATTGGGCTTGGTAAATGCAGTAAAGCTGGGCTTACTTCAGGCCCAATCAAATGCAAGGGAAATGGAACAAGGACACACAAATGGAAACTGACGTAAACACAGTTTCACATTATTTACCACGCTCAGTGGACATTTGTTTTGTTTCTTTAGTAAATCATTATTTTATAAATTCAGTTTCATAAAACTAGCCTTTGATTATTGCAATTATACTGCACTGATAAAATGCGACAAATGGCATGATATTTTCAAGCACATGGTCTAATTTCTAAAATCCTGCACAAGGCTGTTTAATTGCATTTTGCATTTCAAATCTAAGTGCCTTTTCACACTGATACGTTTTTCCTGTGTTGTTTTACCTTTTAAGAAAAATGTTTTCCTTTAAATCTTATGGGACTCTTCACACCACTTACAGGTGCAGTGCATTTGGAAAAATCCTGCATGCTGCATCTTTGGCGTGGTTTTGAAAACCGCACCAAAAATGCAGCTTCCCATTAAAATTTATGGAAATTTCGGTTAAAATCGCTGTAAAAATGCACAGAGATATGCATGTTTTTGAGTCACATGTCCATATTTCACTGGTGTAGGCAACCCAAAAATGCAACTGAAACACAGAAAAATTATGCATATGCATTTTTACCGCGACATTGCTACAGAGCAGTGTGAAAGGGCCCTAAAGCTGAGCAATTGAATTGCATATTTTTCAAATTTTCTTTTATTGGTCTTTTTCAATGTTACAATACATACATTTCAATACAAATATACTTAAAACACACATACATAAAACACATGGACGGTCTCAATATACACCCAACATTAAAATAGACTAATAATATTGATAAAGAACATACTAGAAAGTCTACTCTTCTTATGTAAGACATACCCTATCATATAAACCCCATTGTATATATCCGCTGATTAGGGAATTCAGCGAAATAGGAGAGAGACGGGAAGACAGAGTAGATCAGAAGGGAGAAGAGAGAAAGGACAGGGGGGAGAGAAAAAAAAAATCATAAAGGAGAAAGGAGGGGGGGAATGGGAAGGACCCAGTCTCCCACTTTCACCCATTTTATATTATGTGTTTAGGATCTACAATTCTTGAATTGATACTCTCTAAAGTATATATAAGACTTGAGTCGTATAATAAAAAATATATATTAGTTATAATAATTATTACCATAAAAAAAAATGAATTGCATATAAACACCTTCCCTGCAGTAGTTTACATAACTGGACTAGTAAAGCATAAGTAGAGCTAAAATATAAATTTATTATCATCTGACATTTGTTTTTATAAAAAAAAAAAATATCACATTTTGTTTCTCTTGGTCATCCTGTCTTTCTGGTCACACTAGTGCCACATTCTTCTTTGGATCAGGTGCATGAACCAAATGTATAGCAGTAATATATTATTATTTTGAATTCAATTCTCATTGCAGTATTACGATATGGCTTTCCCTACACGTATATATTCTATAGACAGTAGCAGTGTTACTTATTCTGTAATGCAGTGTACTTCTGTTACTTCTATGTACTTGTTAGTAATTATTTTGTAAGGCAGTGTACAATGTAAGGATGATCTGCAAGATGGGGTGACCTATCACAACCACTCACAGTTGAATTTAATTAAGCCAGATCAGAAATCTGATTGATTGTTTTGGATTACTATACTTTGCACACCATTGTTGCACTTTGCACTACTTCCCTGAATCTAGTAGCTGTAACGATTACTGGGCAGAGAACAGCGAAAGCTCTACTAATTAGAAATCACCTCTTTTTAAACGAAATTCACCCAACCAAACACTACATCATTGTTCTTTGCACCATGGTATAAAAGAAACTCTGCGTAATGATTTTTTATTTTTTTTTACTGTCAAACAAGATTTATGGCTATTTTGCAAATTAGTTTGTAAGCAATAAGTAATTGTATATGTCGGGCTCCTACTTATTGTTAATCCAATAAAGACTAGTTATTTGTAAAGATTGTGTCTCCTCACAGATTTCATTACAATTAACAAGATTTAGATTCTAATGTAATAATCTACGTCCTACCACACCTTGTCATTAATAAAGCTAGGAAGTTCTTGCCCTTGGAATCAGCTGCACTATAATGCTGCGTACACACGGTCGGAATTTCCATCAAAAAAATGTTCGATGTGAGCTTGTTGTCGGGAAAATCCGATCGTGTGTATGCTCCTTCGGACATTTAATGTCAGAATTTCCGACAACAAATGTTTGAGAGCTGGTTCTCAAATTTTCTGACAACAAAAGTTCTGGTTGGAAAGACCGTGTGTACACAATTCAACGCACATAAATCCTAGGCATGCTCGGAATCAATCCGACGCATGCTCAGAATCATAGAACTTTATTTTTCTCAGCTCGTCATATTGTTGTACGTCACCGCGTTCCTGACGTTCGTAATTTCCGACAACATTTTTGTGACCATGTGTATGCAAGACGTTTGAGCGAACATCCGTTGGAAAAAAATCCACGGTCTTGATGTCGGAACGTCCGATTGTGTGTACACGGCATTAAAGTACCGTAATTTGACCGTGCCTTTGCACAGTTATAGATATAAGCTTGTGATGGTCACTATGACCATGACGGTTCCAAGAGAACACCGATTTCCAGAGTCGATTCTTTAAAATTCCATAATGTCACTACCACATAAACTACTGTGACTATTATGGGGATAATTGCATCTGTTGTATCTTTAAAAATATATATATACAGTGCAGAAAATAAGTATTTGAACACCCTGCTATTTTGCAAGTTCTCCCACTTGGAAATCATGGAGGGGTCTGAAATTGTCATCGTAGGTGCATGTCCACTGTGAGAGACATAATCCAAAAAAAAAAATCCAGAAATCACAATTTATGATTTTTTAACTATTTATTTGTATGATACAGCTGCAAAGAAGTATTTGAACACCTGTCTATCAGCTAGAATTCTGACCCTCAAAGACCTGTTAGTCTGCCTTTAAAATGTCCACCTCCACTCCATTTATTTTCGTAAATTAGATGCACCTGTTTGAGGTCATTAGCTGCATAAAGACACCTGTCCACCCCATACAATCAGTAAGAATCCAACTACTAACATGGCCAAGACCAAAGAGCTGTCCAAAGACACTAGAGACAAAATTGTACACCTCCACAAGGCTGGAAAGGGCTACGGGGAAATTGCCAAGCAGCTTGGTGAAAAAAGGTCCACTGTTGGAGCAATCATTAGAAAATGGAAGAAGCTAAACATGACTGTCAATCTCCCTCGGACTGGGGCTCCATGCAAAATCTCACCTCGTGGGGTCTCAATGATCCTAAGAAAGGTGAGAAATCAGCCCAGGACTACACGGGAGGAGCTGGTCAATGACCTGAAAAGAGCTGGGACCACCGTTTCCAAGGTTACTGTTGGTAATACACTAAGACGTCATGGTTTGAAATCATGCATGGCACAGAAGGTTCCCCTGCTTAAACCAGCACATGTCAAGGCCCGTCTTAAGTTTGCCAATGACCATTTGGATGATCCAGAGGAGTCATGGGAGAAAGTCATGTGGTCAGATGAGACCAAAATATAACTTTTTGGTCATAATTCCACTAACCGTGTTTGGAGGAAGAAGAATGATGAGTACCATCCCAAGAACACCATCCCTACTGTGAAGCATGGGAGTGGTAGCATCATGCTTTGGGGGTGTTTTTCTGCACAGGGCGACTGCACTGTATTAAGGAGAGGATGACCGGGGCCATGTATTGCGAGATTTTGGGCAACAACCTCCTTCCCTCAGTTAGAGCTTTGAAGATGGGTCGAGGCTGGGTCTTCCAACATGACAATGACCCGAAGCACACAGCCAGGATAACCAAGGAGTGGCTCTGTAAGAAGCATATCAAGGTTCTGGCGTGGCCTAGCCAGTCTCCAGACCTAAACCCAATAGAGAATCTTTGGAGGGAGCTCAAACTCCGTGTTTCTCAGCGATAGCCCAGAAACCTGACTGATCTAGAGAAGATCTGTGTGGAGGAGTGGGCCAAAATCCCTCCTCCAGTGTGTGCAAACCTGGTGAAAAACTACAAGAAACGTTTGACCTCTGTAATTGCAAACAAAGGCGACTGTACCAAATATTAACATTGATTTTCTCAGGTGTTCAAATACTTATTTGCAGCTGTATCATACAAATAAATAGTTAAAAAAATCATACATTGTGATTTCTGGAATTTTTTTTTTTTGATTATGTCTCTCGCAGTGGACATGCACCTACGATGACAATTTCAGACCCCTCCATGATTTCCAAGTGGGAGAACTTGCAAAATAGCAGGGTGTTCAAATACTTATTTTCTGCACTGTATATATTGGCAAATGTTAATATATTACTGATAACACATACTGATCATGGTAGAATAGACATTCTGAAGCATATCAATGTCATATAAAAACGAAAAATGCTAAATTGGCCCTCCTATCCTAGCACAGCTCAGCGCTCAGGGGGTTAAGGTATACGTGATATAATAGGTGTAGTCATAAATTGCCATATACGTTAACACTCTTAATCACACTTAAATATGTAGCAGCCACTTAAAATGTAAAATAGATATATAAAAAACAATAAGTATAGAGCAATGAATGTCCAATAAATATTGTAGTAGTGCTCTTTGTTCGAGTTGAAATGAACAAACTTCTTTATGTGTTAATCCTCATAAAGGAAATCAGCAGAAATGAGATGGAAGTAAGAGATGCCCAAAGGTGCAGTTGGTTAACGGTGCTGTATGGGTGATTGGTGGATTTTGAAGAAGACCCTTATATTGTTTTCATTAACGAACTGCACTTTTGGGCACCTCTTACTTCCATCTCATTTCTGCTGATTTCCTTTATGAGGATTAACACATAAAGAAGTTTGTTCCTTTCAACTCGAACAAAGAGCGCTACTACAATATTTATTGGACATTCATTGCTCTATACTTATTGTTTTTTATATATCAATGTCATATTTTTCTGACTACATATTTAATGATACAATTGAAAGAGTCTTTATTAATCATATGCATTATACAATTTTGCATCATAATATAACATTTTGATGCAACGTTTTATAATGTTATATTATATAAAGTATTACTGTGCAGAGTTGTATCATTGTATAGGCTTAGATGTCAGTTTGATGTGACAGGGCATACTTTTATAGGATCCATAATTCAAATCTGGAGGATGAAAGATGATTTATATTCATGTTTTTTATTTGCCAAGCTGGCCATATAACATTTCAGTATGTTTTTTTACGTGATAACATTTTTGCAGCGCTTTTTGTTGAGTGTTTTTTCAGATGTTTACCAATAAGTCAACTAAATCACTAAAAGAAAAAAACATTATCAGATATAAAGTGCAGGCACCTAAAGGAACTTTCAGTAGCATCCAAGCCCCAACTGCCGAGTTGCTCTGCCATGCCAAAGCGCTGACACTTAATGGAAGTGTTGGAGCTTTCTAGATCCTTCTCAACTCCCAGATATTCAAATAGAATCATCACTATGATGGAATGCCTTACTGACTAATAGGAAACTATAGTAAGCAGGAAGGCATGGGCATATTTAACACTGCCAGGAAGTGCTGGATCATTGCATGTTAGAAGGGCACACAAGAGGGACCATTAGATACCCAATTTTCTTTCAGAGTTGAATTCAAACAAGTGCCTGTATACACAGTATTTGCACATATGAATACTGTGATTCACAATGTGATTACATTGAAAATTGATCACTCTATAAACACTGTATATGCCATTATATATGAAGTGTTCTGCTCCCCACAAAGTAACGTGTGAGTTTTGATTAGGTATGATCAGTTGATCTTTAATTTTCTATGAGCCTGCATAATTGGTAAAGGGGTTTGCAATCTTGCCATGCAGTTGGAGATCCATAATTGAGTCTTTATTAAGGATTCTTCTTTTACCCCATATCTGGATTTCTTCCCACTGCCCAATAACTTGCCAGTACAATAACTGAGTTCCAACTTAATGTGTATGAGTGTAGGGGTATTTGATTGTAAGCTGTTCGGTGTAACAGTCTGATGTGTTTTTTTTGGTTTTTACTTTACAGTTAATATTTACTTTAATCATCCAGTTTCAGTGCCTTGCGAAAGTATTCGGCCCCCTTGAACTTTTGAAACATTTCAGGCTTCAAACATAAGGATAGAAAAATGTAATTTTTTGTGAAGAATCAACAACAAGTGGGACACAATCATGAAGTGGAACGAAATTTATTGGATATTTCAAACTTTTTTAACAAATAAAAAACTAAAAAATTGGGCGTGCAAAATTATTCAGCCCCTTTACTTTCAGTGCAGCAAGCTCTCTCCAGAAGTTCAGTGAGGATCTCTGAATGATCCAATGTTGACCTAAATGACTAATGATGATAAATAGAATCCACCTGTGTGTAATCAAGTCCCTGTATAAATGCACCTGCACTGTGATAGTCTCAGAGGTCCATTTAAAGCGCAGAGAGCATCATGAAAAAAAAGGAACACACTAGGCAGGTCCGAGATACTGTTGTGGAGAAGTTTAAAGCCAGATTTGGATACAAAAAGATTTCCCAAGCTTTAAACATCCCAAGGAGCACTGTGCAAGCGATAATATTGAAATGGAAAGAAGTATCAGACCACTGCAAATCTACGAAGACCTGGCCATCCCTCTAAACTTTCAGCTCATACAAGGAGAAGACTGATCAGAGATGCAGCCAAGAGGCCCATGATCACTCTGGATGAACTGCAGAGATCTACAGCTGAGGTGGGAGACTCTGTCCATAGGACAACAATCAGTCGTATACTGCACAAATCTGGCTTTTAAGGAAGAGGCAAGAAGAAAGCCATTTCTTAAAGATATCCATAAAAAGTGTTGTTTAAAGTTTGCCACAAGCCACCAGGGAGACACACCAAACATGTGGAAGAAGGTGCTCTGGTCAGATGAAACCAAAATTAAACTTTTTGGCAACAATGCAAAACATTATGTTTGGCGTAAAAGCAACACAGCTCATCATCCTGAACACACCATCCCCACGGTAAAACATGGTGGTGGCAGCATCATGGTTTGGGTCTGCTTTTCTTCAGCAGGGACAGGGAAGATGGTTAAAATTGATGGGAAGATGGATGGAGCCAAATACAGGACCATTCTGGAAGAAGACTGACTGGGACGGAGATTTGTCTTCCAACAAGACAATGATCCAAAACATAAAGCAAAATCTATGATGGAATGGTTCACAAATAAACATATCCAGGTGTTAGAATGGCCAAGTCAAAGTCCAGACCTGAATCCAATCGAGAATCTGTGGAAAGAACTGAAAACTGCTGTTCACAAACGCTCTCCATCCAACCTCACTGAGCTCGAGCTGTTTTGCCAGGAGGAATGTTCAAAAATTTCAGTCTCTCGATGTACAAAACTGATAGAGACATACCCCAAGCGACTTACAGCTGTAATCGCAGCAAAAGGTGGCGCTGAAATGTATTAACTTAAGGGGGCTGAATAATTTTTCACGCCCAATTTTTCCGTTTTTCATTTGTTAAAAAAGTTTAAAATATCCAATAAATTTTGTTCCACTTCATGATTGATTCATTTGTTGTTGGTTCTTCACAAAAAATTACAGTTTTATGTCTTTATGTTTGAAGCCTGAAATGTGGCAAAAGGTCGCAAAGTTCAAGGGGGCCGAATACTTTCACAAGGCACTGTATATACATCAAAAATAAAATGTTTCCCCCTTGCACATGACCAGGTATTTAAAGTGAATACAGCCTAATATTATTCATTCACCTAGGTGAGAATTCACTTTTCTAAGTGAATATTCTCTGCCCCATTCATATACTAACCCCAGTACATTTTAATGGAATTAGAACAGAAATAGAAAATAATTGTACACTTTTTGAGGCAATGTAAAAAAAAGGTTTATGCTACAAAGACACTTCATGTTCTACTATGGAACTTATACAAGCGGTCAACATTTAGTTATTTTTTAGCTGGTGTGGTTTTAATACTTCACACAGTCAGACAGCTATCTAACCACCATAAAACAGACATGTTAACTTCTCAGACAGACACTGTGGACAAAAAAATGGAGAACAAATACCATTATCAAATTTTAGACATACATATTTTTATTGTGTATTTATTTATTGCAATTCACGCAGGTCATGTATTTTTACCAGTTTTTTTCAACCAAAATATTTTTTTTATGAAAACAAATTTAAAGCAATTTAATAAAAAAATATTACTGTCCAGTTGTATAATTAAAAAAAATGCAATAACTGTCCAGGAAAGTGACATTTTAAACAGGACACATATTTCAGATTTAGTTTTTCATAATTGTTAAATTTTTTTTATTTTTAACTGTGACTAATCAGATTCATGATCTGACCAAAGGTGGGCCACAAGCGGGCACTGGGGGTTCCTAGTCCTCTTTGTGTTAAACTAAATACAAGCACAGGCAACTGAGAATCAACAACGATAATAACAAAGTAATAATAATGGTAAACCTAAGATTCCGCAGGCAGGGATCTTTGAACGGACTTTCACATTCTTGTGTGGCAAACGAAGTGTGAAAAACATCTGGCACACTTTACTGAAAAAACACAGCATGTTAACTAATAATAACAAAGATCGAATGCAAAATGCTACATGCAAAACAACGGTAAGTGGAAATTTCTAAGTTATAAATACTCTTTTTAGCAAAGGATTGAAAAAAACAAAACAAAATATATTCACTCATAAAGTTTTTTTTTTTAAATTACCGTGTATATGTTTTGCTTTTATCAGCTAATCAGTAGATCCTAGATACTCTGGCATCTTTCCAAACATCTACTGAGTATTCCTGCTATGCATCTAAGATGTACAGTAGTATATTTGTGTTTTTAACCACTTCAATACCGGGCATTTTCACCCCCTTCCTGCCCAGACCAATTTTTAGTTTTCAGCGCTGTCACATTTTGAATGACAATTGCGCGGTCGTGCGACGTGGCTCCCAAACAAAATTTGCACCCTTTTTTTCCTCACAAATAGAGCTTTCTTTTGGTGGTATTTGATCACCTCTGCGGTTTTTATTTTTTGCGCTATAAACAAAAGAAAGCATACATTTTGAAAAAAAACACAATATTTTTTACTTTTTGATTTAATAAATATCATAATTTTTATTTTATTTTTACTTTTTTTTTCAGTTTAGACCGATACGTATTCTTCTACATATTTTTGGTAAAAAAATCGCAATAAGCGTATTTGATCGGTTTGCGCAAAAGTTCTAGCGTCTACAAATTAGGAAATAGAATTATGGCATTTTTTTATTTTATTTTTTTACTAGTAATGGCGGCGATCTGCGATTTTTTTTATTGTGACCGTGACATTGCGGCACACACATCGGACACTTTTGACACATTTTTGGGGCCATTCACATTTACACAGCGATTTGTGCTATAAAACTGCACTGATTACTGTGTAAATGTGACTGGCAGGGAAGGGGTTAACACTAGGGGGCGCTGAAGGGGTTAAATATGTTACCTAAAGTGTGTTCTAACTGTAGGGGGAGGGGGGACTCACAAGGGGAGGAGATCGATGTGTGTTACTCTGTATTGGGAACACACATCAGTCTCCTCACCGCTGACAGGTATGCTTCTGCCGTGATTGCGGGAGATCACGGGTGCCCGGCGGTCATCCCGACCGCCGGGCACGCGCACCGGGTCCCGAGGAATGCGGCACCTAGTGGCCGGAAAATGCAAGGACGTCATATGACGTCCAGTCTGAAAGACGAAAAGTCCCCACCGACGTCATTTTACAATGGCTCGGTGGGGAAGTGGTTAATTTGTGTAGTTTAACAGCCATGCTTTTCTCCGAGGACCTGCTAAACATACAGATT
Organism: Rana kukunoris; assembly: GCA_029574335.1. Lineage (NCBI taxonomy): Eukaryota > Metazoa > Chordata > Amphibia > Anura > Ranidae > Rana > Rana kukunoris. The sequence continues at coordinate 637,406,202 of CM056049.1, read as the reverse complement.
TTGAACTTGGTTTACTAAAGAAGTAAGGTTGCACCGATATTGGTGCCGATACCGAGCATTTGCATGAGTACTTGTGCAAATGCTCCAATGCCTACTTTGATACCTCCTGGAGGGGCCGCTGATAGGCCAGTAAAGACCTGTTGTACCTGGCTCAGCATAGGGGTGGGCGGGCAGCCTCGTGGATGATCGGTGCAGCGGTGGGGCAGTTATAAGCACCGATCTCCCTGTACCGCTTTCAAAAAAGGAGCTGACAGCCGCTTCTCCTCTTCTCACTCCTGCAGCTGTCAGCTGCTTTTTTGAGATTGGTGCTTATAACTGCCCCCACCACTGCACCGATCACCCCTGACTGTCACCGTCCTCCTCTGACTCCCCGGTTTCTTTCCAGGTCCTCCTCCAGCTCCAAGTGTCCTCCGGGTCCTCCTCTGGCTCCCCAGGTCCTCTGTGTGCTCTTCCGGTTCTTCCTCTGGTCCCACCCTCATCCCAGATCTGTGTTCACAATGCTTCAATTTATGAATGAACAGGAGCCTCTATCTTTGTTCATTCGTCTTCAGTGCAGCTGAGGCTGCAGGGAAAGGGACTGGGGAATATGTGTCCTCAGTTCCCATCCCTGTCTCAAAAGGGAGATGTAAGGGGTCTGGTAAGACCCCTGATATCTCACCAAAGCCATCCCCAATAGGGCTGATAAAAAATTAAATAAAAAAATAAAGGATTTTAATAAATATTTAGGTTAAATTGTAAAAATAATAAAAAATAAATTAAAAAAAAAACACTGACAGTCCACTATCCCCCCCCCTCCCCCAACAAAAGGAGGTATTGAAAAAAATTATATTAAAAAATAAGTATTGGTAGTTGGTACCGGCAAGTATTTGAAAAAAGTATCGGTACTTGTACTCGGTCTTAAAAAAGTGGTTTCGGTGCAACCCTCTAAAGAAGTTGTTCACTTAGCAAAAAGAATGCTTACTTAGAAATTAAAATAACCCGGTCATGCAAAATTATTACAATAACCCCTGTTGCCTGTAAGGGCCCAGGAACACATTTATGCATACAGTTCAAGAATTGAGTGTACTTATACTCCCTGGAGTCAGAGCTGTTGGCAAACATGCTAGAGCCAGCAGGCTGTACAAATCAATGGCAGGCTGTCAGATGCCATGGCTGCACACCTGTACCTGCACATCTGAGTGGCTCGTGTCCATCTGTCCCTGTATGCTTTTGAGCACTCAGATGTACAGCTACAGAAGTACAGCTGTGGCATCTGACAGCCTGTCATTGATTTATACAGACTGCTGGATGTGGTTATACACTAACCTGGCCTGTGACTCCTGCAGAAATGCTTGGAATTATTCACTGTGTGCCCAAATGTGTCCCTGTGCATGAGCCCTAAAAGAAGAATTAAACAAAAACCCACGTTTCCCTATGTCCTTGGCCTCACATTGTGTAGGATATAGTAATGATATGAGGTCAGAGGGAGGAACCAGTAAAAGCTACAGGGGAGCCAGGGGGTTAACATTTTCCAGCAAACTTTGAGGGGCCAGTGTTTGGTAGCTCTGGCAGAAGGAAAGGTAGATATTTTCTGCTTTCTTTTTACAGGTAACACAATTAAAAGCTTTAAAAGACAGCTATCGGTCTGGGCTAAATATCAGTAGCCAGCGGGATCAGCTTCCGATCATGAAACCACTGTGACAGCCACAGGCAATGCTTTCCTCCCTCTGGCCATTCCAAAGTGTTTAAGAGGTTTCCTGCAGTAGATGTCCCCTGTCTGATGAACAATATCATGCAACTGAGGCCTCGTACACACGACCGAGAATCTCGTTGTAAAAGAAACATCTTTTCCTCGACGAGTTTCTTGTCAGGCTGCTCGAGAATCTTGTCAAGCTTTCTTTGCATACACACTGTCAAGACAAAATCTTGTTGTTCTTAAACGCGGTGACGTACAACACGTACAACGGCACTATAAAGGGGAAGTTTGATTCCACTGGCGCTGCCCTTGGGGCTGCTTTTAGTAATCTCATGTTACTGCATGTTAAGTAAAAGTTTGGTGAGAGACGATTCACGCTTTTCAGTCTGTTACAGCGTGACGAATGTGCTATCTCCATTACGAACGCTACTTTTACCGAAGGTGCGCTCCCGTCTTATACTTTATTCTGAGCATGTGCGGGTTTCTAAGCATACACACAAACGTGTTTCTCGTGGTAAACCAGCCCGACAAGAAACACGACGATGAAATTGAGACTCCCGACAAGAAAAAAGAGAAAATGTTCTTTTTTTTTCTCATCGAGTTCCACGTTTTTTCGATGAAAAACATACACACGACCGTTTTCCTCGGCAAAAAAGCTCTGCCACCAATTTTCTTGATGGATTTTGATGAGGAAAACGGTCGTGTGTACGAGGCCTGACTATGAATCCGGGTCGTTCTGGATCCACCCTAGCTTATTACTAGGTAATGAAAAAAGAAGCAGCACATTAATAAGCTCACCCCTCTGTCATGCTGCTTTTTCCTCCTATCAGCATGCTACTTTTCAGCAAATACGCTGATTGGCTGCTTGTACCGGTTCTTCTTTTCTATCTTTGTAAAGGGACTGGAAAGCCTAAAACCAGTTCAAATACATTTAATGATGTATTAGTGATTACAGAGCATATACAGTAGTAAGAAAGACTAAGATCCTCCCCTGAGTTTTATATGTCTTCGAAATATTATTATTCGGTGTCCCTATAGTTTTTTTCTCAAGTTTACAGTCTATTATAGCACACTATATTTGGAAGGGACAGTGTACTAGAATATCTCAAGATATTTTATACCATCCTAAAAAAACGCCGGGACTAGCTTTACCAAATTGTAATTATACTATCAAGCAAACTCGCAGGGCAGACTGGAAGTATGCTAGAAAGACTAGACTCTGGGTGGAACTTTAAATGGTACTGGCAGATACCGATTTTTCAGCAGTGCCATGGATGCCGGGACCATTGAGAGGGCTAGCATCCACAATATCTCCTTTGACTAGATCAGTGATGGTGAACCTTGTCACCCCATATGTTTTGGAACTACATTTCCCATGATGCTCAACTACCCTGCAGAGTGCATGAACATCATTGGAAATGTAGTTCCAAAATATCTGGGTGCCAAGGTTCCCCATCACTCGACTAGATCAACCCTGGCAATATGGGAATCCCTGCATACTCAACACTGTTGGGAATACAATTCCCCATTAATGCCCTTGCTGAGACATGAATATTTCATGCCGGGAGTCTTAGATAAGGGCTTTGAAACATGGTTCCCAAAGTCTACACTGCTATTATATCAAATACTAAAATATTAAAAAATTAAATCATTAAAGTCCTTATGCAGAGTAGATCAGCCAACATTTATGGACCAGTGGAGATACGTACAGCTGTCTCAATTTATTTGGAATCTCTTGCAACCCATTTGCTCGTTAAAAGAACTGAACCCTATTGAAATAATTATGAAATATAAAGACCCACCACAACATTGTATTTCTCTTTTCTATAAAGCTCTGATGTCCTTGCAAAACCCAGGGTATTCGGTTTATATAGGCCATTGGTAAAAAATACTTACAAATTACACGTACAGATAGGCAAAAGGATACGAGTATACAATTTTTCTATATGCTCGCTACCTCGAGTAGAATGACGGAGGAAAATTTTAAACTTCTTATTTTATGTCATCATACACCAGTACAATTATTTACAATGTATAGTTCAATTTTGCCCCTGTGCTGGAGGGAATGTGGAGATCAAACTACACATGGGCACATACAATGGTTTTGCCCTAAGATCCGCCCATTTTGGGAGGAAGTGACGTAGGTGATCTCTCTGATATTGGGTTAAGTAATTTGATCTGAACCATTAATTTTTTTATTTCACTGTACGAATGAAACAGCAGATCAATATAGGATGTCTATGACTCCATATTTGTTAACTGCTTGTAAATCTCTGATCCCACTATATTAGGGAAAATGCCTAACACCTACTATCTCACAGTGGCTACAAAGGGCTGACGAGCTCTGTCTAATGGAAGAAATAACTTGTAGAAATAAAGGGCTGACCAGGAAATATTTCAAGACATGGGCAAAATGGTTTGAATTTAAGAATATTTAGTTATATTATGAAATAATAGAAAGAAGGTGGGGGTGGTGGCGCTGTCTGTAATAGTCAGTGATGTACTAGTACCTAAATGTGAAAAGTATTAAGCCGCGTACACACGGCAGAGAACCTTCGACGGGCAGAACACATCGTTCCGCCCGTCGAGGTTCTCTGCCGGCCGTCAGATTCGGCGACCCGCCCGTCGGGAATGGCAACCAGCCATTCATCCAGGCGGGCCGTCGAGCAAATAGAGAACATGAACACTCGATGCTCACCGAGAGCGTACACACGGCCGAGGTTCTCGCTGGAATGCAGCTTCCAGCGAGGTTCTCGCTGGTTTCTAGCGAGAACCTCGGTCGTGTGTACGCCGCCTAACTGACAAAAAGTAATAATAATAAGCTCTAGGTCCGACAAATTCGTGGAACAAAAAGTGCAAATGCAATGCAGTAGAGAGCAACCTAAAGAAGGTACTCTTGTGTACATATAAATCACAATTCTGTGTGAACGGTAATTGTGAAGTTAAAGGGGTAGTTCCCCCAAAAAACTTTTTTTTAACATTTATTCAGGCTCGTTATGTCAAGGGGAATCAGGTTTTTTTTTTTTAGAAATGAAGCCGTACTTACCGTTTTACAGATGCATCGTCTCCGACGCTTCCGGGTATGGGCTCCGGGTCTAGGCGTGCCTATTTGATTGACAGGCTTCCGAGGTCGGATACATCGCGTCACGATTTTCCGAAAGTAGCCGAACGACGGTGCGCAGGCGCAGTATAGAGCCGCACCGTCGCTCGGCTTCTTTCGGCTACTCGTGACGCGATGTATGCGACCGTCGGAAGCCTGTCAATCAAATAGGCACGCCCAGACCAGACGATCATACCCGGAAGCGACGGAGACGATGCATCTGTAAAACGGTAAGTATTGCTTCGTTTCTAATAAAAAACTACCCGATTCCCCTTGACATAACGAGCCTCATGCAATGTTAAAAAAAGGTTTTTGGGGGAATTACCCCTTTAAATAACATTCAATAGGCTTCTATATAAACTTCGTGCTAAACCTTAGGCTAGCATCAAAAACCATAAACGGTTCAATGTCCAGAAAAATAAATAAAATAAGTGATTAAGGTGAGCAAAGGTGAGTCAATAATAAGTATTTAGTCCATGATCAAATCCAGTAGGCCAGCTGTATGGAGAAGACTTCCAGGGTAATCCTGGTCTTTGATAATGGTCAAAGATCACAATTGGTGCTATCCGCAGTGGATCCGGTGCTCCCCCTCCTGTGTCCCCACTCACCAGAGACACTCACCCTGCAGGGGTAAAGTGTATGTATAAACCAGGACTGGTCCTCCAAACAGCTCTCCCGTCCTCAGGGTCCTCTGGGATGATTTTCAGTTGTGGGTGTCAGACGTCCTCCAATGTTCCTAAGTCGTCAAAGCGGAGGAACAAAAACCTCGCATAGCGTAGTAGGTGATTTAAAATATGAATTTATTGGCACTGCCACTCAACAGTGGGGTGCACAAAACCACAAAAACGATACAAAAAGGTAAAAATAACACTGATCCGGAGGTAAAAGGCATAATAACCAGTGCTACAATAAAATATATAATATAAAACTAAAGACGCTGATTAGTAAATCAGCCTAGCGCAGCACTGTGTGGATGGTCAGACCAGCGTGGGAACGGCGTGCGTTCCACTTGCGGTCCAGCTGGTTGACCCGGAAGTGCGTGCGTGAGTGTGCGTGTATCCGCTTTACGCATGTTGTGGTATCAATTACCTTTGAATCATTTTCCCTCACTCTCGCCTGCTTGTGAGTAATCACTGACAGTTTACATTAATCGCTGACAGTATATATATATTTTTTAAACATTTTTATATATATATTTTTTCAATGCTCACTGGCCCTTTAAGCAGTGTCTGCTTGGAGCGCCAACGCACAGAGACATCTTTTATAACTTATGGTTTATAATAATATGATTCATCAATTGCTTTTCTGTTCCTGTTCCCAACCCTGTTCCAGCCTGCCTGCACCGTACCCCCAAATTTGGTGTAATGTGGCCGTTTGGGGGATTGCGGCATCAGACGTTTACATGGCAATAACTAAAACAATGGGGATATCAAACTGCTGTGACTGGATGGATCCACCTGAAAAAAACCTGAATGGGATTCTCCTGATTGGCTTAGCCATTTAGTGGGAGGGTGTTGACATGGAGACGTCTGTTATTTATTTGATAAGCTAGGTATGCGTGTACCCGCTTCAGAAGACGTAACTATACGAAACGTGCATAAAGCGGATACAGCGATTAATTCAAGAATGAAAATATGAGTGGAACTCCGCTTTAACTGTACAAACAGACATCAGTCTTCTGTGTCTTTTTATAGGCAAATTAATGAAATCTGGATTGCTAGGGGTAGTACTGCTCTTTAGTTATTTTCATATAAACAATAATGAATAATGCAATAATCTTATTGTGGACTGTTCTCTATCAGTTTAAAGTACTGTGGTTCTCCGAAGCATTAACATAAAAAATAACTCATAAAGTTTGAAGGCTATGAAAGTATAACTGTGCTGCAACATTTTCCTATGTTATATTTTTCACTTAGGCTTAGAAATTATAGAGTTAGGCTGGGTTCACACTGATACTACACGACAGTCATACGACTTTCATCCTACTTTGCTCTGCGACATCTGTCCTACATCGGTCCTACATCCATCCGACTTGAATGAACAGGATACTACTTTGATCCAATTTTGTGATAGTCTGACTTGTTCATTGACGAATCAAAACAATCCCAGAGTGATACTGTTTCTGTAATCACATGTCGCATGCCAAAGTCGGATGGTTAGGACAAGGATCCTACTTTGATCCGACTTCAATGACATTTAATGGAATGAAGTAGGATCAAAGTCAGACCAAAGTAGTACAGGGAGCATTTTCAAAGTCGGACCGACATGTTTCGGACCAGTTAAGATGTCTCGCATAGGAAATCATTGGTTTTCACACATCATGCGTCATGAGCTTCCAATGTCGGAGCGTTTGTCGGACAAGTGCGAACCCAGCCTGATAGCAAGGACTGGCAACTTTCCACACCCGAACTGAAGAAGTGCTGGGCGGAGTGCACCAAGCTTCTTTTTTCAGAACACATTTATTTGTATGCGACCAAATATAAAGGAATATCTTCCACAAAATAAAAGCTACACACTTGTATATAAAGTATTATTACGATTTTAAAAAAAAGTATGTCCCCACAGGCATTTAGGCTTAGAGTAAAATGTCCTGTAAAAATTGCAGGGAGGATTCCTTATTGCAACCTTTCCTTCATTTTTTAATGACATTTTAAAAACATCCTGATAATATTTAAAGGGTTTGTTTACCTTCAATTACTCAAAAACATCCCTTTGCATTTTTTGTGTCCTCAGTACATTAAAGTGAGAGAGGAAGTTCTGCTCTTCCTCCCCCCCCCCCCCACTCATCTTTCACATTTGGCAGTTTATTTAAAAAATTGATTTTTGATTTTGACAGGTACCAAACCACTCCTCCCTTTGGCGGAGATCTGAGAGGATGTTCGGTCCCCCCTGTGCACCCGCAGCCTTCTGGGACCTGCAGAAGACTGTAGGACCAATCACATAGTGTAGCATGGCCTGTGCATGCACAGCTGGTAGCTGGCTGTAAAGCTGCAAAGCTTCACTGCCAGTTTCCCCCTAGTCAAGATGCCAGCGCCTGCACCCAAAGCTGATTGCAGAATCCGCTTGGGTCAGGAGAGCAATGGATACATGGGCAGGTAAGTGTACTAATAGTAAAAGACAGCAGCTACAGTATTGGTGGAGACTGGAGCTCCTCTTTAATATGCAGTGTTCTATTTTGTAAAAGAATGGTTACTTTTAAGCTGCTTATTCCATTACCTTTCCTCTGTCCGTCAGATGGCAGGACATTCCGCACAGCCCCGGTAAGAAAGAAACCCTCAGCTTCATTCTCTTCCCATGCATGCTTAGTCCACCCTTTCCAACAGCTCAGTGTTCTGCAAGATTTCAAATTTAAAAAGTTTGTCTCTGGAAATTGGATCTGGAAATGATATATATATAAAAGTATACTCAATAGCTGCAGCACTCTCATTTATTGATCCATCAAGTGTAACAACATTGCAATGTTTCAAAATAGCACAACATTTTGGATCCATTAAAACGGATACAATTGAAAACTTGGATCCTTCACAGCATAAAATCCATTTATTTAGCATTGGCAGAGGTAAAAAAAAAAATCATAGTTACTTGAATCTATTAGCTCGACCTTGTTTCAAGCCTGACTAACATCAATCACCAATTATTCTAAATATATGCTAACTGGAACTGACATCCTCTTCTCATATTTAAAGGGGTTGTTAAGGCAGTTCTCACTGCCAGCCCCTCTGCTAGAATAATATGTAGTATATAGTGTATGCCATTTTTTAAAATTCTTCTAAATACCTTATTTCTCCTCGCCGATCAGCGGTCACATGACCGCTCGTCACTCTCTTCCTCCGATGTATGTATTACATAGGAGACGTCAGAGGGAGGGGTCGGGATCTCCCGCTGACGTCCGCCGGGGCGGTCACATGACCTCCCTCTGTTGTGCATACATTGGAGGGAGAGAGTGAAGGGCAGTCACGTGACCGCTGATCGGCAAGAAGAAGTAAAGTATTTCGAAGAAAAAAAAACGTTATACACTATACACTAGAAGGGGAGGGGAAGGGCGGCTCACACACAGAGCTGAGATGTGGGGGCTTGGGGAAGAGCAGAGAGGAGAGCTGCGGATGACGGAGGCATGTAAACTGACCACGATGTTAGGGCTCAGCAGCCATGATAAACAAAGATTAGTTCACAGGGAGAGGGTAGAACCAGGCAGGTATTTTAGTTGAAGGGGCCCAATTACACAGAGTTGTTACTTATGCTGTAAACTGGATCAGGGTCCTTATTTTTTAGGGTAAAAAACACTTTAACTCTTAACAGATTCATCTTACATGACCTACAATAGCTCAGCTTGAAGGATTACCCCATCCACATAAAATGTCTGGGTAGGGCAATCAGTTAATTTTTTTTTCGTTCAAACCACTGGTTGAACAAAATAAATAGTTCTCTTTCACCTCTTTCAATCTGTACTTTCTCAAGTGCAAGGGTTTTTGCTGTATAACTCCTCTCACATAATTACCTTTTGCAAGATACTTATGGAAAAGGGTCACACTGTCTCTCAAGTGAGGTATATGGCTATTGACCATGTTGCTAAATTGAGAAGAGGTGGAGATAGGGAATTGCTATTAAAGAGGAGAGAAGAGAAGTGAATACATGACCTTAATACCCCATTTGGGTCAAATGCGGATTTTGATTTACATTTGCATTTTGTGAAAAGTTATGGATATTTTTGTTATTATTTCAGTTTTTAATATATTTTTATATTTTAATCATTTAGCTTGAGATAAAATGTATTCTTATGGAATAGGTTCATTAATGGGACATGTCTCTTATATGTCCACTCAATGACTGTTGTAATGAACATGTTAGGAGCAAAATTTGAGAAGTGGGTGTCAATTCTGGTTAGCTATATTTAAAGGGTTAGTTAACCTTAAAGAAAAATAAATAAATACACTATGCAGTCCATGAACATCATTCCATAACATTATTCTAATCTGATTTAAAAAATATGCATTAATGCTCCTCCCATACTTGTAGGCCATTTGCCCACGGAGTGAAGCTTTCCCTGCCCCTCCTGATAGTTTTTCACAGTTCTGCCCTATATTCTAGGACGGACCACTAGTGGTACAAAAGCAAGTGCCATTCTCCTGAGCCCTGCACACGTGCAGCATTATCTCTTATCTCTGCTAGTGACCTCAGTTCAGTTGTTTAGCAGCAAGTAAAATGCACATGTGCTGGGCTTGGAAGAAGGATGACGCTTGCTCCTGTACTGCTAGGGGACGCTCATCCTAAAGGCTGGTCTATGCTAGATAGTCTACAGATATGGGACTAGTATAAATGCATACTTTTTTTATGTAAAGGTGAACTAGAACATTTTTATGTGTATGCAGGTGTTTATCTGGAGTTCAGCTTTAATATATATTGAATACTTGTGTTTAAAATACAAAGAATAAGTTGCAAACCATATTATAAGAGGATGTAATCGTTTTCACTCCTCCAAAACAATGTGAGAACCATTGTGACATGCTGGCATTTCCTGATTTACCAGAAAAGTATCCATAGATTTTTTTTTAAATGCTTGTAAAAGTTAAAGTTTTACTAAACCCAGGACCCTGCATCTATATCTGGTCTCCCACAGTACATAGAACATGGAAATGCAACTATTTTAGTAAATATAAACAGCTAAATACCACTCGTCAGCAGTTAGAGCAGTCTTGTGACTTCTATCAGTGTCTGGTTAAAGCTTGTAGGAGGAGTTTTCATTCTCCCATGATTGTCCTATGAAAATGCAGGACCTTGACCCCCTGTCTGGACAGTGCTGATTGGCCCTGTGCTGATCACATGCATTTTCCCAAGAAACAAAAACTCTCTAGCAACACACACCAAACTGAGCATGTGCAGCCTGTCCCCTGGCTCTGTAAATATCAGGAAATTTATTGGAGTCAGTGGAAGAAGGGGAGGATCAGAGAAGACAGGGTCGAACAGCCTTTTTACCAATCCTGAGGATTACCCCCCTTGGGTTCCACAGTGAGTATAACAAGCATGCTTTACTGCATATACAGACTGATTTTACTGTTGTGGGTTTAGCAATACTTTAAGCTTGGTTGCACTCCTATGGTCCTCCCTGCCTCCATATTGGTATTTTAATATTATGTGTAGCTTCACTGCACAATAGACAAAATATGGAAGCAGAAGAGAGCGGGGCAAAGGACTGTGTCAGACAGGTGATTATTACCAGGGGTCAAGTCCTGGGGATAAAAGTGTGGGAACTCCCACCCAAGATCCACTCCTCCACCAAAAAAAAAATGATACGCTCATATGCATAATTACTAAACCACATGTTTTTTTGTTTTGTTTTTCGATCCACTGTACCTTTGTAATTCTTCAGGTTACTGGCCGCTTCCTGTATATGGATTCATCGGGTAGTGTGCGGGTATTCCGTCACTTCCTCAATGCCGCAATGTCTCCTGGGAGCTTTTGTCATTGTTCCCAGAAGCAAGCAAGTTCTTTCTAAATCCTGTGATTACTCGTGGCAGACCTTTGCAATGTCTCCTGGGAACAATGATAAAAGCTCCCAGGAGACATTGCAGCATCAAGGAAGTGACGGAATACCCGCACAGTACACGATGAATCCATATACAGGAAGCGGCCAGTAACATAAAGGATTACTAAGGTTCGCCTGCCCCTGACAGTGACTCGAGCCGGGCATCGCCGCTTAGTGAAGGATTGGCTTGGCTGCTCTCGGCTGCTCTAGTCCTGCAAAGGGAACTGCGTTCCTGCTGCAAAAAAAGTGCAGGGACTACGTTCCCACGCGTTCCCACAGGACTTGAGCCCTGATTGTTACCAGTGATACTTGATTAGCTGCATAATCACTGAAATTCAGCTTCCATTGTTATTGGTGGAAATCATGAAATCCCTGCATCTAAAGCAGTGGTTCTCAACCTTCTAGTGCTGTGACCCCTTGAAAATTTCCCAAGTTGTGGGGACCCCTTACAGTAAAATTATTTTCATAGCGTGGGTTGAAAGAACCCAGGGCAAGACAAGTAATTTTCACCCCTAACCCGCGGACATTTAGCGCTCCCTGAGTGCTTTCCACTCGTACAGTATTAAAAACCCTTATAGTACATTTTTGTACCTCTCTTTCATCTCTCTCTATTCTAATTCCTTGTTTTTTCCCCCATCCCTCCATCTAACTGTCTTTCTTGCTCTCTCTTTTTTTCTTTCGCTCCCTTTTTCCTTGTTCCTCCCCCTCTTATCATCTCCCTTCCTGGGAGAACAGTACAGGCTTCAGCAACAGCCCAGGATTTGGTGACCCCTGCAAAATCATCATTTGACCCCCAAGGGGGTCCCGACCGCAGGTTGAGAACCACTGATCTAAAGCCTGGTACACACCCTGTGGGTTGCACGAAAAAAAACCTGTCTAACCATGCAAGGTTAGTCCAGCGATCTCCCCAGCTGTTGTGTTGTGACAAGGGGATGACCCCCCGCTAGAACATGCCGATCAGCGCTCTCTGCCATTGGCTGAGAGCGCTGATTGGGAGTCAGTCAGCTGCTGGGTTTCTAGCATGCACATCTGACAGAAAGGTCAGCTTCTGTTGGACAGACCGACATACACACAGGCAGAATGTCGGCCGGTACTTTTTGTCCTGGCAAAGGTCTCCCAACATTTTGCCCGTGTGTACGGGGCTAAACATTGCAGAAAGTCAATTGGTAATGAGAAAGCAACAAGAGTGGCATATGATATGGGCCTCACAATAAAACTTCAGGTTACCGATGTCTAAATCTGAGAAATTACCAATTGTTTTGACAAACTTTTTTTAATTAAAGTGGCCACATTGTATGCATTTTTTTTCACCATTTGAGCATTTTAAATTGCCCAGGTTTATAGCAGGTTAATTTTACTTTTATTACTTTACTACTGCCTATACAGGCATACCCCACGTTTTAGTACACAATGAGGTTTATTTACTAAAGCTGGAAAGCGCAAAATCAGGCTCACTTCTGCACAGAAACCGATGCGCTTCCAGTTTGTATTACCAGGTTTAATTGAACAAGCTGGGGTTAGAAGCTCATTGGTTTCTTTGCAGAAGTGAGCCTGATTTAGCATTTTCCAGCTTTAGTAAATAAACCCCATTGCGTACTTAAAAGTGGGGTATACCTGTAATGGGCAGCCTTAGCTGAATGCAGTGACCTGGAAGCAATGATAAGGGGTTCCTGGGGTGGAGACATTTAATTGCAAAATAGATAAAGGAAACAAGTTGCTAAATAGTCTCTACGTTTCATTGTTGTTAAATTATAGTGGCATATATATATGATTTCTTGGCCATTTTTCAGAGAATATGAAAGATAACACAAAAACTTTATTTTCACTGATGGTTAGTGTTTGGCTGAAGCCATTTATTATCAATCATCTGTGTTTACTCTTTTTATATCATAATTACAACAGAAACTACCCAAATGACCCTGATCAAAAGTTTACATACCCCAGTTCTTAATATCGTGTATTGCCCCCTTCAGGGCCGGTGGAAGGATTTTTGCTAACTAAGGTGAAGATGCATTTTGAAGCTTGAAGTCTTTTGTGGTATTTGTGGATAAGGCTCTTTATCTTCTCAGATGGTAAAGCTGCCCATTCCTCTTGGCAAAACGCCTCCAGTTCCCGTAAATTCTTGGGCTGTCTTGCATGACATTTGAGATCTCCCCAGAGCGGCTCATTGATATTGAGGTCAGAAGACTGAGATGGTGACTCCAGAACCTTCACTTTATTCTACTGTAGCCAATGACAGGTTGACTTGACCTTGTATTTTGGATCATTGTCATGTTGGAATGTCCAAGTACGTCCCATGCGCAGCTTCCTGGCTGATGAATACAAATGTTCCTCCAGTATTTTTTCATAACATACCGCTTTCATCTTGCCATTCATTTTGACCAAATTTCCTATGCCTTTGTAGCTCACACATCTGCAAAACATCAGTCATCCACCTCCGTGTTTCACAGTAGGAATGGTGAGCCTTTCACCATAGGCCTTGTTGACTCCTCTCCAAATGTAGTGTTTATTGCTGAGTCCAAAAAGCTAAATTTTGGTATCATCACTCCAACTGACTTTGTGCCAGAAGGTTTGAGGCTTGTCTTTTTGCTGTTTGGCTTATTGTAAGCGGGATATATTGTGGCATTTGCGTAGTAATGACTTTCTTCTGGCGACTCGACCATGTAGCCCATCTTTCTTTAAGTGCCTCCTTATTGTGCAGCTTGAAACAGCCACACCACATGTTTTCACTACAAACCTGTATTTTACCTGAAGTTATTTCTGGGCTTTTCTTTGCATCCTAAACAATATCCTGGCAGTTGTGGCTGAAATTTTAGTTAATCTACCTGACCTTGGTTTGGTTTCAACAGAACCCGTAATTTTCCACTTATTGATTAGAGTTTAAACACTGCTGATTGGCATTCTCAATTCCTTGGATATCTTTTTATATCCCTTTCCTGTTTTATATAGTTCAACTACCTTTTCCTGTAGATCCTTTCACAATTCTTTTGCTTTCCCCATGACACAGAATCCAGAAACGTAAGTGCAGCACTGGATGAAATATGCAAGGGTCTGTCATGAGGCCAAAATCACCAGGGTATGTACACTTTTGATCAGGGCCATTTGGGTAGTTTCTGTTGTCATTATGATTTAAAAAGAGTAAACACGGTTAATTGATAATAAATGGCTTCAGCCAAACAATAGCCATGAGTGAAAGAAATGTTTTTGTGTTATCATTCATATTCTCTGCAAAATGGCCAATAATTCATAAATTCTGCCAGGATATGTAAACTTATATATATATATATATATATATATATATATATATACAGTGCAGAAAATAAGTATTTGAACACCCTGCTATTTTGCAAGTTCTCCCACTTGGAGATCATGAAGGGGTCTGAAATTGTCATCGTAGGTGCATGTCCACTGTGAGAGACATAATCAAAAAAAAAAATCCAGAAATCACAATTTATGAATTTTTTTAACTATTTATTTGTATGATACAGCTGCAAAGAAGTATTTGAACACCTGAGAAAATCAATGTTAATATTTGGTACAGTAGCCTTTGTTTGCAATTACAGAGGTCAAACGTTTCTTGTAGTTTTTCACCAGGTTTGCACACACTGGAGGAGGGATTTTGGCCCACTCCTCCACACAGATCTTCTCTAGATCAGTCAGGTTTCTGGGCTGTCGCTGAGAAACACGGAGTTTGAGCTCCCTCCAAAGATTCTCTATTGGGTTTAGGTCTGGAGACTGGCTAGGCCACGCCAGAACCTTGATATGCTTCTTACAGAGCCACTCCTTGGTTATCCTGGCTGTGTGCTTTGGGTCATTGTCATGTTGGAAGACCCAGCCTCGACCCATCTTCAAAGCTCTAACTGAGGGAAGGAGGTTGTTGCCCAAAATCTCACAATACATGGCCCCGGTCATCCTCTCCTTAACACAGTGCAGTCGCCCTGTCCCATGTGCAGAAAAACACCCCCAAAGCATGATGCTACCACCCCCATGCTTCACAGTAGGGATGGTATTCTTGGGATGGTACTCATCATTCTTCTTCCTCCAAACACGGTTAGTGGAATTATGACCAAAAAGTTCTATTTTGGCCTCATCTGACCACATGACTTTCTCCCATGACTCCTCTGGATCATCCAAATGGTCATTGGCAAACTTAAGATGGGCCTTGACATGTGCTGGTTTAAGCAGGGGAACCTTCCGTGCCATGCATGATTTCAAACCATGACGTCTTAGTGTATTACCAACAGTAACCTTGGAAACGGTGGTCCCAGCTCTTTTCAGGTCATTGACCAGCTCCTCCCGTGTAGTCCTGGGCTGATTTCTCACCTTTCTTAGGATCATTGAGACCCCACGAGGTGAGATTTTGCATGGAGCCCCAGTCCGAGGGAGATTGACAGTCATGTTTAGCTTCTTCCATTTTCTAATGATTGCTCCAACAGTGGACCTTTTTTCACCAAGCTGCTTGACAATTTCCCCGTAGCCCTTTCCAGCCTTGTGGAGGTGTACAATTTTGTCTCTAGTGTCTTTGGACAGCTCTTTGGTCTTGGCCATGTTAGTAGTTGGATTCTTACTGATTGTATGGGGTGGACAGGTGTCTTTATGCAGCTAATGACCTCAAACAGGTGCATCTAATTTAGGATAATAAATGGAGTGGAGGTAGACTTTTTAAAGGCAGACTAACAGGTCTTTGAGGGTCAGAATTCTAGCTGATAGACAGGTGTTCAAATACTTCTTTGCAGCTGTATCATACAAATAAATAGTTAAAAAAAATCATAAATTTTGATTTCTGTAATTTTTTTTTTGATTATGTCTCTCACAGTGGACATGCACCTACGATGACAATTTCAGACCCCTCCATGATTTCCAAGTGGGAGAACTTGCAAAATAGCAGGGTGTTCAAATACTTATTTTCTGCACTGTATATATGGCTGCAACTAACGATTATTTTCATAATCGATTAATCGGCCGATTAATTTTTCGATGAATCGATTAATCGGATAAAATCATTAAAAAAACGTAATGTGGAATTTTTTAGTTTATTTAACAGTAATAATGAAAAAACATGTTGCACTCAAGCGGCAGATTTAAAAACGTTTAACATTATCATTACACAACTTTGCAGCAGTACTATTCCTTCCGGGAACACCAATGCTGGTGCACTATTCCTCACGGGAACACCAATGCTGGGGCACTATTCCTCACGGGAACACCAATGCTGGGGCACTATTCCTCACGGGAACACCAATGCTGGGGCAATATTCCTCTCGGGAACACCAATGCTGGGGCACTATTCCTCCTGGGAACACCAATGCTGGGGCACTCTTCCTCCAGGGAACACCAATGCTGGGGCACTATTCCTCCCGGGAACACCAATGCTGGGGTACCATTCCTCCCGGGAACACCAATGCTGGGGTACTATTCCTCCCGGGAACACCAATGCTGGGGTACTATTTCTCCCGGGAACACCAATGCTGGGGTACTATTTCTCCCGGGAACACCAATGCTGGGGCAATATCCTCCCGGGAAAACCAATGCTGTGGCAATATTCCTCCCAGGAATACCAATGCGGGTCATTATTCCTCCCGTGATACCAATGATGGGGCACTATTCCCCTCCCCCTCCCAGGAACACCAATGGGGCACTATTCCCCCCCCCTCCCCACCCAGGAACACCAATGGGGCACTATTCCCTCTCCTCCCCACCCAGGAACACCAATGGGGCACTATCCCCCCCCAGGATCACCAATGGGGATCTATTCCCCCCCCAGGATCACCAATGGGGCACTGTTCCCCCCGAAGAAAACCAATGGGGCACTATTCCCTCCCCCCAAGAAAACCAATGATGGGGCACTACTATTCCACCCACCCCCCGGAACACCAATGATGGAAGTTATAAGGCTGGGGAATTGTTATAAGAAGACATGTACTCATTGTTCTGTTACTGTGTGAGTTTGCAAGTGTAAACTAGACTGTGAAAGGTAGAAAAACCTACCTTTCACAGACAGTGCAGCTCGGCTCTCCTCACGGCTGCTTCTAGCCTCTGTTCCCTCGAGGCAGCAGCGGGCGGGGCTGAGATCAGTGGGGAGCTGACGTCAGAGGAGAGCCGAGTAGAGGCGTGGACAATACGGCGGCGCCTTGTACACATACGAGGCACGTCGGCGCTGCATGTCCTGTGTAATACGGCGGCGCCTGTTATCACGGGACTGGAGGATTTTTTGAATGGGCGGAAGGGCGGGCGGGCAGACGGACAGACGGAAGGTGTGGACCAACTAATCGATAATGAAAATCGTTGACAACGATTTTCATTATCGATTATTATCGATAAATCGTTTCAGCCCTAATATATATATATATATATATATATATATATATATATATATATACTGTATATATATATGTATATATATATATATATATATATATATATATATATATATATATATATATACACACACAGGGGGTTTCCAAAGGGAGTTTACATAATCATCAGCAGTGTTCCTGTTTTCGCATCTCCCAAATGCCAAATCTTATTAAAAGATAATGCTGTACATGTGGAAGATATCAAGTGTATTGTATTATTAGCTGGCTTTTAAAGTGTCACTAAACCCAAAACCTTCCTAATAATTAAGTATTAGCCATATATAAGCTTAATCGCCTACAGCAGCCCCTCCCTGTCCAATCAGCGGCGGGCCGAGTCGCGCACGCATGCGCAGTACCGCTCGCGCATGCGCAGTGGGTGCCCGGCCGTGAAGCCGAAGGCTGTCACGGTCGGTTGCCCACAGTTAGAATGAAGACGCTGGCTGGGGAGGGGAGGAGAGGAGTGGACCCCCGGCTGGCGCGTCGCTGGAACGTGGAGCAGGTAAGTGAATGTTTATTATACTTTTTGTAGCTGATGACTTTTAATAAACATACATTTTGTCTGGAACTCCCCTTTAAGACCCTTCTACTGTTTGTGAAAGTTGAATGGGGTCATGGTTGAGTTCCTGCACCTATTTTTTGAGAAAAAAAGCTTTGGGAACAACCATTTCTCATTTTCATATTGTGATTTCTGGATAGGGATTATGTAAAGTTTTATGTCCAGGCAATATCCAAAGATTTAGCTAAAAATGGGAATTTGGTTACTGTATAGAGTGACAGCTTTGTAAAGTGCACCTATAGGCCGTGTCCTGTCTAATGTGTACAATTTCCTCTCTTCTCCCCATTATAAATAGAAAAGTACTTACTCCCAGGGCCCTGGATGGCAACCCCACTTTTTTTTTATAAGTGTTTATTTTTAATATATTTATTTTATTTTATTTTTTATTAAAGGGTCCAGAGGTCCCGGATGGCAACACCCCTTTTTTTATATATATTTTTCTTTATTAAATCTTTTTTTTGTAAAGGGCCTCCCGCTTCTAAATTTGCGGCAGCCCCGCACCCCCCCGCATCTCAATTTAAGGGGGCAGCACCCCCCCCCCCGTTCTCTGCTCCAGGAGGCCCATGCCTGAAGCTGTGTAAGGGGCCCCATAATTCCTGATGGCGGCCCTGCCGCCTGTTAAGCCCCTGTGCTGCCCACAAATCAGGCTGAAAATCATCAGCGGCACGCAGCCAGGTGACAGTACTGCTTCCCTTCCCAGTGTTTTAAAATGTACAGAACACCTGGCTTCCCTTTAGACGTGCTCTTCTCCCTTCCTGCCACTGGGTGCTGTTTGTATATAAAAGTGAATTAGAATGTGATTTTATAGCATTCCCAGTTTGCTCTTCCTGAGGCTGACTTCTTCATGTCCTGCTCCTCAAGGTATGTCACTGTTTGCTAATCTATATTGTAAATAGAAGTTTTCTGTAGAGTGTGCCCAAAGTCTTTATAATATTTGATGATTCACTGCAGGTCTGGTCAGTGTTTTAAAAAGTTACTGTATTTTACACATGGCATGGCATGAGGTCACAGCACCGTCTGTCCATTCTGTTTTAGCACCATGGGACCCCATGCCATGCCATGTGTAAAATAGAGGAACTCTTTAAGTCACAGACCAGACCTGCAGTCCAGGCTGAGTAAGGCCTCAGAGCACATGGCATTACTGTCTTTATTTAACTGCTTGATGGGCTTATTTTGGGCCTGACTGGTTCACATGTATGTGTTTTGGCGGCCCACATTTGTGCAGGCACAGCAGCCCATTCATTTGATGCCTCATGTAATAGGCTGAGCACACGGCACACCTATGCCCATCAAGCAATGAAATACAGCACTGTCTGTCCATTCTGCTGTCTGCTGTGACTTATCTGCAGTTCCCGCACTGTCAAACTTGCTGTATTTTTAGACGTTTAGGTCACGCTTTTAAAAACACAGTGCATTTGTGTGTGCAAGAACTGCAGGTAAGTAGCATGGTGCAAAAGCAGAATGGATTTCAAGGCAACTGATTTTTAAAATGCTGAAATGCACCTTTTTTCTGCAGGAAACAAAGGCATGGCAGCCCATTTAAATCAATGGGCTGCTGTGCCTGCACAAATGAGGGCCGCCAAAACACATACATGTGAATCAGCCAGGCCCAAAATAAGCTGAAGGGGGGCCCAAAAAAAATGTTTGCCCAGGGCCCAAACCATATTAAAGATGGCCCTGCTCGTAGTTCAGGATCTATGTTCTCTAGGTAAGCTGGGGTATCTATACACACTCTTGCGTGCACCTTCTCGTATTCCTCACTGTCAGGAAATGGCTGTGAGCCCACTGCCATCTAGTAGATTTTACATCCAAGTGATAAATAGTCAGCTATTTTGTTGTAGGGTTCACATCGATGAACCTCTGGGGTCATGTATTGTGGAGTGCCAACACCATCGGTGACCTTTCTGGATCCGAATATGCCTGCCTCCGCTAAGCCAAAGTCAGCTATTTTAACATGGCTGGCGCTATCCAACAGTACATTGTCTGGTTTTAAGTCTCTATGCACAACACCCCTGGAATGTAGATGTTTAAGTCCACACAATATTTCCGCTGCAAGGAATCTCTAGCACTTGGTCACTCGATTTGGATGCAGCTGGCATCTTCCTCAATTATGACCCGTTTACTCACCATCTTCACCATCATATGACGTCCGCCCAGAACGAGAGAGTCTTCGTCGGCGGGCGGTAAACAAGCAGTTAAAGAACTGTTTTTGTGGGTAAGAGCAGTATGTACAGAATAAGAGTGGGGAGGATATGACAGAGGGCAGTATGTACAGGATAGGAGTGTGAAGGGTATGACAGTGGGCACTATGTACAGGAGAGGAGTGTGTAGGGTATGACAGTGGGCACTATGTATAGGAGAGAAGTTTAGAGGGTATGACAGTGGGCAGTATGTGTGGAGTGTATGACGGTAATCAGTATTTACAGGAGAGAATTGTGGAGAGTATGACGGTGGGCACTATGTATAGGAGAGAAGTGTGGAGGGTATGACAATGGGCACTATGTACAGGTGAGGAGGATAAAGGAAAGATGTATAGGTTTGTGTAAGGATGTTTAGGGACTGTGAAGTGGGTAAGCGGGCCATACATGGATTGAAATTACACCAATTAAGCAGAGACCAGCCATAGTCGATCTATGTATGGGCTAGCTGGTTTTACACAAGTCAACCTAGTAACCGAGTACAACCAGCCTGTCAGGTTTTTTCCCAAAACAATCAGTGCTGCCATCTATAGTTAGCAACAATGATAATTGTATTCACAGGCAGAACACAATAACACTGCAGGAGTGATTCCCCCATCCACAGGTCAGCAGGTGAGAGGGTGTGTGGGGACAGGCTGGGGAGAGATACTAGTCATTGGCTGGGTAGGCACTGGCTAGTATCAGAGCCAGATACACACAGGTTACATACGCCACGATCGTTAGAGCGAGAGCAATAATTCTAGCACTAGACCTCCTCTGTAACTCTAAACATGTAACCTGTAAATAAATTTAAAGCATCGCTTAGGATACAAAAAAAATCGTGCTAACTTTAGTGGTTTCTTTTTTATGAATGAAACAGTTTCTTTCCAAAAAAAATAAAGTTTGAAAAATTGCTGCGCAAATACCGTGCAACAAAAAAAGTTGCAAAGACCACCATTTTATTCCATAGGGTGTCTGCTAAAACAATATAAAGACTGTTTGAGGGTTCTGAGAAATTTTCTAGCAAAAAAAATGATGATTTTTACATGTAGGAGAGAAGTGTCAGAATTGGCCTGGGTGGCAAGGGATTAATTACCATAAGTAATATACAAATAATCCTTATAAGCACTGTGAGCTCATCCTCTCAGTCTGCTGCATAGTGTGTCAGCTTGTATTTATACTGGCCGCTCTGTATGTAGCTTCTAACAGGTTGCGCAATGAGCCCTGTATCTCCGGAACCATTAATGATAGCAGCCCCATATTTTCACCAGCGGAGGGGTCGGCTCAGCTGCATGCCCCACAAATTTGGGTTTTCTGTGTCCCATGGTCGCCAAGCTACAACCCTCGAGGTCGATCTTTTTATTTTTTTTGTGGTTTTTCATTTTTTTTGTTCAAATGGGCCTATCTTGAGAAAGGGGCCTGGAGCTGCAGCTCCAATAGCCCCAATGTTAATCCGGCCCTGGAGTGGGGCTGTGTTGCAATGAGAGGGGAAAAAAAATAATGTGACTCAATAATGAAACATTAAATCTGTGTCCCTTTGGGGAGATTTTCTATCACTTCCTGTAAAAACCTTACAGATGATCCCTCTCTACTCTATCCTAAAATAATAGTTTTGCCTTTATTTACACTTTAAAAAATGTATCCATTAGTGGTCTTTTATAGCGTTTCCTATATAAATGAATATTTGGTGGTGTCCCCTATCATTTAGATATGGGAGAAATATATGTGTTTCAACCACTGTAAAGTAGTTTTAAATCTCTGAAATGAAAAATGAACAAAGCATATCCTTCCATAGTGTGTACAAATATATAGTGTTCTGTCTCCTCTCTCATTCCTCTGCTATCTGCACCGGCCAGTTTTGACAGTCAATGCCAACATCAGACAATCACAGTAGATGGTCTCATCCCCCTCCAGCACACACCATTTGATTCACAGTATAAGCTGTGCATGTTTCTCTATGAGACTATGTGGAGAGGGGCATGTCCTTTCTCTCCACTCTGATCTCTGATTACACTCAGCTCCCTGCTCTATGCTGGGCAAGGCTCCCTGCCTTCTGTAGCTGAAAAATGCTGTCTATATTCTGTACTTTTAGAAGCAGCACAAAGAGACAATCATTTGTGTTGCGGTGCTCATGTCCTAACAAGGAACATGCTTATAGGAAGTCCAGATTCTTTGTAAGTCCATGTGCACTAAACGTAAATGTCAATCAATCAGCTTTCCCAACAATTTTTTTGCAAGCCGCAAAGTGCATCCTCCCTAAGCAATAGAGACGATTATCGGAGGAGCTGTTTGTAGTCCAAATTATGTAAGCAGCCCAGTGCGACAACAGGGCTGCTCCATAGGTACAATACAGTAAGTGAGAATTGTCACACCAGGACGGGAAGTGTGTTACTGGCAGGATGACTAGATTAAAATAAAGCAAAACAAAACTGAAAAAAGAAAACGAATGCAGCCACCACATCAAAGGCCTGATAAACTGAAATATATTAATTTTTTCTTTGTGTTCTGATGGGCTTTAAGGTTAAAGTTATCCGTTTTACAAACACACAGAAAACAGTGCTAAAAACACACACACACACACACACACACACACACACACACACATATATATATATGTTAAAACTGAACATTAGGCCCCTTTCACACGAGCGAATCGATCGGGTCCACCTGTCTGTTTCTCAGGACCCTATCAGGCCCTACATTCTTTTCTATGGAGCAGCCAGCGGTTGTCAACAGATGTATCTGTCAACACCCGCCCACATCTGATCCTGTTCGCTAAAAACAGGTGGATGTGGATCTGTTCCCAATCCATCTGGCAGATCTGATTGGATGGCAGTCAGGTGTAAATGGACAGGTGGATATTTACACCTGACTGCCCATAGAGGAGAGTGGGCACATACCAGCCACTCATATGCTCAGCAGGGATAAGCGGACAGAACTGAGCAGAAAGACTCCAATGGAGCCCACCCTGTGTGGGAGGGGCCTTAGTGCGCATGCATAAATGTGCATGTTAACTTGTTACTGCATACACACAAATGTAACAAGTTATCCATACAGCCCTAAAAGTTATTGTGGGATTAGTCTTGTTGATTAATTTTATTTCTTTGTGGTTACATCAGTAATATACAGTAATAATATTCAGTTGTCTACCTGGATTTGCTAGTTTCGGTAATGATCTGTTGTACTGTATTTAACGACAGCAGATAAAAACAGTTTCCATTTCAGTGGTTCATCTCTGATGGCTGTTAAATGTCAGATGCTCAGCATGTCAGTAATGTTCATACAGAGCACTGCTGTCTGCTGATGTCATAAGCTGTGTTCTTAGAAATCTGCAATAAAACCTAAATTCATATATTTACATTTTCCTACACATTTTTAGTTCACAATGCCATGTAACGATATCATTAAAAGAGTATTAAACCCCAAACCAAAAATGTTATATATTGCAGCTTACCAATCATTAGATGTGATGTCTTCATTAATGACAGTGACTGATAATGAAAAATGCAAAAGCCCCTTAAGGACTAGGAACTCTCAGTCCCTCTAGAAAGTAGCACATTGTGTTGTAATATGCATACAGGCGTACCTCCGACTCTACTGTTGAGCTGCTTCTAGCTCTACTATCTGCAGGAACTACCAGCCCTCCTGGCTACTTCTCCACCAACCCACCTGGCTGCTTTGAAGATCTCCCAGGGCAAGAGATAGGAAGGGTTAAGCACAGCGATGTCCTCCTGAAAGGCTTGCTACATGTGGCAGTCTCTCCCCTTGTGGATCCCTGGGTGTGCTGATGTACTCACACTGTACTTACACTGTACTCACACTGTACTCCTTGCTCCCTGCTGCTCCTTGGCAATGTTTCTTTCAAATTGCCCTGCTGTCAGGATCTTCCCAAACCAGCCCAAGCCCAGCCTAGAGGTAGAGCCCCCTCTAGACACAAACACAGTCTTTTCAGCACTCCATCTTCCACCCAACTTTCCCCATGGAATGGCTCTCTCATATTTAAGATTTGCCAAGCCCACTGCCTGAGGATTGGCTAAGTTCCCCCCAAGTATGCAGATCAGCCCTCCTGGCCTCCGCCCTCTAACTTCTAGAAGTTTCTTCAAACTTCCTGATCCTGGGAGGTACCAGAGGCCTACATCTGTGAGTCATCCAGCCTGACCTGCAGTAATCCTGACCCAATTCCTGACTCACAAACTAACCCCAAGTCATACATAAATGTGCCTGCACTAATCCAGTAGCACACTAGAGGGTGCTACATATGTGTTTAAAGAACATTTCTAAATGAATATCAATGCATAATGGTTTCTCAGTAGTGTTGTTCAAACTTAGCTTTAACCTCTGTTTAGGTGTTGTCAGATTAGCCGCATTTAGAGCAAACAGAACTCTGTGCATACAGGACCTGGTTAGAAACTCTAAACTCAGCTAAACACAGATAAAACACACATAATGGCATCTAAAATTAGCTAAACCCACTTTAACCACTTCAATACTGGGCTTTCACCCCCTTCCTGCCCAGGCCAATTTTCAGCTTTTAGCGTTGTCAGACTTTGAATGACAATTGCAGTAATGCATCACTGTACCCAAACAACATTTCTATATTTTTTCCGTACAAATATAGTTTTCTTTTGGTGGTATTTGATCACCAATGGGTTTTTAATTTGTTGCTAAGCAAATAAAAAAAAGACCAAACAAAAAGTTTTCTTTGTTTCTGTTTATATAGTTTGTAAACAAGTAGATTTTCTCTTACACCGTGTCCTATGCCTACATACATTTGCTAATATGTGTCCCTCGTTCCCATCTCAGAAAGTTAGGAGATATGCAGCTTCTATGAATGAAATATGGTCAGTGAATGAAGGGGCAGACCTTGCAATATGCTTTTTGTTTGGCACATAAATAAATATAAGGGTTAAATGTTTTGTTCCTTCTCTAGTTTCACTTGATGTTTCTGTATGACTTAGCCATCACCTGCCTCTCAGTTAGATGGTACAGGAACAGAATGTGTTGACACTGAGGCCGCGTACACACGTACGAGAACCTCGTCGGGCTAAACCCATCGTTCCGCCCGACGAGGTTCCCGATGAGCGGTCGGAAAAGCTCGTCGAGCCAAAGTCCTCATTGAACAACGAGGAAAAAGACAGCGTGCTCTCTTTTTTGGCTCAACGAGCTTCCCGACGGGACGCTCGTCGGAAGTGTACACACGACCGAGAACCTCGGCAGAATATGTCTCCCAGCGAGCTTCTCGCTGGATTCTGCCGAGAAGCTCGGTCGTGTGTACGCCGCCTGAGGCGGCGTACACACGACCGAGCTTCTCGGCAGAATCCAGTCCATATTCTGCCGAGGTTCTCGGTCGTGTGTACACTTCCGACGAGCGTCCCGTCGGGAAGCTCGTCGAGCCAAAAAAGAGAGCACGCTCTCTTTTTCCTCGTTGTTCAATGAGGACTTTGGCTCGACGAGCTTTTCCGACCGATCATCGGGAACCTCGTCGGGCGGAACGATGGGTTTAGTCCGACGAGGTTCTCGCACGTGTGTACGAGGCCTCACAGTGACAGTATGTAAAGTTGACCATAGACAAATAGCTGTCAGTGATATCATTTATTCTGCAGAAAAACACAATGCTGGCCTTATGCTAGCCACTTGAAGACCAGGCCTTTTCTGGAATTTCTATTACAAGTTTAAATTTGTATCCTTTGCTAGAAAATTACTTAGAACCCCCAAACATTATATATTGTTTAAGCAGAGACCCTAGAGAATAAAATGGAATTCGTTGCAATATTCTATGTCACACAGTATTTGCGCAGCGGTCTTTCAAATGCATTTTTTTTTTGGAAAAAATACACTTAAATTAATAAAAAAAAATAGTTATTCCGATTTTTTTTGTATAATGGGAAAGATGATGTAAATAGATACCTAACATGTCAAGCTTTATCCACTTCAATACAGGGCATTTTCACCCACTTCCTACCAGTTTTTAGTTTTGATTGACAATTGCGCACTGTACCCAAATGAAATCTTTATGTTTTTTTCCCACAAATAGAGCTTTCGTTTGGAGGTATTTGATCACCTTTGCGATTTTAATTTTTTGCGCTATAAACAAGAGAAGAGCGACAAACACAATATTTTTTACTTTAATAAATATCACAATAAAAAAAATATGTTTTTCCTTAGTTTAGACCGATATGTATTCTTCTACAAATTTTTGGTAAAATATTGCAATTAGCTTTTATTGATTGGTTTGCGCAAAAGTTATAGCTTCTACAAAATAAGGGATAGTTTTTTTTTTTTTTTACTAGTAATGGCGGCGATTTGCGATTTTTTATTGTGACCGTGACATTGGGACAGACATATCGGAGACACTTTTGACACGTTTCTGGGACCATTCACATTTATAAAGCGATTAGTGCTATAAAATAGTGCGATTGGTTTGCGCAAAAGTTATAGCCTCTACAAAATAAGGGATAGTTTTAATTTATTTTATTTATTTTTTACTAGTAATGGTGGCGATCTGCGATTTTTTATTGTGACCGTGACATTGCGACAGACATATCGGACACTGTTTTTAGGACCAATCACATTTATACAGCGATTAGTGTTATAAAACTGCACTGAATACTGTATAAATGTGACTGGCAGGGAAGGGGTTAACACTAGGGGGCGATCAAGGGGTTAATATGTTCCCTAGTGAGTGATTCTAACTGTAGGGGCAGGGGACTCACAAGGGGAGGAGACCGATGTGTGTTCCTCTGTACTGGGAGCACACATTGGTCTCCTTTCCTCTGACAGGACATGGATCTGTGTGTTTACACACACAGATCCCTGGTCCTGCCATGATTGCTTGCAATCGCGGGTGCCCGGCAGACATCGCGGCCTCGGGCACACGCATCAGGTCCATAGGTGTCTTCCTGATACTGACAGGTAGCTATGGAGGTCTTCAGGAAAATGGAGGCTCACAGTGGGGACAGATATTCATCAGGCAGGCAAAACCAAAAAGAAAGAAAGAAAGAAAAAAACAAAACCAAAAGCTTCTTTATTTTTGGTTTTGCCTGCCTGATGAATATCTATCCCCACTGTGAGCCTCCATTTTCCTGAAGACCACTATAGCTACCTGACAGTATCAGAAAGACACTTATGGATCTTATCATCAAACCTTTAGTGCCGGTTCACACTTGTGCGAGTTGATACCGAATGCGATGTGTTAAACAAAAACTAGATTCACATGTCATCCAAAAAGTAATTGTTTTCAATGATGGTCGTTCACACCTATGCGTTGCGATTCCTCACCGAATGCGATGAAAAATAGGGTCTTGTGCGAGTTTAGAGCTTTGCGTTGTGAATTTAGTCTCCATTGACATGAATGTAAATCATTCTGGGATCGCATTTGATGGTTCACATATGTGCGAATTCCACCACACTATTCTCCACAAAAACCAGGAAGGACACAGGAAGTTAACATCTTTTTTTTTTTTTTACATTTTGATTCCATTGGCTAGAGACATTAATCGCAGCTATGTCCCACTTCTGAAATTCGCATTAAAATCACGGTAAAAACTTGGTAAATTTGCGGTAAATTCACACCTCAGAATGGACTGAAAGAATGGAAGAAATGGACATTCAGACATTCCACAGCAGGGATGCTTTGCTTTGCGGCCACAATGCTCTCCCCCTATCCCAGTCAAGTGTTTGTGACCTGCATAATTTGTATTTTTTGTAGCATATTGCAACATCCACACATTAATGTTTTGCTGAGCACTTTTTGTGTTTTTGCAAACATTGATTAATTTATTTGGGACTGATTTACTAAGCAAATTTCATGTATTAAAGTAAATGTCAGTAGATAAAGTGAACCTGTGTTAATTTTGGATACCCAATCATGTGTGAGGGAATAATCCTGTTTTTTCCCCTTGCGTTTAATCAGATATTCAATCTAAAAACAGGTTCACCTTATTTACTAATATTCACTTCATAAAGTATACAGTTTCTATTTCTTTAGAGCAGTGGTCTCCAAACTACGGCCCTTTGCTTTTATATGGGCCATCGGGCAATATTCCCCCCCCACTGTCAGCAACAGAGGGACATTGTTTGGGCCACTGACACTGACAATGGGACACTGTTCCTCCCACTGACACCAATTATGTTGCACTATTTCTCTAATTGACACATATGATGAGGCAAATGATGAGGCACTATTCCTCCCACTGACACCAATGATGGGGCACTATTCCTCACACTGACACCAATGATGGGGCACTATTCCTCCCACTGACACCAATGATGGGGCACTATTCCTCCAACTGACACCAATGACGGGGCACTATTCCTCCCACTGACACCAATGATGGGGCACTATTCCTCCCACTGACACAAATGATAGGATACTATTCCTCCCACTGACACAAATGATAGGATACTATTCCTCCCACTGACACCAAATTATGTGCAAAACATATTCTTTCTACAAACTATACAAATAATTAAGATTTGTAAAGCAGAAACAAGCACTAGCAACATTATTTACATTAAAATTAAACTTTAGGGCTTCTTTACATGGCCGTTCCCAGCTGTACACTGCCCAGACATTGGGCCTGGGGAGAAAGGGAAAGGGAACTATGTGAGATCATCCTCCCCCTTCTACCAGGAGGAAGTCATTGTGTTTCCTGATCAACTGTGCTGGTCCTTAGTTTTAGCCTGTCCATACCAGAAGGAAGTGGTTCGTGGAACTTTGCATAATATGACAGATGGCACCTCTCTTGGCCCCCTGAAGTTTTCTTCTGAAGCTCTTTTTAACAACAATCTTCCCATAACATTACAGTGGAACCTTGGATTACGAGCATAATCCGTTCCAGGAGAATGCTCGTAATCCAAAGTACTCGCATATCAAAGCAAGTTTCCCCATTGAAGTCAATGGAAACGAAAAAATAATGTATTCTGCATTAACTTCAATTGTATGCAATACCACATGCGGCCAGAGGCGGGGGGCGCCGGAGAGCCTCGGAAATGGCCGAAAAGGCCCGAGGACACTTCGGCTGACCTCGGCAAACCTCGGGAAAAAGTTCATTCCCGGGATTTGCAGAGGTCTGCCGAGCTGTCCTTGGGCCTTTTCATGCATTTCCGATCGGCTGCGTTCAGCGACGTTCGGCTCTGCTCGGCTCAAGGTAGACTATACAGGGAATTGGAGGACTTCCCCCAGGCAGACTAAGGAGAGAATAAGAGGTTTTCCCCAGGTTGACTAGACAGGGAATAGGAGGATTTCTCTAGGTAGACTAGACAGGGAATATGAGGATTTCTCAAGGCAGACTAAGCAGGGAATAGGAGGATTTCCCAGGTAGACTAGACAGGGAATATGAGGATTTCTCCAAGAAAACTAGAAAGGGAAGAGGAGGATTCCTCCAGATAGACTAAGCAGGAAATAGGAGGATTTCTCCAGATAGACTAAGCAGGAAATAGAAGGATTTCCCCCAGGCAGGTTAAGCAGGGAATAGGAGGATTTCTCCAGGTAGACTAGACAGGGAATAGGAGGGTTTCTCCAGGTAGACTTGGCGGGGAATAGGGAGGGTTTCTCAAGGTAGACTAGGCAGGGAATAAGGAGGGTTTCTCCAGGTAGACTTGGCGGGGAATATCAGGATTTCTCCAGGTAGAATAGGTGTGGTATAAAAGGATTTTATCCAGGTAGACTAGACAACTAAGAAAAGGTATAGGAAGATTTCTCCTGGTAGACTTGGCGGGGAATAGGAGGATTTCTCCAGGTAGACTTGGCAGGGAATAAGAGGATTTCTCCAGGTAGACTAGGCAGGGAATAGGAGGATTTCTCCAGGTAGACTTAGTGGGGAATAGGAGGGTTTCTCCAGGTAGAGTGGGGAATCGGAGGGTTTCTCCAGGTAGACTTAGCGTGGAATAGGAGGGTTTCTCCAGGTAGACTAGGCAGGGAATAGGAGGGTTTCTCCAGGTAGACTTGGTGGGGAATAGGAGGGTTTCTCCAGGTAGACTAGGCATGGAATAGGAGGGTTTCTCCAGGTAGACTTGGCGGGGAATAGGAGGATTTCTCCAGGTAGACTAGACAGGAAATAGGAGGATTTCTCCAGGTAGACTAGACAGGGAAAAAGAGGGTTTCTCCAGGTAGAATAGACAGGGTATAGGAGGATTTCTCCAGGTAGACTAGGCATGGAATAGGATTTCCCGTAGGCAGACTAAAAAGCAAATAGGATTTCTCCAGCAGACAAAACAGGGAATAGGAGGATTTCATTCCAATAGAGGTAGTGTTCAACTGATCTGAGGCCAGCAGTGGCGTGGAGTTTAAAATAACTGCATTTATCCTTAAAACTAAACATTTTTTTTCTCAGACCTCATCAACTGTCAAGTTCTGCATCTGCTCATCTAACTTGGCATGTGTTTACTGAAAATAATTGCTGTTTACTGCCAAAATGAAATTTCCCTGATTATATTTAAAGATCAGTAGCTATGCAGGTGCCATAACAGATGTCAGCCTCACAGTCATAATGTCAATTTATATATGATGATTACAGGAACATCCTTTGTTTAGCAATAAACATTCCTTTATTTAAATTAATTACGGTCTTGCATCTAATACAACGAATTTGCCGCAGACTAAAAAAGGTTGAAAAGTACAGAGACAAACAAGTACTCCCACCCATGTTACAATACATTTATCTGTCTGTTTTGATTGCAATTGTTTA
The DNA here is from genome assembly GCA_029574335.1 of Rana kukunoris. NCBI lineage: Eukaryota > Metazoa > Chordata > Amphibia > Anura > Ranidae > Rana > Rana kukunoris. The sequence goes on along the minus strand of CM056049.1, from coordinate 637,375,127 downwards.
AAGATTGCAGTGTGAGTGGTTGTGTCTTTGATCAGATGCCTTAAGAATATGCAGTTGGATTAAATGGCACATCCAATACATAAGGTTTAAAAATTCTAGATCTGGAAACATAGGGGTTGATTTACTAAAGGCAAATGGACTGTGCACCTTGCCCTCTGCATGTAAATGAGGTAAGGCTTCACTTTGTAAAAAGCACCCAATCACGTTCAAGGAAAATATAAAAAAAGAAATGTTTTGCTTGCACATGGATGATGGAAATCAGCATAGCGTCTGCTCATTTACTAAGTTCTGGAGAAACTACTTCTGAAGAGTTTAACTGCACTTTGTAAATTGATTTAGTAAATCAACCTCATAGGGTGGCGTATATTTGTGCGGGCATAGCGTATCTCAGATACGCTATGCCACTGTAAATTAGAGAGGCAAGTGCTGTATTCACAAAGCAATTGCTCCCTAAGTTACGGCGGCGTAGCGTAAATGGGCCGGCGTAAGCCCACCTAATTCAAATGTGTTTGATGTGGGCGTGTTTTATTCATATTAAGTGTGACCCCAATTACGCCGCTAAAACTCATTGGTTTCGACGTGAACTTAATCTACGGCCAGCCCCATTCACAGACGAGTTAAAGTGGATGTCACAATGTAGAGAATAAGATTTCCTATCATATGTGCCCAGTCTTGCCACACAGAGTTAATCCAGCGCTGAGCAATCCTCTTTTTATTGTACAGTGGAATAAAACGGACTTCCCTATAAAAACCAAAGTCCGTTCCGCCCCCATGCTTTGAGTGACAGGTTATTTACATATCTTGTGCACTAGCCTGCAATCATGAACAGTGCACAAATCACACCCCTCCCCTCTCCTCTCCCTTATAGCTATGCTAGAATTGTCTGCTTGTCCTGTGTTTTGATTAAATGTTTACAAAACATGAGGTCAGCCAGAGTTCAATGTCATGATGAAATGCTCCAGTGAACAGCCATCAGAATATACATAGACAATGTATGCTATTACCCAGAACGCGCTCTGCCTGTCTTGTGCACGCTCTGGCCAAGGGGAGTGTAAAGGTGGGTGGGAATCTGCCGACATCATGACTCCGCCCACCGAGTGCCGAACAACAGACCTGCCCACCGATTCTGCACTTTTTGGGGGTTTCAAACAGCTAAATGGGGGACATTTGACAGGTAAAGATATGCAGGAGGCATGTACATCCTTATAGATCAGCACTACGGCAGTAGTTTAGAATTGATGAGAGTGGGTTTACATACACTTTAAGCAAACAACGTAAAACGTGAAAAATTTGACGCAGTCCCGACGTCCATACTTAACATTGGCTGTGCCATCTTTTTGTTGCTTTATCTTTACGCCTGAAAACACCTTACATAAACGGCGTATGTTTACTGCTGCGGCCGGGCGTACGTTCGTGAATAGGCGTATCTCGCTGATTTACATATTCTAGGCGTAAATCAGTGTACACGCTCTTAGCGGCCAGCGTAAATAGGCAGCTAAGATACGACGGCGTAGGAGACTTACGCTGGTCGTATCTTAGCAACATTTAAGCGTATCTCACTTTGAGCATACGCTTAAAGATACGACGGCGCAGATTCTGAGTTACGACGGTGTATCTACTGATACGCCATCGTAAGTCTACCTGAATCTGGCCCATAGTGTCCAAAGCTATTTTCTGTGATAGCTGGCAGGGTAATGGATTTTTTTTTTGCTCATAGAAAACAATATGTGTGTGACTGTCATTCGATCTGAGAAAAAAAAAATGAGGAAAAGGATAAATTTGAATAATTGATGTGTGTTACAGAAGATAATCTGGAGAAATGTATTGATTGATTTTTTAGACTAAAAATGTGTGCTAATGTCAATTTCAGTTCAGTGTGCAGAGCCATGCAAGAATTTTTATTTCAGAAAACTGTACAGCTCTTTACCAGCCTAAGGCCTCGTACACACGAGGGGATATGTCCGCTGAAAACGGTCCGATGGACCGTTTCAGCAGACATCTCCGCTCGTGTGTATGGGCTAGCGGACAGATTTCTCCACCCGACAGATTTCAAAGCATGCTTTGAAATCTATCCGGTGGGAATCTGTCCGCCCGACATGTCTGCTGGTTAGTACACTTACCAGCAGACATGTCGTCTCCCACCGCCGCCGCGCCGCCGCCGAATGGATTCGGCGCATGCGCGGAAGTGTTTAACTTCCTGGTGCGGTGACGTGGCGGTGACGTGGCGGCGTCAACGTCACCGCCGCGTCACCGCCACGTCACCGCGCCGTCCGGCGGCGGGGAATTTGATCCGATGGTGTGTACACGCCATTGGATCAAACTCCCGATCGGACATATCCGATGGAAATGGTCCGCGGACCGTTTTCATCGGATATGTCCGATAGTGTGTACGAGGCCTTACAAAAACAGAGGTTCAGTACCGTCAAAGAGAAATGGCACGGCACTGCACCGTAATATGTAGTAAAAACATGTTTTTTTTACTATATGTTAGCATTGTGACTGGGCACTTAAAAAAAGGCAGAAATTTTCACCTCCTTTTTCATATTTGTTATTAATAATATTTATCATTTTTAAATTAATAACATAGGGACACCCAGTCCATCTATTTAACCATGCATTTATATCCCAAATACAATTAACAACTAAAATTGTCATTCTTTAAATTAATTACATGAAAAGATTACGGTGGAGACTAATATTTCATTTGCGTTATTTTCACCTATATGTAATATGCACTATATTTAAATAACTGTGTGTAGCCTACCTGGGGTATTTATTTTTTATTATTTATTATTTTTAGCAGTAATGGTAAAAACTGTGGGCCAGATTCAGAGAGCCATTACGCCTGTCTAACTGGTGTTAGACTGGAGTAATTTCAAATTACGCGCGTTTTCTAGCTAGTCGAAAACCTCAAACCATGAATAGACGGCTGCGGGCTTCAATTCGACTGGATTACGTGTTTGTACGCCTTCGGATCTACGCTGCAATAAAATTGCGGCCACTGGGTGGACTTCCCGTCGTTTTCCGCGTCGGGGTATGTAAATTAGCTTTTGCCGGCGCTCCCCGAAATTACGATCTTCAATCGCAATCTCTTACGGCACCTTTAGTCATCTTTTATTTGCGTAACACTATACCAGCTTTTTGCTGCTCTAATATTAGACAGCCCATGTTAAGTATGGCCGTCGTTCCCGCGTCGAATTTCTACGTTTTCCGACGTCTTTTATTATTTTTTACGTAAGTCGTCCGGGAATAGGAATGTTCATAAACGACACTACTCAAACAACGAATGACGTAACGACGTGATTTCGCGCAATGCACGGCGGGAAATTTCTGAACGGAGCATGCGCAGTTCGATCGCCGCGGGGACGCGCTTAATTTAAATGCTTCACGCCCCCTAATCGCGTATTTCGATTACGCGGCGAGAAATAGACTACGCCGCCGTAGCGTACGGGCAAAAATCTACCAGGATTCGGTCTAGAGCCTGGTAAAATACGGCAGCGTAGAGTATTTCGATTACGCAGCGCAATATTAAGTGTATGTGAATCTACCCCTGTAATTCAAACTAATTCTTAGTTTAAATAAAAACAAAAAAATTATTCCCCACTGTAAACCTAAATCTACCCAAATAGTTCTAACTCTGTGGTCCCAGTTGAACAATAGTCTTTCTTTCCTACTGTCTAAAATGGTAAAAATGTCTATTGTTATTTTTTTAACATATATATTTAAGGATAATATTATTATGGTACAATGTATCTTTCCTAGTGAATGAATGAATGAAGGAGTGACTTGTATAGCGCTACACATGCGAACTGAATCGCCTCTAGGCGCTTTTTCCAGCCAGTGTCTGCTTGGCTGGTGTGGTCATTTTACCCCGTAGGATCTCGACACGCTTGGGACACACAGTCGTACACACACATATATACATATATATACTGGGTTAATTTGGACAAGATCCAATTTACCTACCAGCATGTCTTTGGAGTGGAACAATGGTTGTTTAAAGAAAAACACACACACACACACACATATATATATATATATATATATATATATATATATACCCATATTGAACTAAAAATAATTGACACATGAAAAATACTAACTAAAGTGTGCGCTGTAGTTTGGGTTAAGCTTGTGCTTTCTTAAGGCAAGTCTCTTTGGTTAGTTGTGTCATAATGACACTGTCTTATTGGGTAAATGTTAGGTGGATATTACTGTTGTTTCTTTTGAGTTCCGGTTGTTAAAGACATTGCTTTATATTGCTGGATACAGAGAGAGAAGGCTGTCACTGTGTATGTTGGTAAGTGCTGACTTCCCTTTACTGAACATGTAGTAATATTTTTTCCTCCTTATACACAGATTTTCTTAGTACCCCAGTAAAAATTGCAAATTCAAGATTCTGTAACCAACAGAAATCAGTTTTTAGATTTATGGGGCGATATTAAAAAAAGGATTGTAGCAGGTAACTCCTTTTTAGACCTAGTTACTGTAGTGTCTTAGTTGAACCAAGCGATGAGATGTAATATGCAACAAACACTACATTAGTCCATCCACAATATTTTGGGATTGCTTCTGATAGTCTGTTCCTTGGAGAAGGCCAAAGTTATGATAACGAGCTGTCTGAACATGTCCAGTTCTAATAACACTTCTGGAAAGCTTTTTGTGTTAATCTCTGTTCATACATATAGAAGTTTGTTGAGATTTACATGATAAATGAGAGAAACAGGTAATTAAGATTAACAATTTATAAAAAAACTTGATTGACTAGACTAGCGATTTTCATTTTAATTCGCACCCCATCATATTAAAAGATAGAAGATTTGCTACCTTACCGTTTGTACCACAAAATGCTTTGAATCCGGAGCTACCAGATAAATTGTTGTATCCATAGTTATTGGATATGTGGATTTTAGGGGCTTCTTTACTCATCTTTTCAGATATAGGGGATCTTTTTTTTTTTTATTGAAGAAAGGCAAATTAATTCAAAAGTGGAACTGTTGCAGCTAATATAATTATTTTATTTTGTCTGTAAAAAAAAAAAGGTTTGACAATAAATCTTTATTTTTTTTATTTATTTTTTATAATTCTTAACAATAAATCTTTCTTGATAGTCTTCTTTTTTCCCCCCAATGTATCAGTGTTGAGTAAGATAATGACTGTGTTAATAAATAAGCACATGTATTTTAAAAAGCTCCTTTTCCTAAATGCAGTAGCCAAAACAACCAATCAGAACTCTGCTGAAGTTGGGTTAGGTGTAATGGGCTACTGCTGTTAAAAAAAAACTATTCACCGAATAAGACTGAATTATTTATTTATTTATTTTAGTAGCAGAGGCTTTGAAGAATATACAGCATACCTGATGTGCATGCAGTGGTGCTGTTTTAAAAAGGATGGCAAAGTTCTTATTTGTCTCTGTAACAATAAAGAGTAACAAATCTGCCTATTACAGATCCACTGGACCTGGAATAGTGTTTATTGGCAGACATTTGTCGTCAACGACATTTCAGTGAATGGACAAGAGGGCAGCATTAGTATTTTATTTTTTGGTTCAATAAACTACAATGAAGAAGCTGCAGAAAAGCACGTAGTGTGTTTTTCCCTGTGATTTTGCTGCGATTTGCACTTTCTAATATGCCCAACAACAAATTGGCCAAACACCAATGGCGGCAAAAGTGCAGTAAAATCGAGTGTGTAAAAATGCAAAACGCACAGCAAAAAGCACTGCAGGAACAGCTCAAAAGCAAACTGCATAGGTGTAAACCGAACCTTAAAGTATATGTAAACCATGACGGAAGGATGTTTAGTACTGTGTATCATAAACAATTGCCTTTTTTATAATATGAAACAAATTAGATAGATTTTCACTCACTAGAAGACGCACAATCAAAATGTGGTCAGGGGCTGGTTTTATTCCATTGCAGTGCTACCTTACAACAGCAGAGGTGGAAATTCATTAATCAAGCTTTTATTTTATAAATCTGTCTAATTAAACCTGTTTAGCATTACCCTGCGGCAGAATTAATACACGTTCGTTACCATTTTCAACTTTATCTCATCCTTTGCACCCTTTTCAGCCACCTATCCACCTGTACTACAGCAATGGATGCATGCCATTATTTAGGACGGATTTTCTGATGTTGACAACAATGGACCATGCCTGAGTAACGTTTGTTGAAATGGCTACTTGTAGTCTCCATCGAAAACCTGTGTGATAGAAAAACAGTTGGGAGAACAGTTGTCACCATGTAACAGGAAGCTTCTGAACTGGCGTCTTAAAGCATTTTTTTTTAAATAGCCCTGTCACGTCCTTCCATCTTCTCTCTGTCCTCCTTCCAGGTTTGGACTTTTTGGCTGCACTTATGACATAAGAGACCAAAAAGGTTCTCTTATGTCATAAATATCCATGCTTTCCCATGCAGGCAGTCCCATTGCTGTCAATTGGCACGGACACAGCTGCTTGTTCCAGTGTGTCATCCATACAGTGGCAAAGGGACAGCCTGCATGGCGATGCACTGTGCATCCCTGCGCAAGTAAATACTCCCCTCCATCGGCTTGTGGTAATGTGAGCCCCGTGTAAACAAGGTCTAATACCGATTTAATGAAAGTATTATTAGGTATTCATTTATTGAAAGCTGCAGAAATAAAATTAAAAAAAATGTAAGTTTAAAAATGTCATTAACATGTTAAGGCTAATTTAAAATTCTAGGAATTCTAATAAATGTATGCCCGTCAGGTGTTATAAGCAGCATGCATAACTGTTATGCATATTATTATATTATTATTATTATTATTCTGTTATGATATTTTTTTTGCTAGTCTACTAGCTTTCTTTACACTCAATTTTATCATGTAAAACATCCATAGACCAGAACAAAAATATGAGCCAAGATTTTGGAAATGGAAATAGGAAGACGTTTTTTTATTTTCAAGTATTAAAGGGAGTGAAGCTGATTTTTATTTTGCCACACCAGCAAGTTAGCACTTTAAAAAAAAAAATACAGATATGTCTTCTATACATGACATTTTTGTCCTATTTTGCTAGTGATAAAATGATGCAGAATATTGGTGGTGGAGGGTGGGCATTGTTCGTAGAAATCCGGGAGGTGTACACTTAGACTGTAGCATGGGACAAAAGCCAGAACAGTATTACAGGTTGATGTACTAAATACATGAACATTAATACTGGCCACTCTCAAGCAATTTTCTAGCAATCTCAGCCACTTTCCATCTGCTTTCAATAACAAAAATGGCTGAATGGCTACAAACAAATTACCTATAACAATTTTTTAAAAACGGGTTGAAATTGCTGGGAAAATGCCTTCCTCTATAGACATGAGATGACTTATTTCATTGCATGCTATCCTGGTCAAACCTCACGTTTAGGCATAACATTTTTACTTCTCCATGATAATGTTTTTAACAGCCAAAATCTATATTTGTCAGTCTATAAGCATTTCTGCTTAATTCCGTACAAGTAAAACTTCAGGCAACTAATACAAAAATAAATACAATATACAGTATCTCACAAAAGTGAGTATACATCTCACATATTTGGTGTTATCGCTTTCAGTCTCTCAAACTGGTCACTGGAAGTTCAACATGGCACCTCAGGGCAAAAAATTCTCTGAGGATCTAAAAAAAATTATTGTATCTCTACATAAAGATGGTCTAGGTATAAGAAGATTGCCAAGACCCTGAAACTGAGCTGCAGCACTGTGGCCAATACCATACAGCGGTTTAACAGGACAGGTTCCACTCAGAACAGGCCTAGCCATAGTAGACCAAAGACGTTGAGGGCACATGCTCAGCGTCATATGCAGAGGTTGTCTTTGGGAAATAGACTTATGAGTGCTGCCAGCATTGCTGCAGAGGTTAAAGGGGTGGGGGGGTCAGCCTGACAGTGCTCAGACCATACACGGCACACTGTATAAAATTGGTCTGCATGGCTGTCATCCCAGAAGGAAGCCTCTTCTAAAGATGATTCACAAGAATGCCTGCAAACAGTTTGCTGAAGAAAAGCAGACTAAGGACATGGATTACTGGAACCATGTCCTGTGGTCTGATGAGACCAAGATAAACATATGTGGTTCAGATGGTGTCAACAGTGTGTCGCGGGAATGAGGTGAGGAGTACAAAGACAAGTGTGGCTTGCGTACAGTCAAGCAAGGTGGTGGGAGTGTCACGGTATGGGGCTGCATGAGTGCTGCGGGAACTAGGGAGCTACAGTTCGTTGAGGAAACCATGAATGCGAACATGTACTGTGATCATTCTGAAGCAGAGCATGATCACCCCTTTTCGGAGTTTGGCCTATAGGGCAGTATTCCAACATGATAACGACCCCAAATACACCTCCAAGATGACCACTGCCTTGCTAAAAAAGCTGAGTTGAGGGTAAAGGTGATGGACTGGCCAAGCATGTGCCCAGACCTAAACCCTATTGAGCATGTGTGGGGCATCCTCAAATGAAAGGTGGAGGTCTCCAACATCCACCGGCTCCATGATGTTGTCATGGAGGAGTAGAAGAGGACTCTAGTGGCAACCTATGAAGCTCTGGTGAATGCCATGCCCAAGAGGGTTAAGGCAGTGCTGTAAAATAATGGTGGGCACACAAAATATTGACACTTTGGTCCCAATTTGGACATTTTAATTTAGGGGTGTACTCACTTTTGTTGCCCATACAGTACAATACATTTCAAGAACATCTAGAAGACTTTTTCCGCGCATGTGTAAATACACGTAAAAATGTGTGAGTATGCACTTATACTTTATGGCCCATGCTCGCGGTTCTATGCAGGAATGTTTTGCCACTAATCTGATGTTCATACATCAGTACTGTGTGCAAGTACCTCTAGCCCCTTAGTACCCTTAGCCCTGTGTGACACAAATGTTTCTGCCACAGGCAAAGTGAAGTTAAACTTTGACATCAAAAGTCACATTGATACTCCCTGTGATCCACAGAACTTACTGCTTTCCAGACCAGCTGCCTATTCATAGAAATTACAACCCTTATGTTGCTTACTGACTGTACGGTGAAGAGGCAAGCAACACAGGAAGGATAGAGTGGTGTCACCTATCTGACTGTGTAGTATGGCAAATAAGTAAAAAAAAAACTCCCCACTGTTTACTAGCAATTTTGGCCAGGGTACACTGACTGCAATGCACATACAGCATAGCACCTAACTGCCCCGATTTTGAGGGACTGTCCCTGATTTGGAACAAAGTCCCTTTGTTTTTACTCTTATTTGTCCCTCATTCTGGTCTGATCTTTATAGTTGTATATAAAATGCACTATTTATGTATCAAAAAGTGTTTCCCAGTGCTAAACCTTTCATCCAATTTCTAAATTGCTGCATTTTTAAATTCCAAAAGCCAATATAAAGGTATAGTAATGATTAAAAGCACTTGTGGGTTTAACCAATCATTTTTTCCCCGTACAATTCACCTTCAAGGGGGGCGTGACAGGGGGTGTGTCCCATGAAGTGGGGTAAATCTTTTGGAGCTTAAGTGGTTGGCTTCCTCATTCTATGTTAAGAGTAGCTTGCAGCCTACTCAAAGTCCTGCTTCAAAGAAACATTACAAAGGTAAGAATATAAGAATATATTTTTTTAATTATTGTTCGGTGTGCCGTGTTCAAAAGTGGAAATACACTTCAGACTTGTGGGACCTGAAAGACGTGCTACTTTGCCACGATATTGCAGCGATTTTTCCAAGATTTTGCAACGACTTTTACATGATTTTGCCACGACTTTGACATGACTTGAAGGTCTATGGACCTCAATTTGCATCAAAATCAGACCAAAGTAGCACAGGGACTACTTTGCAGTTGCTGTGACTTGAAGTCACACAGATATGAATGGTACTTACTGGAAATCATGGGTTACGACTTGTCATTTGACTTGGCAATCCCAAGTTGCACAAGTGTGAAAGGGGCCTTAAAGTCTTTAGATTACAGTTTATTATCGTGAAAGAACTTTCACAGTAGTAGGAGTTTATAGTCAGTATATCTCTGTGTACTGCACAAATAACTAACAACCTTTTCTGACATGTAGAAACAAAAAGAATATCTTTGCATAAAAAAAAGAGTGTTGAAGTGTTAACGAATGAAGGCTTTGTTTAAAAACTTAAACAAAGGGTTGTTCTTCTTAATAGGAGTCCCCCAGAATTACAAGTTACAATTGTGACTAAACAAACACGAGCAAAAACCTGGAAATCCCCCAGCCTTTGCCTCATTGAAAACCAAAAATAGGATTACCCAAGCTATGATTCATGCCAAAATCGAAGCGACGTTGCAGGATGGGGTCCTGCTTATACTAAATTATGACAGCCGTAAACTGATCATATCCTTTCACCTGGCTTTGATTCATCTCTACTTGAACCCAGATACACTTAATTATGTCTCTCTCTATCCTTAACCACTTTAGCCCCGAACCATATTGCTGTCCAAAGACCAGAGCACTTTTTGTGATTCGGCACTGCGTCGCTTTAACTGACAATTGCGCGGTCGTGCGACGTGGCTCCCAAACAAAATTGGCGTCCTTTTTTTTCCCACAAATAGAGCTTTCTTTTGGTGGTATTTGATCATCTCTGCGGTTTTTATTTTTTGCGCTATAAACAAAAATAGAGCGACTATTTTGAAAAAAAATGCAATATTTTTTACATTTTACTATAATAAAAATCCACAAAAAGATATAAAAAAAAAATTTTTTTCCTCAGTTTAGGCCGATACGTATTCTTCTACATATTTTCGCAGTTAGCGTTTATTAATTGGTTTGCGCAAAATTTATAGCGTTTACAAAAAAGGGGGTCATTTTATGGCATTTTTATTATTTTTTTTTTTTTACTAGTAATGGCTGCGAACAGCGTTTTTTTTCCATACTGCGATATTATGGCGGACACATCGGACACTTTTGACACATTTTTGGGACCATTGGCATTTTTATAGCGATCAATGCTATAAAAATGCATTGTATTACTATAAAAATGCCATTGGCAGTGAAGGGGTTAACACTAGGGGGCAGGGAAGGGGTTAAGTGTGTTCCTGGTGTGTTCTAACTGTATGGGGGGGTGGCCTCACTAGGGGAAATCACTGATCTTCTGTCCATACATTGTATGGACAGAAGATCAGCGTTTCCCCCGCTGACAGAAACGAGAGGTATGTGTTTACACACATACCTCCCGTTCCCCGCTCTGTAACGAGCAATCGCGGGTGCCCGGCGGGTACGCGTGTGGGACTCGGGGGACGCGCGCGGGCGTGCGCGTGCGCGCCCTACAAGCTGCTAAAGGGAGGACGTAGAGCTACGTGCTCCCGCGTAGCAGTGCCAACGTCCCGCAGTAATATGACCGCGGGCGGTCGGCAATTTGTTAAGATTACTGAATATTTATTTACAGACACTCCCAGGATTTCCCCCCTTCCAAGGGGTTGTAAAGGTTAGATTTTTTTTTCTAAAAAGGTTCCTTTAAGCTAGTGTATTGTTGGTTCACTTACCTTTTTCTTCGATTTGCCTTCTAAAATGTTTTTTTTCTTTGTCTGAATTTGTCATTCCTGTTTCTCCTCAGTAAGGTTGTCCCCATCATCCGAGCCGTTCTGGCTGGGGGTTAGTCAGTGTGCTCGCCCCCTCCCTTGGGACTGGGCAAGCTTACTGAGGAGAAACAGGAAGTGAGAAATTCAGACAAAGAAAACAACATTTAGAAGGGAAATTAAAGGAAAAGGTGAACCAACAATGCACTAGCTTAAAGGAACCTATTTAGAAAATAAAAACAAACCTTTACAACCCCTTTAACCCCTATATTTCCCTTTCTTTCATTCCCCCTTATTTTCTTCCCTGTAATTCAAGGCTTATTGTGTTATCGGAATAGATATGAGCCTGTGCTCCAATATGTATTGTTATTCTCATATGGTAACAAAACCTCACGCACTAGGGCCTCTTGATTATTGCAATCATACCACTTTGAGGTCTAAACGGTTACCTGAATTTGTTGTAATTGATGGAAAAGTGAACAAAAGAAAAGAAAAAGAACACAAAAATTAAGTTGTTGCCCATAGTGATCAATCTCCAATAGCTAAAATAAAATTAAAATAAATAAAAACTGAAAATTGCTGTGCAATTTGTCAGAAAAACTTTTTAGAATTAAAATAAGGTTTTGTCTGGTGTGTGATAAAACGTGTGTATATGTAAACTACAATAAAATATCAGTGGTGGGTCCTCATCAGTCATGAAGTGTGTTACAGAGCAGTTACAGAGGGGCAATTACCAGTCTGATGGTGTGGGGGTTTCATGTGCTTGGGGGGGGGGGGGGGGGGGTTGCAGAAGCCTGGAGAAAGTTTGGAGAAAGAAGACTGGAGGTATTGGGGAACAGAACAGGACAGGAATACCCATGTATAGTATATCCAGTGCAGGTTTTATAGCTTAAGCTGGCTATATGCTAGTAGAATTTCATTCAAAATTAAGTGATTTTTTTTCCTACAACTTGTGGTTGCAGGAAAGAAAATCACATCATCTATGGCTTCTATTACAGTGTAGGTGTTTTTCGTTCAGAAAAATGGAATGTTTCATATCATAATTGAATGTTAAAAGCAAATGAAATTCTGAAGTACTTTCAAATGACATTTATCAAGTCTTCAAATGTTTTGAGATTTTTTTGTATAAATGTTTGCAGGAACGTTTGTTGAAAACTCTACCAGTGTATGTCCAGCTATAAACCTATAAAATGTGTACATCAGTGGGATTTAGGATATAGCAGAGCTGATGCCCAGGCAACTCTCTCATCTGTTTTGAAATGATTTTGGCTTTTAAATATATTTGTAAATATAAGAGGCTGGCACATCTATGTCTCGTGACTATGTGCAACTATGAAGAGCAAACTATCAAATATTAGATTTCTGCAATTTATTATAATAATCATCAACAGGGGCATTTGAAAAAACATTACATTGTATGTGCAGTAATACGCCAGATTTCTCATGTCTAGTGGCTTTTAACTTTATCTTACTTTTTTTGGGACTTTTGCACAATATATCTATATATCTATAGATATCTATATCTATAGATATAAAGATATATATCTATATATATATATATATATATATATATATATATATATATATATATATATCTATATAGATCTATAGATATATATATATATATAGAAAAATATAGATGTGTGTGCGTGTATATATATATATATATATATATATATATATAGATCTAGATCTATTTCTATCCATCTGGATAGATAGATAGATAGATAGATAGATAGATAGATAGATAGATAGATAGATAGATAGATAGAGATCTATATATATGCTGACTTTGTTTTAACATATTGTAATATGTGATTTAGTGAACAGCCACACTATCCTTTTCATCTCTAACTTCTCTCAGTTTCTCCCATTAGTTTTTCCCATTAGTGCCCATCTAAAGTAATAAAGTAATAAATGAAGGGCCAGATTCACAAAGCACTTACTCCGGAGTATCACGAGTTAGGCACGCGTAAGTCTAAAAATGCACACGCTTATCTATGCACCGTATCCCCAAAACGATATACGCCTGAAATCCACATTTTTTAGACCAACATAATTTGGATAGACCAGCGCAGCGTGCGTGCAAAACTGCACTAGACACACCATTGATTTGCTATGCAAATATGCAAATGAGGGAGATACGCCGATCCACAAAAGTAAGTTTGTGCGGTGCAGTCTACATGATGTGCTTATCAGCTGCACGGCCGGTCTAAAATTAGACCATATAAAAGCTTGCTTAAAATTAGACAATCTGTCTACATGTCAGCTAAAGCAACACAATTAGGGCCGAGCTGGGCAGCCACACTTGCAGGACATTAATCTGTATGCCAACATGCCAGGGGCATCCTTGCTCATAGCTATACTACTGACTTTAGATGAGCGCAGAAGGAGGAGGGCACAGAGGAGGGCACGGGAGAGGATCTTTGTCAGGTATATCCGTGGGGTGAGCCCAATGGTAATAGGCCCCCCTTTTGGCTGGAATTAGGGTGCAATTGGAGAGATACCCTGTGTTAATAGGAGGGTAGATGTTGGTTCCTCAGCTTCCACTAATTTCAGTGAAATTGAGTAAAGGTGGATAATTTAGATCAGGAGCCTGTGCAGGCCAGCAGGCCCAAAGATTGCTAAAGTAAAATGATCCTATGCTGCTATAAGGATGCCAGTTGTGACCGATGCACCCTAAACCATATAAAACAAAGAAAAAAATGTGTCTCTAGAGTCTAATAGGTAGGAATCCCTACTAGTGTGGTTGATTACACTAGTAACCACACTAGTGCATTATATAGCTGTATTGTGGGATTAGCATTTTAGAATGTGCTATTAGTAAGCAAAGGTTTCTTTCTACAACACCTGGATTATTTCCTAAATGCACAAAATATAACTGGATACTAATATTTATTGGGAAAGTTGATTCAGGGAATATCCGATTGCCGCCCGAAGGATCTCTAAGGACATTTTTTCCCACACTGGAGCAAATTCGAGCATGCTTTGCTGTTGAACTGAATAGACTTGTGTCTTTTTTTCAACCAGATTAACTATGTAACTATGTAGCCTAAATAACTATATAGATAAGGCTAAATCCATGAAGTGTTCAATTCACATGATGGGGTGATTTTCTAAAGAAGTAAAGGTTGTTCACTGGACAAAGTGGGAAACCGTTTATGTTGAATACTAAATTATGTGCAATGGTAAGATTGGTTTATTGAAGCTTTATTTCATTCACTAAGGGGTTGATTTACTAAAACTGGGGAGTACTGGTGCAGCTGTGCATGGTAGCCAATCACCTTCTAACTTCAGTTTGTTTAATTAAGCTTTGACAAAAAAATCCTGGAATCTGATTGGTTACTTTGTAGAGCTGCACCAGATTTTGCACACAGATTTTAACAAATCATTCCCTAAGCTCAGTGAACATTACCCTTTCTTTGGTAGGTCAACCCCAGTTTGTAATATTTACTTGATATGCTAACTATGGAAAAAACAATTAGTTATTTATAACCTACCAAAGTGGCATAAACCTTATACATCTTGAAGAATAAGTAAGGAGCTTTTTTGCATAATGCAATTTTGAAAAAGTAGGTGTGATGTATGTATAAAGTATAATTTTATATATGCATAAAGTATCATCAAAATCAGAAGTATGGTTAAGCACTGTGGGCCAGATTCACGTACATCGGCGCATTTTTGGACCGGCGTAGTGCAACTCCTTTAAGTTAGACCGGCTTAATTTCGAGGCGCAAGTACTGTATCCTCGTAGTATTTCCGGCAAAATTTGCACCGGTGTAATGTAAATTCTGAGGCGTAACGCGGTGTAATTCAAAGTGGGAAGGACGTGGGCGTGTTCCATTGAAATGAGCCGTGTTCCATGCAAATGAAGGGCTGGCCAGACTGGGCATGTGCACATGAAGCAGACTATGGTCAGCACCTCTCTGAGCATGCTCAGAACTCGGCACGGCGCAATCAGTTAGATAGGAACTAGGCCCGTCAGACTTAGTGAGCTATGCACAGTGCTTAAATAGACCGAGAGAAATGCCCTTCCATTGCAAAAGTACATCCAATTTTTTTCCCTTCCTGAAGCTAGGTGCTTTTATTCCATTGTCTGTTGCTGTTTGGAGGTTTGTGTCGTGTCGGTCTGTATATATATATATATATATATATATATATATATATATATATATATTATTAAATAAGATAATTATAATAATATTAAAATTAGTAAATTTATATTAGTTAAAAAAATAAAAATATATATTTATTATATTAATTATTATAAAATATATACTAAACAGAAAAAAATGTATATAACATATATATTTACCCATTAGGGTGAAAAGAGCCACTGTCAAGGAAATGGAGTGTTGCCAGTACCTTGCCCAGTGGCGGTCGGCAGATCCTCTCCCGTGTAAGAACAGGGGAGTCCGCGCTTTGGTGAATAAAGTAGCTTTTGCCTCCCAGTAGGATCCCTATGTGGGGAGCTAATATAAATATGAATAGTAGAAAGGGAAATGGCGCTGCTAAATTAATACCTTTGTCGGGTATATCCGTGGGGTGAGCCCAATGGTAATAGGCCCCCCTTTTGGCTGGAATTAGGGTGCAATTGGAGAGATACCCTGTGTTAATAGGAGAGTAGATGTTGGTTCCTCAGCTTCCACTAATTTCAGTGAAATTGAGTAAAGGTGGTTTAATTAGGTCAGGAGCCTGTGCAGGCCAGCAGGCCCAAAGATTGCTAAAGTAAAATGATCCTATGCTGCTATAAGGATGTCAGTTGTGACCGATGCACCCTAAACCATATAAAACAAAGAAAAAAATGTGTCTCTAGAGTCTAATAGGTAGGAATCCCTACTAGTGTGGTTGATTACTCCTGTCTAACACCAGATACGCTATGTCCACAGGCCTTCCTTTATCCAAATTATAGCGCATCCTCTCATAGAATGTTGAAAGGTTGGTCTAGCAAGAATGTTATTCATAACATTATGTTTTTACTACCAATGATAATATTTTCATCAGCAGACTCTTATATGGTCCCTTATCAATTCTTCCAATAGTTTACATACCATTGATGTTAGGCTGACTATACTAAAGTTTACAGGTATATAGTTTGGCTGCTGATTCCCAACCAGGAATAGTCACAAGATGTGACTCTTGTGTTTAGCGTATCTTAAGTCTCAGTAACATTTTTTTCATACAGTACCAAGAATATCGTTTTTCACTGATTACCTCTAGCAACAATCGGCTTTAGTGTAGTCAGACTAATGAAAGAAAATGTATTTGATTGGCTGGTTATCTAATTTGGTGTAAAAATGAATATTAATAATATATTGTGCATTGCTTATTTATCAGTTTAATAAAGTCAGTGTGTTAGTTATGATTAATAAAACAAATGTGAAATTCCCAGTGTGAATACATTAACAAACTCATTAGTTTGTAAAAACAGTATACAGTATATAATATGCTCTTTCAATACACCAGTTATGTTCTGCCAGCAAAGTTTAAAGAATTTAATATAAATGAGTAATCATTCCTTTTATTCCCTACAGAACACAGAGCCTGCAGCTGGCATGCAATAGAAAGAAGTGACCTTCGTGATAAAAACTGACATGTTTTTATAAAAACACTGCAGAGACACTATTATTCTTTTGTCACTGCTCAGCCCTTCAAGCCTCCATGGGACTCTATTGCAGCTGAGCCACTGGTAGCAGTCAGCTGCTGAACTGTAAACTGTGTAGGAAGATGAATGCCATCAAATGTGTTCTAGTGGGCGATTCCGCTGTTGGGAAGACAGCACTTCTTGTTCGCTTCACCTCTGAGACATTTCCAGACTCCTACAAGCCAACAGTCTATGAAAATACAGGGGTGGATGTTTTCATGGATGGGAACCAGATCAGTCTTGGTCTTTGGGACACATCAGGCAATGATGCTTTTAAGAGCATCCGCCCAATTTCGTTCCAGCATGCAGACATTGTCTTATTGTGCTTCTCTGTTAGTAACCATACCTCATTTCTGAACATAAGACACAAGTGGATAGCCGAGGTCAAGCAACATCTACCCCAAATACCTGTGCTGGTTGTGGCCACTCAGACTGACCAAAGGGAAATGAATAACATGCGTGTCCCCTGCATCAGCCCTGAGGATGGTAAGCAGTTAGCACAAGACGTTCGAGCCAAAGGATATTTAGAGTGCTCAGCTCTTGGCAACCGAGGAGTACAACAAGTGTTTGAATGTGCTGTGCGGACAGCAATCAACCAGGCCAAGAAAAGAGCAAGACGGAAACGATTCTCTGTCAATGAGTGCAAAATTATTTGAGTGACAGTATACATTTCATCTGCTGCGTACTGTATATAGTAGCATATAAAATGCCACCTGTGCAGCTCTCCCTCAGCAACGTACACATGACATTGTGAAATCTGGAACTTATTAAGCTCACCAAATATGGATCAGTTTTCTTACAGACAAATGCTGTGGCAAGATGGAAATTTTTATGTCTTGAATAGGATGATAAAACATGGAAACAGAAATGTACTGGTCCAACAGGAAATATTACAGAAATTGTGATGTTGTAAAGAGCATATTTATTAATTTAAATAAAATACATATCATCAGCAAAAAACTGACTAGGTTATACCAATTTTTTAAATAAAAAAATGTATTTTACAATTTCATGTTTCTTAACCAAAGTACAGATCGGTTTGAGGAGATAGTTTGAAAAAATCATGTTTCCTGAACCTGCAATTTGCAGGGATATTTTGGATTGTTTGTACACATTTTATTTAGAGACAGATATGCGCCAAACCATTTCAACCAATAAACATTTTTCTTCTATCTGTTGAAGGACATACAGTGGATATAAAAAGTCTGTTAAAATGTCAGGTTTCTGTCATAAATCATTTTAGAACTTTTTCTATCTTTAATGTGACCTATAAACTGTACAACTCATTTGAACAACACATTGAAATCTTTTAGGTGAAGGAAAGTAAAAATAAAAAAAATAATATGGTTGCATAAGTGTGCACACCCTTAAATGAATACTTTGTTGAAACACCTTGTGATTTTTTTTACAGCACTCAGTCTTTTTGAGTGTGAGACTATCATCATGGGACATCTTGACTTGGAAATATTTGCCCACTCTTTTTTGCAAAAACACTCCAAATCTGTCAGATTGCGAGGGCATCTCCTGTGCACAGCCCTCTTCAGATCACCCTATAGATTTTAAATTCAGGTCTGGGCTCTGGCTGGGCCATTCCAAAACTTTAATCTTCTTCTGGTGAAGCCATTCCTTTGTTGATTTGGATGTACGCTTTGGGTCGTTGTCATGCTGAAAGATGAAGTTCCTCTTCATGTTCAGCTTTCTAGCAGAAGCCTGATAGTTTTGCACCAATATTGACTGGTATTTGGAACTGTTCATAATTCCCTTTACCTTGACTAAGACCCCCTGTTCTAGCTGAAGAAAAACAATCCCACAGCATGATGTGCCAACCATCATGCTCCACTGTAGGTATGGTGTTCTTTTGGCGATGTACAGTGTTGTTTTTGCACCAAACATATCTTTTGGAATTATGGCCAAAAAGTTCAACCTTGGTTTCATCAGACCATAACACATTTTCCCACATGCTTTTGGGAGACTGCAGATATGTTTTTGCAAAATTTAGCCAGACTTGTATGTTTTTCTTTATAAGAAAGGTTTCCATTTTGCCACTCTACCCCATAGCCCAGACATATGAAGAATACGGGAGATTATTGTCACATGTGCTACACAATATACCACAACAATCCTCCTGCGCTCTGGTGTATCGCCAAACTGGGTGTATCAGTATGGTCGAAAGGCAAAGTCTCAAGTCTTGCAGCCCTCCACAGAACAAAGGGTGTTCATATGGCTAAAATGAAATAGAAAAGAAAGGAGGGCGCACCGACCTTGTGCATTACCACTTAAAAGTTTTAATAAACACAAAATAAGAAGCAATGGTCCTACTTACAAACATTCAGAAGTAAGCGCTTTTAAAAACAGCTAAAACTGGACCTCACAGCACCTGCCAGTCAGACCCTAGACACCAATGTAGCTGGCTGACACGTTTCTGGGGCGTACCCCCTTCCTCAAAGCCTAGGTGGTCTGTGATCACCTTTTAAAAGCGCTTACTTCTGAATGTTTGTAAGTAGGACCATTGCTTCTTATTTTGTGTTTATTAAAACTTTTAAGTGGTAATGCACAAGGTCGGTGCGCCCTCCTTTCTTTTCTTTTACATGTGCTACACAGCCAGTACTTGCCAGATATTCCTGCAGCTCCTTGGCAGCCTCCCTGACCAATTTTCTTCTTGTCTTTTCATCAATCTTGGAGGGACGTCCAGTTCTTGGTAAAGTCACTCTTGTGCCATATTTTCTTCACTTGATGATGACTGTCTTTACCGTGTTCCATGGTATAGCCTTGGAAATTCTTTTGTACCTCTCTCCTGACTGATACCTTTTATCCATGAGATCCCTTTGATGAGTTGGAATCTCTCTGTGGACCATGGCTTTTGCTGTAGGATGAGACTGAGAAAATATCAAGAAAGACCTACTAACACAGCTGAACTTTATTTGGGGCTTATTAGAAGCACTTTAAAAATATATCAGGTGTGTACTGACCCCTAGTTAACATGAGTTTAGAATGTGATTGCCTAATTCTTGAACCCAGCTACATCCCCAGTTATTAGAGGGTGCAACCACAACCACATTATTATTATTAATATTATTTTTACTCCCATCCCTAAAAGATTTCAGTTTGTTATTCAATTGAGTTGTACATTTTTATAAGTCACATTAAAGGTGGAAAAAGTTCTGAAATAATTTATGTTTGTCTAATTTTTTGTAGACTTTTTGGGGCAGATTCACGTAGATCGGCGCATTATCATTCCGGCGTAGCGCACCACTTTTCCGTTAGACTTGCGCAATCTAGCCGCGTAATCCGGCGATTCACGTAGCTTTTACGCAAGAGCTTGCGCAAACGTAAGGTTTTTTCCGTAGGCGTAAGGAGGAGTAATACAAATTGGGAGGGACGTGGGCGTGTTACATTGAAATGAGCCGTGACCCCATGCAAATGAAGGGCCGGCCGACTCGCGCATGCGCGCGTGAAGGAAACCATGTCAGCTCCGTTGTGCGCATGCTCACAACTCGGGAGCGGCGCAATCATTGAAATTGGAAATGGACTAGGGCAATGTTGTGAACTACGCAGACAGCATAAATAGACACACACAAACGCCCTTCCATTGCAAAAGTACATCCCTTTGTGTCCCTTCCCATTGAATCAAGTGCTTTTGCTCTGTTGTTCGTTAGAGTGTGTTTTGTAGTTGTCAGATTAGTGTTCTGTGTGATCTTGTGCTTGTTGGTAGTTTTGTGAAAGTGTATTTTGATAAGTGTTTGAGACTGTTTGTTTGATTGATAGATTTCTGAGCGTTTGTTTTCTTGCTTTTTTTTTTCATCTGATTTTTTTGTGTGTGTTTCTTGCTGAGTGCTAGTGTGATTTTTGGCTGTTCTTTTTCTCTTTGTGTGTGTTCTTGTCTGATTGGTTGTGCTTGTATTTGTGACAGATTTTTGGTGACTGCTAGTGAGTTTGTTTGGAAGTATGACTGAGAGAAAAAGAAAGCTCAATTTTACTGTGGGGGAAAAAAGAATTCTTGCCCGGGCCATTACCGACTATGGGCGTTTTCTCCACGGCCCGCAGAGTGCCACCACCACCCCGGCCAGGAGGAGGGAGATATTGGATATGATCACGGAGCAGGTCAATTCATCGGGGGAGGGGGAGACACGGACCCGCTCTGGGATAGAAAAGAAAATAAATGACCTCCGGCGTGAGGTGAAAAAAAAACTGGCCGCAATAAATGCCCATGCCAGGGGCACAGGAGGGGGCCCACCATGCCGGGTTAGATTTTCAGAGACGGAGCGTGTGGTGGCCCTGACCTTTCACCGGCATGAAGTGGAGGGCCTGCCAGGCTTTGACACAAGTCCGGTCCCCGCGGTGCCAGGTAAGGTTTTTATTTCTCTCAGGTGTGTAGCATGTGTGGGGGAGGGGGTGAAAGGGAATATGTGGCAAGTGTGTGGATCCTCCAACCTGTGAATGTTTTGTGTCATCCACAGCTGTGCAGGAGGGTGCAGGGCCATCTGGACTGACCGCTCCAACCCCAGGACAGCAGCCTAATGAGGCCCCCCCAACAAGGCCAGAGTCCGCAGAGGAGGAACAAGAGGAGGGGGAGGATCATGCGGAGGACGATCATGAGGAGGAGCAGAATCATGAGGAGGAGGAGTCCATGGAAGGCACTGGCCCTTTGGTTTCTGCGGACTCTTCCCCTCTGGCTGCAAGAAGCCTGCCCTCCCTAAGGGTCAGCCCCCCCCCCTCCTCCCCCAACATGGCTCCCCTCACAAGGGCCTCCCCTTCTCCCCGGCCACAACCATCAGCTGGAGCCAGGAGGTCATCCCCAAGCACCAGGGGGGCGCCCAATCTCATGCCCGCCTGTCTGAGAAGGAACCTGGCCACCCAGACCCGCCTTCTGAGACAGCTCTGCCAGACTATGGGGCGGGTGGATCAGAGCCTGTCCTCCATTAATGATAGCCTGGGTAACCTGGACTCCCACTCCCGGGCCTCCACAACCTGCCTAAATGACCTGCAAACTACAGCAGCAGGCGTTGGGCAGGATGTGAGGGCCCTTACCCAGGCTATCCAGGGCAACACGGCAACACTTGGTGCTGCCCTGGACAGAATAGCCGTGGCCTTGGAGGGCAGGCCGCCAGGTGGGCAGATCTCAGGGGCTGCTCCTCCTTCCCCGGCTTTTCCCCTCCCCCATGCGTCTCCCCTGAGGGTCCGGGGCCGTGGCCGGGGGCGCCCCAGGCGTGGCTCAGGCAGAGGGCAATAATTTTTTTTTACCCCTTTTGTTTGTTTTGAAAGCTTTTTTATTTTTGTTCTCTGCTTTTTTTTGTTTTTTCGAAGCATTTTTTTTTTCCTATGCATTTTTTGTTTCTATGCATTTTTGTTTGTTTGACTTTTTTGGCATATTTTGGGTTGTGAATGATGTTTGAATGTGGGGGTGACATTCCTGCTGGAAAAGGGGTGTCACCCTCAATTTTGGTGGAGAAGGGTTCCCCAGGACCAGGGAGAAGTGATTCCCAGGTCCGTGTGAATGGTGTATGAATGTACAGTGACATAATTGGAGCCTTGACGTGGCGTTACTGCTCACCAGTCTTGCATGGTGGACTGGTGCCAATCCAATTTGATGAGGATGTGGGGTGTGTGTGCTAGGGACCATAGTGGTGTGCATGCATGCATTCTCATTGTGCCATGATTAATGTGTGTGTTTAACGTGCAAAGATGCCCAATATGAGCTGCCTCCTGACTGCTCTTCCCTCAGAAGACGGGGTATCCTCGGTTAGGGGTTGATTTTCTGGTTGGGGGGTCAGATCATCACGTAGCTCAACCTGCAGGCCCTTCCTCACTGCGAGATTGTGTAGCATGCAACATGCAGCGATGATATGGCACACGAAGTTTGGGGAATACAACAGTGTACCCCCAGACTTATCCAGGCATCGGAAACGTGACTTCAGGAGGCCAAAGGTGCGCTCCACCACTGCACGGGTTTTGATGTGTGCTTCATTGTATCGTTCCTCTCCTGGGGTTTGGGGGTTCCGGATAGGAGTCATGAGATGGGGTCCCAGTGCATATGCAGAGTCACCTGTAAAGGAAAAGACAGGAGAATGTTAGTCATGCATGTGCCACTTCTGTTGTGCATCACGGGAGGGGATAGTCATGCCTGACTCCCATGTCACTCACCAACCAGCCAGGTGTTCCCATACACGTTCTGTTCGAATTCTGTTCGGATGTGGCTTTGATTGTAGATGTAGCTGTCATGGCTGGACCCTGGGTGTTTGGCACGGACGTGCCATATGAGGCCTTGGGCATCAACTATCACCTGTACGTTGATGGAGTGCCAATTCTTCCGATTGCGGTACATGTGCTCGGTCTCATGGGGGGGCTGGAGTGCCACATGTGTGCAATCTATGGCCCCGATGGTGCGTGGGAATCTGGCAATTCGGTAGAAATCTGCCATTGCCTTGATTCGAAGCTCCTCAGTGGTGGGTTTGATGATTTGGTTGGCCAAGCGTGTGAGGATTGCAGGGACAACCTGGTGCACACATCTGCTCATGGAGGATTGTGACATCCCAGCCACCACTCCACTTGTACGCTGAAAAGAGCCACTGGCAAGGACATGGAGTGTTGCCAGGACCTTCACCAGTGGCTGCACTGCATGTGAGCGTTGTGTTGGGCTGGTGATGTCCTCCTGCAAGGTTGTGGTTAATTCCAGGATGGCATGAGGGGGGAATCTGAAGATGCGAAAGACCTCTGAATCATTCATGCCAAACAGGTGTATGCGGGTGCGGTATACCCTCTCCCGTGCCATCCTCCGTGCCCTCCTCCTTCTTTGGTCATCTATATTCACTAGTGCAGCTATGAGCGACGATGCCCCTAGCATGTTGGCAGTCAAATTGTAGTGCAACACGTGTGTGTGGTCTGCTCCTCAATAACGGTGTTGCTTTATCTGACAATTAGACTTTTTTTCAAAAGTTAGATCAGCTTTTATGTGCTCTAACTTTAGACAGGACATTTTGCAGTTGCGCACATCGCGTAGCCTGCGCAGCAACTGCGTTTTTTTGTGGATCCCCGTAACTCCCTCATTAGCATATTTGACTAGCAAATCAATGGTGTGTCTAGCGCAGTTTTGCGCGAAGGGAAGCGAATGTCTAACTCAATTACGCCGGACCAAAAAACGTAGATTTCTGGCGTATATTGTTTTGTGAATCGCGTCCAACTATACGCACGCGCACATTTAGACTTACGCACGCGCAACAGCAGTTGCGCACGCGTAATCGCTCTGTGAATCTGGGCCTTTATATCCATTGTATCTGACATGGTGCAGTCCAAATGATTGCATGAGTATGAATAAAGCATTATATATTCTACAAACCTTTTTTACATTAAAGTTTGACCAAACATGCACTTTGAAGTAACCTAACCAAAATGCTTAAAGTAAAGCCATCATTATAATAAAGGAAATAAGTAAAATATGACTGTAGATGCACACGGTTTCTGCACATTTCTCTATTACTTGTCAAAAAGGCTACTTTGCATTCTGGGTGATGGCCTGCAGGAAGTTCTACTTGACTGATATAACATAATATATAGTATCAGCCAACATAATATAATATATTTCCAGTATTGGAGTAGTGTAGGACTATATTTGTCATTTAATGGGTAGTGCCTGTCATTGGGGGCTAAGGAGATAATACAACATTTGTAACATGTGGCCAGTTTTATTACTTTCTATACATTAGATAGACTGGATATTGAGTTTTCTTCAGAACAATTTGCTAAAACACAACATAAAATGAAAAATAAACAGGTCAGGAATGTAATTTAATTGTAATTTCATTATTGTGCAGTTAGAGCTCAATTAGTCGATTTATTTAATTGTACTCCAACACTCAGTGAAACATATTTATTAATATTACAAAAAGTCATGTGGTGCTTGTTCCTGTATCAAGGAATCAGAGATTACCAG
Organism: Rana kukunoris; assembly: GCA_029574335.1. Taxonomy (NCBI): domain Eukaryota; kingdom Metazoa; phylum Chordata; class Amphibia; order Anura; family Ranidae; genus Rana; species Rana kukunoris. The sequence goes on along the minus strand of CM056049.1, from coordinate 637,350,038 downwards.
TGGTATTTAAGCCTGCTATACAAACCCTTTTAAATTCAAGCCAGTGAAGGTATAAATAGATTTTTGGAGCATCTGCAAATGGAGAAAATAAATTATCACAGAGATGTTTTGGCATGTTAGAAAATCTTTACAATAAATCAGCATTTGCCTCAAGTTCTTTATGAGAAGGGGATTAAGCCTTTGTAGATCACATGAAATGTTAGCATGGGCGTCCGCTCCATAGGGCAAGGGGGGTGTCAGGGCGCCCCCCCGCGAGTGAAGCAGGGGAGCGGGGTGGTTAAGGCAGTGCAGAGGTGCAGTGATAGGACAGCCAGGGACTGCCAGGAGAGCCGATCTGTGACTGTGCGGAGATGCCAGGGCCAGGTGTGGAACGTACCACTACCCGGAGTGACATCCAGAGCCTCCAGAGCCGCTAGGTCTTGGCAACCAATCATTATCTTTGGTAATATGAAAAATAACTCCAGCAGTTCCCATGCTGCTGTGTCTCTCCCTCTGGCAGCACGATTAAGGTAGGACGGGGAGGGGGCTGTCACAATCTATGTAACATGCAGGGGGTGCAGGATGCTGTGTAAAGGAGTCCAGAGGTGCAAGGTGCGGTGTGAAGGGATCCAGAGGTGCAGGATGCAGTGTGAAGGGGACCAGTGGTGCAGGGTGCTGTGTAAAGGGATCCAGAGGTGCAAGGTGCTGTGTGAAGGGGTCCAGTGGTGCAGGGTGCTGTTTGAAGGGATCCAGAGTTGCAAGGTGCTGTGTGAAGGAGTCGAGTGGTGTAGGGTGCTGTGTGAAGGGATCCAGAGGTGCAGGGTGTTGTATGAAGGGATCCAGAGGTGCAAGGTGTTGTGTGAAGGGGTCCAGTGTAGGGGTGACCACATTTTCAAACTAACATTCAGGGACACCCTCCCTTCACAAAAATCAGCTTGTGCTGTAATGAATCACAGCACAGTGATTGGACACAAGAGGCGGGATTTATAATTTCCCCAATCACAAGCAGGGGGCCGGATTGTGCTACTCCAGGCATTCCCGGCCAGGACAAGTACTGTCAGTGAGTAAAGCAGTGATGTGGTGGCCTTTTTTGGGGACATCAGACATCAGATTGGCCTAGGGGGGGGCTGTGTCAGTTTCATTCTGGGACACAGTATTGGCCTGGAATTAATTTTCCCCGGGACAGACCTGCAAAATGCGGGAGTTTCCTGAGAAATCCGGGACACGTGGTCATCCTAGTCCAGTGGTGCAGGGTGCTGTGTAATGTAGAGGGGTCCAGTGATGCAGGGTGCTTTGTAATGTAAAGGGGTCCAGTGGTGCAGGGTGCTGTGTAATGTAAAGGGGGCCAGTGATGCAGGGTGCTGTGTACTGTAAAGGGGTCCAGAGCTGTGGGGTGCTGTGTAATGTAAAGGGGTCCAGAGCTGTGGGGTGATGTGTAATGTAAAGTGGTCCAGAGCTGTGGGGTGCTATGTAATGTAAAGGGGTCGAGAGCTGTGGGGTGCTGTGTAATGTTAAGGGGTCCAGAGGTGCAGTTGTAGAGAGGGGGTACACAGTAGTGACAAAGAGATATTAAAAGATGCAGGGGGCACAGTGGGGTGTTTTTACATTTTAACGTAGGGTGTTACTTTTACCCCCCGCTAGCGGTTGAAGAAAGGGTAAAATTCATCTTTGTATCGCCGCTGCCGAAGCACCCCCCCTGAAAAATTTCAGCGGACACCCATGCGAATGGGTGAGACATTTTTTGGGAGATCACTGTTGTGTGTCATCCATCAGACATGTCTTCCATCACCCAGACATGTGATCTGCTCATGTATTGGACGTCAAAGTACTCTTATCAGAAAAGAAGGATCCTGAAGTGTGATTGGTTGCTGTGGTTCATTTCATCATGCTGCTCTATGCAACATTTTATTAAATGAGCCAAATAAATCGCATGTTTGTTAAAATTGTCCACTTCATTTTATTTTGTGATCTTAGGTAATTGAAAACAAAATCCATAAAGAAATAAAACAGATTTTTCCTGCTCTTAACTTGACTATTATTTATAATAGAAATGTCTGTTTCAATAAATATACCGTATTTATCGGCGTATAACGCGCACTTTTTTCCCCTGAAAATCAGGGGAAAATTGTGGGTGCACGATATACGCCGATCCCCGCTTCCCTCGCTGTGTTTTAACTGACCCGCTGACATATACCGAGCGCAGTACACTCGGGTACACTCGGTCAGGCTTGGCTCCCCTTGCCTCTATGCGAAAGGAGCCGAGCGTGCCCGAGTGTACTGCGCTCGATATACTGTATATGTCGGCGGCGGCGACGTTCAAACACAGCACGGGAAGTGGGGATTCGACTGAGAGACAGCGCGGGAGAAGCGGGGAGGACACCACCGAGGCCGCAGATGGAGGCCGGACCAGGCCGCCGATGAACGCCGGGCAAGACACCGACGAGGGGCATCTAAACTGTAAGTATTTTCTTTTTTTTCAGGATTTTCCCTTCTAGGTTGGGGGTGCTCGCTATAAGCCAGAGCGCGGTATACAAAGATAAATACGGTATGTAACCCTCCTTAATAGCAAAGTTTAGTTCTCAAGTTTTATAATTGTCACACACACACACACACATATATATACATATATATATATATATATATACACAGTTGTGCTCATAAGTTTACATTGGCCATTTTTTAGACAATATGAATGATAACACAAAAACTTTTCTTTCACTCATGGTTAGTGTTTGGCTGAAGTCATCTATTATCAATCAACTGTGTTTACTCTTTTTAAATCATAATGGCAACAGAAACTACCCGAATTACCCTAATCAAAAGTTTACATACCCTATTTTTTAATACCGTGTATTGCCCCCCCTTTAACTTCAATGACAGCTTTAAGTATTTTGTGGCATTTGTGGATGAGGCTCTTTATCTTCCCAGATGGTAAAGCTGCCCATTCCTCTTGGCAAAAAGCCTCCAGTTCCTGTAAAATTTTGGGCTGTCTTGCATGAACTGCACATTTGAGATCTCCCCAGAGTGGCTCATTGATATTGAGGTCAGGAGACTGAGATGGCCACTCCAGAACCTTCACTTTATTCTGTTGTAGTCCATGACAGGTCGACTTGGCCTTGTGTTTGGATCATTGTTATGTTGAAATGTCCAAGCTTCCTGGCTGATGAAGGTAAATGTTCCTCCAGTATTTTTTGATAGCATACTGCTTTCATCTTGCCATCAATTTTGACCAAATTTCCTGTGCCTCTGTAGCTCACACATCCCTAAAACATCAACGACCCACCTCCGTGTTTCACAGTAGGAATGGTGCACCTTTTATCATAGGCCTTGTTGACTCCTCTCCAAATGTAGTGTTTATGGTTGTGTCCAAAAAGCTAAATTTTGGTATCATCACTCCAACTGACTTTGTGCCAGACGGTTTTTAGCCTTGTCTCTGTGCTGTTTGGCGTATTGTAAGCGGGATGCTTTGTGGCATTTGTGTAGTAATGGCTTTCTTCTGGCGACTGGACCATGCAGCCCATCTTTATTCAAATGCCTCCTTATTGTGCATCTTGAAACAGCCACACCACATGTTTTTAGAGAGTCCTGTATTTCACCTGAAGTTATTTGCGAGTTTTTCTTTGCATCCCAAACAATTTTCCTGGCAGTTGTGGCTGTAATTTTAGTTGGTCTACCTGACCGTGGTTTGGTTTCATCAGAACCCCTTATTTTACACTTCTTGATTAGAGTTTGAACACTGCTGATTTGGCATTTCCAATTCCTTGGATATCTTTTTAGATCCCTTTCCTGTTTTATACAGTTCAACTACCTTTTCCTGCAGATCCTTTGACAAGAATCCAGAAACGTCAGTGCAGCACTGGATGAAAGATGCAAAGGTCTGTCAGGAGTCCAGAAACTCACTGACCTTTTATACACACACACAAATTACAAGCAAACATTTCACAGGTGAGGATGGTTACCTTTAATAGCCATTCAAACCCCTTTGTGTCAACCCGTGTGCATGTTATCAGGCCAAAATCACCAGAGTATGTAAACTTTTGATCAGGGTAATTTGGCTAGTTTCTGTTGCCATTATGATCTAAATAGAGTAAACACAGTTGATTGTTAATAAATGGCTTCAGCCAAACACTAACCATGAGTGTTTTTGTGTTATCATTCATATTCTCTGAAAATTGGCCAATAAATCATAAATTCTGCCAGGGTATATAAATTAATGAGCACAACTGTGTGTGTCTCTGTGTGTATGTATATATATATATATATATATATATATATATATATATATATATATATAAAAATACACACACTACATTACCAAAAGTATTGGGATGCCTGCCTTTACACAAACATGAATTTTAATGTCATCCCAGTCTTAGTCCGTAGGGTTGGATGTTGAGTTGGCCCACCCCTTGCAGCTATAACAGCTTCAACTCTTCTGGGAAGGCTCTCCACAAGGTTTAGGAGAATGTTTGACCATTCTTCCAGAAGAATATTTGTGAGGTCAGGCACTGATGTGGACTAGAAGGGCTGGCTGCAGTCTCTGATCTAATTCATCCCAAAGGTGTTCTATCGGGTTGAGGACAGGACTCTGTTCAGGCCAGTCAAGTTTCTCTACATCCAAGTATATCCTATCTTTTATTTTTTATTTTCTATACAGTGGGGGGATTTAAAACTGCTGTCATTTATTTTTTGCCAACTGTTTTTCATTACGGAGATTTCTGTTAACTTCTTGTCCTGCAGATTCAATAGGAAGTGAGAAGATATTTTCCAATATGAAGAATACCATCTTTTATTCCTGTTCCAAAATGTTGTTTTTACCCTCACTTTCATTCCAGGTAATTTTAATGATCATGGCAGTTATGCCGCGTACACACGATCACTTTTTGCGATAAAAAACAACCGACGTTTTCAATCATTCTAAATAGGGGCAAAGAAAGCTATAAAAACTGACAATGGTTTTATTTTTAGGTATACTTTAAATGTCATCTTAGCTTAGAAGGGGGTAGATGAGTGCTTGTCACAGCTCCCTGGGCTCTATTAGCTCCACCACACATGAAGATTAAAAGGGGTTTTATTTTCGAAATAAATCTTTAAGCTAGTGCATTGTTGGTTCATTTACTTTTTCCTTCGATTTCCATTCTAAAAATGTTTTTACTTTGTCTGAATTTCACACTTCCTGTTCCTCCTCAGTAAGCTTGCCCCCATCATCTGAGCCGTTATGACTGGGGGTTAGTCAGCGTGCTCGCCCCCTCCCTTGGGACTACATCCCGTCTCCCCCACAGGGATGTAGTCCCAAGGGAGGCAGCGAGCACGCTGGCTAACCCCCAGTCATAACGGCTCGGGTGATGGTGGGAAGCTTACTGAGGAGGAACAGGAAGTGAAAAATTCAGACATAGAAAAACAAGATTTAGAAAGGAAATCAAAAGAAAAGGTAAGTAAACCAACAATGCACTAGCTTAACGGAACCTATTTAGAAAAAACAACAACCTTTACAACCCCTTTAAGGCAACAGGGGTAGGGTGTGATTGGAAGATGAAGATTTCAAAGAATACAGGAGCCAGCAGCACAAGGGACAGATCAGATTAATGGTAAGTCCTGTCCCTTGTTCTGATTTTTGTTTAACAAAACATAAGCTTTTATCACTGCATCTTGTTACAGTTGCAATGGCCATAAACATATATATAGGTATTTATCACAATTCTAGTGTTCATGGGTCTAAGTCATTGTTCACATATGATACACAGTGTATGTTGCGCTTGTTCCTGTAGTGACTGTGAATATTCTTGCGAATGTGGGGGAAGGAAGTGGGGCCTGCGGTTGTCAGAGACATAACCAGTAACTTTATGAAACTCTTTTACCAAACAGTAATGTGTCTCTCCACTGAGTTTCAGTCTCCTAGCTGAGAGGTGGGACTAAAATAATAGAATTTACATAGCATTTCTGTATTTTTTTTGGCATGTTTTGCTTACACTTATAGTAATTTATAAAATTCCAAATAATATATTCTGAAAAAGGAAGCAGAAGGACTTAAGTAAATAATGATATAGAAAGAACCAAGCTAAATAAACAATTTCACATTTTTAAAAGACCGCCAAAAAGTCAAAATCAGTAATTAAACAGTTTAGCTTTGATCACATTGCCAATCGTTCTATAATAATCTATTTAATTTTCCAAATAATCAATTTTTAAGGTGCAAAGGGGGCTGTCCACCCCAGACACTGTTCTCATCTATAACACATTTCTCTTTCGTTCTGTTTTAGGTATTGTCAAAGTGTAACTATATATCTTCCCTGGATTCGAGCACCACCAACCAGAAACACTGTCTAATTCATTTGTAATAACATTCAAAGCAAACTCCCCCATATCCATCCATGCCTCCATGCTTTATTTTGTTGAGAAATCACTTTGAAAAACCCTCCTAGCATTTCTGGCCGTAGAGTAAGGGCAAATTATGTATGTAGCATTTACTTTCTGGAATCCATCTACACTTGGCTCAAGCATGCATGCAGGAGAGTGTGCTTAGCTGTAAAAAAACCCTCCTCCGCCTCTCCTCCTTTCCTGAAGACTCCTGGGATGTATGACATCATTTTCCTAGGCAAGAAACCAGGAAGTAACTGAATAAATAAAAAAAAAAGTTTAAAACAAGTAAATATGATATACTTTTCTATCTATTTACTAATGCTAGCAGCTTGATGATTATAAATAGCCAATGTTGATTGGGAGAGTGAAGTATTACTTTAACCGCTTAAAGGGTCACTAAAGGAAACATTTTTTTTTAGCTAAATAGCTTCCTTTACCTTACTGCAGTCCTGGTTTCATGTCCTTGTTCGTTTTTGCTCCGATGTTGCTGTAATTCTTCTCTGTTCTGGACACTTCCTGGTTGTCTGTTTCCTGATGACCACAGTACTGGGAGCTTCTAGTTTTGTTTTCCAAACCATCACTGCTCTATGGCTCTGTATAGCACAGAGGCAGGAAATAACATGCAAAGACGAAACTAGATGCAAAGACAAAACTGAAACTACAGGTACATTATATGATTGATTTTTATCTATTTTTAATCTTTTTTAAAAATAATCAGTTAACTATTATGAGCCAGATTAAGGTAGGAGAGCGGATCTTTATTTTGGAGTAACGTTTTTAATTTACGTTACTCCGCCGAAACTTTAGGAGCAAGTACTGTTATTCACATAGCACTTGCTCCTAAAGTTGCGGCGGCGTAGCGAAAATGAGCCAGCGGAATTCAAATTGGGCGGGTAGGGGGCGTGTATTATTTAAACTAGGCGCGATCCCATGGCGAACGTACTGCACATGCGTCGACTGTCAGTGCGCATGCTCCAAATTCTGTCAGTGAACGTCAATGACGTCAATCCCCATTCACGGACGTTTTACGCAAACGACGCTAAACTTTTTAAATTCAACGCGATGACGACGGCCATACTTAACATAGGATACTCCACCTAGGGGGCATGTTTTTCTTTACGCCGCGTATCGCTTACGGAAACGTCAGAAAGTCACTGCGTCTGGCCCGCGTACGATCGTGAATTTCCGTCTCTCGCTGATTTACATATTCTTGGCGTAAATCAGCGGGAACGCCCCGAGCGCCCATTTTAAAATTGCAGTTCCGATACGACGGCGAAATACATTTACGCCGCTCGTATATGAACTCAATCCCGGCGTATCTTGTTTTCTGACTACAGAACTCAATCCCGGCTCAAAGTGTGAGTTATGCTGGCGAATCACTGATACTCCAGCGTAACTCAAGATCACATACCTGTACGTGAGTTTTTCCTTTAGCTCCGTGGCGTGCGTGAGCGCACTGCCGGAGCCCCTCTCCCTCTGTGATTGCACACTGCTGGTCTGGCAGATGCAATGTTCGCCAGGACCCGCCGATCATTCTGAGGAGAGACAGAATGGCCTTTTGCCTATGTATATAAGGCAGATCGCCGTACTGCTAGAGTGGGGAAATGGAGATCTTGTGTTTCTGCTAAGCAGAAAGACAGATCCCCGTTTTCCTTTAGTGAAAAACACTTATACACAGTTAGAAAGCACCTCCTAGGGACACACTAAACCCTTTGATCACCCCTGATGTTTACCAATTCTCTGCCAGTGTCATTAGTACAGTAACAGTGCATATTTTTAACACTGATCACTGTAATAATGTAACTGGTTCCCAAAAAGTGTCAAAAGTGTCAGTTAATTGGTCAATTGGTCTGCTGCAATGTCGCAGCCCTGTTAGAAATTACTGATTGCCACCATTACTAGTAATAAAAAAAATTACATAAAAATATCCCATAATTTGTAGACGCTATGGCCCGGATTCACAAAGCACTTACGCCGACGTATCTTGAGATGCGCCGCGTAAGTGTAAATATGCACCGTCGTATCTATGCGCCATACCCACAGAACAAGATACGCCAGAAAATAGGCTTCATCCGACCGATGTAACTTGTCTATGCCGGCGTATCGTGGGTGCATATTTACGCTGGACGCATCTGGCGCTACCATTGATTTTGTAATCAAATATGCAAATGAGGGAGATACGGCGATTCACAAACGTAGATGCACCTGGCGCAGGCTATGCGGGCCGTGCATAAGTTGTACATCCTGCGCAAAGTTATGCCCCATAAAGCATGTGTAACTCAGCACCAGGTCAGCTGGACAGCAGCTGCAGCAGCACCGTTACGGACAAGCTGAGCAACCACACCTGCAGAACAACACATGCCATAATGCCAGGCAGGGCTGCCATCAGGAATGAAGGGGCCCCTTACACAGCTTCAGGCATGGGCCTGGGGTTGCTGCCGCGAATTGAGAAAGACGAAATAAAGAAATATATATATAAAAAAAAGAACTTAAAAGAATAAAAAAATAAATACATTTTTTTTCTTTGAAATTTGACAAAAGGGACTTGCCACCAGGGCCGGCCTTAGGTGTTCAGGCGCCCTGTGCAAGCTAATCCTGTGGAGCCCCCCCCCCCCCAGACTGCTACACAATACACACTGACCGCTACACAATACACTACCCACAGACCACTGCACAATACACACTGACACTACAGCATTGGTGCATTTTACTATAGATCCATTGGTGGACTACAAGGCTCAGCATTTTAGTCCCACCAATGCCTCCTATAGTAAAATGCTGGGTCTTGTAGTCCACCAATGCCTCCTATAGTAAAATGCTGGGCCTTGTAATCCACCAGGACTCCCTTTACCTTATATCGGTCCCCCCTTAATTAGATCAGGGAACCCACCCATCAGTGTCCCCTTCCCCATGAAAGACCCCCATTAGACTGTCTTACCGAGAGACGCTTTGAGCCAGAGTTTGTGGGTGGAGCTCCTCTACTGTAGTGTCGTTTTCCTTCCTTTAATTATGGAGAGAGAGAGAGAGAGAGAGAGTTGGTGGGGGTGAGGATGAGAGAGAGAGGGGGGATTTAAGAGTGGTGGGTGAAATAATCGAAAAAACCTCAGAAATTGGGATTTTGTGGGCAACAAATACAAAAATTCAAAAAATATATAGAAAAATTGAACAATTTATTACAAAAATATATATATTGAAAATACATTAACAGATTTATCAAAAAGTTACATGTTCATACAGAAATATAGATAATGCAATACTCTCCGTCATGCAAAACCATCACCAAGATTGGGAGGTAGGTTGTAGCGGAAAAGCCGACGCGTTTCGAATGTAAACATTCTTTGTCAAGGCATATAAAAGCATTGCATCTAAATTAGATCAAAAATATAAATATTAGATACATATATACAAAATATAATACATGGCACCATATTGTCAACATTTAAGCAGAAAACATAACAAGCAAGGAGCATTGGTATCAGACAACTTACCCGTTGTGTTAAAAACATTGTGCTCAAGAGGGTCCAGGCCATCGATTCCCTATACAAGGTGCCCCAGAGATCTGATGTCCCTAGAAGTCAACTAAGTCCTACTCGGTCATGCTCCTAATGCTCATAGGGTGGACAGAACTAATTAGATCAATTGAATGGCATAAATGTCCTAGATATGGAGAAAAAGAAAAAAGAAGATACGTATGGAAAGCTATCACAGCACAAGCATTTGTTCCAGGACTGATCTAAAAATCTCTTACCAATAGGAGATGTGTAGCCAATTATCTTGTTTGAAAAGTAGCCTAGATATCCAGCTGGCCACCAGCAATGGTTTTCAGCCGACCACCAGCTAAAAAGCGTCTCCAAACCCTCCAGTGTATGGAGAGGGAATGATGCCGAACGTCCCCCTTGGTGTTCCTTTATACTTACCCATCAGCGCACCAGGTGGTAAAGCCCTCCCTCTAATTGTTGCTCTAATCATGGCCTTAGTAAGTGTATATGTGTCTCGTGTTGTCATCTCCATTCGAAAAGTATCGTCTGCAGATGATGTGCTCCGTCCCGTCCACTGTCTATGACGTTATTGCCGCAACCGGAAGTTACGGCGCGGCCATTTTGTTGGAAAGTTCCAGGTAATGCGAAGCTGCAGATGTCCAACCGGAACCGGAAGTTCCGGGGCGGCCATTTTAGAAAAGGGAAGATACTTTCCTTATTGGCCGTGTTGATCAGGGCCCTTGTAGGACAACGCAGATAAATCTTAAATAATTGTATATATAAGAAACAAGTATAAAGAAATATATATAGTACATGAGTCCCGTGTTTCCTTCCCCATTAGGGCTTTGTTATCTAGGGGTAATGTGCTTATAGCA